>CM062817.1:517923316-518636800 GCA_031772625.1 Pinus tabuliformis
CCACCCTAACCTCAACCATAACTCACTCATCCTACTCCACGTAAGCAACCTCAAATCCCTGCTCAACCAAATTTGAACCCATACAAGAAGGAAGAACAATAGTTCTATAGTGGAGAGACATCTTATCCTGCTTAAATTGTGGAAATCCAGGAGATCAACCTTCGGTCTAGGAGAGTGCTTCCAGATAACCACCCACCTTCTCCACCTAAAGAGCTTTAAGGAGAGAAGGAAGAGATTGTTCCTCAAGTCAATCCACCTCCTTTTCCTAAGAGGTTGAACCACCCTAGCTAGCACACCCTAAAAGAGGTTGAACTTTTGGGAGAATTGAAGAATTTGTGTTAAAATACCCCTTCTCTGGGCTATTAAAGATGTTCCCATCTATAATAATCTCATCAAGGACAAATGTTCAAAAATCCCTGATAAGAAAAAGAGACACCCCCACCATAAATGTTGTTGGGCAATTATCTGATTTAATGCTTGGGAGGGTGATCTTCCCAAAATATCTAGACCCTAGAAGTCCTATAGTAGATGTGCACATTGATGGTCTTGTTGTACCTCTGTAGATAATTCTAGGTTAAGGAATTATGCTAGAGCATCTAAAATATTGTGTTTGTTTTTTTTAATGTTTGGATGATCAATGTTATAAAAAAATTCAAACATGTGTTGAATCTTAATTAATCATGATATAATAAGAGGGTTGGTTCTTTACCTTTTGATAGAAATTTGGTTTAAAATAGATGTGTAAGGTAGAAATCAAAGAATCTATGGTCTATCAAATATTTAGACAGAGTATTTAATTAACCATATGGAAAATATGCATGTATCCTATGTTTAAAACCCAACAAAATTATATTTAAATTGATGAAGAAGTGAAAATTTAAAGATTTAGAGGAGTTATCTCAGACAAACAATCTAATAAACTAATCTCTTTAATATATTATAACTTCACAGGGGATTTCAGACAGGTTGACACTCAACCTTATCTTACCCAAATTTCTTCATTCAAAATTAAATATATGCATAAATTTATAATATGAAATGGAATAACAATGAAGAACTCACGAGAACACAAATTTCTTTGAGGCAAATCCAAAATCCTTTCATTATCAGAAAAACTTCAGATGAATACAATTCTTCTTAATAGCTTATCCCAAGGGTTCAACCCTTTGTACTTTGATCTATGAAGTATTTATACAAATTTCCTCAAAATATATTGATTTAAATATCAAGATTTCTTTGGAAAATATCTAAAAACTATTTACAAAAATAGTTAAAGAATATAGGAAAATTAAACTGCTCAAGCTTTCTGGTACCAATTTCGAGGATTCTGCTAATGAATTAGACTGAAAATGTTGTTGCTTTGTTGTTGAAGATCAATATCTTTTTAATCAAGAAGTTGAGATCATTTATCCCATCTTTCTTCATCTGGAATGGAATATTTAATTAACTTTCTCTATGTTTCATCCACTTCACTATGTTTCTGGAAAGTGGGCTTGATTATAAACAGATGTTTTATTTCATGCTTGATCAATAAGTCAAAACTTAAGCCTTCCATGAAAGCCTTCCCTGTAATAGTTCCTTTTATGGTGGAAAATTTGTACTTATATGTTGCTTCTAGAATATAATTTTAGTTGATAGCTTTCGAGTAGAACTAATTTGTCTCCCATCCCCTTTAAACCTGGAAGTCCTTTTTGATGCAGTATATCAAACTTTTTGTGGAAGTTTTGAATGTTGGGCTCCAAATTATGACATTTATTCTCTAACTGTAGCATTAAATTTCTTTTAGTAAGAACTTTTCTTACTTCAAGAATGGTCTCAGTTCTATATTCAATCTCATATTCTTCCAGTTCTTCTCTTGTCTTTGAATTTATAATTCTTATCAAAGTAGTAACTTCTCCCAGTTTCTGACCCAAATCTTCCAAATTTCAGTCATGGATTCATTAATCTCTATCAATATATTCTCCTTTGCTTGTGCAATTGTTTGTGCTATAGCAGATTCATTCTTTAGATATTCAATCCTCTGAGTTAATCTGTGATTTTTTTGAAGTTCTCACAAATAAACATTATCAACTTTCAATTTTTGTTCTTGGTGATTATTAAGCCGGGCTTTCAGCTTTTCAATCCCCTGCCCTCTAATAGATAAATATTCCATAAATATGATTAATTCAGTTGTTGTATATGTACATTGTGTCTCCACTGTTGTAGTAGTTGTTGAAGGAGAAGCACCTGCTATTGATGTACCTGTCACTAGAAATGATGTTAGAGGAATGATTGTTGATTGAGTTGATTGTTTCTCTTTCTCTTTCAGTAGTTTTTCTATTTCAGTCTCCATTTTCTGAATTTTTGCATTTTTTCAATGATGGTTTTGAACATATCTTCTTTATCCTTTTCTAGTTCACTGACTTCCTTTGTTTTTGGATCCTCACTAGATGGAAGTTTGATCTGCTTCCTTAAGGCTACAATATCAACATTTTTTCTTTTAGTTATCCCCTCAACAGCTTTTACATTACTGGGATCATATCCCATTTTAATCACCAAATCCTCTAAAGATATTATTTTGGTGTCTTTAGCCAAAGAAGATATTTTTTCTAATTTTAATTGAGACTGGATATTATTAACTAAAGCGTGGAGTCTAGATGTTTCCATTGTTGAATTTGTCAGAGTAGAATATAGAATTTCACATGCTAATTTATGAAAATCCATTTGATCAATAAGATGGATTTGTTTAACATCAAAAGAAAAAATGTTTTTTTTGTAGTCATCTACAGTCTTAAAACAAGGAAGTTCAGGTTCAAGGAAAGATATTTGCATTTTTCCTTTCTTAGTATCAAAAGCGGAGAGAATTTTGTGTTATGATGAAGTTGTTTGCTTCCAAAACTAAGAATAGGTTGTAGATGTCAAAATTTCATTCTTCCTTTTGATTTCCTTATATCTTGAAAATATACTTGGTTCGGCCTAATCACGGGCTAATTCTCCTGTTTGAGATGTTTCCAATGGCTCTTGAGAAGTTGAAGATGCTAGTGACGCTATAAAAAATTCTTCATTTCGAGGGAAGGTAGTAGGATAAGGACATGTTAGGACTATTGTAGTCTGTGTGTTTTCTTCTTGCAAAGACTCTTTTGTTGGATTAGTTTTATGCTTCTTTTTGTATATTTGGAATTCTTTCCCTTGAATTTCTAAGTCTATAGGGGAAACACTTTCCCTTGGTCTTTTATCCTCCTTTTCCTGTGGCACTGGAGTCTGTGATGTTGTAGAAGAAAGTATAGGTTCCTCTGCTTCCTGCAATGTATTTTCTTGCCATTCATCTTGATTCATGTATTGCTCAATTTCAGGTCTAACAGTGTGAGCATAAGGAGTAGTTTTCTGCTCTACCCTCATATTTGAGACAATTCCTAAAGGATCTTATGACCATGTAAAACTGAGTTTAAATTTTATTTGTTTAAGGAGAAGATCTACCTCCTTTTCTATTGTTCTAGCATTACAAATGAAAGTCCCAACCTGAGTTTTGATCTTAAACTGAGATTTACTTTTGGCTGACACAAAGTGCAGCTCATCCGTATTTATCATTTGCCTGATACACTCTAATACAAAAATCCTTATAGGAACAAAATTAGGCAATTTATATGGAGGCAATTCACATCCATATACTCTAATATTTGTGTACTTTTGGTATAGGTACCAATCACCTATCTTTGTCTGTTCATTGATATGTAAAATTCTCTTAATCTCAGGTCCAATATAATCATTGAATGTGAATTCATTGGTATTCTTCCTTACCAAGGAAGTCCAATGAATCACAAACTGTGGATTTCCCTATTCATCTAGTTTCTGTAGTGGAAATTGAAATATATCTGATTGATGAAATAAGAACAAGTAAACCAAGACTGGAGCATGCTTGAAAACTCCTTCGGTAGAAAATTTGAGAAATTGTTCATGGATAACCTCTGCCAAGAATTCACTATAATGAAAAATAATTGAAGGCTTTTCTCCTGCTGAGAACACTGATAGGAAACCTATAATTTCTTCATCAACCCATTGATCGGTTTGATAGCCCAACAAACAGGAAACTATAGAAATGATTTGTTTTGTCATCTCTAGAAACATTGAGGATGAGTAAGGTGGGTTTGTTCTTGGCAATTGAACATTTTCAAGCAAAAATGTCTCAAAATTTTAGCTCTGTGGGGAAAGTTAGGCTTTTGTAGAGTTCCATGAGGGAGTCGAAAGAGAAAGGGTGCAAAGAGGCTGAATTTTAGTTTGGAGCATCCGAGATATGGATTCAGGGGTACTTGTGAATAAGATGTCATTGTTTTGGGAAACAATAGCTCTTTAACTAGGTATGTATCTGAAATGGAACCATGAGACAAATTATAGGAAATGGTGAGTTTGTGTAGAAACAAATTGAGGTAGGAAGGAGACCCATAAACTCAATTCGTCACTAAGATCAACAAATTTTTGTTTTAACCAATTTCAGAATTCTTAGAGATCAAACTTACAATTTGTTACGGATATTTTTTAATCTTGATCTACTAAGGGCTGGTGATCTAAGTCAATTACAGGAGGAAGCATAGGGTTTTCTACTACAGTTTTAGATTTACCCTTAGAAGACATTCTGAAAAGAAAATAAAAAATGCAACAGGATACTGTAGTTACCCGGGAGCTACCTGGTTGCAATATTTGAGGAAGAAAGTTGTTCGGCTTGATTTCTTGGTTGCAGTAGTGGGATCAATTGCTCATTTCGTAGAACAATACAGAGAAAGGAATAGTTGAATGAGGTTTTTCATTTTATAACTAAAAGAATTTACCGTTAGAAATATCCATTAATGGAGCGGGTTCATTGAATTCAACAACGATTATATCCTTCAAATGGATAATTAATCGGTAAATCATGGCTGAAATAGGAATGGGACACTTGGCGAAGGAGGATTGTTTGTTTTATTTTGGCGAGAGCAGGAAAGACAATTTTTATCTAGGCGGGAATGAGGGAAGGTGGATTTCGGAGGGGGTGGTGAGCAATAAGTGCTTTAGTCAGAGGGGGGTCTGAAATAAATGAGTGAGCGACACATATACAAGGTGGGATGGAGGGAATCCACTTTTCAGACCCCCCTCCCCCTTTGATTAATTGTCGGAAGGGCAAGGGGGTTCAAAGTTGATGAGAACCGTCGATCTGGGAAGAAGAGATCATGGTGCTTTATTGTAGCACAGTCAATACCATATACGACAAACAAATCGTATCAATTAAAAACTTTTTTAGAAACTAACTAATCACAATTATAATTGTGATTTATACTAATTGACTTCATTAATTTAGTATCTGATGTGGAATTTAAGATGGCTCACATATTTTTTATTTTTTGAAGGGTTTTCATCATTTTTTAAATACCCTTTTCATTTTTTTTTTTATTTTCTTTATATATATATATATATATTTTTAATTTTATTTTCTTTCTTTCTTTTTCATTTTTTGACATATAAATGTAAAATGTGGAATAATGTTACAACATGTCTTATAGTCCCTAACACCCTGATTGATCTTGGGGCTACAATAAATGTGATGACTAAGGAAACTATGCCAAAGCTAAACCTCCAAGGGGCTTTGAGAAAGACCACCACAATGTTGCATCTTGCAGACAAATCCACAGTAGCTCCTGAGGGAGTTGTTGAAGATGTTATGGTATCCATTGACTCTTGGGAGTATCCTACTGATTTCTTGGTTCTCCAGCCCAAAACCAAGTTTAATGTCTATCCTCTCATCTTGGGAAGGCCATGTTTAGCAAAAGTTGATGCTTACAATAGTTGTAGGTCTAGGAACATGACCATTAAAAATGAAAATTTGTCTAAACAATTGGTATTGTATCCTCTTGCTCAACCTTCTATTGAGCATGACTTACCCTTGTGGTTAGAAGAGGAGGAACAACATGAAATGTATCACACCACTCCCCATCGAATATGCACTCTGGACATCATTACAAGAGAGGGGAAACTTGACGAAGATGATCTCATTGACCATATCCTTCAGAATCAACCTCCCACTCCCATGCCCATTGATGAGTTGATGAAAGAACTTGAGAGTAATCCTTGGGCTGACCTATGCCCTATTGAATTAAGTCAAGACCATCTCAATATTGTAGAGTTTGGCACATCTAGAACATTAAATATCAACCCTTCTCTCTCGGCCAAACAGGAAGAACAATTGTGCAAAGTGATAAGGCAAAACCTAGATGCTTTTTTTTGGGACTATAAGGAAATGAAAGGTGTGCACCCATCAGTTTGTCCTCACCATATTTACATCAAGGAGGGATGAAAGCCTGTGCGCAAACCCTAGAGGAGGATGAACCCAACTCTTAAGGACATTGTGAAAGAAGAACTGCAAAAACTACTGGATGTAGGATTCATATACCCCATTTCAAATAGTGAGTGGGTGTCACCTCTTGTGTTAGTTCCTAAGAAGAATGGGAAGTGGAGAATATATGTGGATTATTGATAACTCAACAAGGCTAAAAGGAAGGACCATTTTTCCTTGCCCTTCATTGACCAAGTTCTATATGGCCTTGCACAGAAGAAATTCTTCTCCTTCCTGGATGGATTTAGTGGATACGATTAAATCTAGATTAGCCTCGAAGACCAATACAAGACCACATTCACAAGCCCTTGGGGTACCTTTCCTTATAGAGTTCTTCCATTTGGTTTGTGAAATTCCCCTGCTACTTTCTAGAGGGAAATTTTGAGTATTTTTACTAAATTGGTTCATGACTCTGACGAAATATACATGGAAGATTTCACTTCTTATGGATGTGACTTCCATGAAGCCCTCTCCAATCGATGCAAGGTTTTGAAAAAATGTATTGAAATGAATCTCTCTCTAAGCCTTGATAAATGTGAGTACTTGATGAATGAGGGGACTGTCCTTGGCCATTCCATATCCAAGGAAGGGATGTAGGTAGTCCCAAACAAAATTTCCATCATAAAAAGTGTCCCTACCCCTCAGAAGAAATGGGATGTTAGGAGCTTCTTGGGACTAGCAGGGTATTATAGGAGATTAATCCAAGACTTTAGTAAAGTGGCTTCACATTTGTTTGGTTTATTGGCCAAAGATTCAGATTTTCATTGGCCCAGCAGCTATCAAGAGGCCCTTGAAGTGTTGAAAGAAAATTTGATCGTTGCACCCATCCTAAGAGGTCCCAATTGGGCATTGCCTTTCCATATCCATACCAATGCATCAGATAAAGCTATGGGGGGCATTGGGACAAATAGGGGATAAGTTTCCTTATGTTATTTACTTCATTAGTAAGAATTTGTCTAAAGCTGAGCTAAATTACATTGCCACTGAAAAATAGCTCTTAGCGGTAGTGCATTATATAAACAAATTTAGGCACTATATCACTAGGTACCAAACTTTTGTTCATACTGATCATGTATCCATTAAATATTTTATGAACAAGATTGATGTTAATGCTAGGATAATTAGGTGGTTTTTATTGTTACAATAGTTTTATTTAACTATTATTGACAAATGTGGTTGTAGATTTTGTGTCCATGTTAACCTTTCCTACACATACTGAAGAGATGGTGGATGATCAACTGCCAAATGAACACCTCTTTTCCATCTTGGTGCTTTCTCCTTGGTTTACTGACATAGAAAACTACTTAATTTCTAGGAGGTTCCCTCCTAATCTATCATCTAGGGAGAAAAACAAGATTGTAAGGAAAAGCTCTCCTTTCACTTGGATTGGGGGAAATATTTTTAGATTGGGACTAGATCAAATCTTAAGGAGATGTGTAAGAGAGGAGGAGGTCTTTGACATCCTATCAACATGTCATGATGGTTCTTGTGGAGGTCATTTTGCTGCAAAAATGACAGCCTTTAAAGTTTTAAAGGCTAGTTACTATTGGCCCACATTACATCAAGATGCAAGGAGATATACCACTAGATGTGATCAATGCCAAAGGAAGGGCAAACCCACACCCACGGATGAAATGCCCCTACGACCTCAAGTGACCTTAGAGCCATTTGACAAGTGTGGCATGGATTTCATTGGGCCAATTGATCCACCATCAAGGCAGAAAAAATACATCATTGTGTGCACTAGTTACTTCACAAAGTGGGCTGAGACAAAGGCAGTCAAAGCAGCAACTTAGCAGAAAGTGGTAGAATTTTTAAGAGAATACATATTCTACAAGTTTGGGTATCTAAGGGAGTTAGTAACTGATCAATGAGAAAAATTCACATCCAATTTGATTAAGGATCTCATGAGGCAACACCGTATCAAGCACAAGACATCCACTGCCTATCATCCTCAAGAAAATGATCAAGTAGAGGTCACAAACAAAGAATTGGAGAGCATCCTCACCAAGGTTGTTAGCATCAGTGGGAAAGATTGGGCAGAGAGACTAGTAGAGGCCACTTGGTCCTACAATACCACTTGGAAAACCATCATTGGATTCACTCCATATGATTTGGTTTATGGGAAGAAATCTTTTCTTTCTATTGATTTTGAATACAACACTTTGAGAATGGCATCTCAATTGGACTTAGATGTCACTGCAACACAGCAAGAAATGTTGCTCCAATTGAATGGCTTAGATGAGTTCATAATCCAACCTTTCTTGCACACTGAATTCATACAACTACAAATGAAGGTTTAGCATGACAAGCATATCAAGGAAAATACTTTTCAAGAAGGGCACTGAGCCATATTATATGATTCTAGGTTCAAATATTTTAAAGGGAAGCTAATGGCAATATGGTTGGTCCCATACCTAGTGGAAAAGTGTCACGAAAATGGATTTGTCTAGAATAAAACAATTGATGAGGAAGGCATTCCCTTGCTTGTAAATGGTAAGGTTGAAGTTATATAGAATACCTTTGTCCAAGGAGGAATTTATCAGTTTAGTCAACAAAGAATTGAATGTGATTGGAAATTTCATAGCTTCTAGTCCACAACACTCTTAGAAATTTAAAAAAATAAAAAATAAAAGGCCTGGATGAAAACCTCTATGAGGCATTTGAGGCCAACTCTAGGGTTGAAAACCTCTCTAAGGTAGCCCAAGAGTAAAAAAAAGAAAAAATAAATAAAGATCCCTAGGTGAAAACCTCCCTTGAGGTACCTAGGGTAGGAATCTAGGTTTAAAACCTTCTTTGAGGCAACCTGTGTGTCTCAGGAAAAAGAAAAAAAAAATGAGATAAAAGAAAAAGAGAATAAGGAAGGAGCTTATATCATATTTTCTAACCTTTCTTTTGTTTTCCAAAGTTGTACACAATGGCATATTTCACGGCTATAGGACAAGACCTACAAGCTACCATCCATTCCTCTATCCATTCACCTCATATCCATCCTCTCCATTCACATTACTATCTCTCTCCACCATCCCATCATCAAGAAATCCAAAATTCACCTCCTCTCTGTGATGCTACAAGAAGGACCTGTATTGCTATAGGAAGGTTCTATAATGCTACAAGAGGAGCCTATGGAGCTACAGGAGGGAGATCAGAGGATGAAAACAATCCAAAAGACCATCTTGACTTTGAGAAATGCTAAAAAAGGTCCTCCTATGACTTTTCCATCCCCTGTCCATCATCCATCCACTCATTTCACCAAAAATTTGCTCAAAATTGTCCACTTTTTCCTACCTTAAGAAAAAAACACAGAGCTACCATTTTCTATCTCTATTGTTATCAACCAGGCTAGAGCAAGTTGGCCTGTGTCAACCTTTCAACCCAGTGCAACTATTTCAAACCAGCTTTTAATTGGAAGTTAGCCCTTCCAATCTGAGAGGGATCTCTCAATATTTTTTAAGAATGCAGATGGCTAACTCTAGTTTTCTATTTGATTTTTCAGGTGAACGAGTTTGAGGGTAGCCACCATTCGACATGGAGTCAGTCAAAGAAAAGCAATGATAAACAACACTATTTTATGGAAACTGAGGCATATTTGGTTTACTAAGGTGGACAAGGACATTCACAGTAATCACAGCAAATTGAAGGAAGTTGGAGTTGTTTGACAGATTTCCAAGTAATCAACAAACTATGAAAACTAATAAAAATAAAGGAACACGACAGGATGGGACTGAAACTGAAATGAATCTCAAGAGGTTAAAATAGAATTGTTGTAAATTGTATTTTCTATTAATAGAAAACAATACAACAATGGTTCTCACATCATAGATCCCTCGTACAGAGTTGAAAATATACATATTTATAGGGAAGATATCCCTTTACATATCTTGCCACCTGAGCCTGATTCAATTGACAACTATGAGATCTAATCCTCTCTGATTAATAAAACTTTGAGCCTTCATACCAATTTATGTTACAATAGAGTTTGAATACAAATGGGAGTCATATAGATTGTTACAATAATTCAAATCACGTCACTGTATTGGTGGAAACTCAAACATCTGGCTCTTCGAATATGTTGTGTTGTTTGCTGTTAAAATGTGTTGAAAATGGCATTATTGTTCCACTATGTCTCTGCCCTATTTTCTTGTTGTCTCTTTAATGACCATGTTGCTAAATAAACGCCAAAAAACAATCTTGTTATCTCACGGAGCGAAAATGTTCATTGATCTGGGTAATAGATCAATCTAGAAATCTCATTTTGGTTTGTGTTTATGAAGGAAAGCAGGAGGGCCATTTCTCTCAGAACCGTTCATGCAGGATGGGCCACATGGTAGCTGAGGATTGGATGGAATGAAAATACTATTGAGATGGGAGTGGACTTCCATGGCTGAGTTGGCGAATTGTGGATGGAGGTCGGGAGCTGACGTGAAGGTTGGGTTGAGATCATTGGTGGGAAGTGATAGGCAAAAGGAGCTACGTGGCACTAGGGGAGTGGCGGTGAGGCAAAAGCGGAGGGTGACGTAACTGGGATTGTGGGTTATCGCGGGAACAGGGAAAACCATTTTTGGAAGGGAGTTGAAGTCATAAGAGGTATTGAGAGGGGGCGGGTGCGAAATGATTAGGGGAGGACACGTAGTAGCGGGGAAACCACCTTTTTGGACCCCCCCCCCCCCCCCACCGATAAAGAGAAACATAGCCGGGGGCGAAAAGGACTTAGATTCGTCGGATTAAAATGGAATTGCGATCGGGAGTGGGAAATGTGCACTTTTTAACGTCGACGGTATAACATGTCATATCGCAATCGGTGAAGGGACTGGTGGTAACTTATCAGTGGCCAGGACATGCGATATGCGATATCGGCGGAAGACATGCGATATCGCAATTAGCGGGGGAAGGGTTATGTGATATTGCAATCGGCGAGGAGAAAGTGTGATATCGGCGGAAGAAAGACTTTGTGTTTTGTGATATCGCAATTGCAAGTGGATGAGGGATACGTCGGATATGTTTTTTCATAAGGGAAAAGGCCGATTGAGATATAAATTGTGGGTCCCAGCCTTTAAAAAGGCTTGCGATATATTTTATGAAGGTTTTCAAAGGGGAATGGGTCACAGCTAGAGTTTGAAAGTAGGGAACACAACTAAAGGGATGAAAGTGAAAGTAGAAATATTTGGAGAGGAGCTGCAATGGTCGTCTGTGCAGTTTTAGGGTAAAACCCTAGGGTTTTACTGCAATTTACTGTAGACTGCTAGAACCCTGTACCGTCACCACCTACTGCTACCCGTCGTTTCCGTTTTTCCTTACCCGTTGCTTTCGGTTGTCGATTTCTAGCTAGGAACATGGGGGACACTATGGAGGTTGAAGAGGTTGATTATTCTGAGGAGCCCTTTCCAGACCGTGTCATTTTTGGGAACCCCTATTTCTCCATGTCGGTATTTGCCTCACTTCCGTTTCCTGAACCGACGCTGCCCTTATCGTTGCTAGTGGTCTCTTTCCCTGGGCATTGCTCTGTGCCTCCTCTCTCTGGGTCGCTCTCGTTTGAATCACCTACTCTGGATGTCCCTCCCCTTTCACCAGGTACCCTGCACATATTAATCTTGAACACCCCCCCATCGCCCTCATTTGACCCTCATCCGTCCCTTTCAACCTTTTTCTCTATGCCTCCTGTGGAAATCCCGGTTTTTGTAGCGGAAAAACCTCCTTCCTCGGCTCACCTGCCGTCAGGCTGCTTTGAGACCCCCACGGTGAGGGTTAAATCTGCTAAACTTACCCCCCCGGAAGGCATCCCAAACCCTTTGGTGGACCACCCTTCTGCTCCTCGCTCGGGAAAGAGGAAGACCAAGTGCGTAAAGGCTACCACAAAGGATATCACCATCAGATTTGGCGAGACCTCTGCTATAGGGGAGGCTGCTATTATGGCTAGTACGGTGCTAGTTGGACATGTGCGAGGTAGAGCGTACTCGGCCAACAGACTGACCCAATGGGTCAGGGAGATTTGGGGTGGCATGCTGAAGGAACTGCCTGAGGTTCATGTCCTGCCCAGGGGGTGGTTCTCTTTACACTTTGCAAAGGAAAACTACACTGATTTGGTACTTGCCAGGTACTGGCACATCGAGATGGCTCCGGTCCTCCTCAAGTGGTGGAGTCCATTATTTGACCCTAAGCGAGAACAAATCGGGGCAAGACCTCTTTGGGTTCGCTTGCCAGGGCTCCCATTACAGTACTGGTGCGAGGAAGTCTTTATCAGGATTGGAAATGCTCTGGGCACATATTTGGACCATGACCGTACCTTTGTAGAATCGAAAAATCGAACCCTTGCTCGCATTCTGGTCCACTTGGACACTCGCAAGGGTCTAGAGGAGAAGATTACGCTTCAATGGGGAAAGTACATCAGGGTCCAGATCTTGGATTACGAAGGGGTTCCGTTTCACTGCAGATGCTGCCACAAGGTGGGACATCTCTTCAAAGAATGCCCGCTCAACAGGAAATCAGAGGATACCCCTAAGAAAACACCTATTCCATCCAGAGTCAATTCGTCGGCTGGTTCATGTCCCCCTGCCTCAGGTCCTGCCCCTTCGGTGAATTCTCCTATTCTCAAGTCGATGGAGGCTGGGCATAGACCAATATCGCCGCTGCTGACTAGGGCTCGAGCTACTGCTGAAGCCGTGAAAGTTCCGGGTATTACTTTGACCTCTTATACCTCATCTTTTGATTATAGCACATCTGTTGTTGCATCTTCGGTCCATACCTCCATGGCTCACTGCATCATGTCGACCCCTCCTCTTATCGCCACTACTGCCCCCTCTCTACTATCACCATCTACTTCCTCCATCTCGCCGTCATCCTCTGGGGTCTCACCTTCTCATCATTATTTCCTCCGTTCCAGAACCCTCACAAATGGCACCCTGGTTCGACAGACTAGTTTAGGCCTCACCCTTCCAGGTTCAGTTCCATTGTCATCCCGGGGGAGGAAGTCTAATCTCTCCAAAGCCATAAAGCAAGCTGGGGTGGAGGTAGCCTCTGGCTGCCAATCCACTCTTGACGGGGTCCTTAGAGCTGTGAATACCCCGAGAGGAGTTCCCCCATGAAGTGTCTGTCTTTTAACTACAGGGGCATGGCTAGTGCCTCCAAGAAACTAGCCTTGCAGAGACTTTTTGTGGTGGAATCAATTGATATTATTTTGCTACAAGAAACTCTTGGTCTGGCTGACCACATCACCCGCTCCCTACAATCTCTGGCCCCGAGCTGGACTTTCGTGGCTATGGATGCTGTAGGGAGATCTGGGGGTCTAGCCATTGGATACAACCCTCGATCCATCAGGGTTGATGCATCTTGGGGGGGTTCTGGATTCATGGGCATTGATATTTTCTCAGCTAAGCTTGGTAAAAACCTTCGGATCGTGAATGTATATGGACCCTGTCATCAGAGGGAACATTTCTGGCAACATTTTTTAACCCTCTCGATCCTTGCTTCTGATCACATTATCATCAGAGGGGATTTAAATTTTTCCTTGGGTTCAAAGAATCTTGGGGGTCTTCGGCACAGGTGGATGCTATCTCAAGGCACATGACAAATCTTTTGGAATAGACAAATTTTGTAGATGTTCCCATGCACAAACCTCTACCCACTTGGAGAAATAGAAGGGTAGGTGAAGCTGCACTAGCTCATAGACTAGACAGATTTTTAATGAAAAGCCCGCTCTTACAACATTTGCACCACTACAAACAATGGGTGGGCTCAGGGGGCATATCGGATCACTCCCCCATCTATCTGGAGATCCTTGGACCTCACCATAAACCTAAAGCCCCATTTAAATTCAACCATGTCTAGTTGCAGGACCCTGCCTACATTAGTTTGGTTTCGGATTTCTGGACTGCCAACCCCATCAATAGAGCTGAATCATTGGCAAAAGGTTTTTGTAATAACCTTTCCAAGCTTAAACACCTCTCTATTAATTGGGCTAGGGAGAAGTTTATTTGGGAGAACTCACAGCTGACCCAAATTGAATCTGAGCTGAGCTCTTTGCTTGATGAAAGAAGTCTGGTTTTCATCTCTGTGGAAGAAAAGTCACATTTGATTGAGTTGGAAAATCAGAAGGCACACATACTAAAAGAGCGTGAGGAATCCCTGAGATTAAGGAGTAGAGCCATATGGATGAAAGCTAGTGATGACAACACTAGGTTCTTTCAAAACTATGCAAAGGGGAGAAAGGTTTCTAATACCATTTGGAATCTTCCTCTACCTGAGGGAGGCTTTGCTGACTCTTTCAACAAGCTCTCCCACCTCAGCACTACTCACTTCCGGAACCTTTATAAGATCCCTCCTGGAGCAAATCTTGCTAATATTATCAATGTGGCTGGTCATTTTCCTAGATTTGTCAATGAAGACGAAGCAGAAGAGCTTTATGATCCGGTCACTTCTGGGGAACTTGAAGGAACGTTAAAATGGTTCAAGAAGGACAAGAGTCCAGGCCCGGATGGCTGGACCATTGAATTATATCTTGCTTTCTATGAGATCTTGGGGCAGGACCTATTGAAAGTTGTGGAGGAGAGTAGAACTACAGGATCTTTATACCATGCCATCAACTCGACTTTCATTGCTCTCATTCCTAAGTCTGATTCTCCATCCTCTTTCGATGATTATAGGCCTATATCCCTGTGCAACTGCCTATACAAGATTATATCTAAGATCATTGCTAACAGAATTAGGCCTATTCTCTCCCGGCATATTGCACCACAACAATTTTCCTTCCTTGATTCCAGACAGATTCATGAAGCCATTGGATCGGCTCAAGAATCCATCCATTCAATTTGGACTAGACATCTAAAGGGCATCATTCTCAAAATTGACCTGTCCAAAGCTTTTGATTGGGTCAGCTGGCTTTACATTAAGATGCTTCTCACCCATTTGGGATTTCCTCATAATTACATTACATGGATCATGGCCTGCATTACCACACCCACTTTCAGTGTCCTCATAAATGGTTCGACTTCTCATTTCTTCCATTCTGAAAGGGGCTAAGACAAGGCTGCCCTTTATCTCCTCTCCTCTTTCTAATTGTCATGGAAGGTCTCAGTCGCCTAATTGCATCAGTGAAGAGGGAAGGATACCTTTGTGGCCTCAAGATTTATGACAATTGTTTTGTTACTCATCTCCTATTTGTGGATGACATGCTTATTCTGCTGGATGGTAGCATTTGGGATTCCCGTACATTCTCTAAGATTCTGCTCCTTTTCTTGTCTTGCCACTGGATGCTTGCTAATCAATCAAAATCTACCATCACCTTTGCTCGAACTTTCGTCCATGAATCCCAATTTGCACATCAACTCTTTCCTTACTGTATCCACCCTTTGGACAGAGGTCTCAAATATCTGGGATTTTGGTTAAAACCTACCTGTCAGAAGATTGCAGATTGGGTCTGGCTTGTTACAAAACTGGAGAAAAGACTGTCCATTTGGAGTCATAGATATTTATCCAGGGCGGGCAGGCTTGTCCTTATCAAATCGGTCCTGGAGGCTACCCCAGTTTTCTGGATGGCACTTGCATGGATCCCCAGGAATATCCTATCTCGTTTGCAGCAACTGTGCAACCGATATCTTTGGAACGGGAATCAAGACAAAAAAATCTTTGCTTGGATTAGTTGGAAAAAGATTGCATTGCCAAAGAAGTGGGGAGGATGGGGTTTAAAATATCTCCCTCTATTTGCGCAAGCCCTTGCTGCAAAAATGGGCTGGACCCTGTTGACTGGTCAGAATCTATGGACCCATATCTCATATCATAAATACATCTGGCCACAGAATATTATGGATTGGGTTCGACTGCCTAGTTGGCCGATGGTAGGCATCTCATCCATGTGGAAGGCACTGCTTCATTCCCTTCCTCATATTAGAGACAATCTGGTGTGGAGAATTAACAATGGTTCCCTGGCTCGGATTGGCCTGGATCCTTGGATTGGAGGTGGAGGAAGACATCTGCTTTCTAGAGACCTCATACAGTATCTCCACTCCCATGAGATCAGGGTTATTTCACACATTGCAGATCTACAAAACACAGGTATTTTTTCACAAGCATGGAAATTTGCCCGTCTACTTGATCTACCCCCTCGATGGCACCAGGAATGGCAGGATTATATATCTGCGCTAATTGAATCTCACATCAGGATAAAAGAGGGCTCGGACGAACTAATATGGTGTCAGGCGGAGAATGGCATATACTATCCAAAGTCAGGATATATCTCCTTGATTCAACACAAAAGGCCATAACAACTTCCAAGTTGGTGGAGAATCATTTGGAAACTCACAGCACCACCGCGCATCAGATTATTCTTCTGGTGTATTCTCAGAGATAAAGTACCCACGGGGGAACACCTTCTTCACAGATCTTTTTATGGGCCAACCTGGTGTATTCTATGCAAATGTTCATCTGAATCGACCGATCACCTCTTTCTGCATTGTATCTCCCTTCACTCACTTTGGAAAATCTTATCCTCCTCTATTCGATTTATTGGGCAATGGGTTGGCAATGATCTTGGCAGTGCTTGGGATGACTGGTCTAATAGACATAAGGGATCCAAACTACAGTGCCTTCCCTTGATTGTCAATTGGTATATCTGGCTGGCCCATAATCGTTTCATATTTGATAACAGACCAACGTGTTGGATTCACATTGCGGCTAGTATAATCTCAGCTTATAATGAATTGCCCGACCTTGCGCCACCCAGAGAGCGCAGACCACATGCCCCTCCTATCATTGACAAAAACACACCTTGGGCTTTCTTCGATGGCACTGCTAATCAACAGGGCTGTGGTGGAGGTTTCATTCTTTATATCAGTGACCAACACTTCTTCAAAGTCAAGATGGGTTTAGGAGTTGGAACAAATAATTTCGTGGAGCTCATAACCCTCCGCCACTTACTTCATTTCTCCTAGGGGCACCATTGCATCAATTTAAATATTTTTGGGGACTCAAAGATCATCATAAACTGGTTCAATGGCATTACTACATGTCACATACACACACTCAGTAATATATTGAATGAAGTTAATATATTCAAGGCTGAATTTAACAATATCTCTTGCAACCATATCTACAGTGAGCATAACTGTAATTCTGACCAACCATCCAAGGAGGCCTCGGCATTACCCAGAGGAGAGTGGTTGATACAAGAGTAGAGGGGGACAAATGAATACCGCTATTTTCATCGGCCATATATTGACCAGCATTACCAGTGGGACATAAGCCCCTGATCACTATCTTTTTTTTGTTAAATACTGTAAAAAAGACGAATTTTTTTTTTAATGTACATAGACATATACAATAGTTTTTCTATTCTGAAAGGGCCCTGCGTGGCTTATGTACAAGCATATACAGGCATATAAAAGTTTTTCACAACTGATATTATGGCAGATCGCCCTACGTGGTGTATCTGGACAGTTCTTAGTTTATTTTTTGTGCCAGTCCGTGGTGACTCAGTTACAACATATGCAACAACATCTACAATATGTAATTTTTCTATGAATTAATGAAAAATTATGGATTTTTCCAGTGGAAAAAAAGGGAACACGACTAGAAAAGGAAGGGGTGAAATGGGATGAGAATATGGGAATATGGGAATTTCTCCAAAACAAATAGAATGGACCGGTTATTCCTCCTTAATCTCTGAATATGAAGCACAACAACCTCTTTCAGAAAAACAACAGATAAATGAAAAAATCAGTGGTGGAAAACCTTAAATAATAAAACTAAAATTTATTTTAGTGAGTTATCATGGATAACATTGGCTCCAAAGGGGATGTTGCGCCCCTGTGGTGTAGCAAAGAACTAGCAAGCCAGTTGCTAGACCATTGGGTTGATCCCAATCTGACGACTACATCAAACCCACTTCACCAAAATGTAAAGAAAAATGCAACATGTAATCTAAATCTAAAGGAAATTCTTACCCAACAAGCTTATTTGTGTCCTACTCTAAGATCTGAAAATCAACCTGCTTAATTCAAGTGATATAAAATCTCCAGTATAACCAGACAAAGAGTTGATCCAACATCTGGGCTTCTCGACTATGCTTGAACAAAATCAGTAGCGGATCATATATGGTCAACTCAGAATAAAAATTGAATCCATCACTTGAGCTTACAAATGAAAGAAACTTCACCTTCATGATGACTGGAATAGACTTGCGGTAGAACTCATCTTGAAAATATTCAAGCTACTGATCTACAAGCAATGGAGTCACCATGAAACTTTGACCTTTGGTATATTTTAAGAGTGGAGTCGCCAGGGTAATATCACAACCTTCGGAACTTATGATTTCCTATTACCATCAGGAATAAAAAAGAAGAGACTCGAAGAGAATCCCAGAAAAAAAGGATATTTTCAGCTCTCGGCAGATTCACCAAAAATGTTATCAACCAGGCTAGAGCAAGTTGGGTTGTGTCAACCTTTGAACTCGGTGTAACTATTCCAAACCAGATTTTAATTCGAAGTTATCCCTTCCAATCGAGAGTGCTCTCTCAATATTTTTTAAGAATGCATATGGCTAACTCTGATTTTCTATTTGATTTTTCAGGTGAAAGAGTGTGAGGGCAACCACCATTAGGCATGGAGTCAGCCAAAGAAAAACAACGATAAACAACATTGTTTTATGGAAACTGAGGCATCTTTGGTTTACTAAGGTGGAAAAGAACATTCACAGTAATCACAGAAAATTGAAGGAAGTTGGAGCTGTTTGAGAGATTTCCAAGTAATCAACAAACTCTAAAACTAATAACAACAAAGGAAAACAATAGGATGGGACTGAAACTAGAATGAATCTCAGGTTAAAATAGAATTGTTGTAAATTGTATTTTCTATTAATTGAAAACAATACAACAGTGGTTCTCACATCATCGATCCCTCGTGCAGAGTTTAAATATTTATAGGGAAGATATCCCTTTACATGTCTTGCCACTTGGGCTTGATTCAATTGACAACTATGAGAACTAATCATATCTGATTAATAAACCTTTGAGCCTTCATAGGAATTTCTGTTACTATGGAGTTTGAATACAAATGGGAGTCGTATGGGCTATTACAATAATTTAAAGCACGGCACTGTATTGGTGGAAACTCGAACATCTAGATCTTTGAATCTATTGTGTTGTTTGCTGTTAAAACGTGTTAAAAATGCCATTATTGTTCCACTATGTCTTTGCCCTATTTTCTTGTTGTCTCTTTAATGACCATGTTGCTAAAGAAACATCGAAAAACACATTTGTTGTCTCACGAAATGGAAGTGTTCGTTAATCTGGGTCGTCGATCAATCTGGAAATCTCATTGTGGTCTGAGTTTACAAAGGAAAGCAGGAGGGCCATTTCTTTCAAAACCGTTCATGCAGGATGGGCCACATGGCATCCGGGGATTAGAGGGAATGGACATATTATCGGGACGGGAGTGGACATCCATGGTTGAGTTGGCACATTGTGGATGGAGGTCGGGAGCTGATGTGAAGGTGGGGTCAGGATCATTGGTGGGAAGTGATAGGTAGAAGGAGCTACGTGGCAATAGGGGAGTGGCGGTGAAACATAAGTGGAGGGTGACATAACTAGGATTGTGGGTTATAGCGAGAGCAGGGAAAACCATTTTCAAAGGGGGGTCGAAGTGGTAAGGGGTATTGAGAGGGGGGATGCGAAATGATGAGGGGAGGACATGTAACAGTGGGGAAACGACCTTTTCGGACCCCGGCCCACCGATAAAGAGAAACATAGCGGGGGGCGGCCGAAAAGGCCTCAGAGCCGTCATATTAAAACAGGATTGCAATCAGGAGTGGGAAATGTGCACTTCTTAACACTGACAGTATAACATCTCATATCACAATCGGTGGAGGGACCGGTGGTAACTTATCAATGGTCAAGACATGCGATATGCGATATCGGCGAAAGACATGTGATATCGCAATCAGCAGGGGAAGGGTTATGTGATATCACAATCGGCGAGGAGAAAGTGTGATATTGGCAGAAGAAAGACTTTGTGTTTTGTGATATCGCAATCGCAAGTGGATGAGGGATACGACATATATGGTTTTTCATCAGGGAAAAGGCCAATTGCGATATAAACTGTGGGTCCCAACCTTTAAAAAGGCTTGCTGCATATTTTATGACAGTTTTCAAAGGAGAAAGGGTCGTGGCTAGAGTTTGAAAGTAGGTAATACAGCTAGAGTTTGAAAGTAGGGAACACTGATAGAGTAGGAATGGGTGAAATGGGATGAAAATATGGGAATATGGGAAATTCTCTAAAACAGATAGAATGGACCTATTCTTCCTCCTTAATATCCAAATATAAAGCACAGAAACCTCTTTTAGAAAAACAGAAGATAGATGAAAAGATTAGTGGTGGAAAACCTTAACTAATAAAACTAAACTTTATTTTAGTGAGTTATCATGGAGAAAATCCACAGTACCTACAGTACTCATCCATGACTCTAACCCTATCCTCATAGCTCATCATCATCTCCCTAATCTCCCTCATTGAAACTAAATACTTCAAGGGGAGAACAAAATAATGATACAGGAATAAAATCCTCCTATAACAGCCTGTACAACCACACAGTAATCACTGATATCATGTTTTTTCCACCACCAAAAGGATGACGAAGCTTTGCTTGAAAGCTATGAAGATACACCTCATTCTAAAGGAGGCTTTCCACCAACAATAGAAATTTGGATATCAAAATAGGCACCTACAAACACACAGAAATAGCAACAGTCAAGCTAGCATAAAAAATGAAGACATGCACAGGATATAAGTTAAAGAGATCAACTCCCTTGAATGTATGGTCCAGCTCTAGCATGCAAACCTTTGTAGCAGTTTGATTTACATGTAGGCTTAGGTATGGCAACCCTAACCTCCTCCCTCTGCATAAAAATGGTAAAAATGTGTTTTAAGCAAGAAAAGGTCTTTTAATAGGCTGGAGGTGGCCAATGAACTTGGCCACCCTCGACTAGTAAACTCAAGTTTGAGTTAATCCACCCATGCAATGTGGAAATGTCAACTCAAAATGAAGGGTTGTCCTCTAAGAGTAGGGTGATAATCATGAGGAGGGAGAGATGATTATAGTTAGTGGGGCTAATGGTCCAAAATAGAAAACTTGTGTTATTCCCAAGTCACCCATACCACCTGTGAATAGGCTTTCCACTAGGTTTGTCACCTTAAAGAAGCCAAGGACACAATCTGCCTTTGAGGAAGAGGAAAAAGAGAAGCTATAGGAGGATCTAGGTTTGCTATAGTAGAGACAGGGTTTGCTACAAGAGGGGAAGATTTTGCTATAAGCAGGATAGGGGAAGCTATAGAAGCCCAAGAAATACTCACAAGAGGAAGCCACCACCTCAAAGACTGTTGGAATACCTACAAGAGCTTAGCCCACAACCTAGCTTGAGCTCCTACTACAAATTCATTGAAGGAGGGAGGATTATCCCTGAAAATTTTGCACTCCCACTCCTTTATGAGCTAGAGATATAAAGAGGTACCCACAGGTGGATGCAAATTGCTAAATCTAAGAAGGTAGAGGATGTAGGCCTCATGGAAGAAAAGGTCATTGAATTGAGCAAAGAATTGAGCTAAGAATGAGAGAGTCTATAATGAAGAAGAAAATATAGGCAGAAAACATGAGGTTGAGAGAGAGGCTGCAGGAGAAATAAAAACAAGTTTCCACCATGGCAAGTCTCTCCATGGAAGCACTGCAATGCAGACAACCATCAAAGTCGTATGCCCTCTTTCTCAAATAATAGTAGCTATAGTTCCAAATCAAAACTTTGGCACAACATGGATCTATGTCATTTCAAGACTACAAATAGGTCATTGAATTTTGCAGCCAAACTAACATGGAAGACAAAGAAAAATTGGCTGAATTTTACGTGCACAACCTCACTTTGACAAATATGAATTTTTGGGATCCCAATTCAAGAATGGGAGATATGTAGTTGATGGCTTTAGCATCCTAGATGACTCATGAGGAGACAAGAGTTGAGGAAGTGAAAAGGGTAATGACAAAGGAAGAAACAGAACCATTGTATATCAGAGTAGAGCTAGTGAGCCCAAAGATTTTCATTAGCAATCACAGCCTCATCTCCAATGATGTTGCTTTAGCACCCAAATACCTTGCTACCCAGGAGCAAGCCATCCACACTTTGAAGGCACATTCAAGTTGTTGGGAACAAAAAGTTTGCAAGCTTGCCAAAGGAGATGGCATACCTTACCCCACAGTCTACAGATCAGAGAATATCACTCTTTTGAAAGGGTAAGGAATTCCTTGGAGAGAACACCATTATATAAGAGGATTATGCAAAGGATGAAAATAAGGTGGATAGGACTCAAGTTCAGTCCACCCTTTTTTCTAGGCTTACAAGAAGGAAGAGATGAAGCAGGAGAGTAGAAGGAATGGACATAAATAGAGAGGAATGCAGGGTTTTACCCCCAAGAGGGACAACCATATGAGGAGCCTTGGGATGTCAAGGAGGCCACTAGGGAAATGAAAGAGTTGCACATGGATGACTGATTTTCTCAGAGGATGAGCAACACCTTCAGTAGGGGCTAATGATGAGTCCCATCAATAGGTACATTTTGAAGTTTAATATGTTGACATTATGGCATAGGTTTGGAGCTATGGCACAGGTGTTGTCCTTGATGGCAACTCTCTTTGGTAACAGATCTCAGTTCAGGCTTTCAGAATGAAGGAAAAGACATATACACAGGTTCATCTAGACTAAGACGCGTATACACACGGGTTAGACGTTTCAAAGGCGTGTATGCATATACACGCACTTTCATGCAAGGAAAAGCGCGTATATGTTGGAGAACTTACCTTTGGTCCGTGGTAGTTAGTCCTTGGTATTTGAACCTATGGTTTTGGACCATGGTACCTCGTCAAAAGTGTTGATCCCAAGTATTGGGTTCGTGGTATTGGTTTATTATGGTTTTGGACCGTGGTATTGTGGAAGGCCTAAAACTATAAAAGAGGAAGGAGATCATGAGGAAAAAGATCATCTGAATTATTATTGAATATCTGATAAAGTGCTAGATCTGGAATACTGGTATTTGGGTTATGGTGCAGATCTGGATTTGAATGAAGGAGGAACCTTAGCACAAAGAGAAGGATAAGTTCTATTGATGGATCATAATCTTTAAGCTCGAATGGTAGTATCGTTGTATGATTTTGATCTGTTATATGTGGCGCTTGCTTGATCTATAAAACTGATAATTTGGGTTAATTAGTGTTTAAATATCTGAAAGAGCGAATTATCCTTTATAGATCTGTACGTAGGTTCAGTGAAGCGAAGGTGCGTATACACATTGGTTTAGTGAAGGAAAACAACGTATACATAGGTTGTTCCATACGCAGAAGCGTATGCACGCAGGTTTTAGGCTATTAAAGTAGCGTATATATTTTGAGTTGTGATCTAGCTGCTTCTATTTATTACTGCAGTGTTCTAGGTTCAGATTTGGTGTGTGGTTACTGTTACTGTGATCTGGGTACAGTTGTCAGAGAAGTGTTCATTTTGATTCAGTTTTGATTGGTGAAAGGTGATTGGTTGATGCAGAAATTCTTGATGTTTGATTGATGTTATTTGTGGATCCAGTCTGAAAATTTATGAAACGTGGTCCCTAAAAGAAAGAGAAGGTTGTAGTCTTCTGTAGGCCAGCACCTACGTACTAGTATCTTGGCTAGTGCAAGAGCTAAGGGGGTTGTAGCTCCCTTCCAGGAGAAGCTGGAAAACGAGAGAGGGTTGTAGCTCTCTGTAGGTTGCAGCCTGCGTACTGGTAAAGGACAGCACCAATACAATTGTAAAAAGAAGTTTCTAATTAAAGAGAAGATAGAGATGAATTGCAGCAGGTGGTTTTCACCCACATTGGGTTTCCACCTTATATCTTGTGTTCTTGTGTGCGATTGTCTTTCTGCTCTGCTTTACTGTTTCTGGTTACTAGTTATTTGATTCTCAAACACAGATTAATAATCAACATCAGAAAGATAAAGTAAATTAAAAGTTTTCATTGTATATGTAGGTTTCCTTCTGCATAGTTGCATATATACACGGGTTTAATTAACTGAAGTAGCGTATATCATTTGATTTTGAAAAAGGAATATTTGACCTGATAATACTGATTCACCCCCCCTCTCAGTATTATTTCCAACAATTGGTATCGGAGCTAGGTTCTTCAGAAGAAGCTTGATCGCTTGAAGGAAGATCTTTCATCATGAGCAACTACGAGAGGGAAGCATCAATCAGGCCACCGATTTTTGATGGGACAAACTTCGTATATTGGAAGGTAAGAGTTACTACCTATCTTCAATCTCTTGGTACAGAAGTCTAGGATATCATAGAAACAGGATATACTTTTCCATCAGCAACTCCTACAGATCCGGCTGAGAAGAAGAAATATGAAACAAATGCAAAGGCAGTCAATACTCTATTAGGATGCCTATCTCAATCAGAATTTGTTAAGGTTATGCAGTTTAAATCCGCAAAAGAAATATGGAACAAGATTATACTGAGCTATGAAGGAGATGATCAAGTAAAACGAGCAAAACTTCAAACCCTCAGAATTCAGTATGAAAATCTCAGAATGTACAATGATGAAAGTGTGGCTAACTATTTTCTTCGTGTAGATGAGATTGTTAATTGTATGAAAAACTTGGGTGAAGAAATAAAAGAGGCTGTTGTGGTTGAAAAAGTTCTAAGATCTTTGTCCCCTAGGTTTGAATCTAAAGTTTCTGCAATAGAAGAAAAAGAGAATCTACAAAACCTTAAAATGTCACAACTGCATGGAATTCTAACTGCTTATGAAATGAGAAAAGGAGGTCCATCAGACAGTAGAGAAGCTGCCTTCAAGCCTTCAGGCAAAGGAGAGTACTATGAGTCAGGACACATGTCAGAAGAAGAAGAAGAATCAAATTTTGTCAAAAATCTTCAACGGGGTTCTGGACGATTCTGAGGTAAGTTACCTTTCAAATGCTTTGCTTGTGGGAGAGTCGGTCACTATGCTGCCAAATGTCCTCATAAGGATAAAACTGACAAAGGGAAGGAACCTGTTAGATGGAACAAGAAACAGAATGTAACTAAGAAAAGTTACTACACTCATGAAGATAGTGATGGTCTTTCAAATAGTGATGAAGATGAACGAGGTATTAACTATAAACTTTTAATGGCCTTTGAAGATGATGATTACATGGATGCTATAGATGTGTATGGATTTTATGAAGAGATTTCTAGACTCAAAACATGTTTAGAAGAAAAGAATGTGATCATTGATACTCTGCAATTCCAACTTGATGAAAAAGAAAAATTTCTTGAGAAGTTAGAATGTGAAATTGTTGGCCTTAGAAAAGAAATTGAGAAAACAAAGGCTCTTAATCTTAAATTTGTTAAAGGATCTGAAACTCTGGATGAGATCATCAATATACAACGTTCTCCACTAATCAAGACTGGTCTGGGGTATAATGGAGAAGCATCTCAAGCATCCACCTCAAAGAGTTATCTCGATGCAGCAAGGAGGAATGAGAAAAAGCCCAATGGAGATCACCAGGTAAATCAGGGACCAATTACATCAAGAATAAACAAAGACTACCAGGTAAATCAGGGGCAATCCACCTTAAGGATGAACAGAAGCTACAACCAGCCACAGGTAAAATATTCTCAATTTACCTCAAGAATGGATGACAATAGAAACTACAATCATTTGGCAGGTAGATTTGATAATCGGAGGAGTTTCTTCAATGGCCAATGTTTCTCTTGCCATAACTTTGGCCACAAAGCAGCTCAATGTGTTGCCTATAAGACAATCATGACTAGAGAAGCTAAAAAACAAAGAAGTATGACTGGAATCACGAAAAGAACCTATAACAACTTTTCAGCCCTTGAAAATGAAATTGAATGTTCTATTTGTAATAACTTCGGTCATGAAGATTCTGAATGCAGGAGCAGGTTTTGGAAGACAACTCAGAAGGAACAAACCTCAAGTGCCAGAACATGGAAAATGAAGGAACCGCAACGAGAAAGATGTGGGATAGCTTTATATGCAGAAGGACAAGAAAATCAATGGTACATCGACAATAGATGTTCGAAGCATATGAAAGGTGATAAAGAAAAACTTGAATCATATAGTGTTTTAGAAAAGGGAAAGAAAGTTTCTTTTGGAAATGATACCCCTGCAGTCATAAAAGGAAAAGGCACTGCCCAGTTGAAAGAAAAGGTCAAAGCAGGAAATGTTTTGTATGTTGATGGCTTGAAGCATAATCTTTTGAGTGTCATTCAGATGTGCGATCAAGGAACCGAGGTAATATTTCGATCAAATGGATGTAGTGTTCGTGATCTTGATATAGGAAAAACAGTTATCAAAGGCAGAAGAACTCCAAATAATTTATAAATATTTGAAGAAGGACAACAACAATGCTATTTGAGCAAGGATGATGAACACTGGTTATGGCACCGGAGGTTGGGGCATCTAAGCTTTTCACAAATAAGGAAAGCATGCAAATACCAGGCAGTACGTGGTCTTCCAGATATCAAAATTCCAGACAACACTATATGCAAATCATGTCAGTTTGGTAAACAAACCAGAACTAACTTCCCTGAGAAGGAAGGATCAGCTAGCAGGCCTCTTGAGCTAGTCCATACAGATGTATGTGGTCCATTTAGGACAAGGTCACCTCGAGGAGAAGAATACTTTATATTATTCATTGACGACTTCTCCAGGATGGTTTGGTTAGGACTTATGAAGCACAAAGACGAAGCATTCGACAAATTCAAATCTTTCAAAGCCTTGGCTGAAAATGAATCAGATCACAAAATTAAGTGCCTCAGGTCTGACAGAGGTGGGGAATTTACCTCAAATGAATTTTTCGATTTTTGTGAAGAACATGGAATAAGAAGGGAATTCTCTATAGCTAGGATTCCTCAGCAAAATGGAGTGGTGGAAACGATGAACAGAACAGTCCAAAAAATGGCTCGTGCTATGCTTGATGAGTCTTGAACTCCCGCAACCTTCTGGGGTGAAGCTGCATTTGTTGCGGTTGTTATTCTCAACAAAACAAATGTCCGAGTGAACAGCACTAAAACTCCTCATGAGCTCTGGTATGGTGAGACTCCTTCGGTAAAGCATTTCAAAATTTTTGGAAGAAAATGCTATATTAAGAATAATGATGAACAACTTGGCAAACTTGAACCTAGAGCAGATGAAGGCATTCTCCTTGGTTATTCTCCCCACAGCAAAGCATATAAGTGTTACAATAAAATACTTGGAAGAATTGTTGACAACATTGATGTAGTGGTTGATGAAAAGGGATACATTCCTAGGCAAGTAAATTATGAAAATATTGAAGAGGATGAAGACTACTCTCCAAATCAGACTGATGATGAAGAAGAACCTCAAGAGGCACCAGAGGAACAGATAAGGATAGAAGAGAAGACTCCATCCAGGTATGTTCAGAAGAATCATCCAGAATCTCAAATTTTGGGGTAGAAAGAGGCAGGTATATAAACAAGAAGAACAATTGCAGAAGCCTCAAGCTATTTGGCTTTGCTCTCCTCCACTGAGCTACAAAATGTAAAAGAGGCATGCAAAGATGAATGTTGGGTCAAGGCAATGGATGAAGAACTTGAGCAGATCGAAAAGAACAACACTTGGAAGTTGGTTCCTAGACCAAAAGATAAGAATGTCATAGGGATAAAATGGATCTTTAAAAATAAGTTGAATGAAAATGGAGAAGTAATCAGAAACAAGGCCAGACTTGTGTGTAAAGGGTATGCTCAACAAGAAGGAATAGAATTTGAAGAAACTTTTGCTCCCGTTGCTAGACTTGAGGCCATCCGAATGTTCCTTGCTCTCTCAAGCTTTCAGAAGTTCAAAGTATTTCAAATGGACGTGAAATCAGCCTTTCTGAATGGAGACTTAGAAGAAGAAGTGTACATTGAGCAACCAGATGGTTTCATTCTTGGGAATGATCCAAATCTTGTATGCAAACTCAAAAAGGCTCTCTATGGTCTTAAACAGGCTCCAAGAGCTTGGTACTACCGTTTGGACAAATATATTCATCAACAAGGTTTTTCAAAAGGATCAGCAGATAGCAATCTCTATATAAAAATTGAAAATAAAAAATTGCTAATACTTGTTGTGAATGTAGATGATATTATCTTTGGCAGAAATGAAGAAGCTATGAGTCAAAGCTTTGCCTTGGTGATGCAGAAAGAATTCGAAATGTCCTTGCTTGGAGAACTGACATACTTTCTTGGATTGAAAATCCAACAAAATGAAGGTGGTATCTTCTTGTCTCAAACCAAGTACCTCAAGCAGATTCTGAAGAAGTATGGCATGGAATATTCGAAACCAGTATGTACCCCTATGGTTACAAGATGCAGTCTCAGTGCAAATGATGAATCAGCAGCAGTACATCAACCAACCTATAGATCTATGATTAGAAGTCTACTTTATTTGACAGGTACCCGACCAGACATCATGCATGCAGTGGGAATAGTTGGAAGATTTCAGGCAAATCCAAAGGAAACTCATCTTCAGGCAGTGAAGAGAATTTTCAAGTATCTTCAAGGAACTCAAAACTATGGCTTATGGTATCCTAGAGATACAGATCTCACTCTTCATGCGTATACAGATGCATATTGGGCTGGAAGCGTGGATGACAGGAAGAGCACAAGTGGTGGTGCATTCTTTATGGGTTCCAGATTAGTATCTTGGTTCAGCAAGAAACAGATTTTGATTGTTTTATCTACAGCTGAAGCGGAATATGTGGTTGCTGCATCTTATTGCACTCAACTTCTTTGGATGATGCAAACCTTGCAGGACTTTAAAATCACTTGTACACCACCTATCTCCATCTTATGTGATAATACAAGTGCAATCAGCATTTCAAAGAACCCAGTCATGCATTCAAAGACCAAGCACATACTGATCAAGTATCACTTTCTCCGGGAACAAGTGTTGGAACAAAAGGTCGAATTGGAGTATGTTCCTTCTAAGGAACAAGTTGCTAATATTCTCACCAAACCACTGCCTAAGGAGACATTTGAATACCTCAGAAAAAAGCTGGGAGTAGTTGATTCTTGCTGTTAAATCTTGTCTGTTTCAGAGAAAAATGTGTGTACGCGAGTTGCCTAAGGAAGATCCGTGTACATACGCCGATTTGTGCAGAGACAGTCGTGTATATGGAGGTTTGATGGATATCAGTAGGGACAGTCTCTGGTTGAAGATATTTTGATATGGGTCTAACAGAGACCATCCGGCACAGGTTCAGGGGGAGCAGATAATCTTCTAATAATGCATTGTTGGCATTATCTTAGAAGCTTTTGGTTCTAGTTCACAGCTGTTGTGTGGTTTCAGGTGGAACAGAGGCAGAGGGAGAATAGAAGGGAATCTTGGTTACTGATTTGAATGGTGATGGACAGATGCTACTTCTATCAGTTATTGGTGACTTTCATAAGTCTTGTTCTAGATATTTCGTCTCTATGTCATGTATCTCTTTTGTGGTATCTCTTTTATGGTGTCAAGGTCATGTAACGGCCTATTTTGGTTTCCCCACTATGCCTGGGATGAACATGTAATGAACTTGGTTGTCATATGTAAATTTCTGATGTATCCCCACTTGGTTGGGTGATGGATGTATGTATTGAGTCTTTTGGTGATAGGAAGGTCTTTTATGATGTATAAGTCATGGTTCTTCTTGAAGAACATCTTTTGCAGATCTTGCCTACAGTCAGGGGGAGCATGGTTAGCACAGCAGGGCAGAAATTTCATCATGTACTCAGGGGGAGCACAACCCTTTGCCCTTGATGACAAAGGGGGAGAATGACTTTGAGGATTTTGGGTTGCCATCAAGTCCAAAGGGGGAGATTGTTGACATTATGGCATAGGTTTGGAGCTATGGCACAGGTGTTGTCCTTGATGCCAACTCTCTTTGGTAACAGATCTCAGTTCAGGCTTTCAGAATGAAGGAAAAGACATATACGCAGGTTCATCTAGACTAAGACGCATATACACGTGGGTTAGACGTTTCAAAGGCGCGTATGCATATACACACACTTTCATGCAAGGAAAAGCGCGTATATGTTGGAGAACTTACCTTTGGTCCATGGTAGTTATTCCTTGGTATTTGAACCTATGGTTTTGGACCATGGTACCTCGTCAGAAGTGTTGATCCCAAGTATTGGGTTCGTGGTATTGGTTTATTATGGTTTTGGACCGTGGTATTGTGGAAGGCCTAAAACTATAAAAGAGGAAGGAGATCATGAGGCAAAAGATCATCTGAATTATTATTGAATATCTGATAAAGTGCTAGATCTGGAATACTGGTATTTGGGTTATGGTGCAGATCTGGATCTGAATGAAGGAGGAACCTTAGCACAAAGAGAAGGATAAGTTCTATTGATGGATCATAATCTTTAAGCTCGAATGGTAGTATCGTTGTATGATTTTGATCTGTTATATGTGGCGCTTGCTTGATCTATAAAATTGATAATCTGGGTTAATTAGTGTTTAAATATCTGAAAGAGCGAATTATCCTTTATAGATCTGTACACAGGTTCAGTGAAGCGAAGGCGCGTATATACGTTGGTTTAGTGAAGGAAAACAGCGTATACACAGGTTGTTCCATACGCAGAAGCGTATGCACGCAGGTTTCAGGCTATTAAAGTAGCGTATATATTTTGAGTTGTGATCTAGCTGCTTCTGTTTATTACTGTAGTGTTCTGGGTTCAGATTTGGTGTGTGGTTACTGTTACTGTGATCTGGGTATAGTTGTCAGAGAAGTGTTTATTTTGATTCAGTTTTGATTGGTGAAAGGTGATTGGTTGATGCAGAAATTCTTGATGTTTGATTGATGTTATTTGTGGATCCAGTATGAAAATTTATGAAACGTGGTCCCTGAAAGAAAGAGAAGGTTGTAGCCTTTTGTAGGCCAGCACCTACGTACTAGTATCTTGGCTAGTGCAAGAGCTAAGGGGGTTGTAGCTCCCTTCCAGGAGAAGCTGGAAAACGAGAGAGGGTTGTAGCTCTCTGCAGGTTGCAGCCTGCGTACTAGTAAAGGACTACACCAGTACAATTGTAAAAAGAAGTTTCTAATTAAAGAGAAGATAGAGACGAATTGCAGCAGGTGGTTTTCACCCACATTGGGTTTCCACCTTATATCTTGTGTTCTTGTGTGCGATTGTCTTTCTACTCTGCTTTACTGTTTCTGGTTACTAGTTATTTGATTCTCAAACACAGATTAACAATCAACATCAGAAAGATAAAGTAAATTAAAAGTGGCATTGTATACGTGGGTTTCCTTTTGCATAGTTGCGTATATACGCGGGTTTAATTAACTGAAGTAGCATATATCATTTGATTTTGAAAAAGGAATATTTGACTTGATAATACTGATTCACCCCCCCTCTCAGTATTATTTCCAACATAATACACCATCTTCTAGCCTTAAAACTATCCTTCTCTTACATTAATTCACATTTTTTGTTATATTATGCTTAGTAAGAGGAGAAAAAGGTGTTTATCATATTATGTGGCCTAATGTGGGTTAATTGCAGGAAAATGAAGTATTTTTTAGGCTATTAATATGTAGGGGTTTAATGGAGATGACTAGAAGAGAATATTTGGGGTTTTTCCACCTCCTTAACTCTATAAACTCATATTGGGATCACCATATCCTCTCTCACCATTTCGAGTTCATTGGCAGCCGAGTGACTCCTAGTCCAAGTGAAGATCAAGAAGGACAATATCCACCTTTTTCAAGGTCAAGGAGGGAACCACTCCTACTTTCAAGGGAGTTGCTTCAGCTGCCCTTTTGTATAAATAAAATAGAAGAAGAGCTCATTAGGATTCAAATTTTTTGTTCAGCTAGGTGTAGCTACTGAGCTCCAAGCTTGACATTGTTATTTTCAACTTTTATGTGATGTATTAGACCTGCACTTTTTTATAATGAGAAGTTGGATTTTAAGTTGCATTTGAGTTAGTTTGGGTTTGGGCCCAACCCAAAGGCTTTGCTCCCTCCTCTTTGTTGGAATTATGATACAAGTGTTGTCCTTTATGGAAACTCACTCCCAGGTCAGCTCACAGTGTAACAGGTCAATTCATAGGTAATAGGGCATTGGTATAGAAAAACAGGAAGATGGAACAAAGGTCTACTGATCAGAATCAAGAAGTTGAAGGAAAATGATGTTTTCAGATAGTTTAAGTTGTATATGTAGGTTCACCTTATCAAAGCAACGTATACACGCAGGTTCACAAAACAAAAAGAGCATATACGTATGCACGCACTTTCACAAGAGGAAAAGCGCATATGGGTTGGAAAATCAAGGAAATTCAAGAGTAAAGAATACCAAGGGTCAATACCATGGTATTAGCCCACAATATTGAGCGGAGTAATGACTATTCAATCCCATCCAAGAATACCACAGGCTCTAAGTGTTTTTTTGGTCTGAGGTATTGAGAAAGGCCAAAAACTATATAAGGAGGAGAAGATCAAAGGGCCAAGTGTGCAAGTGAAAGGGTTTCTCAGGAATACTTTTATCTAAAGTATATTTTATGTTGCAAGGGCTATGATTGTGATATGATCTGAAATATTTTGTGCACCTTGAATTCAATGTTGGATCAAGATCATGAGACCTGAAATGACTTATCATTGAATGATCTGATATTGGTTGGGATAGATCTGGTTGCTAACACATGTTTTATTCTTTAAATGTCATGATCTAGGTATGTCTGAAGTCTGGAATAGCAGTGAAGTTGTGAGTCAATATTTGCAGATCTATACGCTGGTTCGTCTTAGTAAAGGTGTGTATACACGCAAGTTTGACTCTTCCAAGTAGTGTATGCAAAGAAAATCCTATTCTTCATAAATGATTGATCTATCTAATCAGTGTTGTTGTTTTATTACTGCCTGTCAATGAAGTCTTCTTAGATCTGAATGTAAAACTGAATGCATAAGGATTTTTGTATCTGATTGATTGATTGTTTAAGTGAGAAGGGTTATCTCTACTACTGACTATCTAGAGCTCTGTAAATTGACAATAGATGTTCAGAATATTGTTGGTTGGTACAGACTTGATTCAAAAGTTTTATGTTTCAGTAGTTTTGAAGTTATACGCAAGTTTGGTTAAAGGAAGTAGTGTATACACGCGGGTTGGGTTCAATAAAGTAGCGTATACATTCTAATGTATGATTTTTGAGGTTGTAGTTGGTTTTGAATGATGATGCAGTTTCTGGGTTCAACACAATGTTTTGGTGACAGTGATCCGACTATGTAGATTAACTGAATGTTGGTTGATGCAATTTGAGTTTCAAATTTCTGATGGGTCAAGTGTGAAAATTTGATGAAAAGAGGCCTTTATATTGTGTTGTTGTGTACCAGGAGTATCTAGTCAGAAAATTAATGAAACGTGGTCCCTGGAAGAAGAGAGAAGGTTGTAGCCTTCTATAGGCCAGCGCCTACATACTAGTAAACACATCGGCTAGTACAAGAGCTAGGGGGTTGTAGCTCCCTTCCAGTAGAAGCTGGAAAATGAGAGAAGGTTGTAGCCTTCTACATGTGGGTGCCTGTGTAATGGTATGAGTTTGCACTAGTACAAGATTGTAAACAAATTTTCTTTATATTAAAAGAAGACAGAGACGACAGCAGCAGGTGGTTTTTCTCCCGCATTGGGTTTCTACCTTAAATCTTGGTGTTCATGTGTGTTGTTTATGTGTGATGGTTTATTATGTTATTACTACACATAGTTACTGTATAATAAGATACTAATGCACTGATTAGAGATCAACACATGATAAATTGACTAAATCATGAGTTCTCTGGGTATACATTGGTTTCCTTAATCACAGTTGCGTACACACACAAGTTCACCTCACTAAATTAGCGTATATAAATTTGATTGGGAATTGAAAAGTTATTGAATTGCAAATACTGATTCACCCCCCCCCCCCCCTCTCAGTATTATTTCCAACAATTGGTATTAGAGTAGGTCCTTCAGAAGAATCTTGATCACTTGAAGGGAGATCTTTCAAGATGAACAATCACGAAGGCATGGGATCTATCAGACCACCAATATTCATTGGGAACAACTTGGTATATTGGAAAATAAGAACCAAATCCTATCTTCACTCGCTTGGAGCCGATGTTTGGGAAATTGTGGAAGGAGGATATCAATTTCCAATAGCAATACCTACAGATTCAGCGGGTAAGAAGTTATACAAAACCAATGCCAAAGCAATCAATAATTTATTGGGAAGTCTATCAGAATCAGAATTTATCAAAGTCATGCAACTCAAGGCAGCCAAAGAGATATGGGATAAAATCATTCAGAGCTACGAAGGATACTCCCAGGTAAAACGTGCTAAGCTCCAAACTCTCAGAATTTAGTATGAAACTCTTAAGATGCATAGTGATGAAAGTATTGCTAGTTACTTTCTACGTGTAGATGAGATTGTTAATTGTATGAAGAATCTGGGTGAAGAAATAAAGGAGGCTATTTTAGTAGAGAAAATTTTAAGATCTTTGTCTTCTAAATTTGAGTCAAAGGTATCTGCCATAGAAGTAAAGCAATATATTCAATCTATTATTGTGGTTCAACTTCATGGAATTCTAATTTCCTTTGAAATGAGGAAAGGAGTTCCATCAAATATGAGAGAAGCCACTTTCAAAGCTTCAGCCAATGGAAAAGAAAAGGAAGAGCACAATGAATCAGGATATATTTTAGAAGAAGAAGATGAGGAAAACTTTGTCAAGAAGCTTCAATGGGGCTCCCGAAGATTCAGAGGTAAGATACCATTCAAATGCTTTTCTTGTGGTAGAGTCGGCCATTATGCTGCCAAATGTCCTCATAAAGATAAATATGAAAAGGGAAAGGAATATGCAAAAGGCAATAGAAAACAGGTTGTTAATAGAAGAAGTTACTATACCCATGAAGATAGTGATGGATTATCTAATAGTGATGAAGATGAAACTAAACAAGATTATAAACTACTCATGGCTTATGAAAATGATGATTTTTTGGATGCCTTAGAAGAGGAAGACTTTCTTGAAGAAATCAAAAAACTCAAAATCTATTTAGAAGAAAAGAATATGATCATAGAAATGTTGACACATCAACTCACTGAAAGAGAAAAGCACAATGAAAAACTAGAATGTGAAGTTGTGGGTCTAAGAAAAGAACTTGAGAAGACAAAATCTCTTCATCTTAGATTTGCTAAAGGATCAGAAACTTTAAATTAAATCATCAAAGCTCAACGTTCTCCTCTTATAAAGACAGGTCTTGGATATACTGAAGAATCATCCCAATCACAAAAGTTGTCAGCCTCCACCAGAAGCTACCTTGATGCGGCAAAGACCAGTGAACAGTATGTCAATCGTCAGCAAAAGCCTAAAAGTACTCATCAAGTAAATCATGCTCAATTTACTCCAAGGATGAACATCAACAAAAACATTAACCAACAGGTAAACAATGCCAAAATATTCTATGATCGCAGAAACATCTTTATTGAGCAATGTTTTTCATGCCATAACTTTGGGCATAAGATTGTTCAATGTGTTGCTTACAAAACCATCATGACTAGAGAAGCACGAAATCAAAGGAGCGTAATAGGAATCAAGAAAATTTCTTATAATAACTTTTCTCCTCTTGAAGATGAAATTGAATGTTCGTTTTGTAATAACTTTGGCCATGAAGAATCTGAATGCTGGAGCAAATTTCGGCCAACTCTTCAAAAGGAGAAAACCTCATCAAATTCCAAGATATGGAGAAAGAAGGAATTTCAATCAGAAAGATGTGGCATAGCTCTATTTGCAAAAGGACAAGAGAATCAGTGGTACATCGACAATGGATGCTCCAAACACATGACAGGTCATAAAGAGAAACTTCATTCATATAATGCTTTAGAAAAGGAAAAGAATGTCTCCTTTGGAAATGTCATGTATGTTGATGGTTTAAAACATAAGTTGTTGAGTGTCAGTCAAATGTGTGATCAAGGAAATGAAGTTGTGTTTCGATCAAATGAATGTGTGGTTCATGAGATTGATATAAGAAAGACCATAATCAAAGGTACAAGAACTCCAAACAATCTATACATACTGAAATAAGGACAAAAACAATGTTATCTAAGAAAAACAGATGAAAACTGGTTATGGCACAAGAGATTGGGGAATCTAAGTTTTTCTCAAATAAGAAAAGCATGCAAACTCAAGGCGGTTCGTGATCTTCCAGATATCAGCATCCCGGAAAATAACATTTGCAAACCATGTCAAGTCAGTAAGCAAACCATAGTTCATTTCAATGAAAAAGAAGGATCATCTAGTAAGCTGCTTGAACTCATCCATAATGATTTATGTGGACCAACAAGGAAAAAGTCACCTCATGGAGAAGAATAATTTATTTTATTCATTGATGATTTTTCCAGAATGTGTTGGATAGGTCTACTAAAGCACAAAGATGAAGCATTTGAAAATTTTAAAGCCTTCAAAGCTTTAGTTGAAAATGAATCAGATTGAAAAATCAAATGTCTTAGATCTGATCAAGGGGGAGAATTCATATTATATGAATTCTTTGATTTTTGTGAACAACATGGAATAAAAAGGCAGTTCTCTATTGCCAGAGCTCCTCAACAAAATGGCGTAGTAGAAAGAATGAACATAACAGTTCAACAAATGGCTCAAACTATGCTTGATGAATCTGGAACTCCTGCCACCTTCTGGGGTGAAGCTGCATTTGTTGTCGTGACTATTCTCAACAAATCTAATGTTCAGGTAAATAGTAATCAAACTCCATATGAACTTTGGTATGGTAATCAAAAGGACTGATGAAAAACTTGGTAAGTTTGAACCCAGAGCAGGTGAAGGTATTCTTCTTGGTTATTCATCCAGAGGTAAAGGATACAAATTTTATAATAAAATACTTCAGAAAATTGTTGAATGCATTGATGTAGTAATTGAGCATGCATAAATCAGGAAAAAATGAAATCAACAGAGGAATATGACAATGAGGAAGACTGTGAATGCTTTCGCGTATCAAATCAAAATTATATAGAGGAAGAAACCAATGAAGCACCAGAAGAAGATACAATAGACAGGGAAAAGACTCCATCCAAGTATGTTCAAAAGAATCATCCAGAATCTCAAATTCTAGGAGAAAAAGGGTCTGGAGTACAGACAAGAAGAACTCTTACAGGAACCTCAAGTTATATAGCATTACTATCCTCCATATAACCACATAATGTAAATGAATCTAGCAAAGATGAATGTTGGGTTAAGGCCATGGATGAAGAACTTGACCAAATTGAAAAGAATGATACTTGGGAATTAGTTCCTAGACCTCATGATAAAAATATTATAGGAACAAAATGGATATTTAAGAATAAGTTGAATGAAAATGGAGAGGTTATTAGAAACAAATAAAGACTTGTTTTTAAAGGGTATGCTCAACAAGAAGGTATAGACTTTGAAGAAACTTTTGCACCTGTTGCCAGAATTGAAGCCATAAGAATGTTTCTTGTTCTTTCTAGTTTCCGAAAATTCAAAGTATATCAAATAGATGTAAAATCATATTTTCTTAATGGAGATTTAGAAGAAGAAGTTTATATTGAGCAACCACAAGGATTCATTCTAGGAAATGATGCAAAATTTGTATGCAAGCTCAAAAAGTCTCTTTATGGACTGAAATAAGCTCCAAGGGATTGGTATTATTGCCTTGACAAATACCTACAACAACAAGGGTTCACAAAAGGATCTGTAGACAAAAATTTATACACCAAGATAGAGAATGATAAACTACTAATTATTGTTGTTTATGTTGACAATATCATCTTTGGCAGCAATGAAGAATCTATAAGTCATAACTTCACTTCGGTTATGCAGCAAGAATTTGAAATGTCCTTACTTGGTGAACTTACATATTTTCTTGTTCTGCAAGTTTAGCAAACAAAAGATGGTATTTTTCTTTCACAAACTAAATATCTCAAGCAGATTCTGAAGAAGTACGGAATGGAAGATTCTAAACCAATATGTACTCCAATGGTAATAGGATGCAGTCTCAGTTCTAACGATGAATCACCTGCAGTGAACCAACCAACATACAAATCTATGATTGGAAGTCTGCTTTATCTAACAGGTACCAAACCTGATATCATGCATGCAATAGGAATTGTTGGAAGGTTCCAAGAAAATCCAAAGGAATCACATCTTCAGGCTGTAAAAAGAATATTCAAATATCTTCAAGGAACTCAAGACTTCGGTCTATGGTATCCTAAAGATACAGATCTTACTCTTCATGCATATACAGATGCAGATTGGGTAGGAAATGTTGATGATCGAAAAAGCACTAGTGGAGGTGCATTCTACATGGGATCACGGTTAGTGTCTTGGTTTAGCAAGAAACAAAGTTCGATTTCCTTATCTACAGCTGAAGCAGAATATGTGGTTGTTGCATCTTGCTACACACAACTACTTTGGATGATGCAAACATTGCAAGATATTCAAATCACATGTACTCCACCCATCTCCATTTTATGTGATAATACAAGTGCCATCAGTATTTTGAAAAATCCTGTCATGCACTCCAAGACCAAGCACATACCCATTAAGTACCATTTTCTATGAGAACAAGTGCTTGAACAAAAGGTTAAATTGGAGTATGTTCCCTCAAAAGAACAGGTTGTTGATATATTTACCAAAATGCTTCCCAGAGAAACATTTGAATATCTCAAACAAAATTTGGGAGTAGTTTTTGCATCATCTTGCTGTTAAATCCATTTTTCGGAAGAAGGTTCCTATATGCCGGTTTCATGAAGGATAGTCGCGTATATACGCGAGTTTCTATGGTTGAAGGAGCGTATATGTTTTTCTGATAGAAAAACAGTGGGTAGCACAGGTTCAGGGGGAGCATTAGCCTTCACAAACATTCTGCATAATTGTTGGCATTATGGTAGTTGATTTCAGCTATGATTTTAGATATTCATTGTTGCACAGGTCATGTAAAGATTTAGGGTGTAATATGTCACATTCTGTCATAGTATATTTTTGAATGAGTCCTATTGGATATATGATGTAATTTTTTTCCCCATTATGCATGGGAAGGATGATGAAATAATTGTTATATTTCATCCATGCATAAACAATAATATATCCCCACTTGGTTGGGTGGATGAGTCAAATTTGGTGTATCCCCACTTGGTTGGGTGATTGATGTATGTATGAGTCATTGGTGATAGGAAGGTCATACTCACATAGTTGAGTTATAGAGTCATGTTATTCTTTTGAAAAATATCTCTGCAGACTTTGCATGTACTCAAGGGGTGCATGGATAGCATAGTGTATCTCAATGGAGGATATATTGGTCCACCCTTTGCCCTTGATTTCAAAGGGGGAGAGTATTTTGGTGTTGCTTGATATCTTTAACAGTTTCTACAGCTTGTAGTAATAAACAAAAATATGGTTGCCATCAAGTCCAAAGGGGGAGATTGTTGGCATTATGATACAGGTGTTGTCCTTGATGGAAACTCACTCATAGGTCAGCTCACAGTGTAACAGGTCAATTCAGAGGTAACAAGGCATTGGTACAGAAGAACGGGAAGATAGAGCAAAGGTCTACTGATCAGAATCAAGAATTTGAAGGAAAAGGATGTTTTTAGATAGTTTAAGTTGTATACATAGGTTCACCTTATCAAAGCAGCATATACACGTAGGTTCACAGAACAAAAAGAGTGTATACATATGCACACACTTTCACAAGAGGAAAAGCGCGTATGGGTTGGAAAATCAAGGAAATTCAAGAGTAAAGAATACCAAGGGTCAATACCATGGTATTAGCCCACAATATTGAGTGGAGTAATGACTATTTGATCTCGTCCAAGAATACCACAGGCTCTAAGTTTTGTTTTGTTCCGAGGCATTGAGAAAGGACAAAAACTATATAAGGAGGAGAAGATCAAAGGGCCAAGTGTGCAAGTGAAAGGGTTTCTCAAGAATACTTCTATATGAAGTATATTTTGTGTTGCAAGGGCTATGATTGTGATATGATCTGAAATATTTTGTGCACCTTGAATTCAATGTTGGATCAAGATCATGAGACCTGAAATGACTTATCATTGAATGATCTAATATTGGTTGGGCTAGATTTGATTGCTTACACATGTTTTATTCTTCAAATGTCATAATCTGGGTATGTTTGAAGTCTGGAATAACAACGAAGTTGTGAGTTAATATTTGCAGATCTATACGTTGGTTCACCTCGGTAAAGGCACGTATACACGCAGGTTTGACTCTTCCAAGTAGCATATGCAAAGAAAAGCATATTCTTCATAAATGACTGATCTATCTGATTAGTGTTATTGTTTTACTGTTGTCTATCAATGAATTCTTAGATCTGAATGTAAAACTGAATGCATAAGGTGTTTTGTGTCTGATTGATTGATTGTTTAATTGAGAAGGGTTATCTCTGCTACTAACTATCTAGAGCTCTGTAAATTGACAATAGATGTTTAGAATATTGCTGGTTGGTACAAACTTGATTCAGAAGTTTTATGTTTCAGTAGTTTTGAAGGTATACGCATGTTTGGTTAAAGGAAGTAGCGTATACATGCAGGTTGGGTTTAGTAAAGTAGCGTATATATTCGGATGTATGATTTTTGAGGTTGCAGCTGGTTCTGAATGATGATGTAGGTTTCTGGGTTCAGCACAGTGTTCTGGTGACAATGATCTGACTGTTTAGATTAAATGAATGTTGGTTGATGCAGTTTGAGTTTCAAAGTTCTTATGGGTCCAGTGTGAAAATTTGATGAAACGAGGCCTTCATATTGTGTTGTTGTGTACTAGGAGCATCCAATCTGAAAATTAATGAAACGTGGTCCCTAGAAGAAGAGAGAAGGTCGTAGCCTTCTGTAGGTCGGTGCCTACGTACTAGTAAACATATTGGCTAGTACAAGAGCTAGGGGTTGTAGCTCCCTTCCAGTAGAAGCTGGAAAATGAGAGAAGGTTGTAGTGTTTTTGAAAGTGGGTGCCTGCGTACTGGTATGAGTCTACACCAGTACAAGATTGTAAATAATTTTTCTTTATATTAAAAGAACATAGAGACAACATCAGTAGGTAGTTTTTCTCCCGCACTGTGTTTCCACCTTAAATCTTGGTATTCATGTGTGTTGTTTATGTGTGATGGTTTATTATGTTATTACTACACATAGTTACTGTATAATAAGATACTGGTGCACTGATTAAAGATCAACACATGATAAATTGACTAAATCATGTGTTCTCTCGATATATGATGGCTTCCTTAATCACAGTTGCGTACACACGCAAGTTCACTTCACTAAAGTAGCGTATATAAATCTGATTGGGAATTGAAAAGTTATTGAATTGCAAATACTGATTCACCCCCCCCCCCCCCCCACTCTCAGTATTATTTCCAACCCTTTTGGGAGAAAAACCCAATTGGAAGGTGAGGTCACTCTGCTCTCTTTCTCTGAATGGAAATATGGATGCGAGTACAAAGAAGTATGGCCTGTGGCCCATGGGCTGCTACAATGCATGAATCTTGTCTGTGTTCCCTACCCCCTATCCCTCTTGGCTATTTATGCTTAGTTATGGAATAAGTTCACTCAAAAGAATGCAACCCCTTTTCCTCCTAGTGGCTCGGTTATAACACAACTCAACTAACTACTAGTGGTTAGGTTTGCCTACCTCAACTCTTAACCAAAGTTATAATATATACTCTTCTAGAATATTCTACGTCACAATCACATGGATATCCCCTTTTTCACGAATAATGAGGGCTAACATGGCATACTCTCGAATTATCATGGTGAAAACAAGAAGGTCAACTTATGAGTAGCATCATTTTCACATACATACTCTGATAGATGTAATTCTTGTGTCGTTGGAAAGGTATTTGTGTGTAGAATAGGAAAAAGAGGTTTCACCCTAAAGTGATAGAGTTTTACCCCCAGAAAATGTTGTTTGATGCCTCAAAACACTCCCAGAAGGTTTCAGACCCAAATTTCCCAAACTAGGTCCCACCGGTAAAAATGGTCCTAAGAACTAATTCCTCCACTTTTTCCACTCTGAAAGCATTGAGATGGATGAAAAAAAATATAATGATCCAATTTGGATAATATATCTATTGTATGAAATAGTCCAAACCATCTAATAAATTATGATTAAAATCATAGATTAGTGGGTAGGCCTATGTTTATCTCTTTCTTTGTTAAGGACCAGAGTCAACCTCCTAGGGACTGATCTAAATTACCTCTACATTTTTATAGATATGGCACTCCTCTTTCAAATCACTATGATCTTATAAATTAATTCAAAATAGAAAATTTTACATTTAATACATTCACTTGTGAGCGGACCAGGTGATTTTTCAAAATAAATAAAGAAAAATAAAAATAATAGAAGTAAATATCATCTCATCGATTCATTCTACGATACATTTCCATTCATATATCATTAGGAAAACATATTTCGAGAAAATTCATAGATGTAAAGTGAAGAAATGGATGATGTTTTCAAAGAACTCTAAAATGATTTCATTCATTTAACATCATAAGGAGTCATAACAGAACATTCACAATATCTCATTATTTAATTAAAAGTATATGAACCACAAATTTCATGTACTCTTGGAATTATCTCTTTGAACAACTCAAAAAAAATATTACATTCTTTAAGTTCGAATTACATGCAAATTAAATGCATTAGTCTCTAATGAAATAGGATGCCCCCCTTGGATCAAAGATTAATATAGAGTAACCTGGAAGAAAACAAAAGGGACCCAATAAGGGATCAACTTCACAAATTTAAAACAAAATTCACAAAGTTGGAAGATCAAAGACTGGGGAGAACGAAAAGGGAATTTATTTAGATAACATAGAGAATACTCACAAAATTGCAAAAGGGTGACCAATGGAATGAATCCTCTATCCTTAACATCATCAAATTGTTGGAGTATATGTTGACTTCATATAACTACTAATCTAATTGTCCGACAATCATTTAGGATTAATAATTTCATTTAAAGATTTCCTAAGCCATTGTTCAATATCCTCCTTCATTGGTGGGATTGTTATATCCTGAATTTTATATCTTAGCATGAAAATATCCTATCTCCTTTGAATTTGACTACAATTTCTCAATGATCATTAGTTGGTCTTCATTTTCATTAAGAAATGACCATTTTTTAATTTCCTCTTCAATAAAATATGTTAAGTTTTAAAAGTCATTACCCCATAATGCTTTAATAATTTTCAATTCTTCTTATAACATATCCTTTGGAACTAGAATGGAGTCTCTAAATATTCTATGCCTTGAATATCTTTGACAACTTTTATTACTTTGAAGAAATCATTACTTTTTCAGCCATTAATTCTTGTGCATTAAAAAATAACATTTTAATTCTAGCATACCATCCTGCCTTGATTTTTTTTATTCGCTTCCCTGTTGGAAGCCATTATTAATTCTTTTTAAAGTCAATGAGACCAACTATCTTGGTGATGAATGTCATCAAATGATTATCAATCATGTTCTATATCATTTGAGAACGATTTCTTAAATATAAGCAAATTTCCCATGCTTCTTCAATAATATTTAGTTGCTTATTAATATTATCTATGAAATAGGTTTCTAATATAATTTAATAATTTTTTGTGTTCTTAAATTTAATGGGTGTTTTGGTTGTAGTTTTTGGTGTACATTATGTGGCTTCAATAGCTAAAGGGGGCATGAACAGAATTTTGGGACTGAGAGCTCCTTCTATCTTATTTAAATTTCTCTTCAATTCTATGTTCTCAATCTCTTGTTCAATAACATAATGAACAAATGCATCCCTTCTATTCATGTGAAAATTAGGAAGTTCCATAGGTCCAACTCTTAATACATCCACTTATGACTTCCGTTTCTTTTTGAATTTCTTATTTTTAATGTGTACCTTTTCAATTTGTGATTTTTTACTAACCAAATCATATTTAGTGTTATGTAGTTTGACTAGATGCTCTTTAAAACTATTTAGCTATTAAACATCTAGTTCTTCCACTATCTTATGACTTTCAACTAATAATAGTTCAACCCAGTCTGGGACTATAACATTGTTCACCTCCATGTCAATGGGTCCCTTTGCCTAAATTGACCCTTTCTTACCATAAATTTTACATTTTTATGAAATGACAATATGTGATTTTTCAAAGCTACAATGAGGGGGTATCTCTTCACCAACATCTCCACTTGATCGTCATGCATGCTCCCCTCGATGAACGAGACCCACATCCTCTCATCCTTTCTAATATTTTGCTCCAACTTTTGGTTGGTACCCTCATGTGCCTTGGCCATGTTGGTTTCCCTCATATGCAAATTCAAGGGTGGGCCCCAGGCTAGAGATAAGCTTCCCTTTTGGAAACATAGAACCACAATTTCCACCTCAATCACATCTGCAACAACTTCAGCTACCCTCTAATCAACATTCCCAGACTCAACAAATACCTCAAATTCCTGCTCATCCTTATCTACCTTTTCCTACCTACACCCTTTCATCAGTGGAATGCAAAGATATCCATCTGTGTTTTGGAAAGGTACTCCAAAATCAAACTTCTCCTATCATCAAAGAACAATATGAATAATGAGAATGAGTCAGATTCTACTCTTTATCCAGAGAGACTATGTCTTGAAAACCCTCTCGTACAACCTAAATTTGATTTCTTAAAAGAACTAAGAAATGTATGTGTAAAGATACCACTTTTCCAATCCATTAAGGATGTTCCTATTTATGCTAAAGAATTCTAGGATCTTTTTTTAAAGAAATTGAGGAAAAAAGATAAACCCCAAGGAAGTTCATGTGATTGTGAAATTCACAAATTTAATGTTGGGTAAAGTGTTTATGGAAAAGTATGGGGACCTTGGAATCCCCATCATTACTATTGACATTAATAATACCCTCAAAGCCAAAACTTTGACAGATTTAGGGGCGGACATAAATGTCAAGAGAAAAGAAACCATGGAGAAACTTAAGTTACCTAGTCTTTAACTGACCCCAATTGTGTTGAAAAATGTAGAAAGAAAGGCTAAAATTGACTTTAGCCTTAATCAAATTGAGTAAATCAAATTTCCACATCAACGGGACAATTTGGAGGCAGTTAACTAGTGTGACATGGATCTTGCCACTGAGTTAGCTCAGTAAATTCGAGTTAGAGGTCTTGGAATTTAGTTATGCATGTGTGATTGCTAAATTTTAGTAATCGAGTTCAATTATTTTTAGTTTTATTTAGTTAACTAACCTCTAACTATTGATAGAGTCAGTCGAAGGTCAGTGGTGTAGTGGGACATTGGCCTAACTCAGAGATCTGTTAATTAACTAATCAATCAACCCAAAATAGCTAGTGCATGCAAGGAATTCAAATTCCTCAGTTGAAATGGAGATGACAAGGAAGTGTAACATCAGTTGTAAACTAGTTTTGAGTGTACATGTGTTGCATGAATCAGTGATCAATCCTTGGGAATTGTGTAATCAATCTGGAGGAAATTCCTATTTTTAGGGGCTAATTTTCCTCGAGATTTGTGCAAGGAAATAGGATGCTTTGTGGGAAAATAACAGGCTAAGTGTTGGCCAGAGTTTCTCATTGGGCAGATAGAACATTTAATCTTTTTGCAGGTTGAGCTCAGAGCTGGAGCTAGCAATTGCAATAGTTTCTCTATTAAACTGATTAATGCAAAAAGGCTTGAGGGGTTTTTCCTAGTTGGGCTCCTATAGAAATTACTGTGTATTTACGATTCTACTTATTGCATGTCTATGCATGTTTTTCTAAATTGTGATTTCCATTTCATAGATCAGTAAAGTAGAATTATGTCTCTTGTTTTTAGGTCGAAATCTTGAAGAATTGCAATTTCTATCAATTTTTTACAAATTTTCCTTCAAATGGTTGATAGGGCTACAATAAAACCAAAATGGGTGGTGGAAGATAACATCATTTCCACAAATTAATGGGAATACCAAGCAAACTTTATGATTCTTCAGCATAAAGCTAACATTGGAGGCCACCCATTCATCTTAGGAAGACTATAGTTGGCCATAATAGATGCATATATTAGACGTAGGTCCATGGATATGATTATTTACCATGAAAATTCTACTAAAAAGCTTAACCTTTATCCTCCATCTAAACGCTCTTCTAACCATGAAAACTCTCTTTGGTTTGAAGATAATGATGAAGAATCTACTCGACCTCTCTTGACCCTTGACCAAGCCTAAAATTTTAAATGAAATATTGAATATGACCTAATTTGTAAATTTATAGCACACCCCTTATTGATTGTGATTCACCTCTTAGTCAAGTTTTGGGAAAATAAACCCAAGAAACACGTTCACCCATTGAATTGGCACAACAACTAGATACAATAGCTCCATATAATACTACCAGGGAAAATCAAACTAAACCTATTGAAATTTATCCTCGAAAAACTATAAACATTAGTGCCCAACTGGAACCCTCACAACAAAAGCAACCTATAGAAATGCTTCGAAAAAATTGCAGTTCTTTTGCTCGGGATTATACTATTGAGCGAGTTGTCATTGATGTCAAAACAGGAGCAGTTGCAAGATGATTGAATAGGTTTGCAATTGGTCATTGATGTCTAAGCGAGAGTAGAAGCATGTATCAAGTGGATGAGGGGTTGTAGGAAAGAACCTTGGCTCTAGGTTTTGGGTTCTTGGACAATGGACATACCTTGATTTTGTTAGCATTTTTGGAACAACATATTAGTTTGTTTGCCTCAGAGACCTTCGCTATTTAATTATACTCTTCATGTTGATTCTAGTGGCATGTGGAGCATCCCGTGGGCCTTCACGGCTTGAGAAAAATGCTTAGTCAAAATTGATGACACAATTCATTGGAAAAAAATCCCCAAGTTCTAACAAAATGGAAATAATATGTGTTGATGTGGCTTAGAAGGATTGAAGTATTTATAGCATGAAAAATTTAATGTTGATGTGCCTTAGATACATTGATGAAGTGGCAACACACACACTGAAGGATTGGTTCAAGGAATTTTATTTTTATCTTGTGGCCCTATGTCAAATCAAATTATTCGGTGGTCCAAATTTAGGTTGGAATGTTTATTTGAAATTCAAATTTTAAATTGTCATTTTTCCGCCAAAACCCTAAGTCAAATCCAACAACTTTAAAATTTTGAACTTTAGATTTTCCCTCCCTTATGTCATCTCTCTTCAAGTAATTAAAGTCGACTCACCCAAAGAGACACGACCTTTCATAGCTTTGAACAATTATAAATTGGTGTCTAGACTCTTCATTCTAAGAAGAAATTGGTTGATCTTTATGTAATCTTTACTGAGATAAATATGCAAGGCTATTTTTTAAATTGATCTGAGTTTTTTGTGGAAGCTTTTCTATCCTTCTTGCAATACGAGTTACCCTTTTTTATGGAGATTAGTTTTGAAATGACAGCTTCAGTGGAATAATGTGAGTTGGTTGAGAATTGAGAATTGAGAAATTTAGTGAGATTATTTATTAAGGATTTCATTCGAAGGCATATCTATGGAATTATTTTTGTTTTTTTCAATCTAGAGCTCCTTTTCTGTGAATGTTTAGAAGACCTAATCAGTGAATTAATTCAGAATTTTTGGGCTTTGATTGGGATCGAGGGATTTGTTGTTTGAAAATGTGGTTTCATGCTTCTAAGTTCACTCCTATGGAAATTTATAACTGTTAAATTGTCTCATGGACATCTAATTTCATTTGGTTTGGTTGAAGCCATATATCACAGACATCTGAAGTTTTTTTTTGCAAGTTAAATTGAGATTGATTTATGCGGCCTAACCTTGTTGAGACATAGTCATTTTCATATCCTCCATGATCAATGAGATCTGATACACTTAAACCTATGGTTCTAACTGTAGTGATAATTTTATCTACCGCTCTAGGACCATCAAGGAGGGTTTCAATAGTGACAGTGAAGTGATTGTATATGTATTATTTTTTCTAAATTGACCCTTGCAAATATGTAATCTTTTTTGCATGTTGGGCACTAACTATGGATCGATATTGACAAGTAGAGGTGTATGATGTATTCGTTGATTTGGAAGTCCCATCCTGTGCACATTCAATGCTTATCTGATAAGGAAACATTCCATTGGCTAATTTAATGAATCCTAGTACCTATGACACATTTAAGACTGCTTAACAATAAGTGCAATGATATGATCTTACAACCTAAAGTGAAGGAAACATCAAGATGAACCTCTAAAACATTTTTTGTAAACCATAATATAGCATTGTTATTGTTTAAATGTCATAGTTATTGAAATCAATTATCTGGAGCCCCTAGATGTAAGAAAAGGTAACTGACTATAACCCTTGTAAAATGATTTGTGAGAGACCCTAATAGGACCATCAAAGATGACTCAACAACCTTTACCTCATTGTATACGTTAGTGCATCTGATATATATATATATATATATGTGTGTGTGTGTGTGTGATGATGATGATGATGATGATGATGAGTTTGGAATATGAAACTTGAACACATTTCATTTTGTTTTGATCAAAACTTCACTTTTAAAGGAACAAAGGTAATCATGTAAGAATTTCATATATATATATATATGGAAGTATGATTGTGCTCATATAACCCTTGACCTGTGATTGAAGTATGATAAACCTTATATGAAGGAAGTTTGGTCTAAACAAAGGCAAATGACAATGAACTTCAATATTGCCACCAGTTCGACATTAATCAATTCAACTTGCATCAATAAAAAGTTCCTATGGCCATAACTATAACAGTAGAGAACAGGAGCTTGACTTGAGATTATGAATTTAGGGCTTTAGCAGCAAAGGTAGCAGAAAGTCAAAATAGTGAGGGCAATTGTAGTGGTAAGTGGAATCAGAAGTAGCAGTGATTAATAGTGGACAAAAGGAGTAGCAGAAGTGACAATAATGATAGTGAGCAGTGGATCAGTGGCAATGGTTGAAGTTGACGTGACAGTGGTTGCAGCAGAAACAATGATTACAAATAGTGAGTGCAGCAGAATGTAGTAGTGGAAAATGTGTGCGACATTGGCAACTATAGTATCTTGGACAAAGAGAGAGTAAGTAGTGAGCTGTAGCAGTGATAACAGAGGTGGCACTAGTGAACAATGAAAATGTGGCAACAACAGAAGCAGTGGTGTTTGTAGTGGCAATAGTCCATCGTACTTGGGCCATTATCCCTGGTACAAGAACCCAAACCTTTAGGAAGATTTAGTTTCCTTCCAACTTGACTAGTAAACCTTGCGGAGACTTGTGCTTCCTTCCAAATTTGTCTGGAAAATTGTTATATGTACCTTCATACATAATAGAGCTTTCATTAAATCCAAATACTTGTGCACTGTCTACTTGATGTAATAATTGTCTTTATATTTCTGATCTTCATGCTCTGAATATTATATTTGATTAACTAACCAATTGAAAAAAAAGGTAAATATTGATTCACCCCCCTTTTAGTATTTCCAAAAATTTGTATTAGGGCAAGTCCTTCAATGGAAGCTTAACAAGTTGAAGGTAGATCCATAGAATTCAATTGACTAGATGGTTTTTGATTACAAAGAAGATGTCAAAACCCTCAAAGACAAGGTTCCATAACTAACATGTGACTAGGAGAGGTCCATAACCTTGTATAGCATTCTTCACAACAAACATGAAGACCTGAAGGCTAAAAAAAGAAGATTGAGGAAAGTATTCAATTTATCGTTGCTAACAATATTCAGCTTCAAGCTCAAATCAATAAGCTACAATCATATGAAAATGATAAGGAACTTTATGAATATAGGAAGTAAGTGGAGCATCTCAGATGCAAACCACTAGAGGCAAATGACAGGGAAAGAACCATGACAAGCTAACTCAAGGAAAAAGAAAGGGAAAAGAAAAACAAATGGAACAAGAAGGATAAAGAAAATAAGATCACCTCATTAAAAAGGGAACCTGAAGAAGCCAAAAGGAAGGAGGATGTTTTAAAACATCAGAGAAAGGAAAAGGAAGAATACTTCATAAAACATGAGCAAGAAATCATCACCTTGAGAGCAGAAGTGAATAAACTGAAAGAAAAAATAAGAAGTTCACATGTCTTGGAAGACATTATCAATTTATAGAGATCACGACTCATCAAAACTGGTCTTGGATGTATTGGTGAGTCCTCACATTTCAATGATGAAGAACAACCACATTTCAAAGAAGAGGAAGAGCGTCCACATGAAGAGAAGCCTCATCCCAATTATGAAGAACAACCACAAGAAGAGAAACCTTATCCCCAAAAATAAGAGCAATCACACATAAAGGAAGAGAAGCGGTATTATGAAAGGAAGTCTCATCCCAAGAATGGAGAGAAACCCAAAATAAAATTCCTACACAAATCAACCAACATAGAAATTTGGAAGAACAATGCATGAAGTCAAGATGATCCATTTAAGACGCCAATTCATAGCAGACAATTCAGAAATAGAGAACAAAAAATCCTTAGACGAGGAACTTTCGGCATTTATTCAACCCACGCACCTAGGTATGATAGCACATTTCATGGCTATTGTTACACATGTTCTAATTATGGACACAGAGCTAGAGACTGCAGGAGTATGGATAGAGGGTCTTATCAAAATCCTATAGAAATGTTCACTAGAAGATAAGATAGAGTCCCTTATAACATAAAATACAACACCTTCACTTTATTTTTCATATCATATATTGAATGTGACATGTGTCATAATCTTTGCCACCTTGCATAAGATTATAAATCCAGTTTGAAGTGGACCCCACAAATTCAGGAAGAACGAAATGCAAAATGTTATCTATGTCACAACCTTGGCCATTTTGCAAAAGATTGTAGAATCAGTTTGATGTGGACCTCATAGAATAAAAAAGGAATGTCACTCATTAAGCAGGAACATAAGACCACAAGGGTCTAGAAAAGAAAACAAGTGTTACAATAGATTTACACATAATGCAGTAGGAGAAGCCTATTATCAAAAGGAGTTATATCACAAGAGCATGAATCACAAAATTCATATGATTTTTTTGTCTAATAGATAGGCAGTCCAAGGTTACATTGATAATGAACTTTGGAAGAAGATTTTCAAACTCACATTTCTTCTTTGTAAGGCTTAAAATGTTAATGACATGTTGACTAGATGTTTTCGTTCCGACAAACACCCTCCAAAATTTTGCTTGCACTTGAATTTTGGAGCCTACTTGTGATCTTAGGATCTCTTGTTCCACAATTGTTCATATTTGCTTCATGGTGAATTGATGTTCCCTCATATTTTAAATGTCAAAATCACTTTCTTATGCATGCTTAGTTCTCGAAGACTTGACAAACACACATCTTTCTATGCAATCTTACATAAGAATTGTGTAGCTCTTAAAGATAAGGCTTGCACAATCACTAGTGATAGTGACTGTGCAATCCATAAGCACAGTGTACTCCACAACACATGTCGATAGTTAGTGTGCACTCTCCATTAGTAGTCTTCCTCACTTCGATCGCGATTGTACTTCTATTTTGGTTAGTTTTCTCAAGTGTTGCTTTGGCGCATCATTGTTTTCGCAAGTGTCCCTTTTGACATGTTTGTGATTGTTGCTTTTACTTGCTTTTACTTTAACAAGTGCCATTTTCATGTTATCTTTGCTCTAGGATGTGTCGCTTTTACTTTCTTTAAGCATTTATGAGTGCCTTTTGCACTTTTTTTCAAGTGTCACCTTTTGGCATAGTAAGTGTCGACATTGTAAAAGCATAGTTTTGGTTCATTATGAGAAGAAACTTTGGTACCAATGGGTTCAATTTACCATGTACACATTTACTAAACCCATTCCCAAAGTTGTATACATTGGCGTACTAGTGTCATCACTATTGTCGCAATATGTATCTTAAGTGTCACATCTAGTCGAAGGGAGTCAATTGTACATTCTTCATGGATATTTTTGATGTATTCTCTTGCACTAATGTGTTTTATTAATCATAAATACATACATTAGACATATTCCCAAAGTCTTGAGCACTGTTTCACTAGTATCGTCACTATCGTCGTAAAGTATATCATAAATGCCACACTTGGAGGTAAGTGTTGTTCTACTGTCATTTTGATGAGGAAATGTTGATTTTGGGTGGTAAGTGCTTCATTATCAAGTGGTTGATCATCTATAAGTGTATGATCACATTCAAGTCATGTTCGGGTCCACTCTCTCTGCCTTATTGATCCACACTTAGTCAAATTCCAAAAAGTCTCATGCTCAACCATCCTTGACCTCACTTAGCCTCCTTGAACTGTGTATTGCATAGTAGTAAGCATCAAGTTAATCCCTTGCCTACTATAACTTCATAATGCATAGTTTTTTCCTCCAAGGACTGTGCATTATGCAGTCACAGTGCTCATGGATTGCCTCTTTACCTCCATAACTACGTATTTTTTCCCTCCAACCATTCTCCTTGTGCACAATGTGCAATGGCAAGTAGTAAGTTGTCTCCTTACCTTCCCGAGCTACACAACTACGTAATCCCTGACCTCTTTCTATCCTAAAATACACATTGTGTAGTATTAGTGGGAAAGCCTACCTCACTAAGCTCCTAAACTATGGAGTCTTCCTTCTTGGGCCTCCAGTACTATGCATTGCATAGTCATAAGTCTCATTCCTCCTCTTCTAGCCTCTGGAACTACACATTGTGTAATCCATGAGCCTTCCTCCTAGTTCAGTAACCAGTTTTAGCCCCATTATTGATTCCATTAAGTATGTTAGACTAGGAGTTTTTTGGACTGATGTTTTCTTGTCATGGGTAATTTCCAATTGCAGGTACTATGCCTTTTCATGACAGGATGATGATTGAAGATAAATAGGAAGAGACTGTGCTAGAAGACACTCATGAAGTTGTAAATAGAAGTTGATAATTGAACTAGGAGATGAAGGAGCACTCGATTGTGATACAAGCTAGAAGAACAACATCATAGTAAAAACTACATATCATTCATCCATTTGGACGGAAAATATGAAGAACAAAGCGGATCTTTCATGAAGATGAAGTACTGAGAAAACCTCTCATGAAGATTAAAGACAAAGCAGCAAGAAGAAAAACTTGGCATTTCCATCTCATCATAAAGTCCATGTCATCATTGTTAAGTTGTGACTTGTACTAGTGTCATCACAATGTCATGTGTGTCCATGTGTCTCGCCACGTCATTTGTTGATGTAATGATGTAATTATCAAAAGAAAGGGGAAAATGTAATGTGCAGAAGTCCAAGAGTCATACGTGGAATATGAAAATTCACATAGTCATATATGGACAAAAGAGTCTTTGGGAGAAATCCAAAAGTCAAATACAAGTCCAAAGGTCACATTAGAAGTCGAAGACCCATGAGGGAAGCTCAAGAGTCATAGGGGATATGCAAGGTCATCCCTCTTGTTATAAATACACCCTCATAACTCAAGAGAAGGGATTTTGGAGGCATATCATTGGGAGAGCTAGCATTGTCTTCTCTAGCTTAGCATAGGAGAGAATATCATTATTTGGAGAAGCAAGAAATGCCCTAATGTTCCTCTATTGGAGCTAGTGGATCATCATTATAACTTTGTACTTGGATCGTTCTCCCAATAATTAGAAGCTCATTGAGCCAACACATTTTCATACATGTATCGTGAATGTAGTAAGACTATTCTTTATATGTTTCTAGTATGTGCTTTGTTCACATGTACTAAGAAAACTGAACTATTTCGATAGCTTTGGTACTTATCTTGTTGGATGTGTGTTGTATTTTCTTTAATGATTGTTGTGTCTATGTGAACTACTTCACTATATAACTAACGAAACTTTTAATTATCTCATGTGTCTCTCTTAGGTTAGTACTATTACTTCCTTCTAGAGACTCACTCCTCTCTATCCCCTCATGAAAGTCTCCTTTTACACATTGCAATTGGTGTTTCACAGTGTCAACATCCTTGTTGATTTCAAAGTTTATGTGCATACTCTCTTATGTTCTTCATTGTAGCTGAGGCAAACTTTTAAGTTATTGTGGTCAAGCTGATACTTTGGATGGGGCTCCTTCTCCAAATGATGTGAGGTCTAATTGGGACTTCATATTAGGGAGACCCCGTTGGTTGACAAATTTCTAGCATTGTCAACAGTTGGTGCTAGAAGGAGAGCTATATGATAATTTGTGCCCATTGAGTCTGTTTTTAATCTCTTATCTTAAATGTCTCATTCCAAAATCATACTCCCAGGGTGTTTTACTAGTAAATATAATGGTAAAATTTCAATCCCCGATGAGTCTCTTTATAACTTGTCTCAATCAAAATTTATGGTAAGCGTGACATATCCATAACTGAGAAAATCCCTGATTTTCTCTATTTTGTGAATTTTATGAAATCGATTCTAAATATGTTGCTATTATACTTTTATTCCTCACCCTTGAAGGTTGAGTTAACTGATGGTGTCATACCTTACCATCTTCTTCCATTCATTCTTTTGAACACTTCATCAGGGAGCTTCATCAAGAATTTGATAAGTATGATTACCGAGATGTTTTTGAGAGAATCAATCAAATTAGAATGGAGCCTAATGAATCAATTGAGAATTTTTCTAATTTACTCCTTCACCTATGTTATGAATTTCTTGAAGAAGATACAGATTGGGATTTCTTTAAACAAAAGTTTGAGCATTTGGTTCATATTACTTTACATGGTGAGTCTGAACCTCCTGATGATTCTACTCTCCCAACTTTTCAAATACACGAGACACCTTTAATTTTGGAAGAGGAACCTGTTATCACTGTAAAACTTCCTTAAAAAATTTGGACAACTTACATGGTTTCTCAATTCTTGTATCAGTCATGGTCAATTCATGGTCAAGTCATTTTTATGTTTTAAAGTCTAAGTCATAGGGTTAGAGTCTCATGTCCATCTTCAAATAAAGTTTGATAGCCTCATTCCATGTCCTAGAAGCCTCACCATGTGTTTAGAAGACATATCTCACATAATTTCGGAGAAATTTTGAAACTAGCTACGAATCCATGTTTTCGTAGCGCAGACAGTGTAAAAATCCTGTTTTGCGCTACGAAATCAGTGTTTTCACAGCGCGCTGCGAAACCTCTGTAGCAGCCTGTTTCAGCAGAAAAAACTGTTTTACTATGTAACTTCCAGAAGCTTTCCAGAGCAGCTGAGAACTCAATTTTGCAAACTGAAAGAGGCTTTTCTTCCTAACATGTTGAATTACAAAAACCTCTTTCAGTTTCTTCAATTCCATTCTGAGGTGGGAGAAATGTGTGGTTAAACTTGCGCTACGAAACTGCTGTAGCTGCCTATTTTGTTGTAGCTGCCTATTTTGATGTAGTTAACCAATTTTGAGGGACAAAAGGGAAACCTTTTTTGAAAGGGAGTTTCTGAAGAATGATCATTTTCACAATGCAAGCATCCAGCAAGGGAAAAATGGGCAAAGGAAAAGCATATATGAACCATAAGCCATTTGTTATAAAAGTGATCACAGCTACTATTGTTCATCATACTTCAGGCAGCGTTGAAGAGGTTTTATTTTCACAGGGATGCATGAACAAGGTCTACAGCACATGAAGAACATGGCACTTCAATACATTTTTGTGTAATCAAAGAAGATCCTTGTGGAGACCAAAAGAAAAAAAGGAGAGACATTTTTGAACTCCAAACTTCATCAGTCAACTTATCAGTCAAACTGTCTTCTTGTTTTTACCAGTTAACTTCCAGAAGCTTTTCTGAGCAGTTGAAAACTTATCTCTAAAAAGTGAAAGAGGTTTTCATTCCTAAGATACTAAAGTGCAAAAACCTCTTCCACTTTCTTCAAATTGATTATGAGCTGGGAGAAAAGGGTGACCAAAGTTGCACTACGAAACTGCTGTAGGTGCAGTTTTTCATCTCCTGTTTGACACAGGTTGTTTAAAGACACATTTTGGGAAGCTGGAGTAGTGTTTCAAAAAACCAAAAGAGGTTTTTGTTCAACATGGATAGTTTCATAGAAACATCCTTCAGTTTTTCCAAATACATTTTGTACGATAAGTTATGACCTATGTCCCAAGACCTATTTTTCAGCCAGAACAGAGCAAAGGACAGTTTCCTGTTTGACACGTGTTTTTCAAGGACAGATTCTGAACAGCTGGAGGAATGTTTTAAAACCCCAGGAGAGGTTTTTGTTCTAGACATCATGGGCTACAAAAACCTCCTTCAGTTTCGTAAAATGTGTCATGGATGAAGAGATAAAGGCTCTGTCCCACGTGCCAGTTTTCAAGTATCTAATCCTAAAAACAGGGAAACATGTTCCCTAATTTCTAGGGTTTGTCTAGGGTTTGTCATCAACAGTTGGGTGACCACGTGGGAGGCTTCATCAAATTCGACTTCATGGAGTGTTAGGTGTCAAAGAATTCTTTAAATTCTTAGATAAGGTTTTTGAATCATGATAAGGAGTTACACTCCTAGTTGTATTAGGTCTCTAGGACTGCTAGTTAGGTGTCATTTGCATTTAATAGTTAGTTTTGAGTATCAATAGGTGTCATAGTAGGTTGAATTCGAATTTCCCTCATGTTGGAGGAGGAATCTAAGTTGTGTAAAGAGCTCTATATATAGCAGAAGAGCTGATGTACAAAGGGTTGGATATTTGAGAAAACAGAGTATTGTTTTGGCTTGTGTAAAAACTCAGTTTCAGTAATACAATTTGTTGCTTGTCTTCTCAGGATTCATACAGTGTTTCAATGCTCAAGATATGTGGTTTTGCTTTATCCTTAATGTTTTTACAGTTGTATAAATACACAATCACTCAGAATTCACTTATGCTGCTCTGATTTCCTGTGTGTATTTGTAAGCTGAGGTTTTCTATGAGATGTGTTTTGAGTATTTAAACATCACATGCCCTGACTTCTATGTATGAGTAGTGTTATAGTTTACTGAAGTATGATTAACTCCATAAGCCCAATGGAAGTCTTTGTAATGTCTGTCCAGCCAGCATGTTTGTTAAATTCACCTTACAAGAGTTAGCCATCTTATCAATAGTCAAAATCAATAACCTTTTGAGAGAGCCCTCTCAGGCTAGGGAGGCTAATCCTTAGTCAAAAGATTGGTCTGAAATAGTTACACAGAGTCTACCTGATCAGCAGCCCTTCAGTGCCTGATTTTGTGATAACATTTTGGTGCGTCTGCCGGGAGTCTGAAGATTATTCATTCCCGAAATCAAAAGCTGAACTTCTGAAGGTAGCAGGAGCTCAGACATCTTTTTGAGGCTGCAAAACTACCTTGGCGACTCCACACTTCAAATAAGAAATTAGAAGGTGACTCCACTGCTAGAAGATCAGTAGCTTGATGAAGTTTCAAGATGAGTACCACTGCAAGAATGAATGCCAGGTATGCTCCTATGAATCGGTCTCATATCCCTGGTTTTCCAAATCCTATGCCAAAGGTTGATTGGTTAGAGGATCTTCCGATATTCAAAGATGAAAAGAAAGACAATGCTGCTCTTCATTTGGTTAGGTTTCACATGCATGTACGCAGTCTTAAGGTTCACTTTCCTGAAGATTGTCTCATGAAGATGTTTATGACCACTTTAGAAGGAAAAGCATGGTCTTGGTATAAAAATTTGGAAAATGGTTCAATATATTCGCTTGCTAGTTTTCATGATGAATTCTGTGAAATGTATAAAGAAGGTTATCCTTCCTTATTGCTGCTTAAAGATTGCTGTAGGCATTCTTTAAATCTTATTCAGTACTTGGAGGATTGTTATGATGATGATGAATTTATGGATGAAGAAATTTTAGAGGCTCTTCATAACAATGCATTCCAGCATCAAGGAGAAAGTATAACATCCCATGAAACGCAGCATGAAGATCAGCAGGGGTTTATTTGTGAAAACCATGTTTCATCCTTTGATATGAATGAAAAGATGCAGCAGATTTGTCAGTCTTTTGATCATAAAGAATATGAAATTGATTGCAAACACCAAGAAGAAATACTGGAAGAAATTTCTTATAATCGTCAGGCAGAAGAAAAGGTTGTTCAATTTTGTAATTCCTTGCAGCAGCTTACTTCAAAGAATGATAACAATAGTGAGGAAAATTACGTTGTTTATGAGAATCATGCAGAAAGGTAGTTGGATAGCACATCAAAGGAATTTTGTGTGGTTGAGAATCAGTTGTCTAAAGATGTAGAGTGTTCTTATGATCATCAAAATAACCATGTCTTCTTTGACCCTATAAGTGAATACATGGCAAAGCTTTACACACCAGTATTTCATTTTCATTTGCATTATGAAGATCAGGTACATTATAAGTTGATTTGGTCATCTCACTATCATGGTTATTTTGAGGTTGAATGCAGTCAAGAGCCTCCCATATCAGAAAGGACAATTGATTGGCTTTATTGGAAATATCATGTTGCTTGAGCTACAAGTGGAGCTTGCAGCTAATAGGGTAGGTAGGAATGTGCAAATAAGCTCAAGGTAGGTTGACTGAGCATCTATTTTAGTAGGTACAGTTTGAATTCTTCTTACAAAAAATCATTCAAGGCTTGAGAAGCAAATTGGGCAGAAGTTCAAAGTTTTCTTCTAGAGGATGGATAGCGGCACTGGAGCTACAGGTTCTTAATGTACCACAAGGGCACACTATCCCTAGTGGAGCCACTGTTATCACTGTAAAACTTCCTTAAAAAACTTGGACAACTTACATGGTTTCTCAATTCTTGTATCAGTCATGGTCAAGTCATGGTCAAGTCATTTTTATGTTTTAAAGTCTATGTCATAGGGTTAGAGTCTCATGTCCATCTTCAAATAAAGTTTGATAGCCTCATTCCATGTCCTAGAAGCCTCACCATGTGTTTAGAAGACATATCTCACATAATTTCGGAGAAATTTTGAAACTAGCTACGAATCCACGTTTTCGTAGCGCAGACAGTGTAAAAATCCTGTTTTGTGCTACGAAATCAGTGTTTTCGCAGCGCGCTGCGAAACCTCTGTAGCAGCCTGTTTCAGCAAAAAAAACTGTTTTACTAGGTAACTTCCAGAAGCTTTCCAGAGCAGCTGAGAACTCAATTTTTCAAACTGAGAGAGGCTTTTCTTCCTAACATGTTGAATTACAAAAACCTCTTTAAGTTTCTTCAATTCCATTCTGAGGTGGGAGAAATGTGTGGTTAAACTTGCGCTACGAAACTGCTGTAGCTGCCTATTTTGCTGTAGCTGCCTATTTTGATGTAGTTAACCAATTTTGAGGCACAAAAGGGAAACCTTTTTTGAAAGGGATTTTCTGAAGAATGATCATTTTCACAATGCAAGCATCCAGCAAGGGAAAAATGGGCAAAGGAAAAGCATATATGAACCATAAGCCATTTGTTATAAAAGTGATCACAGCTACTATTGTTCATCATACTTCAGGCAGCGTTGAAGAGGTTTTATTTTCACAGGGATGCATGAACAAGGTCTACAGCACATGAAGAACATGGCACTTCAATACATTTTTGTGTAATCAAAGAAGATCCTTGTGGAGACCAAAAGCAAAAAAGGAGAGACATTTTTGAACTCCAAACTTCACCAGTCAACTTATCAGTCAAACTGTCTTCTTGTTTTTACCAGTTAACTTCCAGAAGCTTTTCTGAGCAGTTGAAAACTTATCTCTGAAAAGTGAAAGAGGTTTTAATTCCTAAGATACTAAAGTGAAAAAACCTCTTCCACTTTCTTCAAATTGATTATGAGCTGGGAGAAAAGGGTGACCAAAGTTGCGCTACGAAACTGCTGTAGGTGCAGTTTTTCATCTCCTGTTTGACACAGGTTGTTCAAAGACACATTCTGGGCAGCTGGAGTAGTGTTTCAAAAATCCAAAAGAGGTTTTTGTTCAGCATATATTTTTTCACAAAAACCTCCTTTCGTTTTTCCAAATACATTTTGTACGAGAAGTTATGACCTCTGTCCCAAGACCTATTTTTCAGCCAGAACAGAGCAAAGGACAGTTTCCTGTTTGACACGTGTTTTTCAAGAACAGATTCTGAACAGCTGGAGGAATGTTTTAAAAACCCAGGAGAGGTTGTTGTTCTAGACATCATGGGCTACAAAAACCTCCTTCAGTTTCATAAAATGTGTCATGGATGAAGAGATAAAGGCTCTGTCCCACGTGCCAGTTTTCAAGTATCTAATCCTAAAAACAGGGAAACATGTTCCGTAATTTCTAGGGTTTGTCTAGGGTTTGTCATCAACAGTTGGGTGACCATGTGGGAGGCTTCATCAAATTCGACTTCATGGAGTGTTAGGTGTCAAATAATTCTTTAAATTCTTAGATAAGGTTGTTGAATCATGATAAGGAGTTACACTCCTAGTTGTATTAGGTCTCTAGGACTGCTAGTTAGGTGTCATTTGCATTTAATAGTTAGTTTTGAGTATCAATAGGTGTCATAGTAGGTTGAATTCGAATTTCCCTCATTTTGGAGGAGGAATCTAAGTTGTGTAAAGAGCTCTATATATAGTAGAAGAGCTGATGTACAAAGGGTTGGATATTTGAGAAAACAGAGTATTGTTTTGGCTTGTGTAAAAACTCAGTTTCAGTAATACAATTTGCTGCTTGTCTTCTCAGGATTCATACAGTGTTTCAATGCTCAAGATATGTGGTTTTGCTTTATCCTTAATGTTTTTACAGTTGTATAAATACACAATCACTCAGAATTCACTTATGCTGCTCTGATTTCCTGTGTGTATTTGTAAGCTGAGGTTTTCTATGAGATGTGTTTTGAGTATTTAAACATCACATGCCTTGACTTCTATGTATGAGTAGTGTTATAGTTTACTGAAGTATGATTAACTCCATAAGCCCAATGGAAGTCTTTGTAATGTCTGTCCAGCCAGCATGTTTGTTAAATTCACCTTACAAGAGTTAGCCATCTTATCAATAGTCAAAATCAATAACCTTTTGAGAGAGCCCTCTCAGGCTAGGGAGGCTAATCCTTAGTCAAAAGATTGGTCTGAAACAGTTACACAGAGTCTACCTGATCAGCAGCCCTTCAGTGCCTGATTTTGTGATAACATTTTGGTGCGTCTGCCGGGAGTCTGAAGATTATTCATTCCCGAAATCAAAAGCTGAACTTCTGAAGGTAGCAGGAGCTCAGACATCTTTTTGAGGCTGCAAAACTACCTTGGCGACTCTACACTTCAAATAAGAAATTAGAAGGTGACTCCACTGCTAGAAGATCAGTAGCTTGATGAAGTTTCAAGATGAGTACCACTGCAAGAATGAATGCCAGGTATGCTCCTATGAATCGGTCTCATATCCCTGGTTTTCCAAATCCTATGCCAAAGGTTGATTGGTTAGAGGATCTTCCGATATTCAAAGATGAAAAGAAAGACAATGTTGCTCCTCATTTGGTTAGGTTTCACATGCATGTACGCAGTCTTAAGGTTCACTTTCCTGAAGATTGTCTCATGAAGATGTTTATGACCACTTTAGAAGGAAAAGCATGGTCTTGGTATAAAAATTTGGAAAATGGTTCAATATATTCGCTTGCTAGTTTTCATGATGAATTCTGTGAAATGTATAAAGAAGGTTATCCTTCCTTATTGCTGCTTAAAGATTGCTGTAGGCATTCTTTAAATCTTATTCAGTACTTGGAGGATTGTTATGATGATGATGAATTTATGGATGAAGAAATTTTAGAGGCTCTTCATAACAATGCATTCCAGCATCAAGGAGAAAGTATAACATCCCATGAAACGCAGCATGAAGATCAGCAGGGGTTTATTTGTGAAAACCATGTTTCATCCTTTGATATGAATGAAAAGATGCAGCAGATTTGTCAGTCTTTTGATCATAAAGAATATGAAATTGATTGCAAACACCAAGAAGAAATACTGGAAGAAATTTCTTATAATCGTCAGGCAGAAGAAAAGGTTGTTCAATTTTGTAATTCCTTGCAGCAGCTTACTTCAAAGAATGATAACAATAGTGAGGAAAATTACGTTGTTTATGAGAATCATGCAGAAAGGTAGTTGGATAGCACATCAAAGGAATTTTGTGTGGTTGAGAATCAGTTGTCTAAAGATGTAGAGTGTTCTTATGATCATCAAAATAACCATGTCTTCTTTGACCCTATAAGTGAATACATGGCAAAGCTTTGCACACCAGTATTTCATTTTCATTTGCATTATGAAGATCAGGTACATTATAAGTTGATTTGGTCATCTCACTATCATGGTTATTTTGAGGTTGAATGCAGTCAAGAGCCTCCCATATCAGAAAGGACAATTGATTGGCTTTATTGGAAATATCATGTTGCTTGAGCTACAAGTGGAGCTTGCAGCTGATAGGGTAGGTAGGAATGTGCAAATAAGCTCAGGGTAGGTTGACTGAGCATCTATTTCAGTAGGTACAGTTTGAATTCTTCTTACAAAAAATCATTCAAGGCTTGAGAAGCAAATTGGGCAGAAGTTCAAAGTTTTCTTCTAGAGGATGGATAGCGGCACTGGAGCTACAGGTTCTTAATGTACCACAAGGGCACACTATCCCTAGTGGAGCCACTGTTATCACTGTAAAACTTCCTTAAAAAATTTGGACAACTTTCATGGTTTCTAAATTCTTGTATCAGTCATGGTCAAGTCATGGTCAAGTCATTTTTATGTTTTAAAGTCTAAGTCATAGGGTTAGAGTCTCATTTCCATCTTCAAATAAAGTTTGATAGCCTCATTCCATGTCCTAGAAGCCTCACCATGTGTTTAGAAGACATATCTCACATAATTTCGGAGAAATTTTGAAACTAGCTACGAATCCACGTTTTCGTAGCGCAGACAGTGTAAAAATCCTGTTTTGTGCTACGAAATCAGTGTTTTCGCAGCGCGCTGCGAAACCTCTGTAGCAGCCTGTTTCAGCAGAAAAAACTGTTTTACTAGGTAACTTCCAGAAGCTTTCCAGAGCAGCTGAGAACTCAATTTTTCAAACTGAGAGAGGCTTTTCTTCCTAACATGTTGAGTTACAAAAACCTCTTTCAGTTTCTTCAATTCCATTCTGAGGTGGGAGAAATGTGTGGTTAAACTTGCGCTACGAAACTGCTGTAGCTGCTTATTTTGCTGTAGCTGCCTATTTTGATGTAGTTAACCAATTTTGAGGGACAAAAGGGAAACCTTTTTTGAAAGGGATTTTCTGAAGAATGATCATTTGCACAATGCAAGCATCCAGCAAGGGAAAAATGGGCAAAGGAAAAGCATATATGAACCATAAGCCATTTGTTATAAAAGTGATCACAGCTACTATTGTTCATCATACTTCAGGCAGCGTTGAAGAGGTTTTATTTTCACAGGGATGCATGAACAAGGTCTACAGCACATGAAGAACATGGCACTTCAATACATTTTTGTGTAATCAAAGAAGATCCTTGTGGAGACCAAAAGCAAAAAAGGAGAGACATTTTTGAACTCCAAACTTCACCAGTCAACTTATCAGTCAAACTGTCTTCTTGTTTTTACCAGTTAACTTCCAGAAGCTTTTCTGAGCAGTTGAAAACTTATCTCTAAAAAGTGAAAGAGGTTTTCATTCCTAAGATACTAAAGTGCAAAAACCTCTTCCACTTTCTTTAAATTGATTATGAGCTGGGAGAAAAGGGTGACCAAAGTTGCGCTACGAAACTGCTGTAGGTGCAGTTTTTCATCTCCTGTTTGACACAGGTTGTTCAAAGACACATTCTGGGCAGCTGGAGTAGTGTTTCAAAAAACAAAAAGAGGTTTTTGTTCAGCATAGATTCTTTTACAAAAACATCCTTCAGTTTTTCCAAATACATTTTGTACGAGAAGTTATGACCCCTGTCCCAAGACCTATTTTTCAGCCAGAACAGAGCAAAGGACAGTTTCCTGTTTGACACGTGTTTTTCAAGGACAGATTCTGAACAGCTGGAGGAATGTTTTAAAAACCCAGGAGAGGTTTTTGTCTAGACATCATGGGCTACAAAAACCTCCTTCAGTTTCATACAATGTGTCATGGATGAAGAGATAAAGGCTCTGTCCCACGTGCCAGTTTTCAAGTATCTAATCCTAAAAACAGGGAAACATGTTCCGTAATTTCTAGGGTTTGTCTAGGGTTTGTCATCAACAGTTGGGTGACCATGTGGGAGGCTTCATCAAATTCGACTTCATGGAGTGTTAGGTGTCAAATAATTCTTTAAATTCTTAGATAAGGTTGTTGAATCATGATAAGGAGTTACACTCCTAGTTGTATTAGGTCTCTAGGACTGCTAGTTAGGTGTCATTTGCATTTAATAGTTAGTTTTGAGTATCAATAGGTGTCATAGTAGGTTGAATTCGAATTTCCCTCATTTTGGAGGAGGAATCTAAGTTGTGTAAAGAGCTCTATATATAGCAGAAGAGCTGATGTACAAAGGGTTGGATATTTGAGAAAACAGAGTATTGTTTTGGCTTGTGTAAAAACTCAGTTTCAGTAATACAATTTGCTGCTTGTCTTCTCAGGATTCATACAGTGTTTCAATGCTCAAGATATGTGGTTTTGCTTTATCCTTAATGTTTTTACAGTTGTATAAATACACAATCACTCAGAATTCACTTATGCTGCTCTGATTTCCTGTGTGTATTTGTAAGCTGAGGTTTTCTATGAGATGTGTTTTGAGTATTTAAACATCACATGCCCTGACTTCTATGTATGAGTAGTGTTATAGTTTACTGAAGTATGATTAACTCCATAAGCCCAATGGAAGTCTTTGTAATGTCTGTCCAGCCAGCATGTTTGTTAAATTCACCTTACAAGAGTTAGCCATCTTATCAATAGTCAAAATCAATAACCTTTTGAGAGAGCCCTCTCAGGCTAGGGAGGCTAATCCTTAGTCAAAAGATTGGTCTGAAACAGTTACACAGAGTCTACCTGATCAGCAGCCCTTCAGTGCCTGATTTTGTGATAACATTTTGGTGCGTCTGCCGAGAGTCTGAAGATTATTCATTCCCGAAATCAAAAGCTGAACTTCTGAAGGTAGCAGGAGCTCAGACATCTTTTTGAGGCTGCAAAACTACCTTGGCGACTCCACACTTCAAATAAGAAATTAGAAGGTGACTCCACTGCTAGAAGATCAGTAGCTTGATGAAGTTTCAAGATGAGTACCACTGCAAGAATGAATGCCGGGTATGCTCCTATGAATCGGTCTCGTATCCCTGGTTTTCCAAATCCTATGCCAAAGGTTGATTGGTTAGAGGATCTTCCGATATTCAAAGATGAAAAGAAAGACAATGCTGCTCTTCATTTGGTTAGGTTTCACATGCATGTACGCAGTCTTAAGGTTCACTTTCCTGAAGATTGTCTCATGAAGATGTTTATGACCACTTTAGAAGGAAAAGCATGGTCTTGGTATAAAAATTTGGAAAATGGTTCAATATATTCGCTTGCTAGTTTTCATGATGAATTCTGTGAAATGTATAAAGAAGGTTATCCTTCCTTATTGCTGCTTAAAGATTGCTGTAGGCATTCTTTAAATCTTATTCAGTACTTGGAGGATTGTTATGATGATGATGAATTTATGGATGAAGAAATTTTAGAGGCTCTTCATAACAATGCATTCCAGCATCAAGGAGAAAGTATAACATCCCATGAAACGCAGCATGAAGATCAGCAGGGGTTTATTTGTGAAAACCATGTTTCATCCTTTGATATGAATGAAAAGATGCAGCAGATTTGTCAGTCTTTTGATCATAAAGAATATGAAATTGATTGCAAACACCAAGAAGAAATACTGGAAGAAATTTCTTATAATCCTCAGGCAGAAGAAAAGGTTGTTCAATTTTGTAATTCCTTGCAACAGCTTACTTCAAAGAATGATAACAATAGTGAGGAAAATTACGTTGTTTATGAGAATCATGCAGAAAGGTAGTTGGATAGCACATCAAAGGAATTTTGTGTGGTTGAGAATCAGTTGTCTAAAGATGTAGAGTGTTCTTATGATCATCAAAATAACCATGTCTTCTTTGACCCTATAAGTGAATACATGGCAAAGCTTTGCACACCAGTATTTCATTTTCATTTGCATTATGAAGATCAGGTACATTATAAGTTGATTTGGTCATCTCACTATCATGGTTATTTTGAGGTTGAATGCAGTCAAGAGCCTCCCATATCAGAAAGGACAATTGATTGGCTTTATTGGAAATATCATGTTGCTTGAGCTACAAGTGGAGCTTGCAGCTGATAGGGTAGGTAGGAATGTGCAAATAAGCTCAAGGTAGGTTGACTGAGCATCTATTTCAGTAGGTACAGTTTGAATTCTTCTTACAAAAAATCATTCAAGGCTTGAGAAGCAAATTGGGCAGAAGTTCAAAGTTTTCTTCTAGAGGATGGATAGCGGCACTGGAGCTACAGGTTCTTAATGTACCACAAGGGCACACTATCCCTAGTGGAGCCACTGTTATCACTGTAAAACTTCCTTAAAAAATTTGGACAACTTACATGGTTTCTAAATTCTTGTATCAGTCATGGTCAAGTCATGGTCAAGTCATTTTTATGTTTTAAAGTCTAAGTCATAGGGTTAGAGTCTCATGTCCATCTTCAAATAAAGTTTGATAGCCTCATTCCATGTCCTAGAAGCCTCACCATGTGTTTAGAAGACATAGCTCACATAATTTCGGAGAAATTTTGAAACTAGCTACGAATCCATGTTTTCGTAGCGCAGACAGTGTAAAAATCCTGTTTTGTGCTACGAAATCAATGTTTTCGCAGCGCGCTGCGAAACCTCTGTAGCAGCCTGTTTCAACAGAAAAAATTGTTTTACTAGGTAACTTCCAAAAGCTTTCCAGAGCAGCTGAGAACTCAATTTTTCAAACTGAGAGAGGCTTTTCTTCCTAACATGTTGAATTACAAAAACCTCTTTCAGTTTCTTCAATTCCATTCTGAGGTGGGAGAAATGTGTGGTTAAACTTGCGCTACGAAACTGCTGTAGCTGCCTATTTTGTTGTAGCTGCCTATTTTGATGTAGTTAACCAATTTTGAGGGACAAAAGGGAAACCTTTTTTGAAAGGGATTTTCTGAAGAATGATCATTTGCACAATGCAAGCATCCAGCAAGGGAAAAATGGGCAAAGGAAAAGCATATATGAACCATAAGCCATTTGTTATAAAAGTGATCACAGCTACTATTGTTCATCATACTTCAGGCAGCGTTGAAGAGGTTTTATTTTCACAGGGATGCATGAACAAGGTCTACAGAACATGAAGAACATGGCACTTCAATACATTTTTTTGTAATCAAAGAAGATCCTTGTGGAGACCAAAAGCAAAAAAGGAGAGACATTTTTGAACTCCAAACTTCACCAGTCAACTTATCAGTCAAACTGTCTTCTTGTTTTTACCAGTTAACTTCCAGAAGCTTTTCTGAGCAGTTGAAAAATTATCTCTAAAAAGTGAAAGAGGTTTTCATTCCTAAGATACTAAAGTGAAAAAACCTCTTCCACTTTCTTCAAATTGAGTATGAGCTGGGAGAAAAGGGTGACCAAAGTTGCGCTACGAAACTGCTGTAGGTGCAGTTTTTCATCTCCTGTTTGACACAGGTTGTTCAAAGACACATTCTGGGCAGCTGGAGTAGTGTTTCAAAAAACAAAAAGAGGTTTCTGTTCAGCATAGATTTTTTCACAAAAACCTCCTTCAGTTTTTCCAAATACATTTTGTATGAGAAGTTATGACCTCTGTCCCAAGACCTATTTTTCAGCCAGAACAGAGCAAAGGACAGTTTCCTGTTTGACACGTGTTTTTCAAGGACAGATTCTAAACAGCTGGGGGAATGTTTTAAAAACCCAGGAGAGGTTTTTGTTCTAGACATCATGGGCTACAAAAACCTCCTTCAGTTTCGTAAAATGTGTCATGGATGAAGAGATAAAGGCTCTGTCCCACGTGCCAGTTTTCAAGTATCTAATCCTAAAAACAGGGAAACATGTTCCCTAATTTCTAGGGTTTGTCATCAACAGTTGGGTGACCATGTGGGAGGCTTCATCAAATTCGACTTCATGGAGTGTTAGGTGTCAAAGAATTCTTTAAATTCTTAGATAAGGTTGTTGAATCATGATAAGGAGTTACACTCCTAGTTGTATTAGGTCTCTAGGACTGCTAGTTAGGTGTCATTTGCATTTAATAGTTAGTTTTGAGTATCAATAGGTGTCATAGTAGGTTGAATTCGAATTTCCCTCATTTTGGAGGAGGAATCTAAGTTGTGTAAAGAGCTCTATATATAGCAGAAGAGCTGATGTACAAAGGGTTGGATATTTGAGAAAACAGAGTATTGTTTTGGCTTGTGTAAAAACTCAGTTTCAGTAATACAATTTGCTGCTTGTCTTCTCAGGATTCATACAGTGTTTCAATGCTCAAGATATGTGGTTTTGCTTTATCCTTAATGTTTTTACAGTTGTATAAATACACAATCACTCAGAATTCACTTATGCTGCTCTGATTTCCTGTGTGTATTTGTAAGCTGAGGTTTTCTATGAGATGTGTTTTGAGTATTTAAACATCACATGCCCTGACTTCTATGTATGAGTAGTGTTATAGTTTACTGAAGTATGATTAACTCCATAAGCCCAATGGAAGTATTTGTAATGTCTGTCCAGCCAGCATGTTTGTTAAATTCACCTTACAAGAGTTAGCCATCTTATCAATAGTCAAAATCAATAACCTTTTGAGAGAGCCCTCTCAGGCTAGGGAGGCTAATCCTTAGTCAAAAGATTGGTCTGAAACAGTTACACAGAGTCTACCTGATCAGCAGCCCTTCAGTGCCTGATTTTGTGATAACAGAACCTATTATTCCTTTTGTTCATTGTCCTCCTCCTTTTTCAATTCCAATGTGGGTGCCTCCTTGTAATGATGTAAAAGATGGGAAATCTAGAAATCAAATGGTTAATTTGTCTCTTCAACCTTCGTCACTTTCTCATTATCTAGATTTGATGGAGGAAACATTAGAATGGGTTATGGAGCCTAAGGTGAATATTAATACCTCCATTCTGCAAGAATATATTAACACTCATAAATTCAGTCCTAAATCTTATTTGGATACCTGTCATCCTCTATCATCTCTTTTTTCATGACCCCTTGTCCCTTGATCTGCCTAAAAAATCTCTTCTAAATCCAAGCATTGAATAGGTGCAAGGTAGTCACATTTCGCAGGTAGAGGAGCAGGAAGTTGAAGATTATTTCAATATTTCTTCTCTTTTTCAAAGTCCCCTATGTGACGATGGTGTTTCTCCATTCTTGGATGATTTTGAATCTACTAATATCGGTAGTCAATCAAATGAAATCAATTTTCCTGATCAATCTAAAGTCTTGGGTAGCCATCATTCTAATGAGGATGACTTTGTTGATGTATATGATGATATAAGCCCAATTGCACCAACAAATCTTTCGATTTATCAATAATATTTTTCTTTGAAATATTTAGATCTTAAATCTTACTTGGTCAAAGAAGATTCTCGTATGAACACTTCTTCCTTTGCACCTCCCTATCCCTTATGCTCTACTATTTTTAATGGATCAACTTGCGATGAATATATTCTATGTTCTTCGGATTCACAGACTGATGAGTTGAATCTTGAAATGACACATGGTAGTGAGATTATCCATAAAAAGGAAGGAATAAATCAAATCATAGAGCATTTTATTTATCCCTTATCATCTCTTATTTTGCATGAGGAAAACTCTTCAAATTAGTTTGCTCATGAGATTTCTTTGATTCATACATCACTAGATTTGTGATTAGAAGAATATTATGACTTGAGTAATATATTTGTTGAAGTTGTAAAATATGATCAAACCAGTGAGTTATATGGTTGCCATCTGGATAATAGTAATCTTAATAATTTAACTAGTAGTAGTTTTCCATATGCAATTTGTGATCTAATTGTTGATTAATTTAATTGATGGTTAAATTACTTCATTAATTGTCAACCAAGGTTCATGTACTTGTGAAGTGCATTTGCACAATATATGCTAGGAGTTCTATTTTTTATTTTAAAAGATGAAATTGAGATAAAATGTACATAGAACTAGATTAACTCATATCATTCCTACGCACATGTTATTTTCATCAAAATTATTCTTTTGAAAGCAAACTAATCTTCAAGGTGAAATCAAATTGAGAATTCTAAACTATCAAATTGAATTGAAACTTAATCTACTTTGACAAGAATTAAATTTACTCTATTTGAACTGAATTGAATAAATTGTTCTAATGAGCATAATTGAAATCTTATTCTACTTGCAATAAATTGAAATGTTGTTCTAAATATTTGGAAACCAAAATCTCTACTCTATTCAACAAAGAGAAAACTTTAATCTAAGTACCTCAGAAACATAACTAGAAAATGACAATCCAAAATATAATTCTGAAGAGTTATTAGTGTGTGCGGTTGAGACTAGAGTCAATCTAGTTATTAACTCATGAGAATAAACAATTTAAAGAAGCAAAATGTGAAAAGGAAATATTTTTGGTCTTTTTAATTTATATGAGCACTTGACATGTGAAAACTACCTAATGTTAGATCGCATAAAGCATGAGATTAATTTTAAAAGTACCAATCAAAAGCATCTAACTAGTTACAGTGAAAAGAAACTACTCATGAAGTAAATCGACAACTAACATAACTGATAACTAAACTAACTTACAACTTTTCAGGGGGCCCTCATGTTGAGCATAAGCATGAAATTAATCAATGATCTATTCACCCACACATTAATCATTGAAGGAACATAGTAACTTGTATTAAAAGCAAGGGTTTTCAATATCAAATGATTACAAACTTAAAGAGAGTAAAAGATGTCCATTACTTTGCTTCAATACTTTTTATAGTCTTCTGTTGAATAACAGTATTAAGATTTATAAGTCCAGAAGCTAGTTTTTACTTGAAAACTAAGAGATTAAATCAAAATAGGAATCATTAATCTCATGATTTTCTATGAGAAGATAAAATCATGAGAAAATTTCAATTTGACATATCGTAGATTTTGATTCCAAACTCTTCTCGTCCAAATTCGTGCTCGCTTGATGATGCCACAATATTCGTTCAAATTTTGTGCACGGTTGGAGTATTATAACCAAAGTTGACTTCTAGTTTGACCATTAAATTTTTCAAACCAAGTGAGCTGCCAAATCAATGTGATAGGCAGATGTCCACATGTCGAACATTTTCCATCTACTTATATCGTTTATTCCTGCTCAAGTGCGTTGGAACCTATGTAACTATGGATATAGCTGCAGAATATTTGGTTAGATGTAGAATGAATGAAATTAGGTAGCTATAGGAATGTTTTGATTAAATTGCATAAAGAAACAATAGATCATAAACTATGAATGAATGATACCTTTTATGATGTTTGAGCATATCTGAGGTGACCTTTCAACTTGTAAATGCAGTAAAACTATCATGAAAAGGATGGAAGGAAAGTAGAAAGGTTATTAAAAAGGAGACAATTTAGGACTTCAACATTGACTTGGTTCTCAAAATGTGGTTATCTACCTTTTCAAATTTTTGGAACTTGTCAAGAAGTCTAGGCACTTCAACTCTCGTTGATGGTTATATCATTTTCTAACAATCCTGGTAAGATCCCCAAACCATGTCAGATCTGGATTTCCTCGCAAAACTCTTTACTTCATATTGTTTCGCTAGATGAAAACTTGTCCTCAATGTATTTTGGGATTTCTCTTCATATTTTTTCTATCTCTTGAGATCATGTTTCTAATCAGACTAAGGATACCACCATAGTGAATACATCTACATGTAGACCTCTTGCACCTAACTTGGGATTGGAATGTATCCCTTTCATGGAAGCACAAAATTATACATCTGATCAATTTAAATATTATCTTTGGTCGAAGAACTCATATATATTGAGAGATTTGGTAAACAGTAGGCCCCTAATCTTCATTGTGAATGTTACTAAACTAATAATTTTTGTTCTAACCCGATCAATCTTTTTTATCATCATTCAAGTCTTGAATCATTTAGTGGATCAAAACCCCCATGTTGATATGGATTCTAGATTTGATTCGACATATTCCTCTAACCTTTTGTCAACATGTTGTTTAAATCGGGTTCCTATATTTACAAGGCCAACAATTACTTTTGATTCTGCAATCTCTCATAGTACTAGTATAGTATGGATTTGGACACAAAGGGAACTAATCAACAATCAAGATTCTTGTATCTTAATCTACCAATATGATCATAACTGGATATAACAACTGTCATTTCAATAACCATTTTCCCACTAGTATATATGATGATGGTTGCTTTACATAATTTGATCTAGTTGAATCTAGTGGTCTTTATGGTTTATCATCTCACTATTCAAATACTTGTCAAGCAGTTGAGGCACTTCAGGTTTCGTTGATGATTTTGCTAGGATCTCACTATCTTTACAATCCTTCTGAACTTGATCAGATTCATTTTCTCTTACAAGATTCTCATCCTGATCTCGTGCTTTTAATTGAAAATTAATATTTTCAAGGATTTCAAGGTTTTCAAGAGGATTTTTTGGATTTCATGTTCAAATCTATGGGTGGTTGGAGATATCTTACTTAGAAGCCCCTTTTGTTAATAACAAGCTTCGAACTTTCTTAATTCTTACTAAGAGGGGCAACCCTGATGAATATACAAGAAGCCTTCAAGGTTATTATGGTTGTTGTTTTTGTCAAAAAGGTAAGATTGCAAGGTTGTTAGAGGTAGTTGTTGTCATACATATTTTTTCCGACATGAAATACCTTCAATTTTTTGTGTAAGTTATTCAATCTCTCTTCTTTTCTTTTGCACATTATAATATATCAGTTTTAATTGTTGGCATCTTTGTGTTCGTAGGTCGGGAACAATTGTGGTGGCTACATTGGAAATTTCATTATACTTAGCCCTAACCTTCTAACTAGTTAAGTTAGGAGTAGGTCTAGTTCCTTTCTAATTTCCCTTTTCACGTTCACCCCGCGTTTGCTCTCCATCTAGTCTCTAATTCTCTTTTGTTTCTATCTGCAAGTTGTTTTATGTTCAACCTCCATTTTCTTGCATTTTTGGTCTTGTTTCTTTGTTTTTTATTGTTTTCTTTTGTGTTTTGATTAATAAGACTTTGCATGAAATATTCTCTTGCTTGGCTCAAAATACGATGTGGCGAAACTTGAAAAGGGAAATTGTGACAATGAACAATGCTCGGCTTATCTTTCATCCTCTTCTCTATCTTGGGTTTACATATCTTTAAATTCAATGAAGTTTGAATGGAAAATATGATTTTTTCCAGACGAAAAGACTTTGATCAAAATAGGAAGCCTGTATCTTTATTAGGATCTTCCACTCTAACTCAGCCTTGTATTAAATGGTGTTTCAACATGTTGACTCAACTTAGTAGAGAAGGGAAAGGACAAAACATTAAAAATTGAATATTAACTTCAGTTACCTTTCAAATCCCTCAAACAAGGAACAACCTATCTTGCTCTCAATAATTCAGGATCCTCCACCCATGCTATAATTTTTCAATAAATGCTTCAAGCATATATTTAAGAAAATAAACTAAGAGGTGAATAAGAGAAAGGATTCCTGCACAAGGAGGTGAAGCAAGCAACTTTGTCAGGGTATTATTCAGGTTTGTTGGCAGCAAAGAAATGATGTTGTTCCTTGAGGTGACTTTGGTGGTGTACTGTTCAGGTTCACTGTCAGCGGAGCATTACCGGGCAATGTGCTTAAAATATCAGTATACTTATTATCCTTCTCCCTTATCGAAATAGTTGAGGTGTGACTAGTGTTAAAATATAATAAATGAATAGAAGATACTATATCTTTAACCAAGATCAATGGAAAATCCGTGGAAATCCACATGGAAAATCAATACTTCCTATAAGATTGATACCTTGCACTTAAAGATGAAACCTGATCAGAGAAGTTGGAGTTCTACTAGTGTGTCGCCAAGTGTTCTCGTTGCAACAAACACCCTCAAAAATTTTGCTTGCACTTGAATTTTGGAGCCTACTTATGATCTTAGTATTTGTCATTTCGTGATCATTTATATTTTATTCATGGTCAGTTGATGTTCCCTCATATTCTAATTTTCAAAGTCTTTTGCTTATGCATGATCAGTTCTCGAAGAATTCACAAACACACATCCTTCTATGCAAACTTACATAGGCATTGTGCAACTCTTAAAGATAAGGCTTATGCAATCACTAGTGATAGTGACTATGCAACACATGTCGACAGTTAGTGCACACTCTCGATTGAAAGTCTTCCTCACTTCAATCGTGATTATACTTCTATTTCAGTGATTTTTCTCAACTATCACTTTGGCACACATTTTTTTTCAAAAGTGTCTCTTTCATGTTTGTGAATGTCGTTTTTGCTTGCTTTTACTTTAAAAAGTGTCATTTTCATGTTATCTTTGCTCTGACATGTGTCACTTTTACTTTATTTAAGCCTTTTCAACTATCGTTTTCACTTTTTCGCAAGTGTCATCTTTTAGAGCAGAAAGTGCCGCACGTTGTAAAATCATAGTTGTGGCTCATTGTGAGAGGAAAATTTGTTACCAATGGATCCTATTCTCCATGTAGACATGTACTAGACCCATTCCCAAATTCTTATGCATTGTCGTACTAGTGTCGTCACTGTGATTGCAAGATGTATATTAAGTGTCACATCTAGTCAAAGGCAATCAATTGTACATTCTTAGAGGACATTTTTTATTCATTCTCCTACACTATTGTGTTATATTCATCATAAATACATGAATTAGATATATTCCCCAAGTCTTGAGCTCTATTTCACTAATTTCATCGTAAAGTATATCTGAAGTGTCGCACTTGGAGGTAAGTGTTGTTTTGTTTTCGTTTCGATGAGGACATGTTGATTTTGGTTGGTAAGTGCTTCATTTTCAAGTGGTTGACCTTCTATAAGTGTGTGATTAGGTTCAAGTCATGTTCTGGTCCCATCTCTCTGCCTCATTGATCCACATTTAGTCAAATTCTGGAAAGTATCATGCTCGACCAACCTTGACCTCACTCAGCCGCCTTGAACTGTGTATTGTGTAGTATCAATCCTCAAGTTGATCATTTTCCTCCTAGAACTATGCAATGCATAGTTTCTTCCTCTAAGGATTGCACATTGTACAGTCATAGTTCTCAAGGATTACCTCTTGACCTCCACAGCTACAATTTTTTTCCCTCCAACAAGTCTCCTCCTATAAATTTCACAATGGAAAGCAACAAGTTGTCTCCTTGCCTTCCTGAGCTGTGAAACTATGAAATCCCTGACCTCTTTCTATTTTCAATTGTGCATTGCGCAGTCTCAGTGGGCAAGCTTGCCTCACTGAGCTCCTCAATTGCGCAATCTTACTTCCTGTGCCTCTAGAACTACACATTGCGCAATCATAAGCCTCAATCCTCCTCTCCCGACCTCTATTACTACACACTACGTAATACTTGAGCCTTCCTCCCAGTTTAGTACCTAGTTCCAACCACATTAGTGATTTCATGAAGTATGTTAGACTCGAATTTTTTCATACTAATTTCATCTTGTCATGGGTAATTTCAAGTTGTAGATACTATATATTTTCATGACATGATGATGATTGAAGAGAAAGAGGACGAGACTATGCTAGAAGACACTCATGAGTTTGTAAAGACAAGTTGATCATTGAACAATAAGATGAAGGGGCACTAGATTGTGACAAAAGATGGAAGATCAATATCATAGTAAAGACTCCATATCATTCAGCCACTTGGAGGATGAAGATGAATAACAAAGAAGATCTTTCAAGAAGATGAAGTAATGAGCATACCTCTCATGAATATTAAAGACAAAGCAATAAGAAGAACAACTTTCCATTGCCATTTCATCATGAAGTTCGTGTCATCATTGTAAAGTTGTGACTTGTACCAATGTCATCGCAATTTCATGTGTGTTCGTGTGTCTCGCCACATCATTTTTGGATGTAATGATGTAATTATCAAAATAAAGGACAAAATGTAATGTGTGGAAGTCCAAGAGTCCTATGTGGAATATGAAAAGTCACATAGTCATATATGGACAAAAGATTCTAAAGTCCAAAATTCATATATAAGCCCAACAGTCACATTAGAAGTCGAAGAGTCATGAGGGAAGCTCAAGAGTCATAGGGGATATGAAAGGCCATCCCTCTTGTTACAAATACACCCTAATAACTTAAGCAAAGGGCTTTTGTAGGCTTATCCTTTGGAGAACTAGCCTTGGATTCTCTAACTTAGCATAGGAGAGAAGATAATTCTTTAGAGAAGAAAGAAGTGACTTAATGTTCCACTACTGGAGCTAGTGGCTCATCGTTGTAACTGTGTACTTGGATATTTCGTGTAATAATCAGAAGCTCGATGAAACAACACTTTTTCATGCATGTATCGTGAATGTAGTAAGACTATTCTTTATATGTTTGTGATATGTGTTTTGTTCACATGTAATAACGAAATTGAACTATTTCTGTGTCTTTGGTACTTATCTTATTGGATGTGTGTTGTATTTTCTTTAATGATTGTTGTGTCTATGTGAACTAATTTGCTAGATAAATAATGATTCTTTCCATGCTCTCATGTGTCTCTCCTAGGTTAGTACTATTACTTCCTTCTTGAGACTCACTCCTATCTCTCCCCTTGTCACACGGAATGAGTCGATCTTGTGGACAAGATAGACCTTCTTAGAATCTAAAGAAGACCTAGTGACACGCAAGCCAATCACAAACTATCTTTCTCTAAATATGCTTTTATAAACAAAGGCAAACAAGTGTTTTAGGCCTACCTTGGGTCCAATGCAAGTTTGTGGAAGCCTCGCTCCTTTGATCCAAGTGAGCTCCCTCGTCGCGAATCTGCAAACACAAACAAGCAAACAAATTAAATAGCACCTGAAAATCCAATATCATAAAACATATTTAACATGAAAGTCAAGGAATTCATGAAACAAATGACATAAGACCATTTGTTGAGAAAAATGAATCTGATTGTATTAATTCAAATCAAAGAAGAACTTTACAACCTGTGCCTTGACGCTGTACAAGCTCCTCCTAGGGTCCAGCAAGAAGTCTCCTCTACTTTGACAAGTTTCACTCTCTTCCCAATGAAGCCAAAAAGGTATGTGATCTCTCCTCTCAAGCTTAACTAGGAAGTCTCAATTCCACCAACATTTACCCTCAAAAATGTTTAGCTTCTAACCTCCCTAGCAACCAGCCCAATGCCTTAATTTATAGTGCAATGGAGGGAAGTTACTATGTCCTCCTTCAAAGGGATAAAGCCCTCCTTCAGAGGGATAGCTCCTCTCATCAAGGGATTAGCTCCTTCTCTTTTGGGATGCATGAACCACCTAAGAGCGGCCAATCCACGTCAAAATTCCTTCTAGAATCATCTAGAATTAACCCAAAGTGAGTTTTTTAGAATAAACTTGCGCCTTTTTGACTTTCACAAGGGTCCGCACCCACACCTTTAGGGACAGAGTGGGCAGGTCCGCAGTTTTTGTAAACAGGAGGTGCGGGACCGCAGGTAACAGTGAGAGAAAGTGCGGAACCAGAGCTTTATTGATTTTCAATGTCTTTCTCTCATTTTCAAAGCTTGACTTGAGGAGCTGAGGTCTGAGACTTGCTTAGGAGGATAGTACAAGTGATGATAGACCCATACTGACTGCAAATAATCATGGTGACGATATTTTTGTGTAACAGATTGCCCCCTAAAGTGCGAAGTCTGTAGTAGATGAGGATTTCATTTATCATTTAGGAAGAGTGAAGTACTTTATCATTTCGAGGATCATCTTGTGGAGAGCTCGGTTGGAACCTGTAAAAACATTCAATGCAAGATATATATATGAGATCATATCATCGCTGAGGTAGGCATTCCCATACTCAAATCAAAACTGACTTAGAAAACTAACTACTGCTCTGATATAGGAATGATCTTGTAAGACATCACAAGTATAGACTCATGTGGACACAGTATGGACGCAGCCATCTGTTTATGAATAGTCCATTATATAATGAATACAAAATTCCTCGTAGCCTGGATTGTGGAAACTAGATCTAGGGTCTTCATTTCTACTTCCCGAAACAGTATGATTCTATCCATGCGAATGAATGTGTTGAAGTCGAACATGGTAGAAACCACTTGATTACCAGTCAATGATGTAAACTGTTAACAAGTGTGAGAGAAACCACCAGTGATGTCAATGGCTCTCAACGTACCCAGTACAATCCATGAGATGTGAATAAATGTGTTGATGTCGAACATGTCACGAAATCCTTTGATCGAAGGTCAATGATGCAACCTGTCGTCAAAGGCGAGAAACCTGCCATTGAGGCATGCAGATCCTAAGGTACTGACGATTTCTAGATCATCTTTCTAGATAATGAGATGAAGTCGATAGAAAGCGATCCGTCGCAGGCAAGCCCACAACACGAAATCATAGATCAAGTTGAAGAAATTTAGTTGCAAGGACTGACTCAAGGATGGTCAAGATGGATGACAGATATTTTGCAGATGAATGGCTTATTGGCAGTGACCTCTTGAACACATAACGACACAACAGATGGTTTGGTGACAAATGACCCAAAGTTAATACCCAGAAACCGGCTGAAGACTTTCAATATGGTTTGATCAACTGTTAGGCAAAGGATTTCCCAACCCAGGTGAATAAAAGTGTCATGTTCAAGAGTGGTTACAAAGTATAACAAACAGGCTCATTTTTCTTTCTTTTCCCCCACCATTTCTGGCAAGTACCTCTTTATTTTGACAAGCTTGAGGAGGATAACATTTTCTTGATTATAAGCTCATCCTTCGGATGAATCCAACTTAGTTTAAATTCAAACCCTAAGAAGGAGTGGTTCGTTCCTGTTTGTAATTGAACAGGTCCTTTACTGTGAAATTTTAACGAGTCCAGTATAGGAGAAACTCGGCGTTTTTCAATTTTAGAGAGTCTGAAAAAACTTAAGAAGACTCCAAGGTTGACCTTTTTCGTAAATTTGTGTCTCCCAAGCCCGAAAAAGTATAAAATAATACTTGAGAGAACCGCTTGATCTTTACGACCAAGGAGTACTTTTCGTAATTAGTGCCCCTGATCCGAAAAAGTAAAAAAGCGATCAACGACACGTCATTTTATAACCAATATCGAATTTGAAACGACAAAAATCCAACAATATTTTCATGTTTTTACAGTCAGAAAAGAGTTGTAAGTGGACCGTCTTTTAGTTCCGTTTTAACGAGTTTAAAAGAAAAACTCGGTGATATTTTCATGTTTTAGGAGTCAGAAAAGAGCTTAAAGGTGACTCTAAATGTTTTTTCGTCGAAAATGATAGATTCCACCTGAATAATCTGTTATCCTGAACAAAAATGAAAACATTACTCATACCTGTTTGAAATGGATAAAAATGCTGCAAAAATTACCTTTCCAAAGTGAAACATAAACAAATTTGCAATTTATTTACTCAAAAAACTTATAAAAAGGGCTTTCGTCAATTCATTTTTACCGTTTGAGTTTTGGGTGAGAAAATAGTGCTTTTGTTCAGAAAACTTCCCGTGAAGATTGCAGAAAATCCAACCGTTGGAATTGAATGCCGTCTTCTCCAGGTAATCCACATCATCCTACTCTTCATTTTTAACCATTTCATTTTTTGTTTTAGGCTTTTATTTCATTTTTTGGAGGGTTTTTAGGCTTAAAACCCGTGCGCAGGGGCCCGCAGGCGTAACACTGGCAACCCGTGGACCCCGACTTTTTCTCAATGGCGAAAGAGTCAAGGGTCCGCACCTTCCATGTAGGCAAGGTGTGGACCCACGCACTGTCTCTAACCCAGAGGGTGCGGTCCCCGCAACAAGGGTTTTTTAACCCAAAAATTCTCAAATTTGACCCAAACAAATTAATTTCTAGCATTCTAATTTGTCTTTTTATTGGATGCAGAGAGTACATCATGCTAGATTGGCGTGAACGAAAGCATGAGGACGTGGATCTAGTCGCGTTGAATCACCAACCTTTGATCGATGCATTGAAGGCATGCGGCTTGTACAAATTCTGGGCCATACCTGGCATGAGGGCCCAGGTGGATTTCTTACAGTGGCTGGTTGACAGATGGAGCATACAGGACCAGTGCTTCTTCATTGGTGGCCACCAGCTCGAAATCAAGCCGGCAGACATATATTTCTTGACCGGTTTGCCTAAGAGAGGCGAAGACTTGACTCTATTAGGGACTAGGCCAGGTGGCCAGTCTGTCGATAGCCTCCAGCTAGAGTTCTGCAACAGCCAGCCTAGAGACAAAGGGATAGACATTAAAACCATATCCCTTCCTAAACTCATGGTGATTGCGTTTACTGTCACCAGACTTTGCGGGGGTTTTGTGTTACATATTGCTTCCAGATCCCAGATGCGGATGGCAGTTGACTGCTTTCGAGGCACCATCTTCAACTGGTGCGATGCTGTGTTGGCTAATGTAAAAGGCCAACTGACCAGAGCCGAAAACGGACAACTGAAGACCTTTGGTTATGGGGCTTTGGTTGTGAGATTTGGTCTGGAGAGGGTTCCCATGTTGATCCCACAGCACCTTACTGTTGGAGCTGGGCTTCCTCGAGAGCCCAAACTGATGCGATGGGTCGCAGTTATGGCCCGTCATCCGGACGAGGGGACAAAGGTCGTTCGATTCAAACCTGAGTATTTCCAATGGTTGGAAAACTAGGTTTTTTCTATTCAGGACTTCCCTTACGCTGGGGTAGATTTTTGTGGTGACCCAGACATGGCTCTTCCACCAGGAGAGCAATGGGATGACTCAGGTAAAATCATTTTCAACATTTTTCCTATTTTATTTTTATATCGTCCCAAAACTGATAGTAAAAGTTTCAAATGCAGATGTGGGTCCACAGTGACTAGCCGCTCTCCGGTCTTACGAGAGGAAACAACCAGTTGCAGCCGCGCCAGCCCCACAGGACGAATCAGCAGAGGTTTTGGCTGAGTTGGAGAGTCATCTAGAGCACTTGATAGGAGATATTCTGGAGACCAGCATAGATGACATTCCTCGTCGACTTCAACGCTATGTGATTGGGGTCCCAGGACCTTTTAGGAGGTTCCTTTGCAAGGTGGCCCATGCAGTGGTTTCTTATCGAGATCATCACCAGTGATAGGATGATCGCCTATGGCAGGCACATATGACATTTTTTCTTTTTGTACTTATCATTTTTGCAGATCATAAGGTGTTTTTCAACCTATGATCGAGGACGATGTATTTTTTGACACACTCCTATATATATATCACTATTACCGGCTTATCTTGTAAATCATGTTATGGAATGGTTTTAAATTTACATGTATGATTATTACAAATGTATACTTAACATTCAAGAAGCAATTGCATCTGCTAATGTATTTAAAGATCTTGGAATATGCTGATATTCAATATAATCAAATTCACGTTCTAAGAGACGCACTCTCAAAAATAATCTCAATAGCACTGGATTTCTAATGGCATACACTCTATTAAGCTGTAATACAATGAGTTCAGAATCTAACCTCACTATCAAACTTCGAATCCCAAATGAAATAGATTCAGATAATAACTCAATCACTGCACTATACTCGGCAATGTTGTTCGTTGTTTGACCGAGGCTTACCCCATGCATAGATACCAACTCATCAGAGGGCGAATAGATAACCCAAGATGCAGAAGAAATGTTCTGTGTATTACGACAAGCACCATCAGCGAAACCAATGTATGTTTGGAGAGGCATCGACATCTGCAATATCAAGAGTAAAACCAAGATAAGCAGGGATAATGACGAAAAACACTCTCTAGGCTAAGCACACTTTTTAAACTAAAACACACCAGCTAGAAAGAAGAACTATCCTAACTAAAAATCTCTATACCCATTCTTTAAGCATAATAACTCTTCAGGTAAAGACCGTTTCTGGGTTTACCTAAAGAGTCCCCGTCAAAGTCTACCAATTCATAGGCCCTTTTTGCTAGCTTTCGCTTGACAACATAGGGACCATGCCACATAGGAACGAATTTTCCAGTGCCTAATTTATCATTATCTTGATCATAAACTAAGACTAGATCTCCTTCTGAAAAATTTCGAGGGATCACATTTCGATCATACTGAGCTTTCATACGTTTTGCATGAGTCTCGATTGCCAATGCAGAATCACGTCGATTCTCATCTAATTGAGCCAAGTATAACAAACGTTTTTCCTCTTCAGAAGTGGCTGGAAGTAACTCGATGGCCATTTGTAATGACGGGATTTCGCATTCAATGGGTAACACAGCTTCTAGACCATAAACTAGTTGGAAAGGAGTGAACCCTATTGATGTTTTTACTGAGGTTCGATACGCCCAAAGCGCTGAAAATAGCATGTTATGCCAATTCGACTGATGAATCCCAATGATTCGTCGGATCATGATGACTAAAACTTTATTGATGGATTCAACCAGACCATTAGCTTGTGGATAATAAGGAGTTGAACTATCGTGACGCAAACCAAGCTGGCCTGTAAGTTCAGTCATCATAACGTTTTGAAAATGACGCCCATGATCAATGATAATCGCTTGTGGGACACCAAACCTAGAAATTAAATGATTGAACACGAAAATTGCAGCTGTCTTGCCGTCTGCCTCAAATGTAGGCATCGCCTCGGCCCACTTGGTAAAATAATCTACCGCAAGGATGATATACGCATGCCCCCCGGCCGAGTGAGGGTTACATGTAATAAAATCGATACCCCATTTGGCAAAAGGACCAACAACAATTATAGGGTGGAGAGGAGCAGGTGGAGTGCGCATCTTTCGATCAAAAATCTGGCAGTTGTGGCATTTTCAGACTGCGTTAATACAATCTTTAAACAAAGAACGCTAGAAGTAGCCAGCGCGCAATATCTTTTCGGCTATGGCATACCCAGACATATGACTGCCACACGCTCCAGAGTGACAGTCATTTAGAACCCTTTCAGCTTCCTCGTGAGTTAAACAACGTCGAAAAATAGAGTCCGCCCCACGGCGATAAAGAGTATCTCCAATAATCCTGAATTGTTGGGACTGGAATCGTATTTTCCGACGTTCTGACCTTGAAATTTCTGGCCGAAAGGATTGGGTCTAGAGATAAACGATGATATCCCCATACCATGGATCTAAAGTGCTGATTAGAAACAAGGATTCGTCCGCAATGGGCTCCTCCGCCACAGTTTCCGTGTCAGCATGCGGGAAGTCACACATTAACTCCGCAAAAACTAAAGATTTCTTAGACTTAGATTTTTCAAATTCCAAGTCAAACTCCTGCAGGATAACAATCCATTTAGAGTACTTGCCCCCTAACAATTGCTTGGTCAAAATGTAGATCATAGGGTTGCAATTAGAAATTACTGTAGTTTTACGTAGTAAAATGTAGTGACGAAAACGTTGGACAGCTTGAACAGCTGCTAATGCCAATTTCTCCACATGTGAGTATTTTAGCTCAGTTGGATTTAAAGTTTGACTAAGGTAATATATCACATGTTCAGTACCGAATTCATCTTCCTGAACTAAGACCATTCCAATGGTGGAATGAGAGGCGGCAAGATACAAGAAGTAATCCTGGTTGTAGTTGGGAGGATGCAATAACAGTGCATGGGTCAACGCGTGTTTTAGTACATCAAAAGATTTCTGAGCTATCTCATCCCAATAGAATGGAGTATTCTGTTTCAACAACCGGGTAAAACCCTTTGTAACCTCGGCGTAGTTAGGAATGAATCGTCGTAAAAAATTTGCTTTCCCTTGCAAACTTTGGAGTTGGCGAAGACTCGAAGGAGGAGGCAATTTGACCATAGCTTTGACCTTCGAGGAATCGACGCGAATGCCGGCTTTCGAAACAATAAACCCTAGCAATCGACCCGTTTCTATACATAAAACACACTTGTGTGGATTCAACCGAATCCGATAATGTCTACACCTCATAAAGATTGCTCATAAATGGATGAGATGATTAGCTCAATGTAATGAATGAGCAGGAAAATCATCGAGATAGGGTTGCACAATGTGCTTGATGTCATGAAACGCATAAGACATGGCCCTTTGAAAAGTTGCGCCGACATTCTTGAGCCCAAAAGGTAATTTGAAATAAGAAAATGTCCCCCATGGACAAATGAAAGCTATTTTTGGTTGATCGACAGGTAGAATATTGATTTGATTGTATCTGGAAAAACCATCCATGAAGGAGCATATTTCGTTGCCAGCACAATCATCAATAATTTGATCGATATAGGGAGTTGGGTAATTGTCCTTTGGACAGGCTCGATTAATGTCCCTATAATCGATACATATTCTTATTGTCCCTTGCTTTTTGTTAACCAGAACAATATTCGATACCCAATCCGTTAACGGGATCGGATAAATGAAACCTGCTTTGACTAATTTTTCAACTTCTGCTTTAATAGCAGCAGCTTTTCCTGGGTGAATCTGACGCAAACGTTGCCGGATGAGTTTAGCGTCCGGGTAAGTCTTGATTTCATGAACAACAATCGCGGGATCAATTCCTGGCATTTCCTCATAGGACCAGGCAAACACGTCGCGAAATTCTTGAAATAGGGCCTTATATATTTGAATTTTGTTTTCTATACACGAGGCACCTATATGAATGTTCTCAACAATTCCAGGCTTAACCGAAATGTCAATAGCAATAGTTCGAGAGATGTTTCCCAAATTTAACTCTGAATCAGGATGTTTCATTGGATTCTAAGGTTCCTTGACATATTCAGTCGTAAAAATTGATGAAAAATCATTTTCAAAACGATCATTCTCAGGTAAGAACGAAGATCTATGATGGAGATCTTCCCATGGTAAATCATCTACGCATAGGATTTCACGAATTTTCTCATCAGAGTGAACAAGCTTAGAAAACGTGATTGAATCTAAGCTTGATGTGAAAAGTGATTCTTCACGGACCACATTCATTCAGTCAATTTCGGTTGAAGATGGGTCGGTAAACGATTGCACTGCCTCATACGCGATTTCATATGGACTCAAAGGCATGACATCACCAAATGAGTCTATCTCAGATTCAGAAGGAACGATCCAAGGATCATCATAAACAATGGTGTCTGACGAAATCATATGAATGGTTGCAAATGAAGATGATGTGTTGATCGGAGGAAAAGGAAAAGTTCCCAGTAAACCGACATCTTTAACTAGTCCTACTCCAACATCCTTATACGGGATAGTCGTTTTACCAACATGCTGAATACTTTCAGAAGAGGCTGGGTCGGATGAAAAGTAAGCCAGCTGGTCTATTGTTACGATATTTCCATTATGAGGAAACTTTATAACCCGAAAGACCGATGAAACGACAGCTGTCATAGCGTAAGACCAACTACGACCCAAGAAAAGGTTGTAATCTAGAGGGGCATCAACCACCTCCACATCTAGATTAACGGTTTTTCCTTCAACCCCTATAGGCAAATCCTGTAGAATGCCAAAAGGATGAAACCCACGGCCATCAAAGGCCTTTAGAATCGTCGGGGATTGATTTAGCGAAGGAGAACCAAGCGATCTCCAACACTGTATCGACATAATACACGTTGAGGCTCCCTCATCAATCACAGTCCGATGAATAGGCCTGTTTTTGACTATCACTAGAATCTGGAAAGCCATTTGATGAGGTAAGCGCGGTGTACTATTTTCTAGATCGAAAATTATTAGGTTCGAGTCCTAAACATCAACAGCTCCTATAGCCAACAAAAGTAATTTACGCTGTGCTGGACATGATTGCAACACTTCCAAAGCCGACATTGCTGAGGGTGAAATAGCTAAATCCTCAACAATGTTATAGTTCTGAGCCGCTCTCGCATGTGGATTGAAAGCTGACTTTCGAAGTATACCCTTGGCGGGCGGTTTGATTACCAAGTCTAGATTAGGTTTCTCGATCTGTAGTGGATCGGAACCGGGAGCTGAGGTTGATGGGTTAGAATGAGAAGATTCTGCTTCTTTACCATCAACAGGACTTTTACTACCATAATCATGCAATCGAGTCGCAATCCTAACATGGGACATCATTAGTATGGGTTCTTCATTGGCACTCGAGGAAGAACCTATCATCTTACCGTCTTGACTTGGAAAAGGATCCTTCAAAACAGCAGGCGTTTGGGAACCTTTGACAATCTTCACAACCTCTGCACGATGAGGGCAGTCTCTTATAAAATGTTCTTCGTCACAAATGAGACAAGGATAACGAGGTTTGCATTTTTCATCATTGGATTCCGATTTTTCAGGTTTCTCTTTTGAATTTTTGTCTGTTTTATTCTTTTTCTTCCCTTTCTTCTTACCACTGGATTTTGATTTGGCTGTAGATGATTCTACAACATGAATATCGGTGGAAATCTCCATGGAAGAATCTCCTGTCAAGGAACCAGGAAAGGTTATGATAGGAGAATAATTCTTGGAAGACTTCTTCTTACTTTTAGTGTTAACCATACCAATCATACCATCAGTGGCATGAGACCCTGAAGGAGCTGTAGCGATTTGATTTTTCTTGGGAAGATCGGGGATTTTCTCATGTAACATACCTGACTGAGTATAGACCAAGTCAAGGTACTGTGCTTGAGCAATTAGTTGCTCCTCAGTAACAACTCCGGCCTTAGCTACATCTTTAGTGATCTTTGGCAACAAAGATTTTAGAAACCATTCTGCCAAGATCTGATCCGGAATAAAAACCTTCACTAAACGTTGTCGACGTCTCCATTCATGAATGTGATCTGAAATGTAAGTGGACGTCAATTGCTTTAATGAAGTTAATAATTCCGTGCCATTGTCGTATCTGACTGGCAACTGAAAATGAGTTAAAAACGAGGTAGCTAACTGACTAAAATTATAAAAAGTGCTTCGCAGTAACTCAATGTACCACTTGGCCGCGAGACCAATTAGAGTGTGCTGGAAAAGCCTCAGATGGATTGAATCATCTAAAATGGAGTTAGACGCACACCAGAGGTGATAAGTCATCACATGGTTTGACGGGTCCTCTCCTGATTTGCCTTCAAACTTAGGAATATCACTGGGCAACTTATTCGGCATTGGCAGCCAAAACAGAAGATAATTAATGGGATCGTTCGTTAGGCGCGACAAGTCAGGCAAGTCCAAATTTGCGATAAACGTTAACTGACGATTAGGGTCCTTAAAACTCTGGGTCATCAGACCAGCCCCAGGAGGAGGATATCCAGGATAACTAGGAATAGGAATTGCATTTGGGATATTGTATCCTCTCGGAAAACCAGGATTAACCGGACCGTACTGGGGTTGTTGAGGTTGTTGATATGTGTACACAGGGTATGGTTGATACTGATAGACTGGCTGCTGCACAACAGGATCGAATTGGTACTGTCCCTGGTACGGTTGATAAGTAAATTGTGGTTGACTTGTGACAACCGTACTTGAACCAGGTTGTCCTACAGGCATTTGAACCAAAGTTTGAATCGTAGATCCAGACAGAGGTAAAGATGTTTGAGGAGTAGATACAGGAACAGTAGAAACCGGAGCTGTCGATACTCCAGAAATAGGTGGGGTAGATTGAACAGATGTTGCGGCAGTTGCAGCAGTCGTTTGAGGCGGAGTACGAGGCGTACTAGGCCCAGGCTGAGAAACTACCGAAGGTACAGAATTTTGAATAGAAGACTGGATAGGTTGTTGGGGTGTACCAGAAACTAAGGGTTGTCCAGTTTGAGATGACAGTTGTACATTCGATTGCAAGACCTGTTGAGTTTGCGATGGATCCCACACTAAATTCATTCCGGGGTACGGACCCATAACAGGTTGAGAATATTGAGGACCATAACCAGGTTGAGGGTAGGATTGATAATTCAAAGGTACATTTCCCATTCCTTGAACATATGATTGACCGGAGGGTGGTTGGAAACCTTGGTTCGAGTACTGACCTTGGGGTTGATACCCTTGAGGCACGTACTAACACTGGGGTTGACCTTGAGGTACATATTGATACTGGGGTTGACCTTGGGGTACATATTGAGTCTGGGGTTGACCTTGAGGAACGTACTATCCCGTAGGTATGTACTGTCCTTGAGGTTGCCCCCCAAGCACAAATTGGGTACCTTGAGGTTGCCCCCCAGACGATAATTGAGGATTTTGAGGCTGCCCCCCAGGCGGTAACTGGCCACCTTGGGGTTGAGGATTGGGAATAGTACCTGACATCATGATAATATCTTCTATGCTCAACGGCTTAGTACCATTGCTTCCAGTTAATAACCCTTGTTCAATGGGTTGAGGAGATGCTCCCGAAAAATTACCAGAAAGTGACTGATACCCAGAGGGAACAGAAGGACCGCCGTACAAAAAGGATTCTGGCAATTGAGTAAACATGGACGATTGTCTTGACATATTTAACGAAGGATAATAACCTCTAGGTGTTGGGTGATAAGGAACACGAGGTGGTGAAAAACTTAACCCTGGTTTTTCTAAGAAATTAGTCAAAGAAAGATACCAAGCACTGCTCCTAGGTGGACTGTAAAAAATTGATTCACGCTCCCTTAGTTCAATAGCAGGTTGATTTTCAGGGATAGGGATGCCTACTTCTTCTTCCGGAGTAGCAAGTTCTTCGATAGCTATAAGTCCAGAAGGAAGAGTTTGGGTAATTATTCTTTCTACACTAGGTGAACCAGGACCACTAGAAGCTGGAGAAGCAAACCCCGATGTCGGAGTAGCAGCAAATTCACTTTCAGGTTCAGATATTTCAGGTTCCTCACCTATATCACTAGTAGATGAAAAGCTACCAGTAACTTCGGAAACAGACACTGATTGTGGATTATAATCTGCTACTAAAGCTTGAAAATCAGGATGTACCACCAAAGAAGACTCTCCTTCTTCAGGTGACCCAACTCTACTATCTCTAGGAGTTACGATGACTCTCAATCCTTCAGGCCGGCTTGGTGAAAACTCAGGAGGTTGGCCCCGAAGTCTACGGGACTTCCTTGGTAATTCAGCCACGATTAAAAAAAAATTAACTACTTCACACGCAAACAAAGTAAAATCTCAATGAAAACCAACTAAAGCCTCTAAAGAACCAAACAAATTTGAATCAAATGCCTAAAGAATCTAGGAGATCAAACACACACAAACAGTAACTTTCCGTACTGAAAACACTAGTTGGTGATGAAATCTAACGTCGCAGAGTTCAATACAGAAATGGCGGTTGGAACAGTTACCCTGGCAACCTGATTAATGAATAGACTGGCACAAGTTCCTCCACTTAACCGTCTCGAGTGAAGAGAACCCCCTAGAAAATCCAAGTGAGTCTAGCCGACGTCTGCTCCAGGTACAGTGGGATCTTCCCACCATTGTCACCTTAGGACGAATCCTAAAGAATATGGTCACTAAGGTTACTAATCGAAACAAATATACCTGGGGGAACAGTCTACGATCCGATACGCACGCAAGGGCAGAGTAGTAAGCTCAATCCCCTTGAAGGCTCCTTGACATAATCCAAGGTTTACCAACAAGTGACCCCAGGCTCCTCGACAATGGTTAATCCGAGGTTTACCGTTTTTAATACGTGAATATCTAGCGTCATTCCCAATGAGGAAGGATTGATTCCCGCACTGGTTCGGACACGATCTCGTGCTTCTCCTTTAAGAGGAGCTTTCCCAGAGCATAAATGCAACAATTGGATTTCTTCCCTACCAAAAGATACAGCTACTTGTTTGTTTTTACTGTCTTGGAGAGTTAATTACTCTCCTACTCCAAGACACTAGCCTAAGCTATGTTGGTGTATCAGAGCCCTAGAAATAAAAATATTACTAGATGAATTTTACTTTAAGCGTTATTTTTATTGGTTTTTGTTTAAGTCAAGAGGTGCGGAGATGAAACTCGTGGTATGAAGACTCGACTCAAAATCACTAAAAATGCACTTAAGATGATTAAACAATCTTTTCCCTTCAATGAACTTCTAGCTAGGAAAGAGTTTGAGAATGCAAATACTTGTAAACACAAATATTTCTTAACAAACAAATTAAAAGAAGAGCTTTTGTCCTTTCCAATGCACTCAAAACGAGACAACTAGTTATTTTCACAAAAAATTCCCTTTTCTTTTCAAAGCACTCAACCACTACAAAAAACAAACTTTTTCCAAAAGAGATTTTTTATTTTGTTTATAAAACACTCAAAACTATGCAAATGACTAACTTTGAGATCTATAAACTATAAAAACCTATTTGAAGTCAAAGCTTACAAGATGTCTTTTTTAAGGATGTTTTACTTAGTTAGATGTAAACTAAGGACCAATTTATGCAAAATCACAAATCAGTCAAAAACTACCAATTTTGTTTTCTTCTTTAAAAATGAAATCCAAACTTTTTAAACACAAGCTTTTCGAAGTTTTGTAAAGAGAAAACACAAGGTGGATTCCTCAACAAAGGTATATTTCGCAAATGGTCAGACTCATAAGAAGGCTGGTAGAAAAAAAGGTGATCTGAGGTTCCTACAGCTTCTAAGCTCAGAGCTACTACAAGACCAAAATGAAAAACAAACCCAACAAGAAAAACTTCTAGGAATTTCACCTAAAACCCTAACACCAATGAAATCAACCTAAGGAAAGCTTCTGACGGGTTATATGCAGGTCTGGGCAGTGGATAATAACTTCTAAACAAAAACTAAGTTGACTAACAGAGAAAATCTTAGGTTTTCCAAAATTTTGACAGGGTCCGCAGGCGGCCCACAGTTAACACAGGTGCGGTACCGCTCTGTGCTAAAAACCAAAGTGCGGATAAGTATGCACTGTGTCAAAAGGCTACAGTGCGGTCCTCTCCCAAAGTTATGAAAAACAAAAAATAACCCTGGATCTACTAATTCTACCCAATTCCACACACAACAAGCCAAAAACAGAAACAAAAACACAGTTTCTCAAGTCAAAGTAAAATCAAGGAAAAAATCAAGTCCCTAGTGGAGTCGCCATGTTGTCACATGGAATGAGTCGATCTTGCGGACAAGATAGACCTTCCTAGAATCTAAAGAAGACCTAGTGACAAGCAAGCCAATCACAAACTATCTTTCTCTAAATATGCTTTTATAAACAAAGGCAAACAAGTGTTTTAGGCCTACCTTGGGTCCAGTGCAAGTTTGTGGAAGCCTCACTCCTTTGATCCAAGTGAGCTCCCTCATCACGAATCTGCAAACACAAACAAGCAAACAAATTAAATAGCACCTGAAAAGCCAATATCATAAAACATATTTAACATGAAAGTCAAGGAATTCATGAAACAAATGACATAAGACCATTTGTTGAGAAAAATGAATCTGATTGTATCAATTCAAATCAAAGAAGAACTTTACAACCTGTGCCTTGACGTTGTACAAGCTCCTCCCAGGGTCCAGCAAGAAGTCTCCTCTACTTTGACAAGTTTCACTCTCTTCCCAATGAAGCCAAAAAGGTATGTGATCTCTCCTCTCAAGCTTAACTAGGAAGTCTCAATTCCACCGGCATTTACCCTCAAAAATGTTCAGCTTCTAACCTCCCTAGCAACCAGCCTAATGCCTTAATTTATAGTGCAATGGAGGGAATTTACTAGGTCCTCCTTCAAAGGGATAAAGCCCTCCTTCAAAGGGATAGCTCCTCTCATCAAGGGATTAGCTCCTTCTCTTTTGGGATGCATGAACCACCTAAGAGCGGCCAATCCACGTCAAAATTCCTTCTAGAATCATCTAGCATTAACCCAAAGTGAGTTTTTTAGAATAAACTTGCACCTTTTTTACTTTCACAGGGGTCCGCACCCATACCTTTAGGGACAGAGCGGGTAGGTGCGCAGTTTTTGTAAACAGGAGGTGCGGGAGCGCAGGTAACAATGAGAGAGTGCGGAACCAGAGCTTTATTGATTTTCAATGTCTTTCTCTCATTTTCAAAGCTTGACTTGAAGAGCTGAGGTCTGAGACTTGCTTAGGAGGACAGTACAAGTGATGATAGACCCATACTGACTGCAAATAATCATGGTGACGATATTTTTGTGTAACACCCCTCATGCAAGTATCCTTTTACACATTGCAATTGGTGTTTCCCAGTGTCAAATTCCTTGCTGATTTCAAAGATTATGGGCATACTCTCTTATTTTATTCATTACAGTTGAGGAAAACCTTTAAGTTGTGGTGGTCAGGTCGATACTTTGGATGGGGCTCCTACTCTAAATAGTGTGATGACTAATTGGGAATTAAAATTGGGGAGACCCACTTGGTCGACGGATTTCCAACATCATCAACACTAGAATACTCCAGTGCAACAACATAATCAAACTTTGATTGATGTGTTATCCCTAACTGCTATGGGTGTCAAGAAAGTTCATTTTTGAAATTTCTTGGAAATTATATGAAGCATTTTGTGTGAAGCATGTGATCTGTATAGCATAAATGCAATCATTAGTACTTGTTGGATCACATTAGCCATTTTCATGAATGATGCCATGTACAATTGTATGATTTTTTGTCTTGATTATGATTGATGATTGTCATGAAAGGATTGTTCACTAAGATTTATAGGGCAAAAAATTGTTGCATATTGTTAATGAGGTTGGACAACGAGCAAAATTTATGGAATTAAAGGAGAATGGAGCTCTAAAAATGTCGCCTTCTTACTGTACATCATATTTTCCATCACATAGTCCCTCTGATGTCCAAAAGAATGATAATGGAAAACCAAAAAGGGGGTTTCTCAATCATTTAAAAGAAAATTATAACCTATGCACGAGCTAAAAGGATAAGAGAAGACAAATGCCTTTCGCGGAATCCGGAATGTTGGGTTTTGGCCATTAAAAAATGTTCGAAATAATATTTTGGGGATTGGTCAAGACTAGTTTGGTGGAGTTAGCATGACAACTTTACACTGGAATACTTCAAATCAAAATTTCCATCAATACATACATACATTTAACACTATGATGAGTGATATGTGTAATGAAAGAAAGCTCCGAGAAGCTAAACTAAATGGAATTGAAGGGTTTCTCTTGATATTGGTTGCCGAAATGTTCTTATGGGTGAGGTATTCAAATTATTAAAGGGAGTTAGTTCCTGATGGTGCTCTTATGAATAAATATTTCTAAGAATAAATTGTTGAGGAAACTTATGAAATAAATGTTGCAAAAAGATTGACCCTTATTACAATGTATTGATAAATGGATACTACAAGAAAAGTAATGAAAAGGGAGTTTCCAATCTTTAGATTGAAATGGAAGAAAAAGGACTTTTTATAGATGTTGTTACTTACATTTTGATCAATGATTCATTTCAAAGAAGGATTACTACATCATGTAATGAATTATTGAATAAAATGCAGCAGAATGTCTTAGTTACGGAAATTGTAATTCACACAATGCTCATTGATGTGTATTGTAGGAAAGGTGATATAAGTGAGGCATTCAAATTGTATGATGAAATGGCATAGAGAGGTTCTATGCCAAATGTTGTTACCTACATTGCAATAATCAATGGCCTTTGCAAGGAATTGAAGAAATATGTTTCCAAACCATTTTAATTACAACATTTTCATTGATAAGAACTTTTGGCCACATGAAGTAATGTCAAACAGTGGAATCATATCTAGCCTCTAATATTCATTGGCATTACAAAGAAACATAAACGAGGAAAAAATAACGTTAAAAAATGAGAAAGAAGAGGCTCATTTCTGACAAGTCTGGTAACACAACCTTCATCTTACTTTAATGCAACAATCTGTGGAGAAACAAAGAAGTACATTTGAAGTCGTATCAACTTATTTTAATAAACAACCTAATGGATAAGACACCTCATGAGATCAAGTGGTATGATATCAATAGAAAGAAGGCACAAAATGGTTTCCAACATAGTATTGTGATTTAATGATAGATGCACATTGATATGGGGAGCTACATCATCAAATCAGTACTTGTATAAAAACCGGGAAAGCTACACCACAGGGGGATTTAGATCACAGGTCTATAGGAATAAGCATGTTGTCAGGGGGAGCCATGTCTCTTGGATGAGACAGTCACCTTTTTCCATTGATGTCAAAGGGGGAGAGGATATTGGAAGGAACATGGGAGAGAGAAAGAATCAAGATGCAACATGCCTTGGTATGATTTGTGTGTTGGCATCTATGTGAAAGGGGAATATCGTTGAGCAAGTTGTCATTGATGTCAAAATAGAAGCAGTTGCAGGATGATTGAGCATGTGTGAAACTGGTTATTGATGTATACACAATAGTAGAAGCATGTATCAGGTGGATAAGAGGTTTCAAGAAAGAAACCCTAGATCTAGGGTTTGGGTTCTTGGATGATGGACATACCTTGCTTTTATTGGCATTTTTAGAGTAGCATCTCAGTGTGCTTTCCTCAAATACCCTCACCATTTAATTCTACTCTTAATGTTGATTCCAATGGTATGTGGAGAATCACATGGGCCTTCATGGGTTGAGAGAAACACTTAGTCAAAGTTGATGACCCAATTCATGGGAAAAAACCCCAAGGGATAACAAAATGGCAACAATATGGGTTGATGTGGCTTAGAAGGATTGAAGGATTTATGACATGGAAAAATTTATAATGATGTGGCTTCATAACATTGATGAATTGGTAGCAAACACTCATTTGAAGGATTGATTTTAAGTAATTTTATTTCTTAACTTGTGGCCCTATGTCAAATCAAATTAATCGATGGTCCAAATTTAGGTGGGAATGTTTACTTGAAATTAAAATTTTTAATTTTCCTTTTTCCACCAAAACCATAAGTCGACTCCAACAAATTTAAAATTTTGAACTTTATATTTTCCCTCCCTTATGTTGGCTCTCTCACCCAAAAAGACGTGGCCTTTCATAGATTCAAACAACTATAAATTGGCCTTTGAACTCTTCATTCTGAGATGAAATTGGATGATCATTTTGTAAGCTTCCTTGAGGTAAATATATGAGGTTCTTTTTGAAATTGATCTAAGTTTCATATGGAAGTTTTTTTTCCCTTATTGCAATGTGAGTTACCCTTTTCTATGGAGATTAGTTCTGAGATAACAACTTCCTTGGAATAATGTGAGTTGGTTGATGGTTGAGAATTTTGGTGAGATTATTTATTAAGGGTTTCATTCGAAGGCATATCTATGGAACGATTTTTTCTTTTATCAATCTAGAGATCCTTCTACGTGAATGTTTAGAAGCCCTAATCAGTGAAATAATGTATAATTTTTGGGCTTTGATTGGGATCAAGGGATTCATTGTTTGAAAATATGGCTGCATACTTATAACTTCAGTCTTGTGGCAATTTCTAACTATTAAATCATATCATGGATGTCTAATTTCATTTTGTTTGGTTTCAACCATATATCACAGACATATGAAGTTATTTTTTTCCAAGTTAAATTGAGATTGATTTATGCATCCTAACCCTATTGAGACATAGTCATTTTCATATCCGCCATGATCAGTGAGATCCAATACACTTAGTCTTGTGGTTCCACGTGTGGTGATAGTTTTATCTACTGCTTTAGGACCAACAAGGAGGTTTTCAACAGTGACAGTGAAGTGATATATGTATATGTCTTATTTTTTCTAAAATGACCCTTGCAAATCTGTAATATTTTTGACATGTTGGGCACTAACTATGGATCGATCTTGACAAGAATAAGTGTATGACCTATTTGTTGTTTTGGAAGTCCCTTCCTATGCACATTCAAAGGCCATCTGATAAGTAAACATTCCAGTGGATAACCTAATGTACCTTGGTACCTATGACACATTTAAGACTGCTTAACAGTATGTGTAGTGATATGATATTGCAACCTGAAGTGAAGGCAACATCAAGATGCACCTTTAAAACATTTGATGTATCAACTAATATAGCACCGTTATTGTTTACATGTCACTGTTATTGAAATCAATTATGTGGAGTCCCTGGATGAAAGAAAAGGTGACTGGCTATAACCCTTGTAAACTAGTTTGTGAGAGACCCTAATAGGGCCATCAAATATGACTCAGCAACCTTGAACTTACTATATACGTTAGTTCATATGATATATATATATATATATATATATATGTGTGTGTGTGTGTGTGTGTGTGTGTGTGTGTGTGTGTGTGTGTGTGTGTGTGTGTGTGTGTGTGTGTGTGTGTGTGTGTGTGTGTGTGTGTGTGTGATTTTGGAATATGAAACTTGAACAAGTTTCAACATGTTTTGATCAAAACTTCACTTTTAGAGGAACAAAGGTAATGATGTGAGCATTATGTGAATCTATAGATAGAGTTTGCACACGAGTGACTTACATATATTTGGAAGTATGATTGTGCTCATATAACCCTTTACCTATGATTGAATTATGATGAACCTTATATGAAGGAAGTTTGGTCTAAATAAAGGCATATGACAATGAACTTCAATATTACCACCAGTTTGGACATTAATCAATTCAACTTGTAGCAATAAAAATTTCTTGTGGTCATAACTGTAAAAATAGAGGAGAAGAGCCTGACTTGAGATTATGAATTTAGGTCTTCAGTAGCAGAGGTAGTAGAGAGTCGAAACATTGAGGGCAAATTGCAATTGAAGCAGTAAGTGAAATCAAAAGTAGCAGTGATTAGTAGTGGACAAAAGGAGCAACAGAAGCAGCAACAGTATTAGAGCGTAGTGGAGCAATGGCAACATTTGAAGTTAATGTGATAGTGGTCACAGTAGAAGTAGTGATTGAAAATAGTGGGTGTAGCAAAGTGCAGTAGTGGACAATGTGTGCAGCATTGGCAGCAATGATTTGTAGCGGCAGCAATAGAGGTGCAAAAGTGAACAATGGAAATGTGGCAACAACAAAGTAGTGGAAGTTGTAGAGGTAGAATTCCATTGTACTTGAGCCATTATCCCTGGTACGGGAGCCCAAACTTTCAATCAGCTTTAGCTTCTTTCCATCTTGAATGGTAAATGTTGGGGAGCCTTATACTTCCTTCCAGATTTCTCAAGAAAAAAGTTGTATGTACATTCATACTTAATAGAGCTTTGATTAAAGCCAAATACTTGTGCACTGTCTACTTGATGTAATAGTTTTTGTTATGTTTCTGATCTTCATGCTCTAAATATTATATTTGATTAACTAACCAATTGAAAAAGAAAAAGGGAAATATTTATTCACCCCCCTCTCAGTATTTCCAAGATATACTGACATGAAGGGGATTTCTCCCAATTTTTATACCCATCATATTTATATAGAGGAGGATTCACGACCTATTAGGTAGCCCCAAAGGAGGATGAATCTAGCACTAAAGGACATACTAGTAAAAAAGGAATTACAAAAATTATTGAATGCAATATTTATTTATCTTATTTCCAAGAGAAAATCGGCCCCACCCACGGTCATTGTCCCTAAAAAGAATGGAAAATGGTGAGTGTGTGTCGATTATCAGGGACTAATTAAGGGTACCCTAGAAGATTACTTTCCCCTACCTTTCATTGATCATGTCTTAGATACCCTAGCAGGTAAGAATTTCTTATCTTTTCTTGATGGATTTAGCATCTACAATTAGATCCAAGTACGCCCTGAAGATAAAGAAAAGAAAATGTTTACCTGTATATCGAGAAATTATGCATACCGGGTACTTTCGTTCAAATTATGTAATGCTCCAACAACTTTCTAGCAAGTTTTTATTGGGATGTTTTTCGACTTGACCAATGACTGTGTTGAAATATATATGGATGACTTTGTGGTATATGGGGAAACTTTTGAGGAAGCCTTGAAAAATCTTGAAAAGGTATTAATTCGATGTCAAGAGATAAGCATTTCTCATAGTAATGAGAAATGCCAAATGCTCCTTACTAAGGGAATTGTGTTTTGACACCATATCTCTCCAAAAGGGATTAGGGTGGATCCCACTAAAATAGAAATAAATATTAAATTATCAATCCCTACTACACAAAAGGATGCCCACATATTTTTAGCATATGCACGATATTATTGAAGATTTATATAAAATTTTACAAAGATAGATTCTTTGTTGTTCCACCACCTAACAAAAGTTGCAGACTTATGTTGGACTAGTCAATGTCAGCAACCATTTGGTACCCTTAAAGAAAAATTATCCATTGCTCTTATTTTACGAGGCCCTAATTGGCCCCTACCTTTTCAAATTTATATTGATGTCTCGGATATGGAAACTGGGGTTGTGTTAGGACAAAAGAAAGAGTAGAAACCCTACGCCATTCATTGAATTATATTGTAATTAGATTAGAGTAGAGTCGAAACCTAACCCCAACTAAATTGAATTATATTGTAATTGAAAAATAATTCCTTGTTATGGTTCATGCCATAAACAAATTTTGTCATTATATTGTTATATATCTAAGGTTTGTAGACTCTCATCAGTCTACCACTCGGTATATCATGAATAAACCTATTACTCATGGTAGAGTGACCAGGTGGCTTCTTCTTCTGCAAGAATTTGATATTACTATCCTTGAAGATCCATAATAGGAAAATTATGTTGCTAATTTTTTATCCAAACTTCATAATAAAGATTAATTTAATCCTACAGAAGATGTTTTTCCCTACCAACATGTTTTCTCTTTATCTACTAATACACCCTAGTTTGCAAATATTACTAACTACTTGGTTACAAGGAAACTCCCATAATACATGTCGCTCAAAGAATTACAAAAGGTTGTTAGAAATAGTGTTATGTACTCTTGGATTCAAGGGTATATGTTCTAAATTGGGCTTCACCATGTAATAAGGTGATGTTTTTAGGAAGATGAAATATATGGCATCCTAAAAACATGTCATGACAAGCCTTGTGGGGGGCACTTTGCTAATAAAAGAACTGTAAACAAAGTTTTGCGACAAGGATATTACTGGACAACTATCTTCAGGGGTGCAAAGAAATATGTTAGAAGTTGAGAAAGATGTCAAAGAATGGGAAAACTAGCATAATTTAATGAAATTCCACTGCAACCAGAAGTTATGATAGAACCCTTTGAAAAGTGGCCTCTCCACTTTGTAGGTTTGATTAACCCACCATCAAAATAGAAGGCATACATTTTGGTGTGTATTGACTATGTAATTAAGTGGGTTGAGGCCAAGGCCCTACCCAAGGCAAAAAAACAGATAGTGGAGGATTTCTTATATGAAGAAATGTTTGTTTGTTTTGGCATCCCATTGTAGATTGTTACAAACAAAGGGACTTAGTTCACTTCGAAGCTAATCCAATCTACTACTGAGAAGTTCAAAATTAAGCACCAAATGTCCACTCCATAACATCCTCAGGCAAATGAACTAGTATAAGTTACTAAAATAGTTTTGGAGAGCATCATGACCAAGACAGTTCAAAAACATCATAAATATTGGGTCGAGAAAATCCTAGAGGCTTTGTGGGCCTACAAAGTCGCTTGGAAAAATTCCATTGGTTTTACTCCTTTCGAGCTTTTATATGGGAATCAATTTGTCCTTCCTATTGAGTTTGTTATGAAACCAGCTCAAGAAAATATAGAAAAGATAGATCAACGCCTTAGAATTCAGCCTCTTCGAGGGGGCAACCTCCTTTACATTACATAAATGAACAATTCGTGGATGATTCAAATGACAAAACCTCCTTTCTATATATAGGAGTCTAAGGAATCAAAATATAACCCAGCCAACCTTACAATAATAATATAAAGCCACAAAAATAATAGTAGAGGGATTCTATGGGGCACAGTAATAACAATATGGGGATAATAGGGGCACAACAATATTAATAAGGGATGAAACTACAATAGTAATGGGGTAATCACTAGTATTATAGGGACCCAACATGCCCCTCTCCTTCAAAAAAAGTGTTGTCCTCAACACTTGAGTAATTCTGGATGCTTCTGTATAAAATTCTCATCCTCCCATGTGGAATCTTCAGCGGATAAGTTCTTCCACTTGATAAGATACTCTCAAATTGATCGATTTCGTAGCTGTTGAGTTCTTGTTTCTGTGACTGCTTCCGGTTCCACTATAATTTTTCCTTCCTCGTCAAGTTTTGGCAATATTGTTTGAACTGGTAGCTTGTCGCCTATAACGTTCTTTAAACATGAAACATGGAAAACTGGGTGCAATCGAGAAGCTGTAGGAAGCTCCAATTTGTATGCTATAGTACCAATCTTTTGCAACACCTTGTATGGACCATAATACTTTGGTGATAATTTATTATCCTTCTTACCTTGCTTGAGGGACATTTGCTTATATGGTTGTAGCTGTAGGAATACCCAATCTCCCACAACAAAACTTCTTTCACTGCGATGTTGATATGCCTGTTGTTTCATTCTATTATGTGCCAACAAGAGATTATCCTTTAAGAGTTGGAGTAATTGTTGTTGATGTTCGATGTGATGTTCCACTGCTTGAACCTTAGAATTTTCTCTTAAATATGATGTGATGGATGGTGGCTGATATCCATAAAGTGCCATAAATGGGGTCATTTTTGTTGCTGTATGGAAAGAAGTGTTATACCACCACTCAGCCAGAGGCAGCCATTTGACCCATTGTGTTCATTTATCAAATACAAAGCAATGAAGATATCCTTCCAAACATTTGTTTACTATCTCAGTTTGCCCATCAGATTGAGGATGATAAGATGAGCTATGAACTAACTGAGTACCAAGACAACAAAATAATTATGTCCAAAAATTTCTAGTGAAAATGGGATCTCTGTCACTTACAATAATCTTTGGGTTTCCATGTAGCTTTTGAATTGTTTCCATAAATGCAGTAGAAACTATACTAGCTTTAAATGGATGTGATAATGCACAAAAGTGTGCATACTTGGTAAGTCTGTCAACTACCACCATGATGACACTCTTTCCCTCAGACTTGGGGAAACCTGTGATAAAATCCTTTGAAACCTCCTCCCAACGTTGGCTTGGAATGGATAAAGGTTGTAATAGACCCAGTGTCTTAATTGTTTCAACTTTATTTTGTTGGCAAACCAAACATTCCGCCACAAATTTTTGAATATCCTATTTAAGGCCATCCCAACAAAATTCCTTCTTAACCCTGTGGCAGGTTTTTAAAAATCCTGAGTTCCCTCCTAAGGGAGAAGTGTGCAATTCCATAATAATCTTTTGTTTTAGTTGGGAATTCTTACAGAGGTATAAGCGATCTTTGTACCATAAAGAATCATTTTTCCAGCTAAATGTATCAGACGTACTGGAATCTTGTTGTAACTTTCGAATAAGTGCCCACACTTCTTTGTCATTCTTCCATTCCTCTCTTGCTTCGTTTATCCAATCTGGTTGGATAATAGAAATGGCACACAACAATGCTTCCACATCCTCATCCTTTCTTGAGAGTGCATCTGCCACCACATTTTTCTTCCCTTTTTTGTAGATGATTTCAAAGTCATAACCCAACATCTTTGTGACCCACTTTTGTTGCTCTTCAGAGGATAATCTTTGTTCTAAAAAGTATTTAAGGCTATCATGATCTGTTTCTACCTTGAAGTGTCTTCCCATTAGGTAGGGTCTCCATTTCTTAAGTGCATGGAGTATTGCCAACATTTCCTTCTCATAAATAGCTTTGTGTAAAAACTTTCCCTTGATTGGACGACTTTCGAAAGCAATGGGTCTTTCATCTTGCATTAAAACAGCACCAATTCCATTTCCTGAAGCATCACATTCCACAATAAAGGTTTTTGTGAAGTTCGGTGTAGCTAAGACCAGTGCTTGGCACATTGCCTCTTTAAGATGTTCGAAGGCCTTTGTTGCTTCTGAAGTCCATGAAAATGCATCTTTCTTCAATAATGTTGTTAGAGGTGCTGCTATTCTCCCATATTTCCTAACAGACTTGTGATAATACCTTGTCAACCCAAGAAATCCTCATAGATGCTTTATGGATGTGGGGATTTTCCATTCCTTAATGGCTTTAATTTTACTAGGGTCTACCTTAACTCCTTCATGAGATACAATATGACCCAGATATTCCACCTCTTGTACTGCAAAGAAACATTTGGATCTTTTTGCATATAATTGTTTCTCCTCCAATAGTTGTAGCACCCTGTTATCTCAAAATCAAGCCCTGGAAGACTGCAAACCAGGGAGACTTCAAGTAACTGTTTCAAACCAATCTTTTGACTAAGGCTTAGCCTCCTTTGTTCTGGGCAATTTCTCGGCTCCCTTTACTTTCTTCCTTGTAATAGGTCTTCTGGGTTTGAAAATGAATTCTTCACCTGGCTCATCAAACTTCAGCCTTTTTGAGGCCTTAGACTTCTTGGTACTTTCTGGTGATGACTGTGTCAAATCAATATGCACTGGTTCAATTTGCTCAAACTCAATGGCCTCCAATAAATCATTCAGGCTTGCCTTAGATACTGGACTTTCTTCAACAGCTATGGTTTTACCTTTTTCTTTACTTATTTGGCTTCTTGTCCTTACCCTTGACACTGTTTCAGATCTACTTGTTTCAGGTACAGTCCTCTTATGCTGAGCTTCTTCTTTTGTTGATTGCTGAGGTTGTTCTCTAATGATCAGTGGCTTCACTGGTTTTCTTAGCTGTGACTTGGCTTGCTTTTTATCTCTTGCCTCTTTTTGAAGCTCAGCTATCGTGAGTTCTTTGACTGGTTGTTCTTTAACTGGTTGTGGAGTAAGGCCAGTTTTGCTTTGGAAGCCAGCCATGAAAATGAACGAATTCCAGTCTCTGCCTATCTTCTGGAGGCCATCTAAAACTAACAATTTAACCAAACCATGGTGAAACAAAGAGGTTTCACAATCCTCTTTCCTCAACTGCACCTTATCACACATTTTACTCAAACTGCGAAATAAGTAAAAAGGAATGTCTATGGAAGCTTTCCCAGTGAAATGTAAAAGCAGCTTGAAGTGATAAGAGTAGACCTTATTGTATCTTCCTTCACAGGTCAAGTATTTATGAATACAGGTGAAAAGAAGGGCATAATGCTCCTTGACATAGTTTCTGGGCACTGCTTTTGTTAGGTCTTCATTCACATATGCCTCTTTTAAAAACTCTTTGCATGGATTTATATCAAACTTAAAATTCTTAAACCATTCTTGCTGCCCTCTTGGGATCTCTGTTACAGTAGCTATTGCCTCCGGAGACACTTGAACTTCCAACATAGCTATTTTTGAATTTAAACTGGTGAAGTTTAAAGCAAACTCTTTGGTTACCTGCGCATGTCCTCCTTGCAGCTTTTTACAAAAGTTCCAGCACCCGGCATCTTTGAATGCTTTCTTCACGCCTTCATCTCTCAAAGCTATGTCCAAACCTTCAGGTTCGGTCCTCTGGCATTTTCCAGATCTGTGTTCTTTCCTCTCCATTTTGCTTTTGAAATCTTCACACACACAATGACCAACAGCTTCAGTTGAAATGGTTCTTTCTTCTGTGGTTCAGTTCTCTTTAACTCGGCCTCGCTTGTAATAAGGCTCGCTTGAAAACAGCCTCACTTGAAAACTCAAATACATCATCATACAAGCTTGTCACTTATGCATCGCTTACGATCATCATAAAGATCCATGCACGGTAAAATACATTAGAATGATATTTTTGTGCATTTCAACAAAACCATTGGTGGAGTAATGACTAATGAGCGTTTAGACATGCTACGGGAGGTACACAAACTGACATGAGAGGACAGAATTGGTGACTCATCAACAGACTTGACACTTTGGGAAAGATTCGCTGCGAAATGCACGAATCCACGATTTCGCAGCGCGGTTAGTTTTGAATTCTAATAATGCGCTGCGAAATGGCTTAATGATAACGCGCTGCGGAATGGCTGAACAATGATTACGCTGCGAAACTGGCCAATAGGAGATTACGCTGCGAAATCACGAAAAGAATCGGTGACTAGGATAAGACAAGACATGACTTATGAAACCATGATGGTGGAGGAGGACCAATAGGATTCGAGTATAATTTAAATCAAACACCTTTAAAGCTCCAACCCTAAGTAAGAAACATAAAACGAAAACAATTTGACACAGACTTTTGACATTGAACTAGGACAAAGGATTATATGCAAAAAAAAAAAATTATTAGTTCTAAGTGATAACAGTGGCTCCACTTGGGATAGTGTGCTCCTGTAGTACACTAAGAACTCGTAGGTCCAGTGCTTTGTTCAATTTCTTAAAAACACACACAGAGTTGACAAGCATTCCTTTCTAGCTTTGTGGGCCTTCACCTCGGGCTAAAGCTTTCTGTTCAGCTTGTCATTTATTTTTAACAAGAAAGATTCATAAAATGGTTATATACAATGTTTGTGAGACACTTGGCAGAAATTCATTAATTGTAATGCTTTAAGAACCTGCCATTAACAGGTCCTCCAGCATATGGTGTTCCATCAACTTCCCGCAGAATGTAGGTGTTATTTCCATGGAAAGCAGAAATCTGATATGGCCCTTTCCACAAATTTTCAAATTTACGATGTTTACCTTTCTCTTCAATTCTGGCTTCCCATTTCAGGACTTTATCATGAATCTGAAATGTGACCTCTTTGATCTTTTTGTCAAATGCTCTCTTGACCCTGTTCTGGTTTTGTTGATGATTGTCAAACACCTCACTTCTTTTTTCCTGCAAAGCTATTAGCTGATTGATCCTTCGCTGTATAGCATTTGGTTCCTCTTCTAATCCTTGAATCAGCTTCATTACTGGTACCCCGAGAGATGTTGGGAATATAGCCTCTGCTCCATACACAAGTTCATATGGTGATGTTCCAATGGACCTCTTTGTGCAAATCCGGTCAGCCCACAAGGCATATTTCAGTTTCAAATGCCAAGCTTTTTTATTTTCTTGCAGTAGCTTCTTTATGATTCTCACAAGACTCTTGTTTGATGACTCAGCTAATCCGTTTCCCTGTGGATAATAAGCAGTGGAATGTCCAAGGGAAATGTGATACTGATGACAAAAATTAATCATTCTTTTGGACTTGAAAGCTTGAGCATTATCTGTAATGATCTTGATTGGACAACCAAACCTTGATAATATATTATTTTCTAAGAAAGAAATAATCACAGAATCATTTGCTTGCCTTGTGGGTATTGCCTCTATCCATTTTGTAAAGTAATCAGTGGCTGTGAGAATCCAGCGATGCTGTCCTGATGAGGGAGGATGGATTTCCCCTATAAAATCTAATCCCCACTGCTGGAATGGTGCTTCAACATAAATAGGAACCAAGGGCATTGGCATGAGATTTCTTTTTCCTTCAAATACTTGACATTCATGGCATGTGGCTATCTTTTTATAAATATCTCTAAACATAGTTGACCAGAAATAGCCAGCTCTCAAAACCTTGTTTGCAGTGGCTTTCCAATAATGATGACCTCCGCAATCCCCTTTATGAAACTCATCAATTACTTTATCAACTTCTTCTTCAATGAGACAATTTAATAATATACCTCCTGCATCTTTCCAAAACAGATTTTGATCATACACAAAATATCTGAGAGATTTCAACTTGGTAAACCGAGCTTTGGACTTTGAAAGGTTATCAGGAGCTCTATTATGCTGCAAAACAAATGCTATATCCTTATACCATTCAGAGATCAGGAATTTTTCATTTATCTGGACCAACTCTTCTTCATTTTCAGAAATTTCTGAGATTTCTGTGCTTAGATTAATATCAATACAGTCTAGATTTGACTGAGTCAACAATTTGGCTAGACCTTGACCCTTTACCAACCTGGTGGGTTTGATCTCAATATCATATTCCAACAACTTTGCTATCCACTTCCCCCTTTTTCCATCTGGATCAGCTTGTGTAAGAATGTCCTTTATAACAGTATTTGGCACGTATGCAACAATGTGAGAGTGCAAAAAATAAATTCTGAAATCCTTAACGACTTTCACCAATGCATAAGCCTGTTTCTCTAAGATATTATATTTCAATTCAGCATTAGCCAATGTCTTGCTAAAGAAGGAAATGGGTTGTTCAGTACCTTTACTTCCTTTTTGCAATAAAACTCCAGCAATTGTGTCTTCAGAAGCAAATGTGAAGATCAGAAACTCCTTGGTAAAATCCGGGCTGATGAGTACTGGTGCTTGAGTAAGTGCTTTCTTAATTTCTTCAAATGATTTCTTTGCTTCAGGTGTCCATTTAAAATCTGCTCCTTTCTTTAACATCTTTGTTATGTTCTTAACCACTTCAGCAAAGTTAGGAATGAATCTTCTAACAAAGTTAACTTTCCCAAGAAAAGATTGAATCTCCTTCTTACTTCTTGGTAAATCTAACTTTTGAATTGCACTAACTCTATTAGGATCAATCCTAATTCCCTCTTCAGAAATAATATGTCCAAGCAGTTTGCCAGAAGTTAAAGCAAAAATACTTTTGGTTGGGTTTAGAGAAATACCAAACCTCCTACATTTCAGTAGGACCCTTTCAAGGTGCTTTAAGTGGTCTTCTTCCTTTTTTGAAAAAACTGTGATATCATCAAGATAAACCACCACTGATTTGTCCTTTTCTTCAGCAAAAGCAATGTCCATTGCTCTCTGGAAAGTTGCTCCAGCATTCATGAGGCCAAAGGGCATTTTTGCATACATGAATGTTCCCCAAGGTGTAGTGAAAGTTGTCTTCTCCTGATCATCTGGGTGAACAAGAATCTGATTGTACCCTGAGAAGCCATCAAGCATAGACATCCTTTGTGAACCAACAATGTTTTGCAAAATGAAATCCATTTTGGGAAGAGGGTAATTATCCTTCAATGAAGCTTTGTTTAAGTCCCTGAAGTCTATACAAATTCTGATCTCCCCATTCTTTTTCCTAACTGGTACCAAGTTAGCAAGCCAATTTGAGAATCTGATTGGAACAATAATTTTGGCATCAAAAAGCTTTTTCACCTCTTTTTCAATCAGTGGCATTAGAAGAGGATTAATCCTCCTTAATTGCTGCTTAAAAGGCTTCTCATTTTGCTTAATTGGGATGGTATGTTGTATGATTGAAGAATCATACTGTTTCAAATCAGCATAGCTCCATGCAAAAACATCAATGAATCTTTTCATCATTTCAACATATTTAGTCTTCATATCAGCTGAAAGGAACTTTGAAATCTTGACTATTTTAGGCACTACTGAGTCACCTAAATTATAGCTTTCCACTTCCTCCTCATTAGCTTGCAGTCTTGGTGCTTTGAACACATCATTTTGATCAAATAATTTCTCCAAAGGAATGAGGCCTTTAGGGATTAAATTATTTTGTAACTGTAAGACTTCAGAACCTTCCTTTGATTTTACTAACATGTTCTGCTGATCTATTTGATTGTGCTCAAACTCTTCTTTTAATTCAATGAAATTTCTTACCTGCTGGTCATCCTCAAAAAATTGCCAATTTATGATATTATCTGGTATGACTGGTCTATGGCGAACCTCCACCTCATAACTATCAGAAGAGCGCTTAGGAATGACAAATAAACTGGCTGAAACAGCAAGAGAATCTGCAATAGAGTTTTGGTCTCTAGTTTTGATGCTAAAAGAGTAAGTCTGAAATTTTTCTAACATCTCCAACACTAAATTTCTGTATGCTCTCATTCTTGCATCCTTGGTTTGATATGCACCCTCTATTTGTTTAATTACCAATTCAGAATCTCCACAAACAGCAATGTTTTTGGCTTTCAACTTTATCAAGGCTTCCAGACCTAAAACTAGAGATTCGTACTCAGCCATGTTGTTGGTACACTCAAAATTTAATTTGTATGAGAGAAACTTACTTTCTTCAGTTGGACTAGTGATCCAAATGCCAGCTCCTGCCCCTTCTTTTCCTGCTGATCCATCAAAGTACAATGACCAACAGCCCATGATATCCTTTTCATCTCCTTGCTGTCCTTCATGACTCTGATTTTCTGCAGGTTTATCTTCTAATTCTCTCCCAACTGATTCATTGAAAAGGATAGCTGAACCAAGACCAGTATCACATGAGTAAATAGGAAAATTCTGAGGCTTTTCTTTGCTGCTCACCATGTAGGCCATCCTTGTTTCACGGTACAACCTCCTTTGCTCACCAAACACTGGAATAGTAGCATATGTAAGATCCATCTGCATTGTGCCCTTGATTTTGGCTGCCCATGACCTTGAAAGAAGCATTCCAAACTTAGGTGGAATGTCTGCAACAACAATGTCCATAACAGTGGTTTTTGCTGGAATTTGTGTAAGACCCACAACAACATCTTTTATCAAACCAATGCAGTGAACTCTCTTTGAATCAAAGGAGAATAAATCCTTATATGGCCTAGTAATCTCTAACCCCAGTCTTTCCATAATTACCTTAGGCATAAGATTATGTGATGCCCCTGAATCTAACATAGCATTATGTAGAGTCATGTCATGAATGGTAATGCTTATGTAGAAAGGAGGAAATTCTTCATTTTGTTCATCCTCAAGCCTTGGACCCAAGCATATAATAGGATTATCTTCTTGTACATTCAGGATATCAGCCACTCCTGGTTGTGAATTTAGCATTTCAACAATTTTGCTTCTGTACTTATCTACCTTGAGAATTTCATTAAAAGGGACTGATATTTTAATTTTTGCAATCTCATTCTCAATATTAAAAACAGAGGTAGACTTGTCACTTTCTTTGGGAGGAGAAGAAATTTGAATGTCCCTTTTGTCAAGAGGAGGATCATATTTACTTTCACCTACCTTTGCTTTTTCCTTTTTATCATCAGCTGTTCTTGAGGAATTCTTCTTGAACTGAGCTTTGTTTGCTGTAATAGGAACATCTCTATTCCTGAGATTATACTGCTTTTGCATCTCAAAAATAGCATGCTGATAGCCCTTTAAAAAATCTGAAGGTTCCTCCTCTGACTTTATCATGCTGGACTCATCATGTTCCTCTTTGGTCAAGAAAATTCCTGACCCCTCTTCATCAAAACAATGAATTGATTCCTCAGGGACTTCAGGTTCATCCTCTTCATCTACCAAATTTTGCTGGAAAGGAGGTCTCACTGGAGGATCTGCCTGCTGATTTCGATTATCTCTTGGCCTTTGCTGATTTTGGGGTCTTCTGAACTGTGGGTTTCTAAATTGAGGTTCTTGTTGTGCTTGAGGAGCAGAAGCATTCCCAAGGGCTAACCTGTCCATCAATTTCTCCATGGTTTTCATCATTGTTTCAAACTTGTCTTCTTGAGCAGATGTAGAAGGCTTCTCTTCCTCTTTTAATTTAGACTTTGCCATTTTTGATTTCTTAGCAGCAAGCATATTCACCTCTACTTTAATTTCATCATTTTGCATGTCAGCAAGAGAGGCTGACTCCCTTTCTCTGAGTAAAAGAGAAAAATCTGAATCAAATGATTCAGCATATCTCAACTGTGCCAAAGCTCCAGGAGGCTTTAGATGAGTTGGAATAGAATTATAAACTTTGTTAAACCTCTTAGAGAAACTTTGAACAGTTTCCTCTGGAGCTCTCCTAAGATTGTTATACATAGTAAGGGCTTGGACAGGGTTAGTTCTGTTTCCCCATTTCCTTAGAAAGCTGTCTCCAAATTCTACCCAACTATGAATGCTTCCAGCTCTAAGGGCTTTAAACCATTTTCTGACTTCCCCAATGAAAGTCTGAGCAAACAATCTTAGTTTTACATCTTCATCATCCACTTCTTCCCTATCAACAAAATCATTGAACCTATCCACATGTTCTTCTGCTGTAATATCTTCATCACCTCCCCATGTTGGAATCCTAGCAGCATATTTACTAGGCAGATCATGTAAAACAGCAGGGAGAGCTAGAGGAGCATACCTAGCAGGTATAGCCATAGTGAATGGGGGAACAGTGATAACAGTTATTGTATGACCAGTGGAACCAGAACTAGTATGAGATGTTGTCTGAGGACTATTTGAACTAGCAGAGGCAGAAGATAAAGTATGAGTACGAAAAGGGCTATTTGGACTTTGTAAACCACTGACAAAAGAACTCCAATTTGGGAGAGGTAAACCAGTTTTAGATTTGAGCAAAACTTCAAAAGGGTCAAGCTCTTTGAGCTGATTCAAGTCCCCTTCCTCTAATAGCAATTCTGAAGTAACAACCTCCCAAAACTCTTCCTTATCTTTTTGTGACACTAAAGATGAAGTATCAATACCTCTCTTTTGTAAATCTAAAATAATTCCAATAAGCTCTTCTTCGTTTTCAGACCTCAACAATACCTCTTGAATTTTATCATCAACAATTTTATCTTCAGGACTTCTAGAAAATTCAGGAAACAAAGATTTTGAAATGTTTGAAGTACTTGGTATATCAGAAAATCTTTGTCTACTCCTTGAGATAATGTTGGGATTATCCACAGGACTAGGTGGGTTTGGGTCAGGATTACTCCTTGTATATCTTACTCTCGAAGCCACCTTTTTAACTTTAGGATTGAATGGAGTCACCAAGGTAGAATGCAGCCTCGAAAACCTTTCTGAGCTCCTGCTACCTTCAGAAGTTCAGCTTCATAATTTCGGGAATGAGTAATCTTCAGGCTCCCGGCAGACGCACCAAAATGTTATCTCAAAATCAAGCCCTGGAAGACTGCAAACCAGGGAGACTTCAAGTAACTGTTTCAAACCAATCTTTTGACTAAGGCTTAGCCTCCTTTGTTCTGGGCAATTTCTCGGCTTCCTTTACTTGCTTCCTTGTAATAGGTCTTCTAGGTTTGAAAATGAATTCTTCACCTGGCTCATCAAACTTCAGCCTTTTTGAGGCCTTAGACTTCTTGGTACTTTCTGGTGATGACTGTGTCAAATCAATATGCACTGGTTCAATTTGCTCAAACTCAATGGCCTCCAATAAATCATTCAGGCTTGCCTTAGATACTGGGCTTTCTTCAACAGCTATGGCTTTACCTTTTTCTTTACTTATTTGGCTTCTTGTCCTTACCCTTGACACTGTTTCAGATCTACTTGTTTCAGGTACAGTCCTCTTATGCTGAGCTTCTTCTTTTGTTGATTGCTGAGGTTGTTCTCTAATGATCAGTGGCTTCACTGGTTTTCTTAGCTGTGACTTGGCTTGCTTTTTATCTCTTGCCTCTTTTTGAAGCTCAGCTATCGTGAGTTCTTTGACTGGTTGTTCTTTAACTGGTTGTGGAGTAAGGCCAGTTTTGCTTTGGAAGCCAGCCATGAAAATGAACGAATTCCAGTCTCTGCCTATCTTCTGGAGGCCATCTAAAACTAACAATTTAACCAAACCATGGTGAAACAAAGAGGTTTCACAATCCTCTTTCCTCAACTGCACCTTATCACACATTTTACTCAAACTGCGAAATAAGTAAAAAGGAATGTCTATGGAAGCTTTCCCAGTGAAATGTAAAAGCAGCTTGAAGTGATAAGAGTAGACCTTATTGTATCTTCCTTCACAGGTCAAGTATTTATGAATACAGGTGAGAAGAAGGGCATAATGCTCCTTGACATAGTTTCTGGGCACTGCTTTTGTTAGGTCTTCATTCACATATGCCTCTTTTAAAAACTCTTTGCATGGATTCATATCAAACTTAAAATTCTTAAACCATTCTTGCTGCCCTCTTGGGATCTCTGTTACAGCAGCTATTGCCTCCAGAGACACTTGAAATTCCAACATAGCTATTTTTGAATTTAAACCGGTGAAGTTTAAAGCAAACTCTTTGGTTACCTGCGCATGTCCTCCTTGCAGCTTTTTACAAAATTTCCAGCACCCGGCATCTTTGAATGCTTTCTTCACGCCTTCATCTCTCAATGCTATGTCCAAACCTTCAGGTTCGGTCCTCTGGCATTTTCCAGATCTGTGTTCTTTCCTCTCCATTTTGCTTTTGAAATCTTCACACACACAATGACCAACAGCTTCAGTTGAAATGGTTCTTTCTTCTGCGGTTCAGTTCTCTTTAACTCGGCCTCGCTTGTAATTAGGCTCGCTTGAAAACAGCCTCGCTTGAAAACTCAAATACATCATCATACAAGTTTGTCACTTATGCATCGCTTACGATCATCATAAAGATCCATGCACGGTAAAATCCATTAGAATGATATTTCTGTGCATTTCAACAAAACCATTGGTGGAGTAATGACTAATGAGCATTTAGACATGCTACGGGAGGTACACAAACTGACATGAGAGGACAGAATTGGTGACTCATCAACAGACTTGACACTTTGGGGAAAGATTCGCTGCGAAATGCACGAATCCACGATTTCGCAGCGCAGTTAGTTTTGAATTCTAATAATGCGCTGCGAAACGGCTTAATGATAACGCGCTGCGGAATGGTTGAACAATGATTACGCTGCGAAACTGGCCAATAGGAGATTACGCTGCGAAATCACGAAAAGAAACGGTGACTAGGATAAGACAAGACATGACTTATGAAACCATGATGGTGGAGGAGGACCAATAGGATTCGAGTATAATTTAAATCAAACACCTTTAAAGCTCCAACCCTAAGTAAGAAACATAAAACGAAAACAATTTGACACCGACTTTTGACATTGAACTAGGACAAAGGATTATATGCAAAAAAAAAAAATTATTAGTTCTAAGTGATAACACACCCTATCAACATGTTCAACATGATCCTTCCAAGACTTGCTGTAGATTAGTATATCATCAAAAAATACTAACACAAATTTTCTAAGGAATGGTTTGAAAATGGAATTCATCAAACCTTGAAATGTTGAAGGTGCATTGGTAAGGCCAAAAGGCATGACCAAAAATTCATAATGACCCTCATGAGTTCTAAATGTTGTTTTCTGGATGTCTTCAGTCTTCATTCTGATTTGATGATATCCTGAATGAAGATCCAACTTGGTGAAGTAAATTGATCCATGCAATTAATCCAGTAATTCATCAATGACGGGAATGTGAAACTTATCTTTAATAGTGAGTTTATTGAGCTCCCTATAATCCGGCAACATGCGCCATGATCCATCCTTCTTGTGCACTAATACTACTGGAGTAGAGAAAGAACTTTGACTCGGTTGAATTATACCAGTCTCTAGCATTTCTGCAACCATTCATTCAATTTCACTCTTTTGGGAATAGGGATATCTGTACGGCCTGATGTTTGGAGGAACACTTCCTGGAATCAGATGAATAGCATGATCATGATCACGAATAAGTGGGAGACCTTTGGGAGTCTCAAATACCTTGGAATGATTGTCCAAGAATTTTTGGAGATCTGGAGAAATAGATGATTGCAATGTGGAAACATCTAGCGAACATAATTGTGCAATTACACCCCTTTGTTCCTTTTTTAGAAGCTTTGTCATACCGTTAGAGCTGATTATTTTTCCCGATTTCCCTGCAATACCCCTTAATTCAACTTCCTTTCCTTCCATAGAAAATTTCATGAAAATTTCTTAAAAATTAAAAGCTATTGTACCCAAGGATTGTAGCCATTGGACTCCTAGTACAACATCAGCACCTCCCATTGGAATAGAAAGCATTGGGCTAGTTAATACATATTCTCCCATCGATAGCTTGATATTATGGCACTTTCCAGAGCAATTTATTGTTCCTCCATTTGCAACCATCACTTGACACTCTGGTGCTGGATATAAGAAGCAATTCAATTCTTTTGCTACCTTACAATCAATAAAATTGTGGGTACTTCCTAAATCAATCAACACTATTACCTTTTTCTTCTTGATTTGTCCTTCTATCTTGATGGTTTGAGGAATAGTAATTCCCGCAGATGCATTACAAGATATGGTCAGATTCATTTCTTCTTTATGTAGGCTTTGTTCCTGGAGTATATCCTCTTATTTTGAGCTTTCTTGCTCCCTTTCTTCTTCCTCTTCGCAACCTATGTAGAATAATTTCTTCTCGGCACACTTATGACCTTTAGTCTATTTGCTATCACAACTATAACAAAGCCCTTTTGCTCTTTTTTCTTCCAATTTTTTTGGTGTCAACCTTATAGGTTGTGGGAGACTAGGGCAACAACACTTCCATCTTTATAGTTGTGAGTGGTATGCTTCCTGGTTGCCATAATTTTGCTTTCCATTTTTCGTGCTAACCTGAATGCCTTCTCTAATGAATCAGGTTCCTAAAGGTGAACATCATGTTGGATATTATCCTTTAAAGTCCCTATGAACACATCAATCCTATGCTCCTCTGGAATATTTTTTACCCTTATGTTCAATTTTTGGAACTCCTCAATGTACTCCATTATTGAACCCTTTTGTTTGAGACTTATCAATTGGCTAAAAAAAGTGTTTCTTTTTGTATCCTCATAATGTGCTGTCAATTATTCCGTAAAAATTGCCCAAGTGATAATTTGTTTACGAGAGAAAAGCCATTGATACCATACAAACTAATTTGGTTCCAAATATAAAGTTTCAATACGTACCTTATGTGTGTTTTGCACATTATTGAGATCGAAAAATTGCTCCATCTATAATATCCATGTTGTGGGATCCTTGCCATCAAACTTCCTCCTATCAATTTTTGGAATATGGTGGGTCTTCTATCCCACATTAGATTCTAAGAAATCATGATTAACATTTCTTTTGTTCGCATCATGAGTTTCCTTTACTACCTTTTCACCATTAGTAAGTATTTCTTGTAGAAAATTTGTCAAATCTGTCTTCAAATCTGCCATGGTTGTCTTCAAATCCGACTTCAAATCTACCATATCTCTCTTCAAATCTGTCTTCAAATCTATCTTCAAATCATCCATCTCAGCTTCCACGCCCTTTATATTTGATTCCACGCCATTTATCTTAGCTTCTGTTAGCTTTTGTGAGAGTGACATTTGTTGCACTTGTTCTTGTAATTTTGATATATCATTTAGCATTTCTTCCTCTTCTTCATGAGTCATGCTAGAGCTTTCAGGTTTCTTACTAGGTGTTTGCATTTTATTTCCTCAAGGCATCAGTTGCCGATAATAATGCTCTACTATGCCCTTTGAAATCCTTCAAAATAAATTTTCAAACCAAGCTTAAGCAAAAATTTTAAAAAAATCTACACACCTTTTTTCACTTTGTAGGAGCTCAGTATTTCCTCTGATGTATCTCTGTACTTTCTGATCATCCAGTTTTGAAATTGCGACCTACAGTAGCCCTCTATGTCCTCTTTCCAATGCCACCAGTCTGACCCAAATTGGATTCTCCAAGGAAGAGTTATGCGAAATCTCCCACAGTGACTTGATTATAGACTAGTTCAGTAGAGTGAACTTGTACGACGTGCCACGAGTCATTGTTTCGACCTCTGGCTCTGAAAAATATCCACAAGAAACTACAGTCCATCCTATTTCTATAAATTCTTATTAAATTTCAACCCGATGCTCAGAGAGAAAGCTATGACGATTTTCCCCAGGTCACCTGTTTGGAATGTAATTCAGGAGTTTACAAAAAAACCAACTTCCTTAGATCATATCTCCTCAAATATAGCGTGAAAAGCTCTGAAATTTGGACCCGAGGTTCAGCACAATGTCTTCTCAAATGGGTTTTTTTTAGATTCTGAAACATCCTAGAAAAAAAAAAATTATAGTGAAAATGCCACGATGACCTATTTGGAGCAGCGAAACCCTAGAATCCAAACCTCTAATACCAAATGTTATGAAACCACCTCAAGAAAAGATAGAAAATATAGATCAACGCCTTATAATTCAGCCTCTTCGAGGGGGCAACCTCCTTTACATTACATAAATGAACAATTCTTGGATGATTCAAATGACAAAACCTCCTTTCTATATATAGGAGTCTAAGGAGTCACAATATAACCCAGCCGACCTAACAATAATAATATAAAGCCACAAAAATAACAATAGAGGGATTCTATGGGGCACAGTAATAACAATATGGGGATAATAAGGGCACAAAAATATTAATAAGGGATGCAACTACAATAGTAATGGGGTAATCACTAGTATTATAGGGACCCAACAAAGTTTGAAATCAATACGTTAAGGACAAACTTGCAAGTTGGAATGGACCTCTTCGAGGCTCACCAACATCGATTGGACCAACACAATGAGATTGATGAAATCTGTCAAGATGTCATACATCAAACAATTGTTGTTCAGTAGCAGCAAGCTAAGTGGCCTGGGAGATTCATCAAAAAGAAGGAAATTATTCTTGTTTGATTCAGGATACATGGACTTCAAAGGAAAATTTTACAACCGATGGTTAGGACCATATGAAGTTGAAGTTGTATTTGACTATGGGTCTATAAAGCTCTGCACTATTGGGAAAGCACAAACACCATTAATCTCCAACGGGCTTCAGTTGAGGTTATATCAAAGGCCCAGGTCCAAGAAGAATTCAAAAATGAGTTAGTAAAGCAATCATATTTAGAAGTTATAGAGAGGATGGTTGACCCATCCCCTTCTGCAACCTCTTAATTTTTAGTCCAATGATTTATTTTGTTAATAAGAATAAGAAGAAGAAGAAAAATGATTTGGAAACAAAAACCTGGTCCTGGTCGCTTTCGACACCCATTGATATTGGAAAACCAGCCCTCTAGCCAAATCAATAGGGTAAAAGAAATATTTTCGACTATGAAAACCTTCCTGGAAGGCACAGTAAGATGAAATTCTGCTAGAAAGCCAAGAAACTGGCTGGTAGAGTCTATATATAAGAGGAGTTACTTATGCATATCTTACCTATGGAGGTTCCTAATGATACACATATTATTTTCCAAGCAGATTGCAAAATAATATTCAGAGCATGAACGAGATATCAAGCAAAAATGATGATGACACAATTCTTCCTACTATCCTTCAAGCTTCATGAAAGAAATGGCACTGCTAGGGAACATAGATTCTAATATGTTGAAATTCATTACAACAAAATTTAGCAATTCTATGTATGAGGAGAATTTTGAGACTGAAACCCCATCTCGAGTAGAGGGTACTAAAACCCAATCTTGAGTAGAGGGTACTAAAGACACTCTTGTTGATGAGCTACCATCAACCTTTGAGGTTGGCATCAACAATGGAAAATCTAGAGTATTCAAGAACAACAAAGGTAAGACTATAGCCCCAATGTATTTTCGATTGTATAGCCCTAGCTACCAAGCCCTCCTCAAACAAATAAAAAAGTTTATTTTAAAGAATGAAAATCTTAAAGCAAACTTAAGTTGATATGGGCCAAATTCAAATAATTTAGGATCCCTACTTCATGCTATAGAACAAGAGGAAGACCCTACAACTGGAGCTAAAACATTATTTGATGGGTATATAGAAGAGGCCCAACATGTTATCAGTGTCATTTAAGATGACATCCTTACCAACACTTGTTCTTTTCTCCAATCAAAACATGACATGCCACAATGGCAGAATATGGATGATTTGATTGACCTAGTGATCATTAACAAGGAGATACATAGATAGGTGATAAAGAAGTTAAAACAATTATGGTTTGCTATGTATCTCGCTCAAGAGAAAAAGTGGGAGGCCCAGATCGCCAAATGGAAAGATTTATATCAGAAAGAACATAGGTATAAGGAAGTATCTTGTGAGATTGGTGTTGATATTTCTACCTGTCGGGTACCCTCTAGGGCTTACCCTATCTACTTACATGATTCATGGGCCACCTTTCGATTGAGGAAAATCATATACAATCAGCCTTATGGAATAAATCAATCAGAGACTTTCATTGAGGTGTATCACAATTTAGACACATCTGATCAACACCTACTTTGTGAGTTATAGATATTTAACTTCATCATGCCAGCTAATTCTCATTGGAATCCTGACCCTTTCTTTGGGAACCTCTAAGTTCGATATTTTATCCTATATTACCAACCTAGTTAAATGGAAAAAGGCTTCATACTTTTATGAAAAAAAAGAACTCGAGACTCGATTAATGATTTGAGAGGAATACCCATTAACCGACCTTGTTGTCAATGACCTAGAAATATTAAGGGAATACCTAGCGAATTAGCAACCATTCAACATAATCAATGGTACACTCCCACAAAATACCACGAGTTAACACACACCTATTCCTTGGAGGCTCTCTTAGTGGAACACAATCTCTGGGAGGGGTTACCACCACTCTTGCAGGTTAGGAATCCCATGGGTTACCCTTATTGAAACTTAGCCCTTAATCTAGAAACATTTTGTACTTCTCCTTACTCAAACACAGTTCATGATGGATGGGGCTTTACTTCCACTATCCACTTCTATAGTGCCCCACTAGATTCTACAAATCCCCAATCCAATGGAATGAAGAAGAAGAATGCTCCAATTGGAAAGAGATGGACAAGACATTAGGGTATTATAATGAAGGAGAATTCAGTCACCTTACTTATAATTGGGGTGATCTACACGCTAGGCTGCCTGAGATAGAGTAGGTTGCATGAGGACATGTAACCCAGCTGGTTGGGGGGAGATGATGAGTCGTCTTTTTGGCATCTTTTTTTCACTTTAAAACACCCTTCTTTGCCTAAATATCCCTTATTCTCCATCTCTTATCTCACTTTTCACGATTGAAAGTATACACATGTGCATTTGTTTAAGTATTTGTTTCTTTTGTTTGATTAAAATAAAAGATCTATTAAGAAGGTATTTTGGTATGTGTGGCTCAGCATATATATATGTGTGTATATAAATATATGTGTGTGTGTATATATATATATATATATATAGATATATATATATATATAGATATATATATATATATATATATATATATATATATATATATATATATATATATATATATATGCATATATAGATATATATATGTATATATATATATATAGATATATATATAATAAAGTAATGTTTGGTGAATTAATCAGTTTCCAAGGATCTCTTGGTATGAACAGAGTGGTTTTTGATTGCCATATCCACCTCGACCAAGTATCAACAAGACAACCTTAGTTGTTAGACCGAGAGATATTTTATGATACAAGAGCTCCACCATTTCGACCAAGCTCAAAAGATCTTAGCATATCTCAAGGATATTTTTACAGCCATGTATAAAAGCAAGGTGTACACATTCTGCTGCAATAGAGATGGAGTGCATGGTGACAATTGGACAAGGCCAAACTACGCATTAACACCAAGAATCCCAGGCATGTTGGTCGAATTACTTGTGGACTTGAATTCTACATATGTAGAGGTTTTTATAATAGCGTCATATTATTATTTTATAGTGCATGTGGCATTTCCTATATCCCAATCGAGTGTTAGCATCTCGTTTGGTTGTGTTTACAACTTGCATCAGGGACTAATAGTTGCACCAACACATGAGATTCTATCTAATCGTTGGCCCAGTGCATAGGAATTAGAGTCAAATATATACTCTATTGTTATTTTGCTTGATTAATATACTTCTTTGCACCATTATACTTTATTGTGCAATATTATATGAGCTTGGTAGTTTAGTTTCTCACCTATGTTGAATTTTTAAGTGCTTAGAGGCATAGGTTGGCCTTGAGTAAGGGACCACTCAAGGTACAAATCTATGCCAATTATTTTCTTGTTAAATCTGTAAGTATATTTATATTTTCATTTTGGTTTTATAAGTGTTTTCAGTTTAGTTTATTTCTATTTCACGTACATTTGGCATCTTAATTTTAAGTAAGTGTGGTATTTTATTTTCCAGCAAGTGTGATATTTTATTTTCAACCAAGTGCAATTGTGTGATTTATGGTTTTATTATACCTAGTAGTTTGAGGGAATTTATCATTCTAGGACATGAGCAGAAGCTGCAGAATTGAATGCTGCAGAATTTCCTGAAATATGGAATAAATCCAGTGACACTGAGCTTACCCCTAAAGAAAGTTTGGGTGCTTGAGGTGTCACGTAACAATGTTGTGTATTGTATAAAGGTATATTTCCCCATTCAATCACAAATTTCCATACATTCCCTTTCCTAGGCCATTCGAATAATTGTGAGGGCTTGCCTATTGTGCATATAGCACGAGAGACTCACAAGTTTACCAACTCCAATTTGACAATTAAAATGAACTATGTAGCTTAAACCCTCGCTGAAATTATCAATCATATAAATGCATTGTCAGTAGGAAAGGAAACGAAAACACACACACACACATATATATAACATAAAGCAGATTAATATGGTGAAAACCCAACTTCTAGAAATAAATAAATAGCATAATATTGTAGAACACAAACCAGCTAGAATGGTGGTAGTTATGTCTGAACAAAGAGAGATGGTTGATGTGTGCATTAACAAAAGCGATATCAAGAGTTCGAAATAATGGCCTTTTTAACATAAAGAAACAACCTTAGAGGTCCAGAACCCTAACCCTAGAAGATGAAATGGCAAAAAAATTATGGGCCCCGAGGTGGTTAGTTGGTACATCAACTTCCTAGGGGCACAAATTTTACATACAATATTTGTTTGGGGCACATAATAGCTCACTGGAAAAAACTATCCCGAGACTAAACCTTTCAATTAGGCCCAAACAAAACCCTTGACCCCTTGAATTTCTTAAAAACATCATTTATGGCCTCAAAACAATCTCAGAAGTTTGCGACCCAAAAAATCATAGGAAAATTTCCAAGAAGATAGAGAACTTTTGGGACAATGGAAGAGGTGGGTGACCATCGATATCCACCTGGATCAGCCATTCCCCCTTATGAAGCAATGGTCTCCATTGTATTGAGTTCCCTCATCAAATGGGGAAACATCTATTGAATTTGGTTCTTAATGAACCGCTTACCTTAGTGAAGTAGCTGCCCAAATTTGATATTCCATGATGTGATCCACTCTAGCTTTTTCAATGTAGTAAGTATTAAGCTATGTGCGGACCAATTGCTTGGCTACTTCTCAAGTGTCCAACATAGGTGGAAATATGGTCAAAGCAACTCCACATTGTTAAGTCCCTATAATACTAGTGTAACACCTATATTATTATTATATTCCTCATAGATTCCCATATTGTTATTGTTGTTCCCTTACATTATTATTTTTATGTAGGCCCTAATTATATTTTGACCCTTTAGACTCATATATATACCAAGGAGGTATTAGCATTTGAATCATCCACGAATTGTTCACTTATGTGATGTAAAGGGAACTTTCCCCCTTGAAGTGGCTTATTATCTAATCATTGATCTATATGTTCTTATGTTTTTGTGCTACTTTTTATCTCGATACATAACATTTGGTATCAGAGCTCTTGATCCTAGGGTTTTACTACTTCAAATAGGTCATCGTGGCATTTTCGCTATAATTTTTTTTTCCTGCGAAGCTTTAGACCGTGAAATTGATACCATGTGAAGGATAAATTTTGATGAACATTTGGTTACAATTTCAAACCTTGGTTCACTCTATTTTTGGAGATATGGTCCAAGGAATTTAGGGTTTCTGAATGCTCCAAAATTTAGTCTCAAATAGGTGTTTTAGGAAAATCTTCATAAATTTCTCTTCGGACATCAGATTTTAATTTAGTAAAAAATGACTAAAATTACATGGAGTTTAGTTTCTTGTGTACAAGTTTCAGGGCTGAAGGTTAAAAAAATGACGCATGGTCTCTCGTATAAGTTTGATCTACTTAACTAATCTATAATCAGGTCATCATGGTAAAATTGACATAATTTTATTTTGAAAGAGCTACCACAAGACACAATTTTAGACATTGGGAGACCAAATTCACAAATATAAAACAATTTCAAGTTCAACCTTATCAACAAGCTCAAAATCAAGCTCTAAAAGTTGTGAGTTTTTAAATTTGCATAACTTTTGTTTGAAAAAATAGTTTAAAGTGATTCAAAGGGAATAGTGAAGCAAAGATATCATTAATTGGTTCCGAAATTTCTCCCAAACAAAAAAATGCTACACCAATTAAGCCCTCATAAAGCTCTACTATGGCGCATGAAGAAGAGGAAGAAATGCAGCATGACATTTCAAAATTGCGGAAAGTGCAACAATTTTTTCTCTCACAAAGGGAAACCAAAAATGAGTTGGTAGTAATGAATGTTAAGATGGATGGTTTAGAATAAAAATTAAAGGGTACATATATAGTTTAAAACCAAACATTAAAGGTTTGAAGTGTTGGGTTGTGTTATATTCTTTCCACGATTAGCCCATGTAGCGGGGGGGTCACTGGGGGTTTGAGGGGGGCGGGGAGCCCCCCTCTACGGGGTCCGGGACAGTGCCCCGGGAAAAAAAAATTGGACCCTATATTAGGTTGGGCGGACCTACCTATGGTTTTGTGCATGATTTTCGCACATGGTTTTGGACACGATGGTTTTCGGTCCATGGTTTTGGACGCGATGGTTTTCGGTCCATGGTATTGGATGCTTCGTCATGTATAAATATGTATTGTAACATTGAAAGGAACATAATGAAAAATCAAGTTGGTAGTCTCGGTTTTGGGATCCAGGGGAAAATCTCTGTTTATATGTGTTTTATGTGTTATCCTCTCACATTGTTTATTTTTTGTGTTTTAGAATTCGTATGCAAGTAATTTCTGTACGGGGTTAAAACCTACATGAAGGAAGGTTTGAAAAAGTTGTTAGAAGAAAGAATTCCTAGTGGTGACAAGGTATTCCATGAAACCCATGACGATAACAAAAGGAATTTGAATCATGATATTAGAGACTCTAACTCTAGGTTGAAGACCAACCATATTCCAAAGATTGATTTGAGGACGTTTGATGGCAAGGATCTAGTAACATAGATACTACAGATGGAGCAGTTATTTATCTACACAATGTTCAACACACACAAAATGTACGCATTGCATCTTTATAGAACTCAATCAATTTGTGCGGTATTTATGGCTTTGTTCTCATAAATCACTTGTCACTTGGATAATTTTTACAAAGGAATTGATAACATATTATGAGGATACAAATAGCATCACCTTCTTTAGCCAAATGATAAATCTCAAAAAAAAAAGTTCAGTTGGGGAGCACATTGAGGACTTCCAAAGATTGAATATCAAGGTAACTAGTATTCCAAAGGAGAATTTGACTAATGTCTTCATGGAGAATTTAAAGGATAGCATCCAACATGAGGTTCGCCTTTGGGAACCTAAATAATTGGCTAATGCATTCAAAGTGGCAAGAAACGTTGAAAGAAAAATTATGGCGACAAAGAGGTCTACCACTCACAACTATAAATATGGAAGTGTTCTCGCTCCTAGCCTTCCATAACCTACAAGGTTGACATCACAACAACTAGAGGAAAAAATAGTAAAAGGGCCTTTGTTACAATTGTGATAGAAAATATACTAAAGGTCATAAGTGTGTTGAGAAGAAATTATTTTACATAGATTGTGAAGAAGGGGAGGAAAAGGAATACGAAACATTAAAAGAAGAAGATTCACACTAGGAACCAAAACATAGGGGTTGAAAAAGAAGAAATGAATCTGACCATATCTTGTAATTTACCACCCCTCAAATTGTAGGAATTCACAGGGTAAGTTCCCCAAATAGAACACCAAAGGACACCGCTCACAAATAGATTGTAGATCAATATACCAGTATTCTTGACGTGGTTAAAACCCTCAAAGAGGGAAACAGTCCACGACCTGAGCCAACGCAACCACTTCAGGCAATTTATTAATTAAAAAAAAAATGTACATAAGCTTCTCTCATGAATAGTCACCCTACAAATGACCCTCCATGCTCTTTAAATAGAGATCATGGACCAATCGGGTGTTAAGCCACGGATCAAGTGTCGGTAATACCGAGGAGAGAATGAACCGTCGGATCACTTCATGTCTAGAACATATCATGATCGTCAGATTGTAAGTTACAAAAGTACATAGTAAAGAAACACACTTTACCTAACTCTACACAAAACCAAATTATACTTAACTATTTCCTATGTGTCGAAATATCTTAACATCCCCCCTTAAGAACAACTTGGGATAGGATTGAAGGATGTACAAATATGACACAATAGGAGAAGGAAGGAGGCATTAGAGCCTATCCCCCCTTAGTGACAACTTCCTAAACTCCAACCATAAATCGAAGTTTAGTAAACTTTGCCTCTGTGAGAGCCTTTGTAAAGATTTCTGCAACTTGATCATCGGTTGAACAATATTGCACTTCAAGAACATGGTCATGAATGAGCTTTCTGATGAAGTGCATGTATAGTTCAATGTGTTTGTTGTGCTGATGTTGGACTGTATCTTTGCATAGTTGAATGGCACTTTGATTATCACACCAAAGTGTCGTCGGATGCTGCTGCTGAAAGCCAAACTCTGACAAGATCTGACGAAGCCACAGGGCTTCCTTACTAGCTTCTACGGTGCCATGATACTCTGCTTCTGCTAAAGAAAGAGAAATTCCACTTTGTTTCTTGAAATCCCATGTAATAGGTCTAGAACCAAGAGTGAATACATAACCTAAAGTAGACTTCCGATCATCAGGGTCACCAACCTAATCGGAATCAGTGAAACCAACCAATAGAGGAGATGCTTATGCACTGTAATGAATCCCAAAATGAATTGTACCTCAAACATAATGAAGTATTGTTTTATTTGCTTTCCAATGAATATCATGTGGGTTTTGCATAAACCGAGCAATAAGGCCAACAACAAAGTAAAGGTCAGGACGGGTATGGGTGAGATACAAAAGTTTTCCTACAAGTTGGTGGTATAAGGTAGCATCAACTTCAGGGGAAGTACACGTGACTGAAAGTTTGGCTCCAGACTAAAATGGAGAAGGGGATGGCTTACAGTCGTCCATGTGAAATTGATGTAGAAGATCACATGCATACTTGGACTAGGAAAGGGAAATACCTTCCTTGGATTGCAAGACTTGAAGACCAAGAAAATAATGCAAATTTCCTAAGTTTGTCATTTGAAACTGCTTTTTAAGGCCGGACTTAACATGGTTTATAAGGTTGGGATCACTACCGGTAAGGATAAGATCATCAACATAAAGAACAAGAATGATAAGAGACTTACCCACTTTCTTGGTGTAGACAGTATTGTCATAATGACACATGGAAAAGCTAGTATCTAAAAGAAAGCTATCCATTTTAGCATACCAAGCCTGAGGGGCTTGCTTGAGACCATAAAGGGATTTCTTAAGCCGACATACAAGGTTGGATTCTGTTTGTATAAATCCGGGAGGTTGTTCCATATATATTTCTTCATGCAAGTCCCCATGCAAGAATGCAGATTTAACATCCATCTGATGGAATTCCCATTTGAAAGATGCAGTAAGGGAAAGAAAAAGGCGGATAGAGTTCATTTTGGCAATAGAGGAGAAGGTTTCAATATATTCAATGCCTTCAACTTGTGAAAAGCTCTTAGAAACAAGACGAGCTTTATGTTTATCAACTTTTCCATATGGTCCAAACTTGGTTTTGTAAACCCATTTACATCTAACAGGTTTTCTTCCCTTTGGAAGAGGAACAAGATCTCATGTATCATTTTCCAATAATGAACGATATTCTTCATTCATAGTTGTGTCCCAATCTGGATGACCTGAGGCTTCTGCAAAGGTGTCAGGATCATAATTCGTTGAAGCTTGAGCTAGTAAAGAAGAGGCTCTATCAAACTGAGAATGTGTATGTCGTTGATCTATAGGATCACCTGCAAGAGCGCCTGCTACATCCAGAGTAGAATGGACCCATTTTGGAAGTTGAGTGGAAGGAGGATCATGAGAAGGTGGGGGAGGATTTTCATCCTCGTTGTCATCATCTGAAGAAGAAATATTTTCAAAAGTAGAAGGGATAGAGAGAGGTGGCACATCCATTGAACTAGGTTCGTAGGTCGACATATTTTCAGCAAAATTTACATCTCTTCTAATGATAACATTTTTGGATTTAGGTGAAAGAAGTATATATCCTTTGACATCTTCAAAATATACAACAAAAATACATTTTTCACTCTTAGGTTCTAAGGCTTTATGTTTCTCATCAGGAATATGGACCCATGCTTCACTTCCAAAAACACAAAAGTGACTTACATCTGGTTTAATTGAGCTCCATGCTTCTTCTGGAGTGATATTCTTTAAAACCTTAGTAGGAGTGTGATTTAATTTGTAATTTTCATAGTTAATTGCTTCTGCCCAAAAATTAAGACTAATTCCTTTAGATTGAAGCATACAATTAGCCATTTCCTTTAAGGTGTGATTCTTCCTTTCAGCTACACCATTTTTTTGTGGAGTATATGGAATAGTATGTTGCATTTGAATACCATGCTCAGTGAAAAAAGTTGATGAATTTGTTGTTAACATATTCTCCGCCATTATCAGATCTTAACTTAAGAATTTGATGTCCAGATTGTTTCTCAACAAAGGCCTTAAAGGCCAAGAACATGTTAAATACTTCACTCTTGAGTTTTAAGAAGTATACCCAAGTGTGTCTAGAGAAATCACCAATGAAAGTTAAGAAATACTTGTATCCAGAGAATGAAACAACTGGAAGTGGACCACATAAATCACTATGCACAAGCTATAAAGGGGCTGAGGCGTGCCAAGAGGCACATTTTTCAAAACTATCCCAATGATGTTTTCCGAGTACACATCCAGAACAAACACCATCTCTGCAAGATACCATAGGAAGACCTATCACCATATTTTCTTTACATATATTTTGAAGGGAGCGATAGTTTAAGTGACCAAATCGTTCATGCCAAAGTTTGCTCACTTCATCATGATGAGAAACAAATATCGAGGGAAGAGTTGATGACCTAAAGTTGTTAAACTTATACAACCCATTAGAATCATCAGCAACGCCAGTAGCTAAAATCTTTCTAGGATCTCTTAGGTCCTTAATTACAACATTGTGAGGTGAAAATTCAATGGTTTTACCTTCACCTGAATGAGTTATCTGATATACACAGAGAAGGTTGCAGGATAAGGTTGGAACACATAATACATCATTAAATAGACCATTGTCTAGATGAACAGTTCTAGTCCCTACAACACTAAGGGATCTATCATCACCAACATATATGCTTTTGGTGTTACAATCATTTAAAGAAGAAAACATGGCTTTGTTTTTGGCCATGTGATAAAAAGCTCCAGAATCAATGAGCCACTCATGAGAATGAGAAGTGTAGAAATTCTGCTCTCTACACATCTTGTAGAGAAACTGTAGATTAAACTGATTATGCAATGTACTAAAGAAAAATACTTATTCTAATTCTACAATCAAACTTGCGGAAGCTTAATCGATTTTGAGCAAGATCAATTAGAACACATATAACAGAGAAGAAGATTCAATCACACATGAAACACAGAAGAATACTATGGGGAAAGCCTCAGCTAAAAACCTCGCTATCTGTATTATCATACAAGTGGAAATATCTCAGGATTACACAAAGCTTTAGCTCACAAGCTATCCAGCTCTCAATACAATCCCTCACTGCTACTCATAGATAGAATAGACAACACATATGCCTTCCTTCAGTCCTCCAAGCCTCCTATTTTCTTGTGCAGTTTCTCCTGGGTCCTCAAGCTGCCACTTGTGTGTAATAATCCCTCACACACTACTCTGACCTCTGAAATAACTGCGCAATCCTGAAGGAGTTAATTCCTTCTACATGGATGAGTGTCCTTTATAGGAAAATTCCTCCAACTAATAGTGCATTGTCCCTTCCTTTAATCTCAACCAAGTCTCTATATGCACTGACATGCATGAGTTATTTATGAGATAATATTAAGTTATCTGGAGAACACTAGTTGCATTCATGCATGCATTAACTGACTGAACTCACAATTAGTTCCTCCGACTGTTTGGAACTAATTTAACTGGACTTAACTCAGTTAACTAAGCTAACTAATTACAACTCAAATACAACTCATCCTTATCTTCTTAATTAAGGGATAACTTCCTCAATCAAAGAGATAATTGTTGGATGTCTTCACATTGACTTCATGTTTGATTTTCTCCAACTAATTAACTCAAGATGAATTAATTAATTATTTTTCAAAAAGCTAGTGAGACTAAATTCGAATTTTAATTCTCAATTTTAATTCAAGGACTAATTAAAATTGGAATCTATCCTGAAATGCTATTTATAGAAATTCTATTTTTAGCATTTCTATTTTTTGCTATTTCCAACAGAGTTGGAGTATATCTTGAAATGTTATTTATAGAAATGTTATTTTTAGAAATTCTATTTTTAGCATTTCTTGTTGCTATTTTCAACAAGAATAATAAGATACATTTAGTGCATAACCAGACCGAGATGCTCGACAACCACATGCAGAAAAAGTTATTCCTGAAGATGAAGTTGAAGTTGAAGAGTGCTCCAAATGGATGTTATGTTTCTTCATTGCTGCTTCCAAGGCTTCCATCTTCTTAAAGCATTTGGATTCTAAGTGGCCATCTCGATTACAAAAGTTGCAATGCCTATAAATCTTCTTCCCTTCGATTTTATTTGCCTTATCATTTTGTTGAATTGATTTTTCATTTTGAAATTGAAATTGCTTAGGACCCTTGTTTGGTTTAGGACCATTCTTTTTAGGATACTTCTTCTTAGGATTCTTTTAATTTGGTTGTTGTTGGGTGGCTAAGGCTTTCTTAGAAGAGTTTCCAAGATGTAAGAGTTTTTCTTGTTCTCTTATTAAATAATCACAAAAGGCATCAAAAGAGGGGGACTTGTAGTCTTGTCCTTGAGAAATAAAGGCTTCTCTAGTAGAATGGAAGGTGGAAACAAACACAGAGTAGGTTGGTCCCAACTTAGTAAGAATGGAATAGATAAGGCTACCATCTTCTTTCTTAACCTTAACACCTTCCAAGAGAAGTATAAGGGTCTTGAACTTGGACAAAAAATATTCAATGGAAGAAAAATTATTGGGGTCCAACGTAAGCAACTCATTTTCGAGTTGATGGGCTCTAATTTCATTTTTAATTCCAAAAACATTAGTGAGTTGTTTCATTGCTTCATTAAGGGTATCACGTTCTGCGATATGGAATCTAAGGTCTGGAGAAATATACATCCCTATCAACCCATGTGCTTGATCTTGCCTTTTTTCCCATTTGGCTGCCTTATCTTCATCTTTAGGTTTAGTTTCTTGGCCTGGGGCTATTCTGTAAAGACCTTTACTTCTAATTAAATCCACAATGTAGGACCACCATTGGAAGTAGTTGGTGTTGTCAAGAATAACTTGGCATGGACTTTCCATTTTAATAAAAACTAAAGCCATATAAGCTAAAACTAAGTATTGCAATAGAAATATCTCGAAAAATTAGGCCGATTAAAAAACAATTGCTCTGAAAACGGCTTCCGGATAAAGAAGTTATGGCTTTTTGAAGAAAAGTTGTTGAAGATGCTGACGGAGTGCATGAATGTGCGGAAGTGAATGATAATGCTAGATTTTTTTTTTTAAATCCTCCCCACACCCCCCCTTTCCAAACTTAATCTAATTATCTCACTTAAAAAAAAAAATTATGTGACCCACTTTTATAAATAAGTGAAAGTCACTTTTACATTGGTATTTTATGAGCTACCCACTAAATTGTGACTTAAATAAAAGATAAAGAAACTTTAGAATTATAAGTGACACACTTTTTATAATGGGTGAGAACACTTTTACATGAAGTAACTTTAAAACATAAGATACATGTGTTTTTTGAAAAAGTAACTCAACAAAAAGAAAGACTTGAACTCAAAAACTCTATTCTCATAAAGTAATTTTGGACCAAGTGAGCTAGTTTAAAAGGTCAGTAATTTTTGGAAAAGAAGGGTTTTTTTTTTTAGTCACTGAATCTTTGGGGTGCGTGCTTACTTGAAAAAAACCTTTTTTCCTACAAAACAAAAAAACCACACAACACAACACGGACATACAAAAAAAACCAAACCTTATGGCTTAAAGTTAGCTTTTCCGAGAACTAGATATTTTCCTTAATGTTTCTGATTTTCCAAGATCACACTATGGCGCTGTGGAAAAGATCATACACATGAGAAAAATACTTCCTTTTTGTTTCTGATATGCCCAGATCACACAGAGTCATGGGGCAAAGAGCATACGCAAAAATGAAAGGTATAGATTTGATAATAAAAAAACAGAGAGATAAATAATTAAAACTGCAAATAAAGATTGTATACCTCTATATTTTAAAAATGACGTAGCTAGGGCTACCGGAAACCTTTTCGCGTGAAATGAAAGGGGTTCCTCACTGGAACAGATGCTCCTAACACAATAGAGCAGTCCTCTCGGCCCGAAAGCGGTCAGAAACAGTAGATATAGGAAACAACAGTCGGATGCAGTTGTACCAACTTCTGATTTGGATCACCAACGGATGCAACCCTTAAATAGCTCTGATACCATGTAGGAATTTACAGGGTAAGTTCCTCAGATAGAACACCAAAGGAAACCGCTCATAAATAGATCGCAGATCAATACACCAACATTCTTGACATGGATAAAACCCTCAAAGAGGGAAACAGTCCACAGCCTGAGCCAACATGGCCACTTCAAGCAATTTATTAATAAAAGAAAGAAAATTTACATAAGCTTCTCTCATGAATAATCACCCTACAAATGACCCTCCATGCTCTTTAAATAGAGATCATGGACAAATCGGGTGTTAAGCCACAGATCAAGTGTCGGTAATACCGAGGAGAGAATGAACTATCGGATCACTTCATGTCTAGAACATATCGTGACCGTCGGATTGGAAGTTACAAAAGTACATAGTAAAGAAACAAACTTTACTTAAATCTACACTAGACCAAGTTATACTTAACTATTTCCTATGTGTCATAATATCCTAACACAAACTCTCAAGATAGAAGGATATATCAAGAACAAAAAGGTAATATTATTGATTGATTCAGGTAGTACCCAAAATTTTATTCATTTTAATATAGCCAAGGATTTGAATTGCTTTCTATATCCAACACCAGAGTGTCACGTGATAGTTGAAGATGGAGGAACTATAAATTTCTTAGGGAAGTGCCATAAGTATCAATACACCCATGGGGGAATATGTATTAAATGGTCTAATGCTTTCCATTCCACTAGGTGGCGCTGACGTGGTATTAAGAGTCTAATGGTGGCAACATTTTGGGATGATAGTTTTTAATTTTCAAGAGATTTTCTTGAATTTTTTCTAAAAAAGGAATCGAAATTGAATTAAGGGGTATCACAGGGAAGCCTAGGAAGATAATTAGTTCTAATGGAATGACAAATATTTTGAATAAGGAACAACAAGGGGTAATTGCACATTTATGCTCAGTAGATGTTCAAACATCTAAGTCATCCATTTCTCCATATCTCCAAAGTGTCCATGACAATCATTCCAAGGTATTTGAGATACATGAAGGTCTCCCACCTATTTGTGATCATTATCATGCTATTCACTTGATTCCAGAAAGTGTTACTCCAAGCATTACCCCTTACAGATATCCCTATGCCCAGAAGAGTGAAATTGAACATATGGTTGCAGAAATGCTAGAGGATGGTATAATTCAACCTAGCGAAAGTTCTTTCTCTTCTCTAGTAGTATTGGTGCATAAGAAGGATGGATCATGGGATATGTGTTCAGATTATAGAGATATCAACATGCTTATTATTAAAGATAAATTTCTCATTCCTATCATTGATGAATTGTTGGATGAAATACATAGAGGAATTTACTTCACCAAGTTGGATCTTCATTCATTATATCATCAAATTAGAATGAAGATGGAAGACATTCTGAAACAACATTCAGAACTCATGAAGTTCGTTATGAATTAAATGCCTTTTGTCCTTACTAATGCAATTTCCACATTTCAAGGTTTGATGAATTCCACTTTCAAACCCTTTCTTAGAAAATTTATGTTAGTATTTTTTGATAATATACTAATCTACATCAAGTCTTGGAAATATCATGTTCAACATGTTGACAGGGTGCTAAAACTATTGGAGGAGAAACAATTGTATGCAAAACCCTCCAAATGTTTCTTTGGGGTATAGGAAGTGGAATATTTGGGTCATATTGTATCTCATGAGGGTGTTAAGGTAAACCCTAAAAAAATTAAATCCAACAAGGAATGGGAAAATCCAACAACCTTAAGGAACATTCAAGGATTTCTTGGGTTGACAGGGTATTATCACAAGTTTGTTAAGAATTATGGGAAGATAGAAGCATCTCTAACAACATTAATGAAGAAAGATGCATTTTTTGGACTCCAGATGAAACTAAGGCCTTTGAACATCTTAAAGAGGCAATATGTTGAGCTACGATCTTAGCTACACTAGACTTCACAAAAACCTTCATTGTGGAATGTGATGCCATAGGAAAAGTAATTGGTGTTGTTTTAATGAAATAAGGAAGACCCATTGCTTTTGAAAGTCATCCATTCAAGTGAAAGTATTTACACAAACCTAATTGTGAGAATGAAATTTTAGGAATACTACATGCCCTAAAGCAATGGCGTCCTTACCTAATGGGAAGACACTTCAAGGTAAAAAAAAGCCATGATAGTCTTAAATAATTCTTAGAAAAAATATTATCTTCAGAAGAGAAGCAAAAATGGGCCACAAAGATGTTGGGTTATGACTTTGAAATCATCTAAAAAAAAGGGAAGAAAAATGGTGTTGCAGATGCACTCTCAAGAAGGGATGAGGATGTGGAGGCATTACTGTGTCATTTATATTATCCAGCCTGATTGGATAACTAAAGCAAGGGATGAATGGAAGAATGATGAAGAAGTGTGGAAACTCATTCAAAAGTTGTAGCAAGATCCCAATGCATCTGATACATTTATCTGGAAAAATGATTCACTATGGTACAAAGATCACTTATATCTATGTAAGAACTCCCAACTCAAACAAACAGTACTTTTGGAATTGCACACCTCTCCTATAGGAGGGAAATCTGGATGTTATGCAACTAGATCATAAAACAAAAGAAAATATAGATCAATGACTTGAAAATTAGCCTCTTCAAGGGGGAAACCTCTTTTACATCACATAAATGAACAATTATTGGATGATACAAAAGACAAGACCTCCTTGGTATATATAGGAGTCTAAAGGGTCACAATATAACTAGAGCCTACATAATAATAATAATGTAAGGGAACAACAATAACAATATCAGGCTTCTATGGGGCACAAAAATAACAATATACAGGCGACATGGGTATAACAATAACAATAAGAACACTACACTAACAATAAAAATAAGGGGGTTACACTAGTAGTATTGGGACCTAGCATGCCCCTCTCCTTAAAAAAAAGTGTTGTACTCAATGCTTGAGTATTCTTAGATGATTATGTATAAAATTCTCATCATCCCATGTGGAATTTTCAATGGGTAAGTTCTTCCACTTAATGAGATACTCTAAAATTGATTGATTCTATAGTTGTCGGGTTCTTGTTTTCGTGACTATTATCAACTTTCCTTGCCACCATGAATGCCTTCTCCAATGAATTAGGTTCTCAAAGGAAAACTTCATTTGGATGTTATCCTTTAAAGTCCCTATGAAGATGTCAATCCTATGCTCCTCTAGAATATCATTTACCTTGATATTCAATCTCTGGAAGTCCTCAATGTGCTCCGCCATTGAACCCTTTTGTTTGAGATTTATCAATTGGCTAAAGAATGTATTGATATTTGTATCCTCATAATGTGTTACCAATTCTTCCATAAAAAATTTCCAAGTGAAAATTGATTTACGAGAACAAAACCATTGATACCACACAAATTGATTTTGTTCTAAATATAAAGATGCAATGTGTATCTTTTGTGTGTGATGCATCATGTATCTCAAAGAATTTCTCCATCTGTAGTATCCATGTTACTAGATTCTTTCCATCAAAATTCCTCATATCTATCTTTGGAATGCGGTGAGTCTTAAACCCAACATTGGAGTCTCTAAATTCATAATTCATATTCCTTTTATTCTCACCATGATTTTCATGGATTACCTTGTCACCACTGGAAAGCTTTTCTTATAGGAACTTTGTCAACCCTTTCAACTTGACATTCATCGCATCCATGTCTACTTTAAAAACTCCCATGCCTGCTTTAAACCATCCTTCAAACCTTCCATGTTTCCTTTTATTTTTTCTTCTAAACCACCCATCTTAGCTTCCATTCCATTTTTTGTTACTCTTTGCGAGAGTGAAACTTGTTGCACCTGGTCTCGTAATTTTGATATATCATGTTGCATTTCTTCCTCTTCTTCATGCGTCATAGTAGAGATTTTTGGTTGCTTACTAGGTGTATCCACTTTTTTGTTTTAAGCAATTTTGGAATCAAAAAATGTTATATATGCTTCACTATGACCTTTGAATCACTTCAAACAAAAGTTATGCAAAATCTTTAAAAGATGCACACCTTTTTCATGCTTTTAGGAGCTCGATCTTGAAACTATTGTACCTTTGTAATTTCGGCCTCCCAAGGTCTGAAATTTCATCTTGTAGTATCCCTCTAGTTATTCTTTCTAATGTAATAAATCAGACCAAGATTGGATTTTTCAAGATAAATTTATGCCAAATCTCCCATGATGACCTGATTATGGACTATTTCAGTAGAGCAAAGTTGTACAGGATTCCACGTGTCACTCTTTCAACATCCAAGCCTGGAATTCATACACAAGAAACTAAAGTCCATGTGCTTTCGGTCACTTTTAAAAAAATTCAAATCCAATGCTCAAAGACAATGTTATGATGATTTTCCCTAGGTCACCTATTTGAGACTGAATTTTGGAGCATGCAGAAACCCTAAATTTTTATGACCATCTCTTAGAAAATATAGCGAACCAAGATCTAAATTTTTTACACAAAGTTCAACAATATTTCAGCTCCACATGGTCGAAATTTCAACTTCGGAATCCCTCTATAAAAAATTTTATAGCGAAAATTCCAAGATGACATGTTTGAAGCAACAAAACCCTAAAAGTCAAAGCTCTGATACCAAATGTTATGTAACCATATAACAAAAAAAAAATGAAAATTAGCCTCTTCGATGGGGAAACCTCCTTTATATCACATAAATGAACAATTCTTGGATGATACAAATGACAAGACCTACTAGGTATATATAGGAGTCTAAGGAGTCACAATATAATCAGAGCCTACATAACAATAATAATGTAAGGGCACAAAAATAACAAAAAGGAGGCTAAATTAACAATAACAAAAAGGGTGTTACATTTATCTGGAAAAATGATTCACTATGGTACAAAGATCACTTATATCTATGTAAGAACTCCCAACTCAAACAAAGGGTTCTTTTGGAATTGTACACCTCTCCTTTTTTCCCAGGAAAAAATTGTAATTTTATTAGTGAAAACAAAAGTACATGTTGCATTTGCTAAGAAACATAGCATCATCAAGTCCATGATTGATGATAATCAGAAACATACAAAAATCAAACTAATATACATTTGAGGAGAAAAGTTAGGCTTTTCTCCCTTTCTTTTTCTCGACCTTGCGCCACTTCCCTTGAAACGACGAAGAAGTGACAAGAGCAAGTTGATTTCCAACTTCAGGTCTAGCATTGTCCTTGTCTGAATCTGAATTTTCTGATGAATGTATATGTTTGTACCTGTTAGCTTCCCTGACAAAAGGCCCAAAATTGGATCCATACATGTCCTAAAAATCTTAAAAGTTGCTTAAAAAACATCCCAAGGGATCCATATATACTCCAAAGCACTCCCTTAGTCTTCAAAAATGCTCAAAAATCATCCATCGATCAAAATAAGAAAGGGAGGAAAGCCCTTGTAAGGGCTCAAAATCATTATCGGGAGGCGAAAACCAAAGCAAAACAGTGACAAACCCACAAACGTAGGCTTAAACAGGGAAGGAACAGCCACCGTTAGATCTGGCCGATCAACGGCCCAAATCTAGGCAGCTAATCGCAATCGGCCAAGCAAAGGGGACAGTTTACAGGCAGGCACATGACACCACCGATCAGCGATCGCCGATGATCGGATCGGCGGGTTGCATCGGTGGGGAACATATGCAGTGATATATATATATATATATATATATATATATATATATATATATATATATATATATATATATATATATATATATATATATATATATATATATATATATATATATATATATAAGGCTTGGGTATTGAGCGATCAGTGATTGCGATGGGGTCGCATTGCTATATCGCATCGGCACTATACCATAAGACGGGGCCTATGCACAAGTGTAAGTGCGATGCGATAACCGGACCCGACGGCATTATAGTGGGGATTTCATACATTTTGAGATCTGCGCCCAAGCCATTTTCAATGTATTTGGTATATTTTCGTTATATAAACGAAAATACAAAGGGAGCCTTGGTAGCTCCGATAGCGATAAAGCCTGGACCTGAAGGGGTTCGGGAATGATATTGTATAATTTTTCAGGTCCGGGGAAAGCCACATTTCAATGTTTTTATGTATTTTCGTTATTTCGATGAAATACAAAGGAAACCTGGAGGCCTTGCGATTGCGATGAGGCATGGACCTAAAAGGGTTTGGGAAGTGATATATATAATATTTGATGTCCGTCGACGACTATTTTCCCGTGTTTTTAACGTTTTTAGGCATATTTCAAAATACAAAGGAAAAGCTAAAACAAGCAGGATTTCGGGTGGGCCATGGGCGGTAAGAGGTTTAGGCTGAGCTCTGCGCGATGCCATACAGTGTCTACCTCGTGTCCAAAACAACAAGAGAGAAAACTGCCCTCATCAGGCAGTTAACTCTAGGACAAAGGGGGCGCCTGAAATGAATCATCACCATTGGATCTGGGACTCCCAGATCGACAACGGAGACTTGTTGTCATTGCAAAGGCGGACCCAAGAGGGGAATAAGCCATTTCTAAGGATTTCTTAAGTCTGAAAAGGACAAAGGTAGGCGGGATTTTCACAGTGTCACTGTGTTTTCTATTTTAAACAGAAAACAGTCTTGTATTAACAGAAAGCGGCCATTTAGAGGGATATACAGGCCCGAAGACCCATTGCACCATATAACAGATCCTAGGAGACACATTGTTGGGAAACAAGAGCCTGGAAAGGGAAAGAGAAGGGCCACAACATGCTGCAACCTGAATCAAATAAGATCGGGGAGCATCAACAGCACAGACAGTGCAACCATCACACCAACAAACATTATGGAGCAGCTTAGGCATGAGAGAGCTCCCAGACAGCGCAGCAACTGCCCAAAATATCTGAATGCAGTTATTCCTTTGTCAGAAGAGGAAAACCGTTGAGCCATGCTTGCCTAGAAGGCATCAAATCAGTTAAATAATGCATAGCAGGCAGAGTAAGACTCCGAGCCTTCTAAAGAGCTCTGGAGCATTGTAAACAGGCTATAAATAGTTGTTCGTAAGATGTAATAAGGGTTCAACTTTTGGAGATTATTCCTCCTCTGTTCATTCAAGCTTCTCATCTGCATTCTTTAGTAATACAAGCTTCTTTTGTTGTTATATGTTCAATGTCCATTTCTCTTCTGTTCTATGCTTGCACTTGAACAATTTGTTCAGGTTTTCTTTGTGTTTAAGGCCAGATAACTGTCATCTTATCTCTGCTTTGATATATTAGATTTGCAAGCTTCTTTGCTGCCTGTAGCTAGCCATTTATATGTGTTATTATATATGCATCTGCCAGTATAGTCAGTAAGCTCATTTGTTTCCTGTAGTCAGTCATTCATATATGTTCACGTATGCAATCTGTTGGTACTATCAATATTCTCCATCTATCCATTAAATCTACAAACTATTGAGAATTAGTGGTCTAAGCCTTGTGTTGTTGAGGGTGTTCATGCATGTCTTGAGTGAGAATAGAGCTGAAATGGTTATCTAAATTGATCCAAACCATCATTTATTCCAATAGTTCAGAGAAAAATATTGAAGATTATATGTTACTAGGCATCTTCGATCTGCAACCTAGGAGAGTTTCCTGGAGTGCTAACATAATTGGCGTCGTTGCCGGGGAGAGGAAACTGAAGCTCAGCTTCCCTGGGAAATGACACAGATCCAGCTTTGATGATAGACAAAGTCTGGGCACTTTTATGGTTGCAATCATCTATCTGGCGACTCTAATGGAGGCCGAACCTCTTGGTGACTCCACTTCATAGTTCTGGCTCAGTTTGTGAGGCATACTTGGAGAAACCCTCAAAAGTTACAAGCTGACCCAGTACCTGACCTTGAAAATATCATCAAATAAAGAAAGGTATTGCAGAAATGAGCATCGGGTTAAGGTAAACCTAAACGATCTCCTATATCTCTTCAAGAAAGGCCTGTAATAGAACAAATATATGTTGAGAGTATAGCTTCTAATACTAGCAGCAAAGAAAAACTCTTAGAGATTCATAAAGCTCCTTATTCTTTAGGTTTTCCTTTTGTTGTATGCCCAAAGGAAACCTCACCTCCTATCCATCATACTCCTTCAGTCCTATCAATCACTCCTTAGCCCTCTATCATTTAGACTGCCAATACTCTTTTAGCCACCACAACTATGGCAGGTCCACAAGCACCTACCAAAATGGAAAGAATCATAGCTGCTAGGTATGGGCCTCTAATACTGCCCACTCCTCTGAATGCCATGCCTACTGGAGAATATCAGAAGTATATGCCTAAGTTCACTGGAACTGAAGGTGTTACTGCTAAAGAACACCTTGAGTCATTCTATAGCTATGTTGATAACCTAGACGTTAGTGAAGATGATGTCTGGATGATAGTCTTTGTCCAAAGCCTAGATGGAGAGGCTAGAAAATGGTTCAGAGAACTAAGCCCAAGATCTATAGCTGATATGGAGGCTTTAGATGATGCATTCCTGAAGCATTGGGGGATAAAGAAGGATCTCCTCTACTACCACACTGAGTCTGGGAACTTACAGAGGGAAAATGGTGAGTTGTTGTCTGATTTTAATAAGAGATTTAACCGCATGTACAGCAAGATACCTGCTGAAGTAAAACCCACCACTAGCTCTACTAGACTCATCTATACCAGTGCCTTTGATTCTGACTTCTATTTACTATTGAGGGAGAGGCGATGTGCTTCTTTGGCTGATATGCAAGATGCAACCCTGGAAGTAGAATCAAACATCATGGTTGTAGAAAAGCTCAAAGGTAACGCTGATAGAAGGAGACAGAGGGGCGAGCCTTCATCATCTTCAGACCCCAAGATCGATAAAATGGCCAAGATGATAGAGTCATTAGCCTCTGAAGTTTCCAAATTAAAGATTGAGCAGCATTCTGGGAAAGGAAGGGTTCCTAATACTTTTTCTCCTCCAAATCCAAACCCATATATAAGACCTAATGAGGAGTTTCATATTTTGCAAAGAAGCAAAGAGACCAATGAAGACCAAAGGGTGAAGACCCATTTTCAAAATGCAGTCATGGAAGAAGAACAGTTTGAGGAAGATGATGAGATCCATTGTATGGAAGACAAAGGTAGTGCCACTTTTTTAACCAAAGCTGCCTATGAGAAGTCATTATTCAATGGCCAGATCAGCCAAGAATGGGATGGTGAAGCTATTCTACAAACTGTAGATCAGCACCAATATAATCTGAGGTCTATGAGGAATAATGTCAAAGAAACTCTTGTTCATAAAGCTGATGTCCCTGCAGAACAGCAAGCTAATAAGCAGAAGCAACCAACAGTTTACCCTATCATCCTCAAAGCTCCAGCCATAGAGGTAAGAGGCCTTGACAAGTCCCCTTCTTATTTCAGTTTTCAATCATAAATCCAGAAGCCAAGAATACCTATGCCCCTGATTGAACTAGTGAAGAATGAGTCCTTCAAGAAATCTATCCTTGAGGCTCTTGAGCCTAAAACCATCCAAGATTCCACTGACTATGTAAATCTGCAAGATGACCAACCAGTTGTTATTCTCAGCCCAATGATCGAAAACTGTGAAGACAGCTCCCCATCATTCTATGTTTCTCTGTCTATTTATGATGAAATCCTTCATAATTGTCCTCTAGACACTAGAGCCAGCCATGATCCAATGCCCAAGGCTGTCATGGATAAGCTCGGTCTTGACATTACCAAGCCTTATCAGTTGGCCTCTATGCAGCTTAAAAAATCAATTTGCCAAATCACAGAGGAAGAAGGCCCACAGATTTGGGACATGTTCTTTGATGGGGCTTGCTCTAAGGAAGCTACAGGAACAGGTGAAGTCCTTGTGTCCCCCACACAAGAATGCATTGATTCACCTTTTATATTAACTTTTCAGGTCACAAATGACACAGCATAGTATAAAGCAGACCTTATTATTTAGTAGGTATACAAAATCTTCCAAGCAAAACATCCAAGGCTGAGAGCATACAGAGATAAGGTGAAATATAGACCATCTCTGCCTGATAATATCAAATGTTGTAAAGTTTTTGAAGTAGGTGATCAAATCAATATGCTTTTGCAAGTCTTTGATGAATTTGTTGATACACAGCTTGACCAAGAGAAAGAAACCTTTAACAGAAAGGCAAAAGGGTCAATTTTCAATTTTGTGACTGTTTTCTCATCAACGATGCATTAAAGGAAGGAGAAAATGTTTTTGATGGCCCATTCAATGCGTTGTTCTTTGAATTTTATTTCAGTTAAGGCTTTCAAGCCTTGGTATTGTAAATATGTTGTTTTCAAAGTTTTTATTTCATGCTTAATAGACTCCATGCCCAATGCAACACTAGGAGGAAGATTTGATCTTGTTGTATACAGGAAAGGCATTGATCTGAGATCCTTGAAACCTCACAGGGAGGATTTCATCCCCAGAAGCAGCCAATGTTAGCTTCCCTGACAAAAGGCCCAAAATTGGATCCATACATGTCCTAAAAAACTTCAAAGTTGCTTAAAAAACATCCCAAGGGATCCATATATACTCCAAAGCACTCCCTTAGTCTTCAAAAATGCTCAAAAATCATCCATCGATCGAAATGAGCAAGGGAGGAAAGCCCTTGGAAGGGCTGAAAATCACTATCGAGAGGCGAAAACCAAAGGAAAACAATGAAAAACCCACAAACGCAGGCTTAAACAGAGAAGGAACAGCCACCGTTAGATCTGGCCGATCAACGGCCCAGATCTCGGCAGCTAATCGCAATCAACCGCTTGAGGGGACAGTTTATAAGCGAGCACATGATACCGTCGATTAGTGATCGTCGATGATCGGATCAGCAGGTCGCATCGGTGGGAATATATATATATATATATATATATATATATATATATATGTATATGTATATGTATATGTATATGTATATGTATATGTATATGTATATATATATATATATATATATATATATATATATATATATATATAAGGCCCGGGTATTGAGCGATCAGCTATTGCGATGGGCTCACATCGCTATATCGCATCGGCGCTGTACCATAAAGCAGGGCCTATGTACAAGTGCATTATAGTGGGGATTTCATACATTCTGAGATCCACGCCCAAGCCATTTAAAATGTATTTGGTATATTTTCGTTATATAAACGAAAATACAAAGGGAGCCTTGGCAGCTCCGATAGCGATAAAGCCCAGACCGAAAGGGTTTGGGAATGATATTGTATAATTTTTCAGGTCCGAGGAAAGCCACATTTCAATGTTTTTATGTATTTTCATTATTTCGATGAAATACAAAGGAAACCTGGAGGCCTTGCGATTGCGATGAGGCCCGGACCTGAAATGTTCCGGGAAGTGATATATATAATATTTGATGTCCGCCAATGGCTATTTTCCCATGTTTTTAACGTTTTTAGGCATATTTCAAAATACAAAGGAAAAGTTAAAATAGGCAGGATTTCGGGCAGGCCGTGGGCGGTAAGTGGTTTAGGTCAAGCTTCGCCCGATGCCATACAGCGGCTACCACGTGTCCAAGACAAGAAGAGAGAAAACCGCCCTCATCGGGCAGTTAACTCTAGTACAAAGGAGGTGCCCAAAATTAATCATCACCGTTGGATTTGGGACTCCCAGATCAATGGCGGAGACTTGTTGTCATTGCATAGGCGGACCCAAGAGGGGAATAAGCCATTTCTAAGGATTTCTTAAGTCCGAAAAGGACAAAGGTAGGTGGGATTTTCACAATGTCATTGCGTTTTCTATTTTAAACAGAAAACAGTCTTGTATTAACAAAAAGAGGCCATTTAGAGGGATATATGGGCCCGAAGACCCATTGCACCATATAATAGAGCCCAGGAGACATATTTTCGGGAAACAAGAGCCTGGAAAGGAAAGAGAAGGGCCACAGCACGCTGCAACCCGAATAAAATAAGATCAGGGAGCATCAACAGCACAGACAGCGCAACCATCACACCAACAAACATTATGGAGCAACTTGGGCATGAGAGAGCTCCCAGACAGCGCAGCAACTGCCCAAAATATCTGAATGCGGTTATTCCTTTGTCAGAAGAGGAAAACCGTCGAGCCATGCTTGCCTAGAAGGCATCAAATCAGTTAAACAATGCATAGCAGGTAGAGTAAGACTCTAAGCCTTCTAAAGAGCTCTGGAGCATTGTAAACAGGCTACAAATAGCTTTTAGTAAGATGTAATAAGGGTTCAACTTTTGGAGATTATTCCTCCTTTGTTCATTCAAGCTTCTCATCTTCATTCTTTAGTAATACAAGCTTCTTTTGCTATTATATGTTCAATGTCCATTTCTCTTCTGTTTTATGCTTGCACTTGAACAATTTGTTCAGGTTTTCTTTGTGTTTAAGGCCATATAACTGTCATCTTATCTCTGCTTTGATATATTAGATTTGCAAGCTTATTTGCTACCTGTAGCTAGCCATTTATATGTGTTATTATATACGCTTCTGCCAGTATAGTCAGTAAGCTCATTTGCTGCCTGTAGTCAGCCATTCATATATGTTCATGTATGCAATCTACTGGTACTGTCAATATTCTCCATCTATCCATTAAATCTACAAACTATTGAGCATTATTGGTCTAAAGCCTTATGTTGTTGAGGGTGTTCATGCATATCTTGAGTGAGAATAGAGCTGAAATGGTTATCTAACTTGATCCAAACCATCATTTATTCCAATAGTCCAGAGAACAATATTGAAGATTATATGTTACCAGGCATCTCTGATCTGCAACCTAGGAGAGTTTCTTGGAGTGCTAACAGTACCCACTGGTATCCATTGCTTCTGGTATGTTTGCTAGTAGTACCAGATTGTTCTGTGGTTCAGTAGGATCTTGAGAGTTTTCCCCTTGTGTTTATGGTACCTTTGTTGTCTGGTTGTTCCCAATGTGTGTGGGTTCCTCCTTTGCTTCGCCCTCCTCCTCATCAGGTTTGGGTGGAGGGAAATTCCAGCCTTTGGGTTGTTTCCCATTCTTCTTCTTTCTTCTGGTGTCTTTCTTGGCTTCAGGACACATAATTTGAAGGTGCCCTATTTCCCTACAAATTCTACATCTGAAAGTTGTGTTCTCATAATATAGAAGTTGTGTCCAATTCCGTTTTTTCTAGATCAGTTGTATGTGATCCAGTAAACCTTTGTTGAGATCTACTTTCACACATATTAGTGCGTATGTTTAAATCCTTTCCTCCAATCTTTGGGTATCTGTCTTGATATATTCCCCTATGATGTTCACTATATCTACTAGAACACGATCGTCCCATAAATGTAGAGGGAGATTGTGTAGCGGACCCAAACCGGCATTCTGGTAAAAACCATGGTGTTTGCATCAAATTCTGGGAACCATGGTCCTTCCTGTAAGATAATGTCTCTTGCCTCTAATGTTGGGAATTTTACAATGAGGAACCCTTTGGAAAAGAGGTGTATTTCACAATCTAATGTCCAATTGGTCAAAATCCAATGAAAAATCTCTACTCGTTTTGGCCAGAAATAGTTGAAACAATAAATAATGTCTTGTGATTCAATGTAGCACAATGCTCATCTGCTTTTATATTGTCTATATTTAGTTCTGGAATGGAGTTTAATTGCTCCATTATGTACAGGCTAGGGGAAGTACCTACTTGTTTTGTTGGTTTTGTATAAGATCATTTTCCTTGTAGGATGTTCTTGAAGGAGACTCCTCCATTTATTTGCTTCTGTTTTGTTTCTTTTCTTTTCGAATTACTGCTCCCATAACCTACTCCTGCATTATTTATTTTATTGGCTGTCGCAACACCACCTCTTAGTCTCAGGTTGAGGGTTATGGAGGATGTTAATAGGATATGATAATCATTCAAAGACCGGTTATCCTGTAATGTTCTTCCCCCATATATCAATTCTGCATATGAGCAGGGTATCTGACATTTTGTGATATGTTGTGCTTCAATTGTATCACTCTATCTGTTTTATTTACCCAGACTAACGAAGAAATCCCAATCAAGGTTTTTAGAAAGATTTGAAAGCGAAGAGGATTTACCAGGTTCCAGGAGCCATAATCCAACTTGTTGTTGATAGGCCACTCTGTTACGGGTATCCCATATGGCTTAGTGCTCGGTATGGCACGATTGTTGGCGCAGGTTGAACCTGGGGCCATCCCATCAATGCCAAATTTCAGTGCTTGTTCCTGCTCTATCTTGTGAGAATGGATGATGGTGTGGTGCACCAGGAGAAGAGGGCCTTTATCTTGTTTTCCTTCAACGCCAATAAGTTATGGGCCTGAAGTACCTAGTTTTTCTATTCTCCCATCCAACTTAGTGACATGGAGCTGGTGTGGTTGTAACAATAGTCTCGCCTCCACATCAGTGCCAAAAAAATGTATCTCTTCCTCTGTGAGTGACATAAAGTTATTCCCCTCGTGATTTTGGTGCCAAATGCAAGACTTTGAACACAATGGGGATCCATGTCGCAGTTCCAGTGTTTTTCGTGTGCTTTGTCCACTAAAAAATTGTTGTATCTGCCTTCCTCAGGGAATCCAACAGCAGTTGTGAAAAATATGTCCAAGGAGCCCTCTTCAACCATTCCATCTGGGGTGTGTCGGCTCCTATGGGCCCAAGAAAAATGTGGAACCAAATGCGGCAGAACGATATCATTTTTTATCCCTTGAGTTTGGAATCCACCGCAAGACATTGATCTCCCTTTCTGTAAGCTCCAGGTCCCCAGCGATCCAGTATCCAGGTTGATCACGCCAATATGGAGATTCAGTATATGCCCACCCAAAGTTCAGAGCCCTCCAGCGACCAGGTGCCTCGGTTCCTTGGATGCCATGCGAGCCATCCAAGGGACAGATCATGACAGCTGATCCAAATCCAACATTTCCACACAGTGAAACTCTAACTCCGCTTAGCTCCATTTTTTCCTTATCCATGCCTTAGATTTTTTCTGCACACCTCTCCTTTAGGAGGGCACTCGGGATTTTTGAAAACTTACCAAATTGTCAAGAAGGAAATTTTTTGGGATGGCCTTAAATCTGATATTTAGAAGTTTATGCAAAATGTTTCATTTTTCCAACAAAATAAAGTTGAGATCATTAAGACTCGAGGTCTTTTACAACCATTATCCATTCCAAGTCTACATTGTGAGGAGCTCTCAATGGATTTTATCGTAGGTCTACCCAAGTCTAAAGGAAAGAGTTTCCTCATGGTGGTAATTGATAGACTTACCAACTATGCACACTTGTGTACACTATCTCATCCTTTCAAAGCGAGTGCAATCGCTACTACTTTTATGGAAACAATTCAAAAGCTACATGGAAACCGAAAGATTATTACAAGTGATAGAGATCCCATTTTCACTGGAATTTTTGGATAAAATTATTTTATTGTCTTGGTACTTAATTAGCTCATAGCTCATCTTATCATCCTAAATCCTATGGTAAAACTAAGATAGTGAATTTTTTTTTGGAAGGATATCTTCATTGCCTTGTATCTGATAAGAAAATATAATGAGTTAAGTGGTTACCTCTGGTATAATGGTGGTATAACACTTCTTTCCATACCGCAACAAAAATGAACCCATTTATGGCACTTTATGGATATCATCCACCATCCATCATCATCTATAAGAGAATAATATAGGGTTCAAGTGGTGGATGATCACATCAAACATCATCAACAATTTCTCCAACTCTTGAAGGATAACCTGACTTTGGCATAGAATCAAATGAAAAAACAAGCAGATCAACATCATAGTGAAAGAAGTTTTGACATGGGGAATGGGTTTTTTTGCGGCTACAACCATATAAAAAAATGTCCCTCAAGTAAGCTAACAATTATAATAAATTATCACCCAAGTACTATGGCCCTTACAAGGTGTTGCAAAAGATTGGTACTATGGCATACAAATTGGAGTTTCCTGCATCTTCACTAGTACACCCAATTTTCCATGTTTCATGCTTAAAGAAGGTTATAGGTGACAAGCTCCTAGTTTAAACTATATTTCTAGAATTTGACAAGGAAGGAAAAAACATATTGGAGCTCGAAGCAATACACGGAAACAAGAATCTGACAGCTACGAAATCAATCAAGTTCATAGTATCTCATTAAGTGAATGAACTTACCTGTTGAATATTCCACATGGGAGGATGAGTATTTTATACAAAAATATCCATAACTACTCAAACATTGAACACAACACTTTTTTGAAGGAGAGGGTCATGTTAGGTCCCTATAATATTAGTGTATCCCCTATATTGTTATTATGTGCCCCATAGAAACCAACTATTGTTATTGTTGTTCCCTTATATTATTATTTTTATGTATGCCCTAATTATATTTTGGCCCTTTATACTCCTATATATACCAAGGAGGTATTTTCATTTGAATCATCCAATAATTGTTCATTTATGTGATGTAAAGGGAGGTTTCCCCCTCGAAGTGGCTTATTATCTAGTCGTTGATCTATATTTTCTTATATTTTTATGTTACTTTTTTATCTAGATACATAACAAGCATTAAATACCAGGTGCAAGCCAAGCAAAGGGGGAATACTTAGTTCAAAATCATTTTAACCCGCAACCTTTATGATTGGGTAAAAGAAATATTGAAGTGGTTTGATCTTCCTAGAGGTTCCTATGAGGTGCTCTTTTTATAAATGCTACAACATCTTATTACCAACCTAAAATTTATGTGGAACCTTGTGCTAGTCATGTTACTACTTTTACTTGGAATTAGCTTTCTGTAGGATACCATCAAATTGTGTTTGGAGGTGTTGGATCTGTTCAACAATTTTGGTTGCTATATATGCCTCAACCTGAGCATGGGAGGACTTTTCCTGTGAAGATGCAATGGGAAAAAATACATCAATTGGAGTGAATGGTTGGAACCCCAAGCACACCTAAAAATGACTATGGACATTAGAGCTATGGAGGACTCTATTATATATATGTTGAACATATGTAAGGATTTCATTACATGCATGCACATGCTTGGAATTTTACATGCATAAGATATGGACAATCATCTTGTTGAACACTTCTATTTGTCCACCTATTTGGTGATGAAAGCCGGTTGATTCGATAAACCTGGTATTCATCAAAGACCATAAGTTGGACCAAAAGGTACTGAGGAACATGTTGTCCCTATCTGAAATAATGGTCCAAGCTAGTCCAAAATGAACCCAAACATGCTCAATGAAGAGTTAAGCAATGAATTTAGCTATGATACTCTTCTTTCATGGTTCCAACAATTCCATCTTACAGAATTAGACAACCATACACACACAATCATACCATGATTGGTGGATGGAAAACTTGACTATATTCCATGGATATTGACTCCAAAGGATTTTCTAAGGCAGGAAAAATGAGCGTACAACTCCTACTTATTGATGGATGGTTTATCAATGGCATAGGTGGTGTACAATATAATATATCGTTCAACGTCTTCTCAGAGATTTGGTTAGGAGAAATAATTATGAAGTACTATTGTTGTCTTCTCCACACCAAAGTGCATCACCACTTAAGTATATTATGCTTCCCAAACCATCTTGTCCCAGATAACACAAGAGTGCATCCTAGAGGTGGAAGTTTGGAATTTGCTTTCTTGTACTCAACATTTGGTATGTCATAGTGAAGTTAGAGTCATTGTTGTATAATTGTGGCCACCTAAAGGTATCATGTCCACAAGAGTTAAGAATTATGTTTAACACCACAACCATGGGCCAAATGAGGTAGTTTGCAACATGATTGGGGTTAATCCTCCTGTATTTCATGTTTACGTTGAATTGATGTACTATAATGTTCCCTCCCAACCCCTTGTACTTCCTCGGGTTGTGGGAGGCTCCAACCCGACCTCCTAGGGCTCATTATGAAGATGGGGTTACAAAAACCCTTATTTTTCATCTTTGTCAAAACCCAACATAAATACCACCATCACATTCAGCTTTTTGAGAGATTTCTAGTGATATAAATTTTATCTCTATCCAACTCTCAGATTGAGAGTTATTCCATTTTAAACTTTAACTAATTAAATCCATCCACATTATCAAGACGTTGCCATGTGGCATCCACGCGTCACCCACATGGCTCTACCACATCACCTACGTGGCAACCACATGCCCCTAGTTGTGCACCTGTGGTGCTTGCCACCTATTGTAGCAGTTACAACAACCCCAAATTTTTTTGACAAGAGGCAAATTTTGGAGTCCCCTTCATTCAAATTATAAACATCGAGATAACTAAGTTCATCAAGCTCTACTTCATAATCCTAATCTAGCAAGATTAAGCCTACTTTTAACTTGAGTATCTTGTGAGAAGCTACAAGGTGCAACACGCTCTCATTGCACAATTTGGTAGTCTAGTGTAACGTCCCTCATCATATTGCATCGCATTGTCTCAACGTTGTCACATTTGTCCTTGTGATATGGCATTTATTGTGCATTAATGAAGCTCTCACATGTGGATTTTCTATATAATCCCCCCACCCCATTTCATTTTCACCCCAAGTTTTATCACATAGTGCTCTCATTCCTAATTGTTGCATGGCTTGATATTGTTCTTTGTGATCTAATCTTGTTGTGTCACTTTATCCCAAAGTTTTCATGCCACATGTCAGGTAAGTCCTATGACTCTGCCTTTTCTATCATGTCTTAGATAGTAGTCCAGCTCTTAGTACAATCCCTCAATGCTGCTCATAGACTGGATAGACACAACATATGCCTTCCCTCAGTCCTCCAAGCCTCCTATTTCCTTGTGCAGTTTCTCCTCGGTCCTCTGGCTACCACCTGTGTGAATTCACCTCTCACACAACTCACCAAACTTAGAAGTAACTACGCAATCTCCAAGGAATGAATTCCTTCTGCATATAAGAGATATCCTCAATGCAATATTCCTGCAACTGATAGTACATTTCCCATCATTTGATCTCAACTGGGTCACTAACTGAACTGACATGCATGAGTTATTTATGAGCGAATATTCAGTTATCTGAAGTGTAGTAGTTACATGCATGCATGCATTAACTAACTGAACTCACAATCAGTTCCACAAACTGTTGGAACTAATCTAACTGGACTTAACTCAGTTAACTGAGCTAACTAATTACAACTCAAAGTACAACTCATCCTGATCACTTTAATTAAGGGATAAGTTCCTCAATCAAAGGGGAAACTATTGCATGTCTTCACATAGACTTCATGTTTGATTTTCTACAACTAATTAACTCAATATGAATTAATTAATTATTTTTTCAAACCACTGCTAAGATCAAATTCGAATTTTAATTCTCAATTTTAGTTCAGGGACTAACTAAAATTGGAATGTATCCCGAAATGCTATTTATAGCAATGTTATTTTTATCACTTCTATATTTAGCATTTCTTGTTGCTATTTTCAACATTTCTATCTTACGCCATAGCGCAACCCTCCTACACATATTATTATGGTAATTTTTAAAGCTCTATATTTCATTAATCTCCCTGTCACTTCACAAGTGTATTTCACAAGCTTGACTCCCTAGTTGTACCATGGCACAAATCCTTCATGCATCCCTACATGGCCTTGTGAATTTGTGTTGTGTTACAACATTATTAAATGCTTGTGTTGCAATGCATAAACCTTATATAAATGGCTTTCTCACATTGCACTGCAAAACAACTTTACTACCTATCTTCTAGCCTTGCAGTATGACACATATATCCTTCCCAATCTTTATAGTGCTGGCACAATGTGCCACATAGTCTTTTCCATATAGTTTCTCATCATATCACCTCATTAATTCATAGATTTATCTCTCTCCTTGCATTATAACGTATAGCCTTTTAGCATACAATATTGCTCCCCTCTACTATGCACTGAGCTTTCTTTTGATTTTTCTAACATTTTTTCATAATGAATAATTTTTAAATGTCAGGTTTAGTAGATATATAGTGTTTCATCAGCTCATCATCAAGATAAGAAATGGCCCCATCAAAGCAAATACCGAGAAAATATATTGCAGAAGAGGGACAAGAAGAATATTTGTTCGTTCAATTCCCATATACACTGAAATTACATGTTGTATTAATAAATCTACGAAAATCAATTGGCCACGAATCTATAATTTATTTGCTTGGAAGGATATCCTTGATAAAGAAGAAGAGAATGAGGTCAACCAAAATGTCAAAAGGTCTTGATTGCACAAAATTGCATCACATCCAATAGTCTTCCCCTAGGAGAGACGATCGAGTGCATTATAAAGTGCATTGATGTTAAAGATGTGACCATTAGAGATAGCCACGGTGAAGACATAGTTGTATACACATACACTTGCATTGTTGAATACTACAAATTGATTAAATATCAAGTAGCACTCACAGCGAGTTGGTATGACAATTTCAGCCTAAGTAGCAAAGACATCTTAAAGGGTTAGTTGCAGGACCCTAGCAAGTTTTGGACCAAGACCGACATGGTTTACAAGATTAAATTTCTAATGAGAGTATATCAACTAATCGTGGTTGTGTATTGCTGACGTTATGGCAAACCTAATGTAGAGAAATTTGAAGAAAGTTTGGTGTCATTGATGTACACTTGCACCCAATAAGGGAGTGTGCTCAACTCGGCATAGATTCTAGCAGCTTATATTCAAACAAGAGTAAGAGAAGCCCAGACTACAGCAGTGGGAAAACTACCAAAGTTTTATATGGCATCATATTCGATCGACGGTGTGTGTTCTAAATTTGAATTTGAGACGTTGGGATGGAGATGGATTTTCTCTCCAAATATTTAGCCAATACACATATATTGTATGGATTTATGAGACGTTCATTGCAAAACATCTTATGTAAGGATAGTAGAAGGATTTATCTCACCATTATTCTGCATCCTCTTTGAAAACAACTCTCCTTGTATGTCCAACCATGCCAATGCAACATTGCAAGATTTAGTTGATTGGTTCACACCTTTCGATGCCACATACATCAGGTCATTCGAAGCATGAAAATCCCCACATCAACTCCCACTATTCATCACTGACAAAGTGATTCTATAGGAAGTATCATACAAAGTGATCATGGGAGTTAGAGGCATGTTAGCAAGAGCGAAGAAAGCACCATGGTATGCCTACCCTTTCTATGTAGGAACATACTACATAAAAGGTTGTAAAGAAGTGGTGGCCAAAACCAGTGACTTGGAATGCTTCAAATTCGGGGAACTCAATTTCCGTAGGTACGATCCAAGAGGCATAGTACCAATACATTGCTCTCAATTGAAATATAGGTGGTTATACACTTTGAATACCAATGAGGATGAAGAGAAAATCAAGAATTACTATAACACCGTAGAGGCCATATATGCTTAGAAAATTGCACATGGCTCTCAACCTACAAATGTTGTTGAACCCACCACTAGAGAATCTTCAAAGGGAAAATATGCTAAAGATAAAAATGCTTCCTAAAAGAGGGAAAGAAAAAAGAAACAACCAAGAAATAAAAACAAAATAAGTTGAAGGAAGACCAATGGCTAGAGAAGGAAAGAGAGAAAAGGGAGAAAGCATAAGTTGAGAAAAAGGTGAAATAAGAAAGGGAAAGAACATAAAAGGAGGGAAAAGAGAGAAAGAAGAAGGAAGAGGAACATTTCGCAAAAGAGAGAGTAGAGGAACAAGATTAGGAAGAAGCAATACAAAAGGAGCAGCGAGAGAGAGAAACTCAAAATGTAGGCCAATACATATATCCTAGCATGGATGTTGAACCTTCAACCCTAGTTTTAGTGCCACTCACAAGAGGCCATTTACCAATTGGGGAGATGGGCATCGCAATTGTTGAAGAAAATCAAGTATTGGACTTGGAAAACTTCAGATTTGATCGCAGTTATAGCAAAATTATCCAGGAAAGATGCATATATTTAAGCTAAGAGTTAGCAAAACCAAATTTGGTCACCACTGAAAGAAACATAGTTTCTAATACATTGGACAATCCACTAGCTATTGCTTCAGTAGGAAAAAAATCCTCTTTTGCCATGGAGAGAAACATTGAACACCTTATGGATAAATTTAAGAAGCTATTGAGCGATCTTAAGAAGGCACAACAGGAAAATGAGAGACTTTGTAAGGAAAATCAAACCTTATCAGCCTCAACCTCCAACAAAGAAGACTGCCAAGCAACATCATTGTACAAACAAGTGATTGGAAGATATTATGAAGCAACTATATAGGGAACTTTCTACACTTCGAAGGGCTACTTCCAATTCAAAATGAAATCAAAGGAAAAGGTAAACAAATGAAGGAAGCCTTGACGACCATAAACATAATGCATAGGTTTAGTATAGAAAATCTAGATTCACCAAGAAATTTGCCGAGAAGATATGAGTTGAGCAAAGAAAGAGATAAAGTAGATATGATACTAGCCAGCCAATCCCAAGAGAAACTAGAAAAGGATGCAATAATAAATTTGAACATTTACCAACAACACCATATCATGATGGAAGTTTTGATAGAATCATACAAAATAGTTCCCATTGGATCACTTGGAGAAGTAAAGCTAGAACAGGAGATCTAGCGGGAAATACAAGAGATGATAGATACACGCAAGTTGGCCTTCACTCAAAAGGACACAAAGCCTGCCAAAGAGGTGCTTGAATAATAAGTAGTGGAACCAACAAAGTTTTAGATGATGTTACTACATTGTTTCACCAAATCTAGCTTTATATGAAGACAATAATGACCAGTACTTTCGAATGTGAAATCACCAATGAGAGGTTGATATCAAGGAAAGTAATATCCATAGACATTGACTACAAAGCCCTACATGTTAACTTGACCCAAAATTCACAAGCTCAAGCCCTAGCCTTGTCCATCTTGGAATTGGTTCCATAAAATATGTTTTTCTTTAATTATTTTGAATTTCGATGTAATTATATGAAAAGGAAATAGAATTAAAAATAAAGTAAAATAGAAATTAGACATGAGGGTAGTTGGAGAGTCATGGAAGGTGAATAGTTACCTCACTTTGTATAAATGCACCTTCTAGGCTAGTAGTAAGGACTTTTAGCTTTTGGACTCTTATGGAAATTTTGAAAGGAGAAAATCTTGTAATTACTTCAAAGATCAAGTATTGCCCTTTGCATTCCCACTTTTGGGTCTTGTGGAGATATTGTGTGAGTGTGAAAAGAATATTTTAGCATTAACAATTAGAAGCCTTTTGGGCCACAACAAGCATATTCTCACATGTTATCGAATGTTGTAAGACTACTCTTTGGTGTTGTTTGATGGCATGTGATTATTATTCATTTGTTGAAAATTAATGAACCACATCGTTTATTGTAGAATTATATCTTTTGGAATTTTTTGTTGATTTTATGTGCTTACATGTTAGTTGTTAAATGCAAACTACTTTACAATTAATAACTAGAACACTTTGATTTCCATGTATCTTAATTAAAGTTTGTTATCATTATTTCATTGAGCTGCATGGTTGTTTTATAAATCTACTGCAACGTTATTTATATCATTCGCTTAAGGTATTTTCATAAAGTTTTTTAAGCTTGTATCTCATCAAGGGTTTCATCCATTTTTTCCTTTCTCATTTCTTTTGTCCAAAATCTAGCTTTCACACAACACAATATGGCAGTCGTGCCAACATTCTGGATGGGACTTTTATCCCAAATGGTGTGAAGTCTAATTGGGACATCATATCAGATAGATCCCCCTAGACTGCAAGAAATTTATTTTTCCCCATCAACACCACCTCATCCTAGTTCATAGGTACCACAAGGTCTGACCCCTTCATTTTTTACAATGTTTCAATGTTATATCTAATTTTGAGGGGAGATCCAGGTACATGGGATTTTGCACTTTGGCATTCTCCCTAGACCCCCAGAACTCCAGATACAAACATCATTCGCGAGGTAATCCGACCTCGCATATATAGCCATCCAAATGGGCCCGACACCGGATATACTATACATTCTATGAAATATATCTCCATTCCAATTCAAGATTGCGTAAATATTCCACTAGGTCAAGCCCCACCTCGATACATCCATGAGGTAGTAAATATGGTTCGACACATAACCGTCCCCACAAATGTTTTTCAGTATGTGCAACCTCTTGAATCACTTGGATCTCAGATACATTTACTGGCCTTTAAGTATTCAACCATTTCGTATATCCAGGTTTGCCCAAGTGTCGAACCCTAAAATCACATTCAGCCCCAAATACAAAATACCGCCAATAACTTTTCCGACCCTAAATACAAAATCCTGCCAATAACCTATCTGATCCAAATACAAAAATATTATCTTTGCAATACTTAGACTTATAAAATATTATAATTTCAAAGGACTTTGCCAAGGTTCTCTTTGAAGTAGGGCATTTCTCAAAACACCCATTTTATAGAGATAAAACCCTTATACAAACACTAAGCATTCCAAATATTATACATAGCCATAATATAATCAATGGATCTATCAACATGTCTACTATAAGGCACTGAGAAAAGCTAATCCATAGCTAAAATTACTAGGTACTTCAACTCTCGATCCATCCATAGACCAACTACACTCCAATCTTTCTTGCAGTGTTGAAAATGTAGTAAGAAATTCTCAATTTTGATTTTTCCTTAATCCAATTGAGGAATTCGAAATTCCACATCAGCAGACAAGTTGGAGGAGTTAAATGAGGTGACATGGCTCTTGTCACTAAGTTAAGAACAATCAATTCAGTTTAATGAGTTGAAGTTTAGTTTGCTTGTGTTGATTCCTAAAAAATAGGATTCTAGCTCAGTTAATTTGAGTTAAGGGGATGAATTTTAGTTGTATGTAGTGATTCCTAAATGTTAGGAGCCTAGGTTGAGTTAATTTCAGTTGTAATCAGTTAAATTAGTTCTAACTATTAATAGAACTAGTTGGTGGTCAGTTAAGTAGTGGGACATCAATCTAACTCATAAATCATCTAGTTAACTGATCAATCATCTAATAATTAGCTCATGCATGCAAATAATAATATTTTCCCAGTTGTGATGGAGTTTCCAATGTAGTTAACAAGCATTTGTAAACTAGTTGAGTGTACAAGTGTTGCATGAGGTTAGGTGATCAACCCTGAGGAAATGCGCAAACATTTTGGAGAAATTCCTAATTAATAGGGGCTTATTTCCTTAGGGATTACACAAGCAAATAGGGCTCAATCAAAGGCATAAATTGACTAAGTCTGGGTCAAATGCCTTCAATGAGCAAAGAGATAAGTTATGCACTTGCAGGGTGTGCAGAGTTGAGAAAATCAATTGTAATACATCTGTATTCATTAGATTAATGAAAGAAGGCATTGGGGTTTTTAGCAGTTTGCTTTCCCTAGGAAAAATATTATTTGCATGTGTGTGATTTCTTATTGCATGTTTGAGATTTTTGTTCTAAATTGTGAATTAATGTTGGCAGAGCAAGAGAGTAGGTTTACGTCTTGTGATTTTTTATTAAAACTTCATGAGCAGTTGCAAATCTACAACCTAATTTCTACATAGTATCAGATCTAGATTCACATTAGAGCAGGAAATTTGAAGTTGTTTCTCAGAGGTTTAAATTTGAAGATCAATGTAGCAAGATTTCTTTAGAGCTAAGAAGATGGCCTTTAATGGACTAAGGCTGAGTATTCCTTGGAAGGCACCTCAAATTTTTTTGCATTGAAGGACCGCATGGAGACAGTATTGGATGACAATGGATTGCCTGAATATGTCAAGACAGATATTCCAATACCACCAACGACTAATGTCTAGGACCTTTCACAGTGAAAGAAAGATATAGACAAGGCGAGGAGAATAATATTGGAGGGAGTATGAGATCATATTGTCTCGAATCTCCACAAAAAGGAAACTCGTTCGCGATATGGAAAGCATTAACAAAATTGTTCAAGAATAGTAGTGACGTAGGAAGTTGGCACTCAAGGATAAGCTTCAAACTATCAAGATGCATAAGAATAACACTATACCATAGTATCTGATCAGGTTCGTACAATGTCGTGATGAACTGGACAGGTTCGGTATTACTGGCCCTGAAGATGACTTGGTAAGCCTAGCCCTTCTAGGCCTTCCCAAGAGCTAGCATAGCTATCAAGATTCAGTGAACAAGAGGTAGAAACTATCTAATTGGGATGTTTATGGTCTGATTTGGTACAGGGGGAAATAAGGTAGAATACCAAAGATATGACCTCATCCAAAGAAGAGGAAGAGGACTTTGATCTAGTCAACAAAGGAATGAAGGCCAAGGGAAAGAAGTTGATGAGGCTCATCAATAGGTATATTATATGGGTCACACTGCGATCCTCCAACTTATTAAATTATCTTTTTTCTCACATTTATCTACACATAGATGGATGCAAATTATTAAATCCAAGAAGGTGGAAGATGTGGGCCTTATGGAAGAAAAGCTCCAAGAAATGGGAAAGGAGTTGAGTGAGTTAAGGGAGAGAGAGTACACAATGAGAACATAGCTACAGGCAGAAAATAGACAGTTGAGGAAGAAATTTCAAGAGAAGGAAACCCAATTTTCCACAATGGAAAGCCTCTCCATGGAGGCACTATAGTGCAAACTGCCATCCAAGTCCTATGCATGTTTCCTCAAAGAACAATGGATCCAGTTCTAGATCAAGACATTAGCACAACATGGATCCATGCCATTTCAAGACTACAAGCAGTTCATTGAGTTGTGTGACAAAAGTAGCATAGAAGACAGAGCCAAATTATCTAAGTTGTACCTGCATAACCTCACCTTAACTGACATGAATTTTTTGGATCCCAAGGCAAAGTTGTGATACTTTCAGCTGATGACCCTTGCATACTGGATGAGTCATGAGGAGGTCATAGCTGAGGAGGTGAAGAGAGTGTTGGTAAAAGAAGAAAAAGAACCCCTCTATATCAAGGCAAAGCAGTTAAGTTCTGTGGTTGTAATCAACACTCACAGCATCATTTCTAATGATGTTAAGCTAGCACCTAGATACCTTGCCACCAAAGAGCAAGCCATCTCCCACTTTGAAGAAACTCTAAGGCTGTTAGGGACGGAGAGCCAACAAACATGTCAAAGAAGATGGAATACCCTGCCACATTGTCTCCAGATCAGGAGTATCACTCGCCTGAAAGGTTGAGGAATGTATTGGATAGAACACCTCTATACAAAAGGTCCATGCAAAGATTGAATATCAACTGGATTGGGTTTACAGAAAGGAAGGAATGAAGAAGAGGAAAGGAAGTAGTGGGAAGACATAGAGAAAAATGTAGGCTTCTATCCTCAGGAAGGCACACCATATGTAGAGCCTTGGGATGTTAGAGAGGCCACCAGGGCCATGCAAAGATTGAATATCAACTGGATTGGGTTTACAGAAAGGAAGGAATGAAGAAGAGGAAAGGAAGTAGTGGGAAGACATAGAGAAAAATGCAAGCTTCTAGCCTCAGGAAGGCACACCATATGCAGAACCTTGGGATGTTAGAGAGGCCACCAGGGCCATGAAGGACATGGACATAGATGACTAGATTACTCAGAGGATGACAATAGTTTCAGTAGGGGGGTGATGATGAGGATCATCAATAGGTATATTATATGGGTCACAATTCCATCCTCCAACTTATCAAAAAAAAATTCTCACATTTATCTACAAATTTTGTTATATTATTCTTAGTGTCAGGAGTAAAGATGTGTTTCTATGTCATGTGGCCTAATGTGTGTTAAATGCAGGAATTGGAGCAATTTTAAGTTGATTTGAGTGCAATAACTCAGAGTAGACAAACAAGAGAGATTCTAGGAGGTTGTCCACCCTCCTTAACTCCTCCAATCAGTCGAAGATCCCCACTCTATCTCTCATCAACTCAGTGTCATTGGCAGTCAGGCATGCCAAGGTCATTGGTAATCGAGCCAGTGCAAGTAAAAAAAGAGCTATATTCACCTATTCTCTAGTTAGGGAGTCAAACATCACTATTTTTGGGGAGTTGTTCATAGCCCCAGTTTTGTATAAATAAACAAGCTAAGGAACTCATGAGGATTCGAAGTTTTATTATAGCCAACAGGCCATTGAGCTAAAACACTCTTGACTGTTATTTTGATGATGTATTTGACATTTTTGGAATGATAATGAGAAGTTCTATCTTGATCTAGCACTAAGTTAATTCATAGGGTTGAAACTCTTGGGTTATGCCCAAACCCTAACAGCCTAATTTTCTCTCATGTATCTATATTTTTGTTATCCTAGAATGTTGAGTAGTTGTTGAAGTTTATTTATGTTTCTTTTAGCTTAGAATATTGATTAGTTGTTTCTTATTCATGTTTCCTTTAGCTTAGAAGGTTGATTAGTTGTTGTAGTTCAGTAGAGTATAATTCCTCAAAAAGTCTGTGTTAATGATCCCCATCTCATCTCCCTCAAGGGAACATGATTAGAGGACCCCACCATCACATCCCAAAAACAGAGTGTGATTTCATGTTTATTACATAGATAAAGTTTTGGAATTAGTGAGATAGTTTGTTTATGATTTCTTGGAAAGGTTTACATTTGGTGTGTTTCTTATCATGTGATTAGTGCAGCTTAGAAGGTAGTTCATTTCATAGATCAAGTGCTTAGCATTAGTTAGATAACTTTTTTCCAAATCAATTCATCTTTTCCACATTTACTTTTAATATTTTGCAAATGAAAAGAGGAACAAGTGAATGTGTTGTTTCATGGTTGTTGGATTTGCAGGCAAGGACCCCTTTAACCAACTCCATTTAGGTATCCTCCACCTTCTTTTGATGCATCGCAACCCATGTTCTAGATCTCTGTTTTTTGGTCACTGTGAGCAGCCATCTTAGCCAAAATCCGGCCTTCTTGAAGTGTTGGGATTGGCTAAGGGTGTTGATCACCTTCCCTGCATTTCCCCCACCTTTCACACAACCTTCCAACACTTCATCTCACCATTCTTACCCTCCAAACCCTCTCATCCAACTTCCTGTAGCATTTTAGGACATCCTGTAGCAGTACAAAAATCCTGTAACAACATCCTGTAGCACACCTGTAACAGCCTGTTTTGACCTACAATGATAAGCTAGCTTAGTTTAGGAGTAGTTTGACCCCTCAGCTTGGACTCCATGACCAAAAGTGCCACCTAGACCAATCCCCTCATTCCTTTTCCTTTCCTACAAGATCAAATAGCATTAGTTCTTTCATTTCGAATTTAGAAATTAGGACTTTATTTACTTTGCAAGTGTGAATTAGATAGTCAATGCATGCATTTTTGAATTATGAATTGGTAGGATAAACTTCTATTTTCAAGAAAATACGATAGCTAGATGATTGAGTGAAAGTTAGAATAGTTTCCTTTCTACAGATTAGCATAAGTCTTGTGTTATTTTATAGCAGTTACAAGTTGACAACATTCATTTTTTAGTTGAAAAGCATTTAATTTCTCTGCACTAGGACTAGCCTTTGCATTCTGCTTTCAGTAGTTAGTCTCCTTTCAGTTCAATAGAGGAATGGTCTGGAACCCTAATGATCAAGTGACACAATTGAGGGTGGCATGAGTAGAATGATGCATCTACTGTGTATATAGCACTATCACCTCTAAGTTTGTACGAAACCCCGGGTTGATAAGTAAAGTTGAAGAGCCTTTGGGAGTTGTAGCACTCTTGGTGCAATACTAGGGCTCACCATAAGTCCCAAGGTGAGGCTGAATCTTGCCATGAGGGAAAGAAGAAAGATTTGTCAAAAATTAAATGCTTTAATTTTCATGAATTGGGGCACTATGCTACTAAGTATCCACACAAAAAGTTTAGCAAGAAAGAGTCTACAATAGCAGCAGTAGGTGAAGCTTTGGCTTCATAGTTTGAGCTATATTTCACCCTTATCACATGCATGGACAAGACTATGATGGGGAGTGTGTGGTACTTGGATTCGAGTGACTCATTCCACATGATTGGGTGTGGAGAGTTTTCAATGACCTGGAGGGGAAAGATCTCCTAATGAATATTAAGTTTAGAGAGGATGGAAGGTACAACGTGACCGGGATTGGTATAATCATCTTTCAGAGGGAATCGAGATACCCTCTCAGACTCAGGGATGTCATGTTCATTCCAGGCCTAAAGAAAAATCTCATCTCTGTTGCAGTTTTGGAAGACCGTGGTTATGATGTGATATTTAGCAAAGGAAAGTCATTCCTGAGACACATAGCCACGAGACAGGTCAAGCAGATCAGGGTTCGAGTCAAGAACCTGAATGCAACTAAGGTAGAAGATGCACGCACAACCTTTAGGATTAAGGCAGAGACTAGAGATATGGTGGTTGAGAGGGAGAATGTTAGACCTCTCAACATGCAACCTCAGAAGGAGCCTCAGGAAGTTGTGGAGCAGCCACAAATGAAGAGGCGAAGAGGAGGAAGTGTGGAGATATCCACTAAAGCAAATACCTCCAATTGTAAGAAAATAATTAATGAAGCAATGAAATACACAAAATATTGTGGAAACACAAATACAAAAACACATAAAACAAGAGAGACACAGATATATGTGATTCACCCAATTTGGGCTAATCCATGGAGAAATATCTAGTCCTTCCTTTTATATTATCTAGCAAAATGAAGAGATACACTCTACAACAGATTTGTTATAATTTCCTTTTCGCTCTCACACAGTCTCTTCTCTCTTTCTCACTTAGAAAAATAAGACACAACCACAATACAATTCCCTCATATAAACTGAGGGTTTCCTTCTAGGGAAAAAAAACCCTAAATTAACATAACTTTTATCGTCAGATCATTTTCCTAATGAACAACCAAGATTGACTACAAAATTACAATATTTTAGAACGCAAATTTTCATCTATTTTTAGCTTCGGGGGCGTTGTCCCCAAACCCCCATCAAGGGGGGGGGGGGGGGGGGGGTGGTCATAAAAGTCTTTGCGACCTCCCCCTTGATGGCGATTAAACAGGCGATGTTGCTACCCCATTAGGAACAGGGATCTAACGTGGCTGAAACAAAACTTATGAACAATCAGGAAGATAATCAGGATCCACACCCAACAATCTCATACTTGGAGAATGATTATATAAACTCCATCATTGCTTCACTTGTTGGAAAATGACTCCACTTGGACCTAGTTGATTCTCATCTTCACCATTATAGTTGAAGACCAATTGAAACTAAGCATAATCTTAGTTTCTCCCTGGTTATGACTTTTGTTAACATAGATTTAGAGAATAGTCTTTCAGATTAATCACATCGCAAGGATTGGGTCGACGTTTCGAACCAACTAATGTGGTTCATCCTCAGGACAAGGTGAGAAACCAATCGATCTAAGAGAATAAATAGCAGGGATGCATCACTGCACGGTGTTAACCGTTCATAGTTAGTCGTTAGTGAAATAAAATTATTTAGTTAGAAACTAGGTATTATGTAATAATAAATTATTTATTATCGAAAAAGTCACAAATTTATTAATTAAATAATCTAATAAAATAATAATATAAGCAAGGGCTGACCTAGTCAATGGGACGAAGAAAACTAGTTGTTATCATAATAATATTAACTAACTAGCCATTATAATAGGTGATTATAATAATAATAGGTAAAAGTTTTTTATTATGTAATAAAATATAACATATTTACCAAATTAAATAACTAAAATCTTATAAATTCATATAACATTTCCTCTCTAACTGTTCGAAACTGCCGCGAGATCTATACAAGTTCTTCTAACGGGTTCTTTCGTTCTGCCACGAGATCTATATGGGTTTTTCTAACGAGTTCTTCCGTTTTTCCACGAGATCTATACAAGTTCTTCCTATATAACGTTTTTCTAATCTAGTCTATCTCCTGATCATGTTCCATCTCGAAAACAAATACGTACTCCAAGTGCTGAAACGCAGTTCAGCGAGGGCGATCTACTACCGCGAGATCAACGCAAAAGCCTGTTGCATTTTTCTCACCTTGAAGAACTCCCGAAATATAACATTTCCTCTCTGACTGTTCGAAACTGTGGCGGTTTCTGGAAGCCCATACAATCAGCACTTGGCAATTCTTTGGATGAAAAAACATGAGATGTTAATATAGCAAAAGAAGCCATTACTCAGAAGTCGGAGGAATACTGTCGTGAGGGCCAACTCTTGTATTGCCGTGAGGGTTATCCTTTTCAGGGTTATTTTTCCCATCTATCTCTTGCCGTGAGGGCGAACTGCTGGGCGATCTATTGCTGGGCTGGGCAATCTACTGCCGCGAGATCTATGAGAGGAAGCGTTGCTACTGGGCGATCTACTGCTAGATCTGGGGCTTTGTCTTCAGATCTAACTGCTTGAGCATGATGGTGGTCAATGAGATTTGAACCATTGTGAGCGTGACGATCTTCAGCGAAGTCTTCCACCCTGGGATGCTTGGCATCGATATTATTATTGGCACTATTAACGAGTCTCACCACGATCTCCTGAGCTCTCTGCTTGGCGATCTGGACTTCATTAAAACAGAGGGACAACATTGTAAGAAACACTTTGACTCTGATTCCAGATGGCTCCCAGCTTCGCAAAGATAGTTGTTGGCTCAGCTCTATCCACCTCTGGGGGGCAAGCTCCTACCCATATCGTCAGTGAAGCCCCAACTCCCACTGTCCAGGTGGTCCAGGCCTCACTCGATGAGGCTTTGAAGTTTTCTGGAAGTGCCCTAATCTGCCAGTTCAATGGTTTTTGGTCGTGGTTGACAGCTCTCCACAGTTGGATCTCGGAGGTATGGAAGCCTGTCATTTCTAATGAAATTAATATCTACCCCTGTGCTAGGGGTTTCTTTATAGTGGATTTTGAAAACCCTGAAAGCAAACAATGTATTCTAGATTCCGGCCCTTGGTTTTGAGAAAAATTCAGGCCTATTCATGAAGCCATGGAAACCATCATTCGATCCCTCAACAACAGTCATAACCTCAGCACCAGTTTGGGTTAGATTGCCAAACCTACGCTTGCATCTCTGGAATTTCTCCTTGCTAAAAGCCATTGGAAATGCAATTGGGAAATTTTACTGCAGGTGCCCAGAAACAGAGGAATATGCCAGAACCACCTATGCACGCATCTATGTGGAAATGGACTTCAACGCCGGATTCCCAACTGAAATAAACCTAACAAGTAAAGACTATGTGTGGAACCAGAAACTCGATTATGAAAGTGTCCTCTTCAGATGTCGATCCTGCTTTGAGACAGGCCATCTAGCCAAAAATTGCCCAAAAGCCTCCTAGAAAAATTATGCTAGAAAGAATCACCACAAATCTACATGGTGGGAAGGAGCAAAAAAAGAACATTACACTATCATCAAGGAATAACACTCTCCAGAAAACTCTGAATCGCAAGAAATCGGGCAAGAAAGAAACAACTCTCAAGACAAGCATGGGGAAAGCCCCGCCCAACAGCAAAAAAGTGAACTCGACAACCCCTCAAGCATCAACAGTTATGAGGATTCGAATACCGCACAAAATAAATCTTCATTTAATAGCAAAGCAGATCTCCTAGACCAAACTTCTTCTCCGACTATCTTCAAAAGGACGAACACAACAGATCGCGAAGCAGAAGAGATGAAGGAGATGCAAGATAAAGGAAGTTGGAAGACCGTAGAGAAAAAAAAAAGAAAAAAAAGCTACAACACCAATCTCGCCAAGAATGACGAGAAGCCAAACAATTAAGAACTAAGAAAATTATAGGTCCGATAGACCAATTTGGTCTCAGTGGACGTTAACCACCATCATCATCATCATCATAGATTTATATAATAATAATAGTTTGAAAATAATTAATTATAGAATTTTATATAATTATATATTACTAATATTATGAATTTATAAGAAGAAAACTAGCTATTATCATAATAATATTAATTAACTAGCCATTATAATAGGTGATTATAATAATATTAGGTAAAAGTTTTTTATTATGTAATAAAATATTACAAAAAAATAACATATTTACCAATTTAAATAACTAAAATCTTATAAATCCATATAATAATGTCTTATAACTATTATAAATTTATATAATAGTAATAGTTTGAAAATAATTAATTATAGAATTTTATATAATAATATGTTACTAATATTATGAATTTATATAAAAAGTTTAAATGAAATTAATAATCAATTTTATTATTATAATACTATGACTAGAACTAATAATATAATTATTTATTTATATGAATAATAGGTTAAAAAAAATTCAATCGCTTTAGATAACTTTATATTAAACATTAACAAACATTCAATAAGGACTATAAGGGGGGGATAGCCACTTTATTGACAAAGAAAGGAATAACTAACAACAAGAGGAGAGTAACCAAATAAAAGGAGGAAGATAACAAAAGCCAAGAAAGATAAGGGGGAGGAGAGGGTGGTAGAGTTAAGAGGCGAGAGCTGGAATCCAGCTTTTACTTAACTTCCAGCCATCATCCCTATTCAGGTTATTGGTATGCCTCTCAATCTCAATCGCTTCCCTGAGTTTCCTGTGGTGGAAATGACCAATTTTAGCAATGACCTTAGATTCTTCAATGCAGACATGGTGCTTAGATTTCTCAGCATGTTCTGCAAGGGCTTACATGCGGGAGCGATTGTGTCTGATGTCAGCTGCATGCTCACTGATCCTCTGCTTCTACAGGATTTTGGTTAGCGTGTAACTTTTCCAGCTTCAACTGTCCATCTTCCAACATTGATTGTATGAAATGGTACTTGAGTTGTATATGTTTAGTCTTGGAATGAAATGTTGATTTCTTTGCAAGACGAAAGGCACTCTGACTATCACTGTATAACCTAACCATCTCCTGCTTCTTTCCCAATTCATCCATAAACCTTTGTAACCAAATCATTTCTTTACTAGCCTATGTAGAAACAACATATTTTTCTTCTGTTGTTGAAAGTGAAACAATGTTTTGCATTTTTGAAACCCAACTAATATTTGTTCCACCTGCAGTAAACACATACCCTGTGGTGCTCCTCATGTTATCGGTATCACCTACCATATCTGCATCAACATATCCCTGTAGAGCAATGTTTGAACCACCAAATCATAATGCTTGATTTGTGGTACCTCTCAAAAACCTGAGAATCCACTTTACTGCGATCCAATTCTCTTTTCCTGGATTGTTCATATACCTGCTTACAACTCCCACTACATGTGCAATATCAAGCCTTATGCAAACCATTTCATACATTAAGCTTCCAACTGTTGATGCATATGGAACTTTACACATATAATCCATCTCTTCTTGAGTCTTGGGACACATCTCCTTAGTTTGAAATCGCTAGCCAAAGGTGTACTAACTAGTTTTGTATTTTGCATATTAAATTTATCCAACACCTTTATGTACTCACTCTGAGACAATGTTAATTTGTGATTGTTCCTGTCTCTAGTTATTCTCATACTAAGGATTTGTTTTGCAGCACCCAAATCCTTCATTGCAAATGAATTTCATGCATGTTAGACCCTGCAACAAGCATGTCATCTATATACAATAACAATATAATATAGCTGCCATCATTTTTATTTTTAAGATAAACACAATGGTTAGAGCGACATCTAGTATAACCTTGTTTAGACACAAGCCTATCAAATTTTAAGCCATAGAAGCTCTTCTTCAATTTGCACACTAACTTCTCCTTCCCTTTGACCTCATACCCTTGTAGTTGTTTCATATATATTTATTCCTCCAATCCCCATGGAGAAAAGTTGTCTTTATATCTAACTGCTCGAGATGCAAATCTTCTGCTGCCACCAAACTTAAAATATTTCTAATTGAAGTCATTTTAACAACAGGAGAAAAAATTCATCAAAGTCTATAACTTTCTTTTGTGCAAACCCCTTCACCACAAGTCTAACCTTATACCTTTGTTTACCTTCATCTTCTTCCTTCAACCTTTAAACCCATTTATTCTGCAATGTTGTTTTACCTGCAGGCAACTTGACTAAGTCCCAAGTCTGGTTATGCATCAAGGAGTCCATCTCTTCTTCCATGGATTTCTCCGACTTCTTTTTGGTTTCTACCTACAATTCTTCTTCATATCTTTCCAGTTCACCAATATCAGTCAACAATACACAATATAATGAAGGAGAGTATCATTCAGGGGGTATATTTATCCTGGGATATCTTCTAACACCACTTTTAGGTGTTTGAGGTGCATGTTGCTATTGTGATTGTTCTTGTTGTTGTGGTTGTTGATCATTATTATTTTCAGGCACCTTTACTTTTTCTGTGATCTCAACAAGCATTGTGTATTCTTTGTTTTATTTTTCCTAATTCTTTCCTTGCATTTGATCCTTATACGAGACCTTTTCATTGAATATGACATCTCTACTCCTAATGATTTTGTGATTTTCATAATCATATAAGCGATAACCAAAATCATTTACACCATATCTAATAAAGGTACATTTCTTTGATTTTGCCTCAAGCTTTTTTTTTTATTTTCTTTATATATGTGGACAAAGGTTTCACAACCGAAAGTCTTTAAAAATGAGTAGTTTACATTTTTACTTGTCCATGCCTCCTCTAGAATACCACCATCCAAGGAACTTGAAGGACCTCTGTTTATTAGATAAACAATCATATTTACAACACCTTCCCAAAATTGTAAGGGAAATCCTGCATGAAATATCATGCACCTTGCACACTCCATGATTTTCTTCTTCATACTTTGTTGAATTAAGGCTTCTATGATCCATATCAAGTTTTTTGAGAAGATTTTTCGGTGTAAATCACATTAGAATACATTTGTCGACGTGTTTAGAACCAACAAATGTGGTTCATTGTTCATCCTTTCTGACACACCATTTTTTGTGGTATTCCTGAAACTGTCTTCTCTCTGTGAATTCCATGCCTTGGACAATAGTTATCAAACTCTTTGTTATAGTATTCACCTCCATTTTCTAATCTACGACACTTCAACTTCTTTCCAGTCTCGTTCTCAGCAAAAGCTTTCCATTTTTTGAAAGTATCAAATACATCAGATTTATTTTGAATATAATAAATCCAGGTTTTCCTAGTTACATCATCAATAAAAGTAACATAATAGCGAGAGCCACTGAGAGATGATACCTAAGCAGGTCCCCCCCATACATCTGTATGAACAAGCTCTAATTTTTCTCTCTTCTTTTCCTTCTGAACTCTGATAAATCTAACTCTCTTTTGTTTTCCATAAACACAATTTTCACAAAAATCCAAATCAACATGCTTCAAACCTCACAACAAATTTCTTGACTAAAGAATTTACATCCCCTTCTCACTCATGTGCCCAAGCTTATGATACTGGAGTGTCGTATCTGCTCCTATGGTGATTAAAGTATTAACAGAATTAGAAATACTATTGCATAAATATAATGTAACAACATTTTCTCCTTTTTCTATTTACTAGGGCTCCTTTAGTGATGTTCCATATTTTGTTTGTAAAAGTAGTTACACAACCTTCACCTTCCAACTGCCCTGTTGAAATTAGATTTTTTTTAAGATATAGAACATGCCTTACCTCCTTCAATATCCATTGGTTTCCATTTTGTTTCTTTATAAAAAACTTACACATTCCAATGATTTTATAGGGTTTATCATCACCCAGATGAAACTACCCAAAACCTCCTTGAACATAGTCATGAAAATGTTTCCTATCAGGTGTGGCATGGGATGAGGCCCCTGAATCTACTACCCATGCATCAATGATATTCTCTAATGAAATAATCAAAGCATCTTGCAACACATCTCCTCTCACATTCGCTTCATGATTGTTCTCTTGTTGTCCATATCCTTCTTTTCCCTTCCGAGATTTACAGTCTTTCTTCAGGTGTCCTTTCTTCCCACATTTCCAGCACACTATTCCTAATCTAGATTTTGGTCTATCTTTTCTTGGCTTACTGTGATTTCCTGGGCTCCTTCCTCTTTCCATTTTTCTTCCCCTAGTCTCTACAGTCAAAGCATTACCTGATGTCTCACAGGAGCTTTTCCATCGCATTTCCTCGCTAAGGATAGTGCCAACAACATCATCAAACTTTAAAGTACTAGATCCAAAGACAGAGTTACTAATAGACATAACCAAGCCATTCCAAATTTCTGGCAATGAGCACAGAAATAACAGAGCCCTAATTTCATCATCAAAATTTACCCCTACAGAACTTAACTGACTGGTAACCATGTTAAATTCATTTAAATGATCAACAACAGATCCACCTTCTAACATCTTCATATTAAATAGACACTTCATAAGAAATACCTTATTTGAGGCTGAGGGTTTTTCATATAGTTTGGCCAATGCCATCATTAAACCTTTTGTTGTCATTTCCTTTGAAATGTTGAATGCCACCGACGTTGCCAGACACAGTCATATTGTTCCTAGTGCCTTTCTGTCGAGAATATCCCATTCTGCATTTGTCATACTCATCGACTTCTTTGATTTTTCCGCTAAATAGTAGGTACATATATTTCTGATATAGATAATCTTCCATTTGCATCTTCCACAATTGGTAGTTTTGGCTGTTAAATTTCTCAACCCTAAACCTACCAGCTTCCACCATTGCTCCCACTCAAACCAGGAACCCTTCTCTCCTGCGAGTTTATCAGCCTTCGGCTCTGATACTAGTTGTTAGAAATTAATTAACGGAGTAATGAAATGCACAAAATATTGTGGAAACACAAAAACAAAAATGCATAAAACAATAGAGACACGGATATACGTGGTTCGCCCAATTTTTGCTACGTCCATGGAGAAACAGTCAGTCCTTATTTTTATATTATCCAGCAAAATGAAGAGATACAACCTACAACAGATCTGTTGTAATTTCCTCTTCGCTCTCACATAGTCTCCTATGTCTTTCTCACTCAGAATAATATTACACAACCATAATAAAATTCCCTCATATAAACTGAGGGTTTCCTTCCGGCACAAAAAACCCTAAATTAACATAACTTCTATCGTCAGATCATCCGCCTAATGAATGACCTAGATTGACTATGAAATTACAATATTTTACAAGGAAAATTTTCATCTATTTTTAGCTTTAGGGGTGCTTCCCCTGGACCCCCGCTAGGGGGGCCTCATAAAAGACGTCATCACCCCCCCATTGGACGATGATTAAACGGGTTGTGTTGCTACCCCATTAGGAATAGGGATCCAATGCGGTTGAAACAAAAAACCTATGAACAATCAGGAAGATAATCAGGCTCCACACCCAAGTGGGAAGAGGGAGCACATGCAACTATACCTATAGGAGTGTGGTGGAGCGATGTATATCTTTAGTCCAAGAGTTGCAGAAATTTAGGCAAGGTCCATTGAGGCATTCACTGCATGGATCATTACCTTGCTACGGGAGCCCACAATATTCAGTAGAAGGAGGATCAATGTCAGTCATATATTGAGGAGTGCAGAGGAGTGTTGAAATCAAAGCAAGAGGCTCCGTAGCAGAGTCAAAAACAACACATTTTTCCTAGTAGAAAGTTGTAGACATAGTTGATTCAATTTGTTTTTTTTTATGCTTCTTATTTGCACATGTTGTAGTAGCAGCAACAACAGTGAGAGGTATTGCATGCAGTACATTACACAGTTGCAGGATAGGGATGGTTGATAATCCATTTCTTGCTGAGAGGGAGTGTTGAAAATGCAGCAATAAATTCTAAATTTTGATTTTGACTTAATCAAATTGAGGAAATTCGAAATTCCACATTAGCAGACAACTTGGAGGAGTTAATTGAGGTTACATGGCTCTTGTCACTCAGTGAAGAAAACTCAATTCGAGTTAATGAGTTGAAGTTCAATTTTTGTATGTTGATTCCAAAAAAATAGGAGTATAGCTCAATTAATTCGAGTTAAGGGCATGAAGTTTAGTTCTATGTAGTGATTCGTAAATTTTAGGAGTCGTGGTTGAGTTAATTTCAGTTGTAATCAGTTAAACTAGTTCTAACTGTTAATAGAACTAGTTGGTGGTCATTTAGGTAGTGGTACATCAGTCTAACTCAAAGATCATCTAGTTAACTGATCAATTAGCTAATAGTTATCGCATCCATGCAAATAATATGAGTTTCCCAGTTGTGTTGGATTTTCCAAGACATTTAACTAGTAGTTGTAAACTAGTTGAGTGCACAGGTGTTGCATGAGGTCAGGTGTTCAACCCTGAGGAATTGCACAAGAATTTTGGAGGAAATTCCTAATTAATAGGGGCATATTTATTCAAGAATTGTGCAAGCAAATAGGGGCTCAAGAAGAGGCATAAATTTGATAATTATGGGTCAGAGGCCTTCAATGGGAAGAGAAATGGGTTATGCACTTACAAGGTGTGCACATTTGAGAAAAGCAATTGTAATACATATCTATTCGTTAGATCAATGCAAGTAGGCATTGGGGTTTTTAGCAGTTTCATTTCCCTGAGAAAAATACTATTTTAAAATGTGTGATTTCTTATTGCATTTCTAATATTTTTGTTCTAAATTGTGAATTAATGTCCGCAAAGCAGTAGAGTAGGTTTATGTCTTGTGATTTTGATTAAAAATTCATGAGTAGTTGAAAATATACAACTTAATTTCTACATGCATCTTACCACCCTCAAGCCATATTTAGAGTCTAAGGAGTTAAGTGCTCAAGGGAATCCACACCAATACAAGTCAACTAGATCACATAGAAATCCAAAGTCCACAGTGTCTCCACCTGCTCAATTCTATAGGAATTTAGAGCTCAGAGTACCTCTATTTGCTAAATATGAATCCAAAACACATATTGTCCCCACTTTTTAAACATTATAGGAATCTGGAGCCCATAGTGTCTCCACTTGCTAAACAGAAATCGAGACTCCACAGTGTCTCCACTTGCTAAATATTAGAGGAATCTAGAGTCCACAATGTCTCCACCTACTAAATAATATAGGAATCCAAAGTCCATAGGGTCTCCACCTTCTCTTCTCATATCTTCACTTCATGCTCCTTTGTGTGCTCCCATTCACTAATCTTCACGCCAACTTTTTTTGCGAGTTGTCTCACATTTTCTATCTGCGCATGCCTTTGCTTGTGCCCCCTGTGCATAATTCTCTCTTGTTTTTCTTCTCATCAGTACTTTTCTCTTACATGTTGACTCTCCCAACGAATCTTGTGAAAAAGGGAGCTCTCAAGGGCCTTCTCCTTTACTGCATGCTTCCCATACACAACTTCAATGTTTGCACCAACAAACCATTTAATCCATTAGGGAGATAGGTGGAAAATAAATGAAGTGGCTTGGGTTTAATAACTTCCCAAGCAACCCCTCCTCCACAAAAATCTGAATCCATATCCACTCCTCCAATGTAGCCATTATTCACATTTCCACATTATTTTCTTGAATTACAATTCATCGTGACATTTACAAGAGGGGTAGAAAAAAGGGATGTTACAATTGGGGCCGATGGTTGGAACCCCAAGCACACCTAAAAATGACTATGACTAATAGAGCTATGGAGGGATTTGTTATATCCATGTTGAACATATCGAAGGCTTTCATTCCATGTACATGAATGCTTGGATTTTTACATGCATAAGATATGCATAATCGCCCTATTGGATAATTTTGTTCGTCCACCTATTTGGGGATGAAAGGTGATCGATTATGTCAACTTGGTATTCATCAAAGACCATAGGCTAGACCAAAAAGTATTAAGTAACCCATTGTCCCAATATGAAATAATGGTCCATGCTAACCCAAAATGAACCCAAACATGCTTAATGAAGCGTATAGAAATGGATTTAGCTATGATACTCTTCTTGCATGGAGCCAAAAATGCCATCTCAGTGAATCAATCAACAACCACAAACACACAATTGTACCATGCTTGGTGGATGGAAAACTTGAATATAATCCATGGATATCGACTCCCAAGACTTGTTTGGGGTAACTAGAGTGTACAAATTGTACTTCTCGATGGATGGTTTAGTAATAGCACAAGCGATATATGATCTAATATACCGGTGAACATCCTATGAATCTTTGGATAATAGAAATACTTTTGAAGTGTTGATGTTGTATTCTCCACACCAAAGTGCCATGTCACTTGAGTGTAATGTTTCTACCAAATCATCTTGGCACACTCTCTTGAAAGAACACAAAGGTGGCCCTGGTAACATAAGAGCATGATCCAGGAGTATCCATCGATCCAATTGTAAAGATGTTCAAAGTGTGGTCATCAGCATTCATGGGTGTCGTTTAGTGTCATCGTCACTTCAGTTCAGCTTCGATAGATCGACAGTATTGGTTATGATTAGGTTGTTTAGGTAATGTTTATAGTTTTTCATGGAATTCAGTTGATGTGGTGTTGTACCTGGCTGTCAACTTATGTTCATCGATAGTTCCGGCAGGATTGGTCGACGACAAGTGTTTTGTCGTTCGCCTTTGCAGGATTGGTGTCGACAAGGGTTGTGTCATCCATCGTAGAGGTTTGATGCGTCAACATGGTTGTCATCGAGGCAGAGGTTCATCGTCCAGGTTGTCGTTGCAAAGATAGCCGGAGTCGACGATGTGTGTGGGTTTATCATCACATATGGGTTTATGTGACATTGTGATGAAAGATGTAAAAAGGGTTTTTTAGTTCTAGACTGCAAACCCTAAATTCAACATCTAAGTCCTAATGACTAAACCTAAGACCTAAAACCCTAATGCATTATGCCTAAATCCTAACCAAAGCTATGTGCTAAACCCCAAACCCTAAACCATACATTCATGTATTAAAACTATGCTAAGACCCTTACCCTAATACATTAACCTATGTATTAAAAAAAATACATTACAAACCTAAAACATAACCCTCGGCCTAATCCCTATGTTAAACACATTACAAAACATTACAAATACAATATAACAGTCCCTAACCGCGGAGGAAACTGCAGCGGGACCACATCACATGTGAACGGCCAAGGGAACCGCCAGGGGTTAGTAGCGGAGGTTAACCAAAGACTGTGAGCAAAAACCATAACCTGTCATGAGAGCACGCTATGTCACGGTGTGTTAGAGGTTAGCAAAGCCGCGGGCCTTGACCACGCGGAAACCACGAGGAATAAACCATTTGCATATGACACATCTCCACCGACCGGAACCACCGGAGAACAAACTGCCGAGGAAACCACTCTCCAAACAGGTGTTCACATGCGTTGTTAGTGCCCTCAACCCGGTTAGCTAGCCGCTAATAGTTTCAGGCTAACCTATAGTCCAAAAGTGGGTTTTTGTTACGATTTTGGTATTAAATTAATTTGAGGACCAACCAACTTACCTTACGTGGCAAAAAACCATAAGACCGAGTTCCCAAACTCATCATGAAGAAACAAATTCATCTTGTAATCAAACCATGGAGGTTATCATGTACCTGCAGGCATTTTTAAGGCAGATTTGTCCTTTGAAAAATTTAGAGTGGTTTTCAGCTTTTATATGCAGGTTCTGGAGGGATAGAAGGCGATTTTGTTTTTAGTGTTTTGGGAGCATCCGGAGTCGGATTTGGAAACCGTAAGCGGCGTTGGAAAGCTAGTTCAGAGAGATATCTGATGATAGAGGTCAGAATTGCCTGTGTGTAACTTTAGTCTATCCAAATCACTGTGTAATTGACTTCTTCTTCTCATTCCTAATAAAAACGGTCTCCCATCTTGAAAGTGGACCCGGAGATGTAGTCCATCAGGGACGAACTTCGTAACCAATCTTGTTTGTCTGGTATAGCTGTGTATTCACTATTTTCACTTCTATTTTTCATCTTAATTATGGTTTATCAGTTGTCGTAAAGTGATCAATTCAAGCAGTTTTCCTCGATTTCCGTGCTTTCAGTTAACATTCAAACTCATTAATGGATAATCAATTCTACATCCGTTTTTAGTATATTTTCATATCAGATCATAGCGCTACCTAGAAGTGGAAGTTTAGAACTTGTTTTCATCTAATCAACATCTAGTATGTGCTAGCAAATTTATAGTCATTGTTATATAATTATGGCTACCCAAAGGTCTCATGCCCATAAGATTTAAGATTTGTGGTTAGCACCACAACCATGGTTCGACTGAGGTAGTTTTCATCATGATTGGTGCTACCCTTGTTGTATTTACTGTAGGTATGTGGACCATTTTTTATGACAATAATTTTATAACTTTCCTCATGTTTGCATGAACTACAGAGGATTGTAATCAGTGGGGATGATTATCTCCTTCCTTAGAATATAATATTTTCATTGTCGGCATGCTTGGATGATGGAGTACATATCCTTTTCGTAGGTGAGGTAACTATGGAAAATGCTAGAGAATGTTTCACTATTATTGGCCACTAGATTTCCTTGGTGAGTGACCATTGCACCAATAACACAGTCAGAGGAATATTTCTCAATATCAAATTGATGGTGTAGGTCTAGTAGGGTAATTATTGGTGCAGAGCAAAGGCAATGTTCCAGATCCTCAAATTATTTTTGTTGTGACTCATATGAGGAAAATTTTCTTTTTATCCACCCCTGGTTACTCGAATTAAGGGCCAAGCGATATGAGAAAACCCCAACATGAACCTTGAGTATAAGTTAGCAAGGCCCAAGAAGCTACGAAGCTCTATTAGAGTTGTCGGGGTTGGCTAATCCCCATGATTGGGATATTGGATGGGTCCACATGCACCCCATGTTCATCCATAATGTGTCCCAAATATTCAATTCTCTACATGCTAAATGAACATTTCTTCATGTTGGCATACAACTTTTGTTACTTCAAGGTGTTGAGGACCTACTGAATTTGATGCAAGTATTTTTCTTAGGTTTTACTAAAGATGAGGATATCATCCAAATATACAACCACAAAAGAGTTTGTGAGCAACCACAGGATGTCATCCATCATACTCATTGAAGTTTTCATAACATTGGTTAAGCCAAAGTGCATGTCCAACCACTCAAAAATGCCTTATCTAAATTAAAGATTGTCTTCCATACATCAATTTGTTTAATTAGAACTAGGTGGTAACCTAAATTGTGCTCAATCTTGCTAAACAAATTGGCACCCTTAAACTATTCAAGAAGATCATCAATCTTAGGGCTTAGGTATTTTTTTTGAATAGTGATTTTTTTTAGGGATCGATAATCAATGTAGAGTATCCATGTCCCATCCTTCTTTTGTACCAACACAATTAGACTCTCGTAAGCTAAGGAGCTTTGTCAAATGTGGAACTTTTGGATGAGATCATGAATCTAACATTTTATTCCCTCATTCTATAAGAGACAGGATCTTTATATTAGGCCATTAAGTGAAGGAGCACTAGGTCTCTAGTCAATTGAGTGTTTGACTTGGGAATGTAGAGGCACCCCCATAGGTGGAGTGAATATATATTTATATGTCTATACAATCTTGTCTACTTGCTTTTGTTGTGTAGAGAGGCATTGTGCAAAGGATGTGATTGTTGTAGTGACCTTCCTTTCACTTTCTAACCGAACCATGAAGAGGAAAAACTTTGCAGTGCGAGAGATTAAATTTTGGCACTGTTTTATTGAGATCATTGCAATTGTAGTAGTTAGAACTACCTACAGTACCCTGTAAAGCTGAACTTTGAGAGTAACAATGATAGTATGGGGATGAGACTCATAAAAAACATTATTTTTCCACAAATAATGTTGTCCTAAAAGAACATCACAAACTTCGCGTGGGGAAAAATCAAATGGTGACTCATCTTTGAAGGAATTGATGCCATAGGACAAGTGACATTTTTGGTTGACACGAATGTCTTATCCATACTTCGACCAACCAATGGTGCATGGTTGGTGGTGTGGCATTGTCGCTAAATTCAATCTCTTAATGACCCTAGCTAATATTATATTTTTCTTGCTCCCGCTATTAAGGATGAAATGTGTTGGTGTCCCATTCACCCACATTTGTGAATGGAAGAGGAATTCCCCCTCTTTAGGATACTTTAGTTATTCCAGATAGAAATTTGTGGTTGTGATGGTAGTAGTGGGTCCTACATCAATGATTCATTTTCCTTGATGTTGCTCTAAATCAAAATTACAACCATAGTTTGTTTCCTTTTCTTTAAGCTCTGCCAATAGAAATTGTTTTGAGCAACATTCATTAGTATTTTTCCAAGTGCTTTTGTGGAGCTCACACTGCTTTTCGTTGTCCCTTTTCGACTTCCCATTAACCTTCTTTTTCTATGACTTGGGCTATTTTTATCGAGGTTGGATCTCCTTTCTCTATTCCTAGTTTTCTAAGTTTGGGCTACATTTCCTAGGCTTCTATTATAGTAGATTTGTAGAACAAAACTCTCGTTTATTCTTCAACTTTAATTTTTGCTCAATTTTGATAAAATGTTGATTAGAGGCTCTAAATGAGGATGTATCTAATAAATACATCTATGTTTTTATGTACTTGTGTAGGATGCTACAATACTTCAAAATTTTCACTCAAAGTCTTTGATAGCCTAATTTGAGTGATATGTATGGAAATTATTGGTGTACTCTGACACTATCTAGTATCTCTCCTATCGCATGGTTGTCCATCTCATTTCCTAGTCATAATAGTGGGGTATAATTCCTTCTTAAGGGCATCAAAAAAATATTTCCAAGTGGGTACTACCTTGAATATCATATACTCATCTTATTTTTGTCTCTCCCTATAACCTTCCAACCAATCTTTAATATGGGAAAGGGATTTCAAGAGTACAAACGTGACCTTTTCATTTAATTTTTTTTTTGAGAGAGTAATATTCCATCACATAGTTAATCATTTATCCAAAGCATCTGCATCTATTTGGCCTTCAAATAAGGGGATATAAAAGCTAACTTGTACCTTGAAAGTTGTCACACCTCCAAAATTGCCACTAGTTGAAGGTGCCTCAACTACTATTGGAATTCATCAAAGGATCTAGGAAAAAGTGTCCATCATCTCCTTCCTTTGTCACTTGATGATTCCTCAAGAATAAATTGATAGGATATTCTACTTTTCCATCTCTCTTTTCTTCCTCCATGGGAGGCCACCTAGGTTGGAAAGAGTGAGTGTTCCCAAGTGAAACTGTTAAGTTATGGTATGTTCTATGCTTATAACAGTTTACTTCTTTTTCTTATTATATTCCACCGATTAGCAACATGTACATAAAGTAAAGTGCAGATAGAACATTAAACGATCGACAGAAAACAAGCCAAGACAAGAGACACAAGATGTGGCGGCTAGCCAAGGACAAACCCCACAATGTGTGGGGAAACCCTTCGATCAAATCTTCTTTTATCTTCAATAATTCAGCATAGAGAAATAGTACAATAAATCTTATTCATATCAGCAGTAGCAAACCCTAGATCAGTAGCATCAGCATTAGCGGCTTCATTATCAAACTAGGGCAGACCATATCTCACAAACCGACAGTCGGATTGACTTCATTCCACCACCAAAAGTTTCGGCTTCCAGAGGAGGTTCAGATGAACCTATAGCGCAGTTCAGATGAGGAGATCTTCTAGGCCACGCAATTCAATCTTTACTTCTGCAGTTGCAGCTTCAGTTTCAGCAGTTTCCGGCTTCAAACTAGGGCAGTCGATATCTTGCAAACCGTTCATCGGATTGACTTCATTCCACCACCAAAAGTTGCGGCTTTCAAAGGAGGTTCAGATGAACCTACAGCGCAGTTCCAAAGAGGAGATCTTCTAGGCCATGCAATTCAATCTTTACTTCTGCAGTTGCAACTTCAAATTCAACAGCTTCCGGCTTCACATGTGTGAGAGAGAGAGACCCATTTCAGCGCAGTAGAGAAAAGACTCATATCTGCGCAGTAGAGAGAGAGAGAGATGTGATGAGATGAGTGAGTCTAAATGAGGAAAATTCCTCTTATATTTATACACAACGTTGGTGGGTGAATAGATGCGACTGTTGGTCTTCTGAGCCTACATGAGTTGTAGGTCGGCTTGATAATAATTCCATAATCAAAATAAATTCATATCTCCATGAATACTTATCGGAATTGGATGATATTTATATCAATCCTACACCTCTCGACGAGAGGAATCTAACAAAAATATTACTAGCCATGAATAAGATGACCCACATGAAGTTTTGCCCTGGTTGCCAATTTTAACACTCCCTCTCAACCATGGAGAACTTCATCTGCAATCTGTCTATCGGTCGTTACTATTCATCCATCAAATGCACTGCCTTGTACAGCCTGACCCTTGCCCTGCTCTACTCTATTTTGCCTGTCCTGCTTTGTCTTGTTCTGCCCTGCACTGATCTATATTGTTTTGTTCTATTCTGCTCTGCTCTTGCATTGTTCTGTTCTACTCTGCTTTTGTCCGAATTATGAAGAAGAAGAAATGATCGAGGATGTATCATACTGACTCAAATTCAGTCTCAGAGTATGTACCACTGGTCCCAGACCAGTCTCAACCAACCCAAAGTCAGCGTCATAGTGAGTACAACTCCAATGGTCCCATACCAATATCATCCTCCACTGACTCAAAGTCAGTCTCAGAGTATGTACCACTGATCCCAGACCAGTGTCAACTGACCCGAAGTCAGTGTCATAGTATGGTAAAACTCCTACCACTGGTCCCAGACCAGTATCATTGATCCCAGATCAAGGGAGGTCATCCTAGCGTACGGAGTACGGTAGTTACAACGATGTGTCCATCGGTACTACTATGGTCCCTAACTTCATTTCCCTGCTCATTGATCAGATGAGAGGTACTTCCCATGAGTCCCAGACTGCATGGGTAGGATGCCTCGACAGGAGAACTAATCAATCCTGTCCTCACAGGAGAACACATCAATCCTGCTACAATTGCCATGGAGAACACATCAATCCTGCTACAATTGCCATGGAGAACACATCAATCCAGGCCGCCATGGAGAACACATCAATCCAGGCCTCACAGGAGAACACATCAATCCTGCTACAATCGCCATGGAGAACACATCAATCCAGGCCTCACAGGAGAACTAATCATCCTGCTACACAGGAGAGAGAATCATCATGTTCCACAAGAGAGCGAATCATCTTGTCCCACAAGAGAGCGAATCATCTTGTTCCAGTGTGCACCACCAGGGGAGGGTGAGTCACCCTGTGGTCGTATGTTGCTCCAGTAATAACCGCAAGCCCTCAGAGCTCCCAGAGCTCAATGTATGCAACATGCAGGACGCTTGTACAAGGGTTTCTTACCGACTCCAAGTCGTTTGGGAAAATCACATATTAGATCTTTCCTCGGGGCTTTGACAAGGTGTATCAACCTGTACATCATCTTAATGAGATGGAGCCTCCTTGCTCATCAACTTACCATATCCAAGATGATGTCTATCTGCTGGAGCAATCGACGAATACGGGATTCCTCAATAATCGAATCCCACCTCTGGTGTTATAGAGAATCACAGTGGTATCCAAAGTAAATCCAAACAGCTCACTAAAGAGCTTTCGCAACCAGACTACCTCACACGAGGTTATGCTAGCAACAATATATCCTGCTTCGGCGGTGCTCAAAGCCACCGACTTCTGCTTCCTGCTCATCCAGGATATCGAAGCAGATCCTAAGGTGAAACAACACCCGGAAGTGCTCTTACGGTCCACCACACTGCCTGCCCAATCAACATCAGTATATCCAAGTAGTCTCACATCTCCGGCAGTGTATCTTAATCCATGAGAGATTGTGTCCTGAAGACATCTCAGAAGATTCCTGGCATCAATCCAGTGAGGCTCAACCAAATATGAGCTCACAATGCTAGCTGCAAAAAATATGTTCGGACGGAGGTTCACCAAGAACATCAATGCGAATGAGTTTATGAAACTCAGAGGCATTTCCCAAATCTGGTCTGACATCACTACCATATAACTTCTAAAAGTTAAGATCCTCGAGGTAGTCACAGGCTTGCAATCCATCATACCAAATCTTTCCAATATCTTTACCACATATTTCCCTTGAGATAGGAAAATTTCCCTTGGCTTCTACCATACTTCAAGTCCTAGGAAGTAGTGCATCAGTCCTAGGTCTTTCATTTCAAATTTAGAGGCCAGCTCCCTCTTACATTTGTGAATGAGAGGGTCTGCACCTGTTAGAAAGAGGTCATCCACATACAATACCAGTATGAGAGGCTTGTCATCTTCAACCTTAAAGTAAAGGTTAGGATCGGCTTCACTCCTAGTGAATCCCAGCTTCATCAAGTAGCTATTGATCCTCTCATACCATGCTCGAGGTGCTTGCTTCAGCCCATAGAGAACTTTCTTCAACCTGCATACATGAGATTTTCGATCATAAGTCTCAAATCCTTCGGGTTGCTCCACGTAGACCTCTTCTTTGATCGAGTCATGCAAGAACGCAGTCTTGACATCCATCTGAGGTAGGTTCCATCCTTGTGAAGCGGCAAGGGCTATGATCGAGCGGATGGTCGTATATCTGGCAACAGGTGCAAATATCTCATCATAGTCTATGCCTTCCTTTTGGGGGAAACCTCGAGCAACAAAACGAGCCTTATACTTTTCCGTGCTTCCATCTGCTCCATGCTTTATCTTGTAAAGCCATTTTGAAGTAACAATTGTCTTGTCCAGGGTCTCGGAATTACTTCCCAGACATCATTCTCCATAATAGACTCATATTCTACGGTCATAGCATCCTTCCATACTTGATGCTTGACGGCATCTGAGAATGACGAAGGCTCATTTTGTATGATTGTGCTCATGATAGTCAGGTATCCTTGATACCTATTAAGTTTCTTACTTTCACGAAAGGTTCCTCGGGGTGCAGCATGTCCTTCAGCATCATCAAGTAACCCGTTAAGCCATGAAGGCCTCTTCCTAGAAGAGGAAGGCTCATATGGAGGAGGATCAATCGGATCCATGGGTTCTTCTACATCAGGCATTGATTCATCATCCTTTTCTTTCGGTTCCCTGGTGTCGGCTTCTTGAGAGCTCCTCAAAGTCGGAAGATTGATCACCTTGTTGAGACCCATATCTTCGTCAAAGGTGACATCATGACTAATTATGACTTCCCATTGACCGGCTACATAGATTCTATAGCCTTTAGTATTTTCACCATAGCCCACGAAAATTCCCTTCTTTCCAGATGCTCCCAATTTATTTCTTTTCTCTTTCGGTACATGAAAGTATACAGGGCTTCCAAAAATGAGAAACATCAGGTTTCTTACCGGTGAATTTTTCTTCAGGAGTCTTGGAACCCAATGCTTGATGAGGGCATCGATTTTGTACATATACGGCAGTGTTTGCAGCTTCAGCCCATAGAAACTTCAGAAGTCTTTGATCATGTAGCATGGCCCAGACAGCTTCCATCATCGTGCGGTTCTTCCTTCCCACCACACCATTCTGCTCAGGAGTATGTGGTGTAGTAGTCTCCCTCTTAATGCCAACCTCAGGTATGCCTGAGTGAACCAATTGTAATATATCAGAGGTCTTGCTTTGGCTTGAAGGGAATGGTCCCCTTTTGAGCTTTCCTTCGGCACATCCCAGACATACACCTTCTTTCTCTACTTGGAATTCAGGCATCCCTGTTACCATCTGTCTTACATCGGGTAGAGCTTTGTAATGAAGGGGGGAAAACCTCTAATGCCAAAGTTCGGACTGAAGAGATGTGTCATAAGACATGACACCTAGCAGACTTCCATCGACCTGATATAATGAATCAACACTAAACCCAAGAGTAAAGGCATCTTTAACATTATTTTTCCATATACATACCTTGCCATCGCTGAAGGTTACCTTGTAGCCTTTGTCTTCCATTCCCGAGATGGACACTAGGTTCTTTTTTAGGTCAGGTGCATCTAATACATCCTGGAATTTCTGGCCTTCTTGAATGCTTGTCCTCTTCCTTGATTCCCAACTCTCCTCTTACCTTTGTTGTTGAATTTGTCATTCCTTTGATTGCCATCAGAGGGATTTTGATCATCGTCCTAGAGTGAGTCCTTTCTATCAGGGCACTCCCTTGCATAGTGACTTGCTTTATCGCAAATGTAACATCGTCATTTTCTTCTAGCCTTAGGTCCAGCCTTTCCTTTTGATTTAGTCCCGGAATTATTTCTTTTCTTAGCATGAGAAGAAAAAGCAGCAGGAGGACCTTTAGGCAAGGGCATTTCCTGCTCTTCTACCCTTGTTTGTTCTTGAATGCATCTAGCCATTAATTCCTCGAAACTAGGAATTACATTATTGTTCAGAAGAGTAGTCCTGAACACATACCATTCATATGGTAATCCTCCGAGAGTTGTGAGTGCCATTTCTCTGTCAGTAATGGTTTCCCCAATAGATAGGAGATCGTTCTTGATCTCGGCGATTCTTAAGAAGTATGCTTGCATACTTTCATCTTTACCCTTCTTGATTTCCCTCAACTTATTTCTAAGAAACAAAACTTGATTTGCATCATTAACTTTAAATAAACTCACCAGTCTGTCGTAGATTTCCTTGGAGGTGTCTAGATCAGAGATGTAGGTTGATAGAGTCCCGGATGATCTTCTTTGTTTTGACTTCTCCATTTTTCCATTTGTTCCAGGCAGCAGCAGATGCATTTGATGAAGGCTCAACAATATTGCCTCTTACATGGTCCAGCACTCCTTGATCTTCAAGGGTTAGATCGATAGACATCTTTCATCCGTGATAGTCAGCTTTCTCACGGAGCTTGTCTTCGGCAGGAAAGAGTGTTGAGGACCCCATAGTTCTTTTAGGATAGCCTTGCCAATCTTCTCTTCAATGATTTCTCTTGCTCTTGCTCGGGCTTTGTCTTCACCTCAGCTCTGATACCATGTTAGCTTATGGTATGTTCTATGCTTATAATAGTTTACTTCTTTTTCTTATTATATTCCATCGATTAGCAACATGTACATAAAGTAAAGTGCAGATAGAACATTAAACGATCGACAGAAGACAAGCCAAGACAAGAGACACAAGATGTGGCGGCTAGCCAGGGACAAACCCCACAATGTGTAGGGAAACCCTTTGATCAAATCTTCTTTTATCTTCAATAATTCAGCAAAGAGAAATAGTACAATAAATCTGATTCATATCAGCAGTAGCAAACCCTAGATCAGTAGCATCAGCATTAGCGGCTTCATTATCAAACTAGGACATACCATATCTCACAAACCGACAGTCGGATTGACTTCATTCCACCACCAAAAGTTTCGGCTTCCAGAGGAGGTTCAGATGAACCTACAGCACAGTTTAGATGAGGAGATCTTCTAGGCCACGCAGGTCAATCTTTACTTCTGCAGTTGTAGCTTCAGTTTCAGCAGTTTCCGGCTTCAAACTAGGGCAGTCGATATCTTGCAAACCGTTCGTCGGATTGACTTCATTCCGAAACCAAAAGTTGCGGCTTTCAAAGGAGGTTCAGATGAACCTACAGCGCAGTTCCAAAGAGGAGATCTTCTAGGCCACGCAAGTCAATCTTTACTTCTGCAGTTGCAGCTTCAAATTCAACAGCTTCCAGCTTCACATGTGTGAGAGAGAGAGACCCATTTCAGCGCAGTAGAGAAGAGACTCATATCTGCGCAGTAGAGAGAGAGAGATGTGATGAGATGAGTGAGTCTAAATGAGGAAAAGTCCTCTTATATTTATACACAACGTTGGTGGGTGAATAGATGCGACTGTTGGGCTTCTGAGCCTACATGAGTTGTAGGACGGCTTGATAATAATTCCATAATCAAAATAAATTCATATCTCCATGAATACTTATCGGAATTGGATGATCTTTATATCAATCCTACACCTCTCGACGAGAGGAATCTAATAAAAATATTATTAGCCATGAATAAGATGACCCACATGAAGTTTTGCTCTGGTTGCCAATTTTAACAGAAACTAGCTTGAGAGAAAACTCTCGATGCCTTGACCTCGTCAAGGACATGCACTAAGAAACAACAAGGAGGAGATTTCTATGGAACCACTAATATTGGTTGTATGAGTAATTAAATGAAATACGGGAAAGCAAATGAAAGACACATAGAGAAATAAAACAAAAAGCATAATAATATGGTGAAAACTTAACTTCTATGAATAAATCAAATAGTATAATATTGTACAACACCAATTGGCTAGAGTGGTGGTAGCTATCTGTAAACAGAGAGAGATGATGCCTACGCCCATTCGCAAAAGCTATATATGGATATTGAAAGAATGGCCTTTTTAACATAAATAAATGACCCTAGAGATCTAAAACCCTAACCCTATAAGATGAAACGAAACAATATTTGTAGGTCCTGAGGTGTTTAGTTGGTACATCAACTTATCGGGGGCATAAATTTTGCATACAATATTTTCTTTAGGGCACACAATAACTCATTGGAGAGAATTATCCGAGGACTACAACTTTTGACCAAGGCCAAGGAATTCCATGGAAACCCTTAGCCCCCCAAATTTCCAGAAAATGTCGGTTATGGTTTGAAAATGACTCCAAAATTTTAGGACACAAAAAATCATAGAAACACTATCAATAAGATAGAGAACCACTGAGACAGTGGAAGAGGTGGGAAGCCACTAATATCCACCCCAATTAAAATCACACCACAACAAACTCATAATGTCATATTGAGTTTTAAGGGTTGTATTGCTAATATAATCCTCCTTAATTCTCACTTGATGGTATCTTGGCCTTAGTTCAATATTGGAGAACACTTTATCTTCCCTCGACTAAGAATTTCAGGCCTCCCCACTAACACTGAATATATATGTATATATAGGGACCCTGACAGAGAGGGACGAAACGAAGATAGCGAATAAACTTGGGATTTCATTAAATATATTATCCAATTCTTTAAATACCATATGATATTCAATGACTGATACCTTACCCTTAGATTCATATTCCATATAAGCTACATAAATTTGGCATCCTTGTTTAAAATTTCTCTTCAATATTTCATTTGTAATCTCCCTAACAAAAACTAGCCTGGGAATTCCTTACACTTGTCTTTGCTACCCTTCTTCATCAAGGTAAGTGAAGGCCTTATTATAACAGTCCAAGATATCATGTGCTTGTCCAATCAATCCATATCAATTAAAAAAATCATATGAAACCAAAGTTATAATGTTTAAATATACAACTATACTTAAAGCATTCATGCCAATTTGATAATATTTCACTAATTGAATTATCTCTCTTATTGTTGTAGCTAATTGAACCAACCAAGTCTTTCCCTACTTGGTTTTATTTAAATGAAATCTTTCAACTAGTTTAGGATCAATATAACTATGGATAGCTCTAGAATCAATTAAAATGGTAATGGAATGTTTGTTTATCATGCCTTCATCTTTGATCATGTGAGCTTGGTGATCAACCCACTTTTTGTCTAACACTCCATTAATTTTGGGCATGCTTCTGCATATTTCTCCATCGTATTAGCTCCTTGAATTTGGTATATAGTCCTCATTTTATCTCCTTTATGAGGTAGGTATTTATACATGTGCTCCCCCTCACAACGCCAACACTTGACGGACTAAAATATTGGATTTTTTTTCTAATGAATCAACTTTCCTTGGTTCTCCTCGAGCTAGATGAGCTTGTTAATTTTCTTGAGAACCATTGCTCAAAAATGAAGGTTTACATCCCTCCTTCCTTTTCTCCACCTTGGCACTCTTCTTGTTATCCCAAGTTTCCTGGAAGGCTAACTTATTTTTATTCTATTCATAAAGGTACTTTCCCCTCCTCATAGCTTGATCCAAATTCTTAGGCTCCTCAAATTTAATGTTGTCACCAAACAATGATGGTAAAACACTTAAAAATATTTGTATTTTAATATTTTCATCCTTAATAAAACAAACATACCTCGGTAATTCAAAAAATTTCCTCCATCATCATGTTTCCTAGCTCGAGTTCAAAGAACTTTGCATTTTCATTTCATAGTAGTGCTTTAACAGATATTTCTTTGGAAGCACCTTTTGAAAAGTGTTTAACTTCCTTAAGTTGCTCCACCACATTTTTTTTCCCTTCAAATAATAATTGTTTTTTGGGCCTCAAACTTGGATTAGTAATTGTATAATTAAAGATACTTGCTTATCTCTAGCGACCCATCTTGACGTTCTTTACCCTTCTTATGATAATAATCAAAGGTAGAAGGTTTAATCTTCCTAAGCTCCCCTTGAAAATTATCGAATTCAAGTTTCCTCCTTTGATGTTTAACCGATGATGTGCTTGGACTACTCCCATATCTTGAGGAAACATATGCCCTCTTGGTTGAATGTCTTGGTGACTGATGTTGATGCCTATCAACACTCCTAAAATGCTTTAAACTTTCAACATACTCCCTCTTAACTCAAGAATTATGTTCCTCTCCTTGCCTTGGATCATATTTCTTGTCCATCTTTCTCTATAAAGAATTTAAGCTTTGTAGAATCTAAGTATTAATATTGTTGGGCATGGAATCCCTGCAAGGCATGTTTTGGGGCTCAAAGCCCAACGTTTTGACTGAATCTTGTAAAGCTCCGCGAATTGCGGGCACGGGTCCGTGAAAGTATGATAGAGTCATACGGTTGTCTGCCCTAGTTTTGTAATGTAATGTCGGCTGGATAGACCTACCCATGGTCCGCGGACCATGGAATTGTATAAATAGAGCGAGGCTCTAAGTGTAAAAAAGGAGAGAGACAATAGAAATAGAATAGAAGCATGAGAAGTTTGAGTGATTGAGTTGCAGTGTGAAGTGTTTCTTTGGGTCGTAGAGTGGGAGAAGGCTCTGCAATTGAGTGCGCAGAGGCCTAGTAGTCTGCAACTGAGTGCGCGGACCCCTGCAGCTGAGTGCACAGGGCAAATCGTGTCTGTAACCGTGGAAAGAATCAATAAAGAGAATTTTGGTTATAATTTTGTTTATCTGTTCTTGGGCTAATGCATGATTGATATCATTTGCAAATATATTGTTTATTTACTGCGCGCACATGTATGAATGTTTTATGTTGTTATGTATAACTTAAAGCACTCTAGTAGGTAAAGATAATTAACTAAAATTGGAATATAAGCAAGATCTTGGGTAATAACGCAGAGCGCGGCGCTCAGCCCTTGGGTAGGTGTTGTGGGGAAAAATGCCTATGCAGGACGATCCTATCCACCTAAGGTGTGACAGTGCCTTAGCAACAAACAGATACAGCTATTCTGGTTCTTTCCTTTATGAAATATGAAAGAGGGGAGATCGATAGACTTACCGTTGTCTTCCGTTTGTCCCTCGATCTAGATCCTCTCCTCTTTGGGTGTTCACAGCTACTTGCCTCCTCGCTTGGTCAAGAGAACAGCTACTTGATTCCCACGAGATCACAAGAGAACAGCTACCTGTGATAAGAGAACAGCTACTTGCGACAAGAGAAGAACACAACACAAAGGCAAATATACATATTCATAAATGATTCAGGATTAGAAGTAAATCAAATACACTAATGCAATCATACAAATACACCAGTATATAGGAGAAAACCAAGATAGCTTTATTGATTGATAACAAGGTTCAGGAAGAGATACAACCCAGAGGGCTCCAATCCAGCATCTCCTTCCCAGCAGAATGGAATTCCTTCTTCAGCTCCCTTCAAAGCATTAAGCACCCAATGTTTCCAGTCTCAAACCAACAACAATTCTTTACATTCACAAAATTCCAGCCTCTAGATCTCATGGAGGTGAGATCCATATATAGATGTTTGGAGAGAGGATGAGTCAGCTTGAGATCTGACTAGTGTCCTCTCCCTCTCTCAGTTCTTGAGTCCACTTGGAGGTTCTTGCTTCCACTTGGAGATTTGGAACCTCTTACTCATCACCAGTCGAATTCCCTGAGGCAAGTGTCATTTTGGAAGCTTCCTGAGCATTGACACATTGAGGAATGAGCCTGCCACTTGTCCAAACTCGCTCAGCGCAGGTAGCTAGTGTAGCAGTTGACATTCAGCGGAGATGCTCAGTGGAGCAGTTGACATGATCCTGAATTGACTTGTTTTTTGAGTGGTTTCAGGTGGAGAACTTCTGTGAATTGCTGTGGTTAGTTAGCCTTGTTCCTCTAGGGGTAGGAACAACATGTTTAGGGACTTTGGATCCCTTAGATTATGGACATTTCATGCTCAATGCTGTAAGGCACAAAAATGTCTATAACAGTAGGGCTGCGCGAAGGCAGTCTATCAGGCCGTGAGGAGTGGGAAAGTGCGTGAAGAAACTTGTGCACAGGGATAAACCGTGGACCAGTCGAAGTCATCAGACATCTCCAGGGTTCGGAAACTTGGTTCTAGCACCCTCCCATACTACTTCAGGTGAGACCTCAATCCGCGCTCTGCGTACTGTTGCCAAAAGGGCCAGTAGTACCGGGGTTTGTTTGGCTAATTAACTCCGAACCTAGGTCAGGCCCCAACAAGCCAACAAATGGTTCCGTTGCGGGGACTGAGATCTGCATAGAGATGTAAGATGTCGTATCGCTGGAATTTGACAAAGAAAGGAATTGAAGAGTGGTTGGACAGAAAGATTCACGAGTTCGCAGCGCAGGAAAATAGGAATTTGCAACTATCAAAGGAAGAGTGGTTAGATTGCTACGTATATACGGAAGTTCACGAAATTTTCTTTGCATCCTACCCCACTGAGTTGTACGAGTGGATCGTGAGGCTAACAGATAGCCAAGGAAGGTTTAAACTCAACAAACCTATTGTGTGGACTTTAGAATTGGTGCACAGACTGGAAGCATTGGAAGATAAGATCGTGCATGTTGTCAATCACTGGCTGGATCGAATCATAGGAGGATTCATCACTAAATTCGTAGTAGATACTTCAGTCAGCTATATCGAGGCAGAACGACGCTTCCTCAAGGGACTGCGAGGTAAGTATGTTAAATCTTTGAACACTTGGATTAAAATGCTACTGTGTTAAAACAGGGTTATGCGAATAAATTGATGTTTGGGGCTACGCGGAGTGGGAGGATCTACAGAAACGAAGGTAGCACAAAACTAGAACTAGCCCCTTGATTTCACCTCCATGCAGAGGCGAAGAAGAGCTCGCGAAGGTTTCACCAAGAAGTGCGATCAATCTGATAAAGCAGAGAATTCCACGCATACCATTCCCACCCACACCACCACCAGTTTCACCATATTCACCCCCAACTTTGCCCATACCACCTCCACCACCACCGTGAAGCAGTATGGCTAGTGCGATAAAGCTACCAGTGTTCAAGGGAGTAGGGAATGAAGATCTGGACCAGTTTTGGTTCGTGATAAAAGATGTATGGGAAGCACAGGGTGTCACGGACGACAATATAAAGAAGGAAATGTTGGTCAGCGCTCTGCAGGATCACGCCTGGTACATTAAGCATTCCAATGACAACCAGAATGTGGGGATAGCGTATATCCAAGCTGTGCTAAATAAGGAATTTAGCAGACCAAAATCGGAGGCACAATCGATCATTGGATTCAAGGAAATCACAATGCTACCAGGTGAAACCCCGTGGGAGCTGGATCAAAGACTGAAGTGCACAATTCGTGAAGCGAACCTGACCTTAACAAACGGGAAACACTGTGAATGGTTTGTAGCCTCGTTAACACCGCATCTATGGAACACGTTGTCGCAACAAAGGCTAACCACTAGGACCAAGTGCGTGCCTGCATTGTGGTGCACGATTTGCTAGATAGGAGGGAAGCATGCTACAGATAACTGCCATCTGTTACAGAAGTATACGCAGAAATCCCATCAGTTGTTCTGTAATTTCTGCAGGTCAGTGGGCCATGATGAGCACACCTGTAGAAGTTATGAACTAATTATGGATCAGACTCCTACCTACAGAGTTCAGGCCGAAACATGGCCCCTTGACCAGAACGCAGGGATGGCGTGAACCGGATTTTAGGGGCGCGGACAAGGTCGAGGTGGAATGGGACCAAGAAGAGATCGAGGATAGTTGATATGTTACAATTGCGAAGGACCGGGGAATTATGCCTGTGATTATACAAATCCAACGAGACCATCATTCTTATATTGTACGTAGTTTGATCATGAGACGGAGGACTGTCCCACACTAATAGCAAGGTTGCGTGATAAATGACGCAGGTAATCACTCGCTATACCCACAGTATGCATATAAAAATGTGTAACCTCATTCGTCCCAGGAATTAATATGACCTACTTGGTCAACCTTCATAAGCTAAGGTTTAAGGCCCCTTCAATTTATCTCATGTGAAGACATTACATTAGACTTTCTATAGTTAATCCTTTATTAATCTTTCTATCAGGACTTTGTAACTCAACCCTTCATCCTTTATGGCAACCTTGGTTAATCCTTTTCGCAAAACCTTATAACTCAATAGAGTATGCCTTCAGAACTCTTGACTTGAGATATGCAACTACCTTCCCCACCATTGATTTCATTGACCAGATCAACAGCTGTCACAATATCGCATCAAACCATCATCATGTGACTTCATCACCTCTTGCATGCGATATGCGAACACAACTGGACTTCAAATAAATTAAAGTCATGCCTATAACCTCTTTGGGTCCGCCTTTTCCAATTTCTTTATCACGATCTTTCTCCACCATCGATCTTATCCTTGATCCGACAGGTACACTTTTTCCCAATCAACAAACTAACCTGACGCTTTATAACCGTTGATCAAGATCCGCTTGATTCGACGGTCCACAGCGATATCGGTGGATCACTTGCACGACATTTAATGCCTTTACGGAGCCAATGAGAATTATAAGCACTCGATCCATAGAAGTTCGGGTCCGCCCTTGCAATTAAAGCTCGATCTCTTTACGGCCCGATATTCGTCGGATGACGAGATCTTTAAATCCTACGATCTGCGACCCTTCAACTAGCACGCAGGTTATCAACTTACTTAGTCCTGCAGTTGACTATGATGTAAGCATTGACTTTTACAATCGACGACCAAGATTAATTGCGGGACTTCAACAGTGATCTGGCCTTCCGTACACTCCCTACCCCCACTGCTCTTTACTTTGGTTTTATGTCGTTTCTTCAATGTTTTCTGTGGTTTCGGCTTCCTTCAGGGTTCTGGTCCCTCGCTGTTCTGCCACAACTCTCTCCTTCACTTAACTCCACTCGCACCTTTATGCTCATCCATCTTCACTGTAACACTAAAGGATTTCTTCTATATTGTCCATGTGTACAAAGTCGTAACACAAGTTCTATGGTTCTCTCCTTGAACCTCTTGCTGACTAACAATTCTACCCAACACTTCTTTTGTTGGAATTGTTATCTCTAAGACAACTCTACCCACAATCGCAACTGTGGAGCTGCCTCAACAACTTCTACCCAACCGCAGTTGGAAGTTGTTATGTTACTCTTCTCTGTATTTCGCCTCTGGTTCTGCACCTGCAACATAAGTTACGCAAAATCACTCTAGCCACACACAGATTATAATTCAATTACACAGTACACATTGTACAAACTCTGAATCGAGTTGTTTGTATTAATAAACAAGTATTTACACAAGAGTCTCTCTCTCTGGCCTTATTTTTTGATCAGTGGCCTTTCTTCTCTTTCCCGTAGGCTTACAATCTGACTCTTTGACTCACTAGCTACTCTCTAGCTACTCCTCTAACTACTTCTTTATGCCTTTTAGGATTACATTTATACAAAAGGCTCTGTTGAACTAATTCTGGTTCAGATCCTTAATCTGTTGAACTAAATCCTAAATATCATCTAAGTCCACTTTTGACTCCTGCTTATCCCTAAGAATCCTCTCTAGCTCCTCGAATCATGAAACCACTTTCTAGTCCAAGACTTACAATTGATTTCTAACTCTCTCATCATCATCATTAATCACCCATGTTTTCCTACATTCGAGAGCATTTACAAATATCCTCACAATATCTAATTAATTCCTACTTTAACCACTCAAAACATTAATAATTACATACATAGGAATCCAACTTCCTTGAAAATACAAGACCCCCTATGTCTACTAAAATATAATGATGTTTCTAAGCCAATGCTCCTGCATCAGACTCCCAAGGTTAAAATAATCATGATCTCCTGATCATGTGCTTTTGTCCTTTGTCTCCCTGGATCCCATATTTTGTTCTGTAATTTGCCTTTGGTTGTTGATGTTGTTTTTTGTTGTTCTTTAGGTTTCCACACTTTATGTTGCTTTTCTCCACTATCTATTCTTTCACATTCTACTACTATCTTTCTCTTTCTGTTGCTCCTTGGTCTTGTTACTGTTGTTTTCTTCCGAGGCACCTTCATCCTCAATCTTATTATTCTTTTAATCTCTATGTCCAATTTATCCCTTGACTGATAGTTACTTTTCCAATTGTTGTTTTACTCTGTCCACTCATCTTCAAATGATGTTTACTGTCTTCTCTTTGAAGTTGTTGGATCCTTACTACTTCCCTTTCATCCTTACCCTCTTGTTGTTGTCCAAAAAACCTCTGTTCAATACCTGTAAATTTACTTTCAAACAGTAAATTGTCCTCCAATTTCCTTCGTACTTGATTCCCCTCAAATACATTACTATGTTGTTCATCAGTTCCAACATATTTTCCTTCTTCTTCCTTGACAACCCTGAGTAATTGTCCTTAACTTTCTTGACTGATTCTAACAATCAATTTAACTTCTTCAAGCATAGAATCTTCATGCTTTTCTTTTTCTTCATCAACATGTCTGTACTGGAAACTTCCAGTATTCTTCAGTTCTAAAACTGACTCCTCAATTTGAAACATGTCTGTCTCATTTTCAACAAATCCTGTAATCATGAAAAAATTATCAGAATTAAAAATATAAGGCCTCATTACCTTTTACTTCTCTGGCATCATCTCAGTATGCTACTCTGAGTTTTCCTTCAATTCCTTTGTCAACACATCAACTCTCCTCCGTATCATTTGTTTCAATGATATCTCTCTGCTCTGTTTCACAATAATGAACTCCTCTTTTTGTAATGGCAATTTGTTGAACTTTCATTACCATCTCCTTTTCCCTATGATTGTCATTGATGACAATTTCTTTGTCTTCCTTTTTCAACAATCTATCCTGAGTATATATCCTCTACTTTTCCAACTCTCTTCTTTGTTGGACTCTTTCTTCTTCCTCTCTTGCATATCCTTTGCAATCTTAATCAGGTTCTTTCTTCCCTACTAGTGCTTTCAGCCATTTCTCCTGTAGCTCCAATTCTGTCTCCCATTCATTGATCCTTGGATGAGAGTTTGGTCCTTATTCTTTACTGATTGCCTCAACAGCTTCCCTAGTTATCTCCACTGTGCCTATCATCATGATGGAATGATGATCCTTTACTATGTTTTTAGCTAAGATAGTCTCTTCCTGCTGTATCCAGTCAAATTCTTCCTCTTCTGAGAAATTTTCTTTGTCACCTTTTACTTCTAAATCCTCATCTATTCTGAAGACATCTTCAAAATGTTTCTTTTCTCCTGCAATACCTGCAATCATACACAAACTATCAGTTTTCAAAACATAAGACCTTGTGGTCTCACTTGATGCTTCAGTGATCATATCTCCTTGTTGTTCTGAATCCTTCATATGATTCATAAGGTCTTCCATAGATCTTCATTCTTCATCTTCACCCAGAACTTCATCCTGTTCTGTTTTACAAGTGGACACTTCCATTTCCATCTCAACTTCTCTGAGTTCTTCCACCAGGCCCTTCACTTGCCTTTTTTGTAGCCTTCTCTGTAACTTAGACCATTTCACTGCCTTTTTCCTCAAGGCCCAATCTTGTCTTTAGCTATCCTCAAGGATCATCCTTAATACATTGAGTTTTTCTTTCATCTCAGCAATCTCTTTGTCAATTTCCTCTTGACTCATCCTCTTGCCATTTATCTTGGCATTCTCCTTCTTCACTTTTCTTCTATTGTGGTCTTCCTTAGAACCTTTGTTATCTCTGTTATGACTATCAGTAGTCATCTTCTTCTCTATCTTCATGAGTTCTTCACTCACTTACTATGAGCTGCATTAAAGCCTCTGCAACAGCAAGTCCTCCCTGCTGCCACTTACCTCACCAAGCTTTCCTCTATACATGGAAGAGTAACTATCAGTCAAAGGATAAATTGGACATAGAGATTGAAAGAATAATAATATTGATGATGAAGGTGCTTCAGAAGAAAACAACAGTAACAAGACCAAGGAGCAGCAGAAAGAGAAAGATAGCAGTAGAATGTGAAAGCATAGATAGTGGAGAAAAGCAACATAAAGTGTGGAAACCTGAAGAACAACAACAAACAACATCAACAACCAAAGGAAAATTACAGAACAAAATATGGGATCCAAGGAGACAAAGGAAAAAAGTACATGATCAGGAGATCATGATTATTTTAACCTTGGGAGTCTGATGCAGGAGCATTGGCTTAGAAACATCATTATATTTTAGTAGACATAGGGGGTCTTGTATTTTCAAGGAAGTTGGATTCCTATGTATGCAATTATTAATGTCTTGAGTGGTTAAAGTAGGAATTAATTAGATATTGTGAGGATATTTGTAAATTCTCTCGAATGTAGGAAAACATGGGTGATTAATGATGATGATGATGAGAGAGTTAGAAATCAATTGTAAGTCTTCGACTAGAAAGTGGTTTCATGATTCGAGGAGCTAGAGAGGATTCTTAGGGATAAGGAGGAGTCAAAAGTGGACTTAGACGATATTTAGGATTTAGTTCAACAGATTAAGGATCTGAACCAGAATTAGTTCAACGGAGCCTTTTGTATAAATGTAAGCCTAAAAGGCATAAATAAGTAGTTAGAGGAGTAGCTAGAGAGTAGCTAGTGAGTCAAAGAGTCAGATTGTAAGCCTACGGGCAAGAGAAGAAAGGCCACTAATCAGAAAATTAGGCAAGAGAGAGAGACTCTTGTGTAAATATGAAGGAACACAAAGGTGTCCCAATTGGCATAATAGGGCATCATGGAGGTGAAAATATGGAACTTGTTGACCCTCCAAGATCGTTTGGTATGTGTGGCCGAATTCTAGGTCACTTTTCTAGAGAAGTGGCCAATCAGAAGTCTCGTGCCCACAAGAGTTGAGCACGGTGGTTAGTGCCATGATCGGTGGCCAGCTGAGGCAATCTGCAACATTATTGGTGTTTCCCTTCTTATACTTGATATTCAAATGGAATTGTTGCAGGTATGTGGACCACTTCTAATGGTGATCATTCTGCAACTTCCCTTGCGTCTGTATGATTTGCAGGGGGTGGTTTGTGTGGATGACCGTTTCCTTCCTCAAAATGTAATGCTTCCATTGTTGGTAGGCTTGCACAATGGAATACATCTCTTTGTCATAAGTGGGATACTTGCAGACTATGTCTGAAAGTGTCTCACTGTGATATGACACTGGATGCCCCTGTTGAGTAAGGACTTCCCCAATAGAATAGTCAGAGGCATCTATCTTGATCTCAAATGGTTGTTGCAAGTCTGGTAATGTGGTCACTAGTGTAGAGAAGAGACGATGTTTCAACTCTATGAATGCCTTCTGTTGAGATTCATACCAAAAGAATTCTGCTTTCGCCCCTCCCTTGGTGACTTGACTCAAGGGCGAAGTGATATGAGAGAATCCCAACACAAACCTGCGGTAGAAATTGGCAAGACCCAGAAAGATGCGGAGCTTTTTCAGAGTGGTTGAAGCTGGCCAATCCCGAATGACTTGGATCTTGGATGGATCCACATGCACCCCCCGTTCATCAATAATGTATCCCAAATACTAAACCTGAGTCATGCCAAAAGTGCATTTCTCCAAATTGGCACATAGCTTATGTTTCCACAGGGTTTGGAGAACTTGTCGGATGTGGTGGAGGTGCTCTTCCCAAGTCTGGCTGAAGATTAGGATGTCATCCAAGTATACCACTACAAATGAGTTGGTGAATGGCCACAAGATGTCATCCATGAACCTCATGAAGGTGGCAGGAACATTAAACCTGAAAGGCATAACCAACCATTCGAAAAGGCCCTCCTTGGCTTTGAAGGCAGTCTTCCACACATTGGAGGGTTTGATTGGTAACTGGTCATATCCTGATTTCAAGTTGATCTTGCTGAAATATTTTTCCCCCTTCAATTGGTCCAGAAGGTCATCAATCCATGGGATCCAGTACCTATGCCATATAGTGATCTTGTTCAGTGCCCGATATTCAATACAGAGTCTCTAAGTCCCATCCTTCTTCTATACCAACACGATCATGCTCCCACTGGGTGATGAACTCGACCGGATGTGACCTTTCTGTAGCAACTCCTGAATCTTCCTCTAGATTTCATTGTTCTCCAAAATGGAGTGCCAATATATTGGTCCATTGGGCAACGATGCACCTAGGGTCAGATCGATGGAGTTCTTGACCTGACAATGCAGAGGCACCCCTATGGGGGAGGTGAAGATGGCCTCGTACTCCTCCATGACCTTGGCCATATGTTGTTGTCGTGGCCATGGTCTTTGGTTTTCCCTAAGGGCGTATCACCAAGAAAATGAATTTCCCAATTTTGGAAATGAGCTTACTGCATTTTTTTGCAATAACCAAAGAGATGGTGGTAGGCAGTGCTATCTCTAGTATCCTGTACAACTTATTTCCCAAAGTAACAATAACAGCATGATGCTTTGACTCATATATAACATGTCACTTCCATAACTATGGTTAGCCTAATAATACATGATAAACATCAAGGGGAGCAACGTCACATAATAGCTCATTCATGAAGGGCTTGATGCTATATGGAAGGTGACACTGTTGGCTCACGCAAAGATCTCGTCCTTGGTGAAGCCACCTGATGGTGTACAGTTGTGGATGTGTTTTGGTCGGTAAGCCTAGCCACTTCACGACCTCTGTCGAAATGAGGTTCTTTTGGCTCCCATTTTCAACAATGAACTATAGCGGGGAACTCTTTACCCACATTTGGGAGTGGAAGATGTGCTCCTCCTCCTCTGGATCTTCGGGTTCCTCCTTCTGGATCTTCATGGTGGCAACAGTGGCCTTGTGCTCTACATCAATAATATTCTTCCCTTTTTCATTCCCCTTGTTAGGTTCTGACTTAGAGTCAGAACATGCATCTGATTCCAAAGCCTTTAGCTCAGCCACCAGTGACTGCTTGGCCCAACACTCACTTGAATTATGAGTGTAGCTCTTACGGAACTCACACCACTTTCCCATGTCCTTCTTTGGCTTCACGGTGTTATTATTTGCTTGCGACATTGGTGGGTTGTTGTTGGGTCATGGAAAAGGTATGCATTTACTATTAAACTCATCATCCTTTTCCTTTATTCTTATCTTTTCTATATCTCAATGCGCTAATCTATTAAGGAATTATGGTAAGAAATGAAGGAATTATCTGTAGTTACGACTTGGCTAATTATTAACTTGGAAAACAACAAAAGGGACAAATGTTGTTCCCTATGAAGGAACAAAAAACATTGACAAGCTAAGGAAGGAATGCGGTGGTTGTAGATAAGGCCAAAAGCAAATCAGAAGAATCAGCGCAAGAAAGGAAACAATGTCCGAAGATGGAAAACTGTTGTGAATCCCTCAGGATTGTGAGATCCTGAGGGATCGCATTTATCATTTATCTTTTTACCCTTTCCTATTATAAAAGGAGACGTTTTGTAAGAAGGAAGGGAGGAGGAATTTATGTATTATTGAAATTGTAATTGTAATTACAGACTCTCGCTATCGAGAAGAACACGAATATATTGTAATGCTCATTCAGTTTGATGATTAATATATAAGTAAAATTGTTGTTCCCTCGCGTTTCCTGAAGTAACCTAGCAGTGTTCGCTGGCGGCTAAGGGCCCGACCTCTGGTGGATTCAACTGCTTTTCTTGTGTCATACATTTCCAATTCTCGCAAGTGTGATGGTTTCATAGTATTCTTGCTTTCTGTGATTTTATCGTTTTCGTTGTTTATTATTTTCCAGTATTGACAGAGTATCTTTGTTTTATATCATTTACAGTATTAGTACGATTTACTTTCATTTTGGATTGAGTTATTCAGATAAATATTCTGCTGGATTTAATCAACTATAAAGAGTATTAACTATCGTCGTTGAAACTCTCAGATTGATATCATTTGTTGTTTAGATTATTTATTGAAGACTAGGTTTGATTTAGACTAAATCAGTTAAAGAGGGATGAGTTATCACTACTGTACTCTCAACCGATGTTGTTGTTACTTTGATGAATGTACTGATGTGAGACATCATGGCTTGAGAAAGCCTTGCAAGGCACCACTCATACTTGGTTCCCTGTGATGAGACCAACTCTTTTACATGCTTGTGATGATGAAGGTGGCGAGCTGATGCCAAGCTCGTTCGTCTGTGATGGTGTGCATGCACCTCATGGTGACATCTCGCTGAAGCGAACTCTTGCCTCCATTACAACCGGTGCATTTGTTCGGCCCCTTCATCCAACTTGTCTGCTAACTTGCGCATGGTCTTCTTGGTTATGGTTGAAACAGCAACACACTGATTCATAATGTCCGTGATGATCTTCAAGTGTGTGCTGGTGGTAATGCACATCAACTTGTCGAAGTACAGGTTTAGCTCTAGTTGGACTTGCTTCTTTTCTTCGCCTTGGTGAGTGTGTTGAATGGGTTGGATCGTATGCATGCGCACAATGAAATGCATGCTACTAAAACTCTTGCATGCGATCAACAACACTGCTCACCATGTCTTCTCCATGTCAGCTGCTAGGATGGATCTTTAACTTGTATAGGAACAATTTCATCCATGAGTGCATGTTGTGCCCACTGTTGTTCCTGATCCTGCTACAACTCATTCATCTGTTTGTGCAGCTTCATGTTCTTCCTTGAGTCACTGCTTCAGCACATGCAACTAATTCTTCATTCCCTTCATTGTCTTCACTCTACCTTCATGTCGCGCCATCACGTCATAGCCTGAGTCTCCACAGTGGCTTTCATTATCAGTGGATCTGCTTGATCTTGAAACTTTGTTCTGCCTCTATGTTGTCAACAACCTTCCTCTTGCATTTGTTGCATTCACTGCATTCGGTATGCTACCTTCAGCTGTTGTTCATGATGTTGCTCATTGTGATGCTGCTGCATGATGTCCTTGTCTACAAAAATCTTGATGTCTTTGTGAGTAGGCAAGCTCATAGACACTTGATCGACTGCATTCCCAAGCATGCTCTAAACAGTGTCTTCATCTTTGCTCTCCTGGAAACCATTGTACCTATACTGTTGAGAGGTATATGAACACCTGTGATACCTTGAGACATGGAAACAATCATAGAAAGTAATCTATCAGTTGAAAACCAAAATGAACATGAGAACTGACTTGCCACATACTTGGGTGAATGATCATGAAGGTTGTGCAATTTCAGTCGGGAGGTTGGGAGATCAATTGCCAAGACTGTGCAAGGAATATTCTGGGCTGCTGGGAGGCTAGCTGACTGCTAGAACTATGCAATGCAAAGTCCAGTCTAGCTGCTGACTGTTGGGATTGTGCAATGCACAATTCCAGCTGGGAAGGACTGTTGTCCCAGGGACAGATTTGTGCAATTTCTTGGGCCAAGCTGCCACTATCCTCCAAAAATGGGCATAACAGTCCGGGAGGATAGTGCTGAGTAGGAATACGCAAATCTAGAGAGGAAGGTGAGTCTGCCCTCCCTAGATTGCACAATGCAGATTTGGTGAAGCCAGAGTCCGAGCCAAGGCTGGCCCGACTTGCCGATGGGAAATTGAAAGCAACTAAGACAGTAAATGCATGGCGACACTAAGTGATAGCATAAGTGATTGACAGTGCATGAAAAACATGAATGAAAGATTCAGCAAATAGATCAACATCCATGTGGGTGAGGTAGTTCATTGGTTGGGCGAACGTCCGTGCAAAATAGTTTCATGCATGCGACAGTAGTGAGATAGCATTGAAAATTGAAACAGAGATAGGACAAGCTAGTATATATGTAAACGACATCAAGCGTTAAAAGAAATCAAGAAAATAGTACTCTCACAGGAGAAACACAAAAAGCAACAGAAATGCATCACAAGGCATGGGAAGCGGGCTTACCCCAAAACAACTGAGCTAAATGTGTCGACTGCTCCTAGATGTGATGTGGGATGTCAGAGCTGCAAGGTTGATGTGAGGAATGAGCTATGCAATGTACGGTTGACGAGTTTTGATAACATCGAGGTTGTGATGTGCATGCCACGAATCTAGGGGAAGCGACACTTGGTGGGAGGTTTCAGAGTTGCTCCTTGCATGCAACCTCCAACTGCTAAACATAGATCCCTAAAACAAGGGATGCCTTTGCATGTTGCCTTGGGAGAAGCAGCCCATGCATGCAAGTATGTTTTTAAAGTCCCGGAGGGAACTGGTCAACTCAAGTGCGCATGCAAGAGACTACTCGAATGCTGGAGAAAAATGTGCACTTCTGGCTGGGAGTTGGGCTGGCTACCTAGAAGATTTGTGCAATTTCTGGGCAGAGCAGTTGACTGCTGCCTAGATTTGTGCAAATTTTGGGCTGAGCATCCTTGCTGGGGAAATTTGTGCAAATCCTGCTAGGAGTGTTAGCAGGCAGGATTGCACAATCCTGGAGCCCAACAGGCTGCCATAGAGGATTGCACAATTTTTGGAGGGAAGGTTGGTTTCCCTCCAAAAATGTGCAATTTTCAAGGGGAAGCTACAAAGCCTGCAGCTGGACCAAGTCCAGGTGAATAACTTGTGAGGAGAATGGATCAAGTTGTGACCGACAGACTACCTTTGTGCAAGAAAGACACTAAAGCTTGTGAACTTGATGAAGTAAGGTAGGCTGCTATGAAGGTTGGAAGGGAGGCTCCAAAACAAGGCTAAGAAAAAATTTTGGAGGGTGGTTGGAGCTGCTACAATAGTTATCTAATTTCTGCATTTTATCTGTTGCATGTATAAGCTAAAAACAATAATTAAAATGTCTAAGAAAAATTTACCCTCAAATTATAGTTTTTAGATATCAATATAATTATTTATGAGATTTGTTGCGATGAATTGTCAAGTGGAGTATCCTCATCAATTTACAATTTTCTCTCTCTCTCACTTTTCCTCTCACCCATTCTCTCTCTCTCTCTCTCTTTCTTTCTCCCCCCTTGTCTCTCCTATCCCTCCCTCTCCATCCCTTCTTCTCCTCTCTTTCTCTCTTCCATCTCCCCTCGACGTCAACCCTTTCCCCTTTTGCAAGAGCTCCTAGTTGTAGAAACATGTGCACATTCCTAGACCTAAGAACGCACACATGTTCCTAGAGCTAGAAACATGTGCACATTCCTAGACCTAAGAATGCACACATGTTCCTAGAGCTAGAAACATGTGCATGCTCCTAGAGCTAGGAAGGCACATGCACTTTTTTGAACTTATTTTTTCCTCAACATGAAGCTTATGTGTATCATGAGTTGATTTTTTTATATGTAGGTACTCAATGACAAAATTGGTAGTTTGGGCTACGAATACATGAGAACCTTAATTTTTCATAAAACCTCTCTATATCTCTATTTTGACATTATTTTTTGGTAGGATAGAAAAAATCATTTTTTTATGAAACTATAGACACCTATAGAGATGATTATGAATATTCCACACACACACATATGAAGTTAATAATGTTTACTATTTTTTATATATTTTTTCTTGATATATATCATACTATTAAAACATATCCCTCTTTTATTTTCATTATAACTTGTTTTTTTCTTTAACCATTTGATATATATATATATATATATATGGTGCACTAATAGAAACTAATATCTATATGTTAAAATGTATATTTTTGGAAGTTAATTCACTTTCCAAGATTTTATGTTATTAGAACATATTCAAATTCATTGTGGAAGTACATAGAATTATCCATCCAAGTTAAGAGATTGTGCACCACTAACATGTAATGAGATACCATTATTTTCTTGCACTAACCATTATGGTTAAAATGCAATTTTGTCAAAGCACTGAGGAAATTTGGAAGTGATCCAATAAACATAACATTGAGCATTGATACATTATTTGTTGTCAAGTTTATGTTTGGAAAATCTGAGGTAGATAAATCCACATTCAATTAGCTCACCATATTAGATTTTGGAATCTTTCCCGAACCAACAATTTGATACCTCCATACTCAAATTATGATGCCAAAGTAATTTGAAGGGAAGAACCATAAATAAGGAAATGTGTGCATGCGTGAGAGAGAGACCAAATCAAATGAAAGAATAGTATAAAAATATTAATGGCCCCATCCTTGGAGGGAATATGGGGGCTAGTTTTTTTTAAATGGGAGTATTAAGAAGCTATAGTAGTTCATCCGTGCCCCCTTCATTTTTCCACCTCATCTATGTTTTCTCGCTCATGTTATTTCATCTTAAGTTGTACCACACTCCGCCTCTGCATAAACTGCAAGCCACTCTAACCCAACCTCCTCCAAGGGGGTCCCCCTAAAAAATATACTCACATATGGTCTTTCTTACCAAAGGTAGACCCTTCAAAATGCAGATCTACACCTTTGGTAAAGTAAAATTGTGCAGAAAATAAGAGGGTAAGCTGCGGAAATTACCAGAATGGAGAAAAAAATTGAATCAAAATAGAGAAGCGAATGTCTGGAAAAATTGGATCTCTTTCGGGAATAGCAAGGGTTTTGCAGGCTCATTCCAACAGCTATCCGAGCCTGTGTTATGCCAAGGCTCTACTCAAAATATAACAAACACGCGAATTGCCACCGTTAAGGTTGGCTACTAGGACTTCGAAAGTATTAATATGAAGTCTAGGGGTGAGATTTGCAGCTATATAATAAGAAGAAGTCAAAGAAGACGTGATGACTTTGATTCATAAGCGTTTATAGCAACCAAATTTATAGATGTGGGCATTCATTAATATTTTTTTTTTTTATTTTTTATTTTGTAAATTTGGTAAAGTATATATATGTGATAAAATTTTAAAATATAATTTTATGTAAAATTGAGGAGAATTCGTTACGTTAATTATATAATGGTATTTGTTTATTGAGGGGGTAAATTTGTTTGAATGGCATAGTTAAATTTGGAATCCAAGGTGCTTGAATTTTGTTGTTTATTGTGGAAATGGATTAGGTATTATCAAAAACCTTAAAATGATGGTTGTAATCTAGATTTCTCAAATTTTTTGCTACATTTTATCAATAGCTTGTCAAAATTTCCATTATTTTTTAAACAAATTTGAAACCTTTACCCAATTTAAAATCACTTATTATAAAAAGAATTAACAAAATGTTGAGTTTTTTAAAATTGAATATGTATAAAATTTTAAAATGTTTAATATTTTGAGGAAATATTCTATTTATGATTATTTTAAGTGGATATTCCATGTATCATTAAACATAATTAAAGTTTAATATTTAAAATATAGAAAAATTAATTAAACATAATTAAAGTTTAATATTTAAAATACCGAAAAAAATAATATATAGATTAAAGAGAATAAAAAATTACGGTTAAAAAGATAATGTTACATATTAATATGTTGATTTTATTATTTTTTAAACATTAACTCACTCGTACTGTTTTTTTATGATGATTCCAAATTTAAACATTTCAAACTTTATCTACCCTGAAATTTTAACAAACTCAACCAACTTGATAATGAATTATTTAAACATTTATTTTTAATTAAGTCAATATACATTTTTATTTTGGTAAGAGAATGGTGAGTCTCTTTATGATAATTCCAAATTTTAAACATTTCAAACTTTATATACCCTGAAATTTTAGCAAACTCAACCAACTTGATAATTAATTATTTAAACATTTATTTTTAATTAAGTCAATATACATTTTTATTTTGGTAAGAGAATGGTGAGTCTCAAAATAAACACTGAGATGCATTTAATAGTCAAGTTTATTTTAATCCTTACTAGATAATAATTTGGTTGTTAATTACAGGTTTAAAGATAAATGTATAATTGGGCTATGACAAATGTGTGTTTGTATAATTGACAAATGGAGTGACAACATTATATTTAAATTTTTTATAAAAAACAAAAATGTTATAAATATAAAATAACAAAAAATTATAGGAACCAAGATTGGAACTGGCTGGTGGCCAAAACTGAATCCAGAATATCTCAATGGAGTTACAAATGGCTATCCCGAGCAGGAAGACTGACTCTAATCAAATCAGTCCTCTTAGCTATGCCAGTCTATTGGGCTGCATTAACATGGGTTCCAAAGGGGATTCTAAGGAAGATAAATAGGATATGCAGTAGGTTCCTCTGGGCAGGCTCTAAGGAGGAATCTGTTCTTCCATGGGTAGCCTGGGATAAAATAGCAAGACCAAAAGAATGGGGTGGATGGGGGATAAAAAACCTTACAGATTTCAGTACTTCTCTGGCAGCAAAATCAGGATGGAGAATAATCAAGATGGAGAATCTCTGGACAAAAGTAGTAAAAAGGAAATATATTGACCCCACTCCACTAGAAGAATGGATAAGGAAGGGAAGTAAGAAGGAGAAAAATTGTTCGGTAGTATGGAAAGCCACTGTGGAGGCTTTCAAAGTGATAGAACAAGGACTGGCATGGCAGATTGGGAATGGGGAAAGCCTGAAGATAGGAAAAGACCCCTGGGTTGGATGTAATGAAAAGTATGCACTCTCTCCAGGTTTAATCAGACATCTAGAATCCAAAGGAATTAGGCATCTAAGTCAAGTTGAGAAAGTGGGTTTCTCAACGATTTGGGGGCAATCCTGGAAATCTGGTGAAGAGCTAGGTATTCGACCAGCCTGGTGGAACGAATGGAAGGTATACATCGAGGAATTAATTCGGTCCAATGTAAGAATAAGGGACAGACAGGATCAGCTGGTCTGGGCACATGCGGAAAATGGATCGTACTCACCAAAATTCGGATATAAATATCTAATGAACAGAAAAGGATGGGGGGAACCAGAATGGTGGGACAAGCTGATCTGGAAATTAAAATGCCCAGCAAAAGCAAGACTTTTTTTTTGGTGCATTTTAAAAAGAAAAGTCCCTACTTGGGACGTGCTTCAAGCTAGATACAAGCAAGGACCGGGGAGATGCTATCTATGCAAGGCGGATTCCGAGAATATAAACCATATTTTCCTTGCATGCCCGTTCGTCAAATCAGTTTGGGTAGAGGTCGGGAAGCTCATAGGGAAAAGGATTGAATGGGAGGGAAGGAATGTACAGGAGGTTTGGGAAAAATGGTGGCGTAACTATCCCGGTTGGAAAATGCGAAACTTGCCTCCTATCATATGTTGGGGAATATGGATTGCAAGAAATCGGAGTATTTTCATGGAGAAGGAAGCCACAGCTGAAACTATTGCAATTCAAAGCTCTGCTATACTTGAAAGCATTCCAGATTCAGAGGAAGGAAGCAACCCCAGGCAGATTAGGGAGGAACAGATCCGAGAGGGGATTCCCTGGGCATATTTTGACGGAGCATCTCAGAACAACACAGCAGGAGCAGGAATGATTATATACTTAAGCAAAACAAAGTCTTTAAAAGCATCTGTAGGGTTAGGCACAGGGACAAACAATTATGCAGAACTTACAGCCTTAAAACTTCTTCTATGTTGGCTTATCCACAGGAACATTCTTACAGTTCAGATCTTTGGAGACTCTTTATCTGTTGTTAATTGGGTCAACGGCAAAAGTAGATGTCACAATTATATGCTTAGACCTTTGCTTGAAGAAATTATGTCCTTAAAAATCTCTTTTAATGTATTCACAATCTGTCATATCTACAGGGAGCGAAACGTTACAGCAGATACCCTTTCTAAAGAAGGTTTACAGCAAGCTATGGGCAGTTGGAAAATAGTGGAAGAAGATCAGGGACAGATCCGTGTGTCGGATCAGCCGCCATGCTCTTAATGTCTATCATCCTGTCCTTTTAATTTTTGTTTCTTTCTTTTGTTTTTTGGCATAAACTTTTGGTACATAAGATATTATGTTCTGAACTACTTGTTGGTGAAACAATGTCACAGTTTCTGAATATGTCATTTGCTATTTTCGTTTTGGGTTGTTTTCCTCTTAAGAGGAAGCCCAGGAAATAGTAAGTGGACAAACACAGTGGGATCTCTACATTTTGACTGGTTTGGGTACATAAGGGCTGAAAACGAAACTGCATTTATTTCTTTTCAGCTGCTTTTATACCAGATTTTGAGGCACAGAAAGGTCTGTTCTTTTTGTAGCAGCTCTATGATTTTGTCATACAGCAAACGGAATGCCTTTGGCATATACTTGTAACTTTTTATGTTTAATGAAAAGTTCGCTTTTTTCCTTGGAAAAAAAAAATAAAATAACAAAAATAAAAAATCCCGCAGTGAAAAATATTTTATCTTTATTTTGATTCCATTAAAAACTACAAAATTTTATTAAAATCGACATAAACAAATTGTTACTTAGGCTATATGCGGGTGGGTCGAGCGGCTGCAAAAATGCTATCTCCTTCCTATGTCAGTGGAGGGTCGGCTCCGCATTATCCGTTCTTGCTTACTATAAAGAGACTGGCCTTCCTATAAAAACTAGAGAGACTGGAACCCAACTTCCATGCAAGAAAAAGATTTAGAGAGGATAAATTCGCCGAGCACAACAAAGTGAAGAGAAATTCATATCATGGCGGACCATGCTCTACCTGAGTGGACTCATGTGGTTCCGACGTGCCCAGAGGCCAGAGGCGAATCCGTTGGCCCAACAACTACAGATACAACGCCGAACTTACCTCGATTGCAGGTTGCTTTGGACTTATTGACGTGGTTCACTGGGCCCCTCCCTTTCCGTTATGGTTTTCTTCTTTTTTTTCCCATAAATTCCTTTATGGTTTTCGTTTACATCCCATCTCACTATCGTACATAAGTCATTAAGATTTTGCACATCAGGTGGCATGTATACATGGAACATCCAGCAGCTATGGTCTTGCGTACAACTATCAACATAAAGCATCCATGAGCATCCTGCTCTGGTCCTGCTGGATGACCATCTCGCCTTGCATCATTCTCTCAACACTGGTCCCGCTCATTTGAAATTTGAAACTCCCGCTTAATTGAAATTTTAAAATCATACATAACACCTTCCATGAATATGGCAAAGACTGTCTTACTCGTAATTTGTTTTTTCATTTTTTCTGCTAATCTGTAACTACCAGCTCAAAAAATACACGAAATTAACAAATGTCTTTTTGCGACACAGAGACTTGAGCAAAGACAGACACCACTCCACTTGTTAGTGAATGCAGCAATAACAAGTTTATGGACAGGTTTTTTTCGTTGATATTATAAACAATTTGTTATTGGTGTTTTTTTTAATTTCTTTTGGTTGGTACTACAAATATCACTGACCTCCTCCCTACTCGCTCAATGTTTGTTTGTTTGTTTGTTTTTTTTTTTTTTTTTTTTTCAACTAGATTACTATTCATTCATTATGACTAATATAAAACAGTACATCATGTAACTGTTATGCTAACCATATATATGTCCCGAATAAGGCTAACCAAAAACATAACAGAGAAATGACAAAATAAGAGCCCATGACTACAAATCCTCACCTAAATTATCAGAATAAGATGGAGGCATTATATGGATCATCAAAAGAAAGCAGGATCAGAAAATATGAAGTGTTAAGTAGAATAGGAAAAAAACATAATGGGGTACTTGAAACATACCAGATTGGAGGAGAGGAGTGAGTGAGTTAGGTACCCGGCAGAATGAATTCCTGTATATGGTGCAATTTGTCCCCCACTGATATACTCATCTTCCAGAATTCGTTTTGTGAAGCAAGGCCTTTTCTTGATAGAGTATCAACAACTTTGTTTTTTCTCTATCAATATGGTTGATTGAATAGTCCTTTCAATTATTCCAGATTGAGTCTATTCTACTCAACCATCCCAAAAGGTTGAGTGAATAGACCTTACATGGTCGATTATGACCTTTGAATCACCAAATATTTGCAGATCCTGGATGTTGAGATAGTCACAAAAAATGAGGAGACCTGCCAGTGCCATTACCTCTGCTTTGTTATTTGATCCTTTACCTCCATGCCAAAATATGTCAATATGTTGACCCTCCATTGGGATAATATAGACTCCACATGCACAGCAACCATTTTGGGCCGCCCCATAAAAATAGGCTCGAGGGATGCCCGAGGGATCCGGGGAGATTGCCATCTTCCCACCAAATCTCTGGAGATTATTGGTGAATTGACAAGCATTGTATTGAGAGAGAATGGATTCATAGACAAAGACATAATTTTCCTTGCTGGAGTGAAAGAGAGCCTTATTCCTCCATTTCCATATAGCCCATAAGGTCAATAGTGGAATAGGTCTCCAGTCTAATTTCATATTACCCCACCATTTAAAAGCATCCATGATGGATGGAAAAGAGATCCTGCTGAAACTGAAATGGACTGCCAAATTTTGCCATATCCCCTGAGATTGAGGACAGATTAGGAAAATATGTAAGTTGTTTTCTTCATTTGATTTGCACATAGGACATATGGCAGGCCCATTCCAGTTCCTTTTTTGGAGATTATCCCATGTTAGGGTCTTATTGTGGAAAACAAGCCATACAAAAATAATAATCTTGTTGGGGCAACCTGATTTCCAGAGGGAAGTAGGGAAGATGCAATCCTGATGAATGGAGCTCATATGTTGGAGCTGAAGATAGATATCCTTTACATATACAGTCAATCGTCCCCCATACCCCTTCCAAATTAGTTTATCCTCCGCCTCTGAATGGAAAATACCCTTGTTCCTCATAGACCAAGTGATCTGATTCCATTGTAGAGCCAGTTCATCATTGAGATCCAGCTCCAACGTCGATTTCCAGATAGGGATAGGTCCCGCCCATCTTACAATTGCCTTCTCCTAGAAAAAGATCCCTTTTTGTTGTAAGGCCCAAAGTAACTGTCGAGAAAAGGATATTTCCTCATCACCTCCCGCAATGGGATCTAATCCTATAATGATATTTTTCCCCGACTGGAAGCTCCATATCAGATTTTGGAGAAAAAAATGCTCGATTTTTCGAAAGCTTCTCCAAATTGCTAATCCCTGAGAGGATCCAATAGTCCCTAGCCTATACTAGAATGATATGTCTCTGTTGTCCATATACTTTGATTTGATGGCCTTGCTCCAAAGACTATCTCCTAAGACTCCTTTCCATAAGGATTTGCAAAGGAGAGCTATGCGAAACAAATTGAGGTCCATGATTCCCCAGCCCCCCATCTTTTTTGGACAAGTCAACTTTGAGAGTTTGGAAAGGTGGAACTTTCTTTTCTCTTTGTTCCCACCCCAGATAAAATTAGCAGTCAATCTATTTAGTTTGTTGATTATAATTACAGGAATGTAGAATAGATGGGCCCAGTAGACCATTAATTGGACGAGAACAGCTTGGGTTAAAATCGCTCTCCCAGCGATGGAAAGACATTTGAATTCCCATCCAACAATTCTTCTAAAAAATCGGTCATGAATCCACATCCAATCAACAAAGGAGTAGCCCACAAGTTTTAGTTGATAGCCCAGGTATTTCAGACCCTCATTGAGTGGAATAGCTTTTATATTGAAGAACTGGGTCAGGTAAGAAATAAGTTCTCCATTTACATCCTCCAGATGGAAAGACAGTTTGTCATAATTTATACACATCCCTGAAGCCTTTTGGAACTTACCCAAAATGTCATGCAAACAGGTCCATGAGACTTTACAAAGCATCGTCGATAGTAAGATGTCATCAATAAACAAATTGTGAGAAATGGAAATGTCCCAGCTGATAGCCAAAGGTCAACATCTCTTTTCTTGAACAACCCTTTTTATGTGAAGACTTAAGGAGTCCATGACCAGGATAAAAAGGAGAGGGGACAGAGAACAACCCTGCCTCAAGCCTCTGGCGGCAGAGAAAAAAGAAGTAGGGAATCCATTAATAAGAACCGCATAGTTTACATCTTCAACAAAGGCCATTATCCAATTGTAACATTTGTCATTTAGGCCAATTTTAGAAAGGAGACACCTAAGGAAACCCCAGTCAATGCAGTCATATGCTTTTTTGAGATCTATTTTCAATAATGCAGCATCAGCTTTTCTTGTATGCATAGAGTGGAGACATTCCTGGGTGAGTGCTACAGCCTCTAAAATGTTCCTACCCTTAAGGAATCCATATTGTTTAGGGGTCAAATGAGATGATAAAATATTTCTCATCCTATCAGCAATGATTTTGGAAATTATCTTATAGAGAGTGTTACACAGGGAGATGGGTCTAAAGTCCATGAACGATAGGGAGAGCTTCTTTTTAGGAATTAAAGCAATAAAGGTGGAGGAAATAATGCGGTTTATAGAGCCATTGATCTTGGCCTCCTCCACCATCTCCAAAAGGTCAGACTTGAATAGATCATAAAAGTGAATGAAAAAATCTATAGTCCACCCATCCAGACCAGGACTTTTGTCCTTTTGGAAATATTTCATGGTTGACAAAAGTTCCTCCTCAGTTACCTTAGCAGATAGAATATCATTCTGCTCCTCATCAAACATGGTTGGATATGGCTCAATACCCCATATGATGTCATCGAAATCACTGCCCCTGTTCCTATTGTATGCTTTCTGAAAATAAATGACTGCTTCCTTAGAGATCTCTTCCTGGGACATGAGCGAGATTCCCTCCTCATTTTTAATTTCCCAAATTGAATTTGCTTCCCGCCTTTTATTTGCATATCGGTGGAAGAATTTAGTATTTTTGTCACCCTCTTTTAGCCATGTGGCTTTGCTCTTTAATCACCAGGAAGCCTCTTCAATTGCTAGAATTTTTTGCTTTTCTCTCTCCAGATCCCAGATATGAGCTCTCATATCCAGGGACACATAGTTGGCATTCAAGCAAACAATTTTTTTTTTTTCCATTTTTTCATTTAACTCCTTCAGAGCTTCCCTGTTGGAGATCGTCTTTTCTCACTGCCATCTTTTTACACATTTCCGAGGGCCGACAAATGATCCAAGAAAGATTGGGAATGACCCGGACGGTCCATAGAGGAAGGAGATAGCCAAGAATCCCAGATTAGATTATTAAAATGTTCATCCTCAAGCCACACTCGATTGAATTTGAATGGATAACCATGTCTGTGGCCAATGAGATTCCATTGGATGGAGATAGGTCTGTGGTCCGAGATGAAGCTCGGGATAATCTTTACAGAGGGGATCCCAAATCTATCAATCAATCTGTCGTGAATGAGGAAGCGATCAAGTCTCTTAGCTAGATAAGCATCATTCAGTCTCCCATTATCCCAAGTAGGGCCCATTCTGATAGGATAAACGTCAAAAAAATTGTGCTGAAGGATAGCATCTCTGATCATACCTCCCACCTGATCATTTTTTCTGCCCCTTCCCCAAATTTCGTCATTACTCAGAGTGCAATTTAAATCCCCCCGATCAATAGAGAATCAAGGTCCAGTAGCCCAGAGGATAGGAAGCGATCCCAGAAGGGAAGGCGTTCTTTATATGGGGCATAGACATTTAAGATGTGAACAGGCCCTGGAGATCCCCTAATGTAGGCGAGAAGGAGAATGCCAGCAAAGCATTTGAAAGCCACTGCCGAGATCCAAGCCGGATCCCACAAAACCGCCAGACCATCGGAAAGACCAGAAGCACTCGTCGCAGCCATATGCCATGAGGGGAACATGCATCTGAAGTAAGATATGGATTCATGGCAGTCATGCATAGTCTCTTGAATGAGAAGAATCTTTGATTTAGAAGATCTAAAAAGATCCCCGAGAGCTAAAAATTTAGGGTCCGCTCCTAGACCCCTAGTATTCATTGAGAGAATATTAATCATTTGGTCTCATCCCCAGGCTTGCTTGCTCTAAGCAGCCCCTTTTCAGTGAGTTCAATAATAGGAATGTCTACCAGAGTGAGGTCCCAAATGTGCAAATTAGGCCTACCCTTCCTGCCCCTAAAATGTCTGCCCCCCTGTTCTCTTTTCGCCTTACTGTAATATTTCCTGCTAAGGACAGACTGATAGTAGGGGATGGAGACCGATTTGGTTTATGAACAGTTAGAGGTTGAAGTTTAAGGGATTCTCATTTGAGCAGGAGATCCAGATCACATTCAAAAGAATTTACAGGAGAAGATTCAGGAGAATTTAGGGGAGTGATCAAGATACAAGGAGCTTTGCCTTTTAGGTCTGCAATGGCTTTTGAAGGAATGGAGAGGGTAGAGAGAGGAGGAGGAGATGAGGTCCTGAGAGACACAGGAAGATGATTTTGTGGAGATTGAGGAGATGAAGATATATATGTGATGTGTGAAGCGGAAGGGATATCCCAGGAGGGATGGGGAATAGAGGGAGGAGAAGAAATAGCTTTATCTGGACGTGGTTCAGGGGGCAAAGGGATGACAGAGAAAAGAAACTGCCTTTCAGAAGGGGAAATACAAATCGAATCCGGGGACTTCGACTTGCTTGAATATCTGCGAGAGCAACTGTTCACTTTATGAGGGTTGTGATCATACCGAATGTGCTGAAAAGAATGAGATCTCTTTAGAGATAGACCTGAAGATCGCCCTGGGGAAAAACCTCTTGGTGAAGAGAGACGAGCTTTCCCAAATTCGGAATCATGATTTACACCATGCTCCATATTGCAATTTTGTTCACCTCCAACCATCCCCGAGAGATTGGCAAGAGGATTTTCAAAATGATCCTTCCCCTTATGTCTACCACCAGGACGGCGAGGGCAATGTAATTTCAGGTGGCTGGTTTTGTGACAAACAGAGCATCTGAATGGAACTCCCCAATAATCCAACCTCTACTAGTTATTAGACTCACCCCATGATAGGTTTATATGCTCAGGGAATCCCCCTCTGTATTCTTTTTCAATAAGAATCCAAGCAACCCTTTTGTCCTTGGCTCCGAGACATTTAGGGTCAACGAAGATAAATCTCCCGATTGCATTTCCAATATCAGCAAGAGTCTCCTTGGTCCATAGTTCAATGGGAAGACCCGGAAGCTTTACCCAGATAAAATTGTTTGATGGGGTGCTATGAAGGGGATTGAAGCCAATGTACCACTTATGCAAAGCGAGAAAACTTTTATCATGAACCCAAGGAATAGCAAGAATAACATCCAAATCCCTGTCATTTAGAAAGTGGAAACTAAACCAGTTATTCATGAGCCTAACGATAGTCGGAATATACCCCAATAGAGAGGTCCATCTAGATCCAATCTATGATCTCATCTAGCCATCCTCCATTGCAGGGAAATGCCAATGACCCACCAGAGCACGCTTTTGAAGGCTAGTAATCCTGTCAAACAGAAAGGAGCTATCCAAATTTATAGCAGCAAGAGGGGGGGAAGACTTCATGGGGCGCTGATTTCTTCGGCGCGGTGGGAGATCAGAGCCGCCACCTTTTTGATCCTGGTCTGAGATCAATGCATGGGGAAATAACTTATTGGCCAGGGAGAATTTCCAATCGGCATTTACTACTGACCTGCCTAAGGTATTCTCCTCTTCCATGGTGGCCCGCACCATGGCTGACGCAACAGACGCGTTAGAAAAGGCTTCCATTTGTTCAATGAAGAATACAATACTAAATGTGGAAAAGACAAGTGAACAAGAAAAGAAAGAAGGAAAGGATAAGAAACCTCTAGGAAATCAATGAAAGGAATAGGTCAGATGTTAGGGATTTAATCAGTCAATACTAAAAAAATGGGCGACAGAGTAGCCGAATGTGCGGGAGATACGGTAGATAAGTCTCTAGGCAATATATGGGAATGACGGCATACGGAAAAATTCAAAAAAGGAGACTGAATCTAGGGATCATCCTAAAGTACCCATCCTAAGAGAGCATAACCTTCTTGGAAGCTCCACAGCTGACAACGAAAAAGAAGGATTGGACCTCGAAGCAGAAGAAAGAATAGGCAAGACTTCAATATCAACGGCTCCCATTAAATGGAAAGTGGAAAAAATCCCGCTCCATCTTACGACATGGAATTCCGGTCGACCTAAAACATAATCAATCGAAAAAACCTGAGAACGGAAAAACCAGAAGAGCCTGAGGGAGGAATAAGGAGCAAATAGGAAGAGTTAAGAATGACTCGGACAAATTATACAACAACAATAGCAATGTTTGCACATACACCACCATGGACCGATTTTTATGCAGAAGTCCAAGCAGGGCTTCGATATAACAACATATTTCTTCAAATTAACTAAAGGATCCCATAGCCAATTAAGGAGAAAAGACCAGACATATGAGCCTGGCAATGGGAAAGACATGCACCGGATATTAACACTGACCAGCTAGAAAGATGATAGAGTCGAACCCTAATGACCTTCCAAACAATCAAAAATTGAATCATATAGCCCTGGATATGAAGCGACTGAGAAAAAAATCTCTGAGATATCCTATTATCAAATCCTTTACTGCTCCTTTAAGAACAAATGGGCAACAATTTTATCCTAAATTCAACTAGAACCAGAGAAAATACAGAATAACCGAAAAAATATGCTTTCTGATGAAAACAGGAAACCAAAAGGTTACTAACCTTATTAACCGAGCATCCTTCGAGAGCAAGAGTGCCATAGAATCCATAGATGCGAACCACCTCCCGGCTACCAGCTCAGAATGATAGGCCAACCCATAAAAAGAGAGAGAACTTTGATGGTTGAAGAGCAGGATAAGAGCTCAGGGAGAAACAACAATTATTCAGTCCGGAAGCTTGAGACCAAGAGTAATCCAGAGACTACCACTAAGAAGAAGATTCCAAGATGAATAACTGAGAACGCAGACGATACATCCCCGCGCAGAGCGCGCAGAGGAGAGAAGGCCAAAACCTCATGCGGTGCAGAGAGAAGCGACTAAATAAGGGATGAATAACCTGAGGTAAACGCACATCGAGAACTAGGAGGTAGCACGACAGATTGCATGCAAGCATGAGCTCCTAACAAAGGACAAGTGGAGAGGCTGTAACGTGGCGGAAAGTGCAGCAGCTCGACATGCTATAGAGAGCTACCAAAACATCGAACCGTGATTGGAGTGGGTGAAGGCATGGTCGGAAGCTGAAACGTGGCATATGATGTTGTAGCTCGGCATGCTAAAGAGGGTTACTGAAACGTTGAACAGTGATTGGAGCCGGTGAAGGCGCAGATGGCGGCATTAGATGGACGAAGAGGCGGTGCATTCCACTGGTTGGACACCATCGTGGCACTCGCGCTCTCGCTCCCCCTACTTGCTCAATGTTTTAGCAGTTCCAGAATCAGAGAAAGTCCCTGGTCTTGAAATTATGGCCCAATCGGTGGTATTCTAGATAGTAAATTACTTATTTCTACTTTTAGTTTTTGGTTTTATAAATAATTTTTTTTGCTTTATAATATAGATAGTTTGTTCCAATTTTTTTGGTATTACAAAGAGTTTGTCTGTTTTTTTCGGTATTATAAACAGAAAATCTCATATTTCTATTTTGAGTTTTTCATTTTTACAGCTATTGGCTTTCGTACTCAGGTTATTTTTCTTTTTAGTTTTTCTTTTTCCTACAACTATTGGTTATGGTTTTTTTGAGTTACTCTTTGTCTTTTAATTAGGGGATAATAGAAGTGTGATTAAATGTTGGAAGGCTAAATGGTTGCAGAAATTAAAATTAAAATTTAGATTTGTCTTTTATTTGCACATTCATGTTATAATGTTTATTTATATCTTTATTTGTTAACTAGACATAGTAAATTAGATTAGGGAGTTTTTGCTTTTAAATTTTGAAGCACACAATCCTAAAAGTAAATATTTGTGTTTTAACAATTTATTCTTATATGGGAAATTAAAACAAAAAATTATCATGATATGTAGCTATGCAAAAGTAAGCAAATAAATATAATAATTTTTATGTTCAATTAATTCATAAAAACCCTTGTTCCAATTTAAATAGATATTGTTGTGTTAAAAATTGGTATATGATTTTTTAGTGTAAAAAATTGGTATATCTTTTATCCTCAAAAAGTCACAGATGGAATTGACAAATATAACACAATCTATTATACTTATGTTGAATCCACCATTCAACTAATAGTGAAGATACACATCTTGCCCACAATTTTATTATTTAAATTAATCTTTAGTTAGTAAAAAAAAAAACATTATATTATCTTACTTTATGTAATATTACACTTAAATTTTTTTTCATAAAACTACTTATTAATGTGCTTAAAACTTAACATTTTTTTATTACTATATTTCAAATCTTCATTAATTATAAAAATCAGAAAATTTTATTATATAATATATTTTTTTAAATATGTTTTAAAATAATTCTTTTTAAATTTAAATTTGTTTATTACTTCTACATATTTTATATTATTATTTTAATCAAATTCAATAATACAATTTTTTATATTTATTTATTAGTTTTATTTAAAATAAAAATTTATAAAGTAATACAATATATTTTACATTTAATTAAATTTATTTTTTATAATTTAATTGAATTTATTTTTTACTTATATATATACACCATTTTATAAACATATAATTGATAACTAATATGAATCACTATTCACATACTTTTTTACCAACTGAGATACTTATTCAATGAGCATACATTATAACCATCTAGCATGTATGCATTATTTTTAATATGATGCTATGTGGAAAATAGTGTATAATAATTTATATGTTTATTTTTAAAAGGATAAAATGTATCTATAGATAGTTATTGTTAGCTACTCGTATGCCACTTAGGAAACTAAACCAATAACATATGTTCAAAATTTTACAATTGTGTATTCTATAGTCTACCAAGTAGTCTCTCAAAATAGAAGACTAGAAAATAAAATAAAACACGAGTTGATAGAGTTAAAAGCACTACATTATGACTGATTTTCTTCTTGAAAGATATGGCTCACTTGATCATCATTCAGTTGGAGAGTCCACCGAAGTCAGTGGCTAGAGCCTACTGTCATTTTTTGAATAGGAAGTAAAAGTTTTCCAATTTCTTGGCTAGAATCGAGACCTTGCTGAGTCTATCTACCTTGTCCATTAATTTTTCCATGTAGATGGTCATTTCTTACTGAGAGTATGTTCTATCAGTAAGAACTTGTTGCAGAAATATGGTGATAGAATTGCAATTGCTCAAAAAATTTAATCTAAATCAAGAGACACAATTCTACACTAATCTGCAGAAACTAATTCACAATTTAGAACAACATTCACAAACATGCATCAATCACATACACAAGTACATAGATGTATCTAAGGGAAACCAACTGGTAAAAACCCCTTAAGCCTACATGAATTATTGAAATGAATAGAGAATCTATTACAATTGCTAGCTCTAACTCTAAGCTCAATCTGCAAAAGAATAATTGTTCTCTTTACTCAATGAGAAGCTCTGACCCATACTTAATCAATTTATGTCCCCACCCGAGCTCTTATTTCCTTGCGCAAATCCTGAGGAAATTGACCCCTATTCTTTAGAAATTTCCTCTAAATTGATTGTGCAGTTCCCAATGATTGATCATTGATTGTATGCAACACTTGTACACTGCATACTAGTCTATAATTGATGTTACACTGCCTTGGAATCTCCACCACAGCTAAGTTATTCAAATTCCTTGTATGCATGACTATTTTTGGTTGACTGATCAGTTAATTGGATGATCTCTGAGTTAGACTAATGCCCCACTGCACAACTAACCTCCAACTAGTTCTATCAAATGTTAGAACTAGTTTTACTGAGTACAACTGGAAATAACTGAACTAGATTGCTATAAATTAGTAACCAACACATGCAAACTAAAGTCCAAGCCCACTAACACAAATTTATTGAGCTAACTGATTGACAAGATCCATGACACACTAGTTAACTGCTTCCAAGTTGTCCGTTGATGTGAAAATTTTGAATTTTCTCATTCTGACCAAGGCTAAGTCAAATTAAGCCTTTCTTGCTACACTTCTCAACACTCTTCCCATGAGTGTTTTAGTATGCTAATAAATATTAATGGTTTGCATGTAAGAGGAGTTGCATGCTCTAGTAGAGTTACCCATGCCAAGTATCCATTCACTAGTTTCACGATCCAATTTCCTATCTGGAATTAAACTTCTGGCTTCTTAGACTTGTTCTTTGACATCAAACATTACTCTTTGGACTATTTCAAGGATAATTTCTCTATATTGGGTCATAACCACTTGAGCTATTGATTGAGCATGGGTTTGGCTAAGAGGGGGAAGCAAGATTAGGGGCAAGGGAGGGGTCGGGTTGTTCTCTTCTGCCTCCATGGTGAGCAGAGGAGAGACCACCTCTTTCCATGACCCGGGGGCACCAGGGAGGGGTTGAACGAAGTTTACGGTCCTAGGGAGGGAAGGGGAAATCAAATAGAAAGTTTAGATGGGGAGGAGAGGCAAAATAGAAATTGTAGGAACTCTAAGAAGGGGCACAAGGAAGGTGACTAGGATGCCAGAGAAGGATAACCTAGCTTAACAATGAGTAGGGCACTCCCAACAAAGAGAAACATTATAGGTAGGGGGTGAAATGGAGGCTGAAAAAGCTCAAATTAAGTCATAAAAAACACACCTCCTCGAATTAGAAGTTCCTAAGAGGGGATAAATATCCAAAAGATGATTAATCCATAATTCCTGTAAAACTTTGATAGAAAAATGTCTACAACTAAATGGTTGTGTGTAACAGAAATTACAATTACAGCAAACCTAAGAATCCTTATCTAATTTTGCAATGAACTAGAGGTATTGCACTCTAGACTGAGTATTTTCCAATTGCAAACTATCATCAATCTTGCATGTAATGACAATTCTATTATAGGATTGACTTTTAATTTCCTCTTTTCCAAACCTATAATCTTTGATAGTAGTAGGACTATAAAATACTAGGAGTGCCCATGAGAAATAGTGGCATGGAACTTAATAAACTATACCGAGAGCTTCAACCCTCCCTCCTCAATTTCTATTACTCCATCCCGTGTTATGATATGTTATTTCCTTCTTGTTAATCACCATAATTAATACTCGAGTTCTCTTGCATTTAGAATTCAAAAAAAAATCCCTTCACTAGACTCCCACACAATGAAGGCTATCATCACAATGCCCTCCCACGAACTAAACAAAATACCAAATAAGCATATTTTTATGCTAAGCCATCCATATCACATTTGATGGGAAGCCTATTGCCCATATTAAATAGATGGTTTTCATCTCAATGCAAGGAGGTCGCCTCACCAGATGTGCACCCACCCTAGGGAGTTCCTAAGAGGGGATAAATATCCAAAAGATGATTAATCCATAATTCCTGTAAAACTTTGATAGAAAAATGTCTACAACTAAATGGTTGTGTGTAACAGAAATTATAATTACAGCAAACCTGAGAATCCTTATCTAATTTTGCAACGAACTAGAGGTATTGCACTCTAGACTGAGTATTTTCCAATTGCAAACTATCATCAATCTTGCATGCAACGACAATTCTATTATAGGATTGACTTTTAATTTCCTCTTTTCCAAACCTATAATCTTTGACAGTAGTAGGACTATAAAAGACTAGGAGTGCCCATGAGAAATAGTGGCATGGAACTTAATAAACTATACCGAGAGCTTCAACCCTCCCTCCTCAATTTCTATTACTCCATCCCGTGTTATGATATGTTATTTCCTTCTTGTTAATCACCATAATTAATACTCGAGTTCTCTTGCATTTAGAATTCAAAAAAAATTCCCTTCACTAGACTCCCACGCAATGAAGGCTATCATCACAACGCCCTCCCACGAACTAAACAAAATACCAAATAAGCATATTTTTATGCTAAGCCATCCATATCACATTTGATGGGAAGCCTACTGCCCATATTAAATAGATGGTTTTCATCTCAATGCAAGGAGGTCGCCTCACCAGATGTGCACCCACCCTAGGGAGCTTTTTCCATTTCTACAATTTCTTTGCACATGGTTCTTAGCACATCAAGAAGAGGATGGAGATTTTTTTTCCAACATATCTACTTGTATTGTTGACCTTTGTTAGCTAGTTTATTTGCCAACTTATTTCCTATTCTTCGTATATGTGATAGTACAAGGGATACTATTACCTTTAAGACTTTGATTCTTGTTAAGCCTACCATTAGTCTCCATCTATTAGAGAACTTGGGGGGCTAGATCCATTTTGTAGTTTATTTATCATTAGGACAATAGTTTTATAATCCCCTTATGTTATCAATTTTTGATAATTAAGATGCTTGGATATTATTAGGACTTGCTCCAAGGATGAAAGTTTAGCCACATTATTAGTTTCATTCCTAGAATTCCCATATAAATGTGAGTAATTTACCCATGATAATTTCTAAATACCCCTCTGAAACTAGCAAGGCCGGGATTACCCCTAGAGGCTCTATCAAATTTTAACTTTAAGAAACTAGGAGAAGGTGGTAGCTATTTGTTAGGATTTCAGGGAATGGGCTAGGGTTGTGTTGCTTGAAAATTTGTAAAATATTGGTTGAGCCCCAAAAGTTTGAGAATGCGTGATTCCTTGGAATTACATTCCCAATCTTGTGTAGACCACTTGAGATTATGAGGATTGTTTCGCTTACCTTCCCATTATGGAGCTCTAATAGTGTCCACATTTAATGACTAATATTTGAAGATTCTTCTATTCCTTTCCTTACATAATTCCCATGTTATAAATCTCAGGAAAATTTCCATGTTCAGTTCACTATAATACTTTTAAAAGGTCCAAAATTCCATTCATTAAGTGTTGAATGAATATTGGTTCCGTTCCAATTTTGATTGTCTAAAAATTATGGCCAAGTGATCCCATATTTCTAATGCAAATCTATAATTTTTAAGCAGATGCTCAGTTGTTTCTATGTTTTCCCATCAGAGGCTACATCTAGATAGACTTTGAAAACCCATTTTTGGAGATTTTCCCAAGTTAAGATTTTGTTTTGCATGAAAGTTAGAGGAAGAGGGTCACCTTTGGCTAGAATTTGGAGTCCCATAGCCTTTTCCATTTAGTTTTACTAGGGTGTCCTTCTATGCTAACTATTAATCTACAAGGCTCCTTTAAGCTAAAATATCCTTTAGGACATTTCCCCTATCGAAGGATATCTTTCCTATATTGGATTTTAATTCTTCTACTTTATGTTTCATTTGTGATGGCTACTTGTGTTTCTGAGCTTATGTGCACTCGTCAATGCGTGCACTTCTGCCACTACCTCCATTGTTGTTGAGATTGAGGTTGCGCCCAATACTAGTAGACTAGTACTATACCTTACAATATCAAACAAGTTTTTAACTAATTTACCTCTCCTTTTTCCAATTTGGGCCCATTGCTACTAAGAATCCTCCCAAAAGAGGAATAAGTTTATGTTTTGATTTCCACGATGAATTCTAGAGATGAAATCCCTTAATTCCACCCCCTATCCAAATTATCAAACTATCATTTGTTCTTTCCATGTATTTTTGCTTCCATACATTACTCCATAAAGCTGATGGGTTTTTAAACCACCACCACCAAGTTTGGGCTCCTAGTGTTTAATTGAGGATTTTAGGGTCTCTCACTCCCAAACCATCGAGGTGGTTAGGATAGCATAATTTTTCTGAAGTGACAAGGACACATTTTTATTGTTATTTAGCTCCCCTAAAATAAGCATATTTGTATGTTTCTTATTTTTCCCATAATGGCTTTAGGGGTTGCCGAGGATGAGAATATATACATAGAGATGACTTGTCGAACTAATTTGCATATTTTTTAATACACATCATTAATCATATCTTTTTGAATACACATCATTAATCATATCAATATTATTTCAAATAGTTAAATTATACAAAATTTTAAATAAAAATTATATAAAAATATATGAAAATAACAAAAAAAACGGTCCACCATTATATCTTTTTATTTTTTAATTAAAACTTAGTAATGAATTGTTTTTCAAAATAATTAGTTTTCACCTTTTAAAAGGTATAAATAAATTATCTCCCTCCAAAATCCCTAAAAGATTAAAAGATTAAGATTATGCAAGTTACAAAACTCACAATTACTATTGTAAAAAATCTCACCAGATTTTAAAATAAAATTGAAGAAACACTCCAAAACGGACGGTCTCAAGGTCTTTTGGGTATCCGGGGGCGTGGTTAGGTAGAGTTCAAAATTCAAAATTTAAATTTCACATTGCCGGGCGCGCGGGACTGGGTCTTAAAAAGAAAATTCTTTTGCATATTTTTGAATATGTATCATTAATCATATCAATATTATTTCAAATAGTTAAATTATACAAAATTTTAAATAAAATTTATATAAAAATATATGAAAATAACAAAAAAAACCGTTCACCATTATATCTTTTTATTTTTTAATTAAAACTTAGTAATGAATTGTTTTTCAAAATAATTAGTTTTCACCCTTTAAAATGTATTTTAAAACATATAAATAAATTATATCCCTTAAAAGATTAAGATTATGCAAGTTACAAAACTCACAATTACCATTGTAAAAAATCTCACCAGATTTTAAAATAAAATTGAAGAAACACTCCAAAACGGGCGGTCTCAAGGTCTTTTGGGTATTCGCGGTTTTAAATAAATTATATCCCTCCAAAATCCCTAAAAGATTAAAAGATTAAGATTATGCAAGTTACAAAACTCACAATTACCATTGTAAAAAATCTCACCAGATTTTAAAATAAAATTGAAGAAACACTCCAAAACGGACGGTCTCAAGGTCTTTTGGGTATTCGCGGGCGTGGCTAGGTAGAGTTCAAAATTCAAAATTTAAATTTCACATTGCCGGGCGCGCCGGACTGAGTCTTAAAAAGAAAATTCATGACGAATGGTCCATGGATGACCATGTGATGGTCATCGTCAGATGCTTTAAAAATATTTATGTTAATGGTCATCAGAAAACTGGGGCGGTTGTATGCTCCATGTATGCATCATCCGGTTCGCATAGTTTTTTTTAATAATTAATGCATATCTCCGTCAATGTTCGTTAAGCAAACGGAAACGGAGAGTTGGGCCAGAACAACCATGTAAGCAGGTTCTGATAACCTGCAATCGGGACAAGGGTTGCCCAGATACAAGCCCAACAACTCAACTACACCGGTCCACTAAGGCAGTTAGAGGAAAAGAGATGTGGGATAGAGATCATTGTCCTTGCCACCGATTGTGAGGAGTGGATGGCGGTTTTGTGCCGATGTGGCGAAAAGAGCAGTAGGGTTGGCCAGTTTCATTCAGCCTGGCCCGACAAGATCATCGTGGTAGCTAATAGAATCAGTTATAGAATCAGTGTGTTGTAAGCAGTCTGTTAATGTAAAGCGTATGGCGGGTACGGGGAGTGAAGGCGTGATGGTAGTTGGTCGCTTATTAGTTTTCGCCAATATTGGATGAAACACCACACAGGTCTAGTTAAATTGATATCAGTTTTGACCTATTCATCCCACAGTGTTGTTATCCAAAATCTCAATGAGGTCGTCAATTGGGAGGTTGTGCTCTGTTGTTAGAGGAGTGGGTCTGGATCGAACCCGCGCCCGCCGACGTCAGGAGAGTGGAGGCCGAAGTCACGAAAGCAGACTGAGTTTTTGTAACAGCTCTACGAACAGATGTTTAATAGAACGGGATGGTTCAGTGCATAGATGTTGGTCGTGGGTTATTCTGGTTTCAGCGTTTTATTCTTGCTGTTTTACTCCCTTGCAATTCGGTTTTTTCCGCGGCCTGCCCAAGCATCTGTCGGAGCTGGACATATTGGCACAAACAGCTTTCTGGATAGACATCCCTTTTCAGTGCTTTCTTTCCTACAGAGATTCAGATACTTACAAGATGGTGTATGATTGCCGGAAAATTATTGTTCGTTATGTAAAAACGAGTTTAGTTCCGATGTTCTTTGTTGCTTGCCATGGGATATTATTTACAAAAAATTAGGCAGAAAAGAAGAGGTGAGGTATCTGTTGTGGATCCAGTTGTATCGAGCACAGAAATTGATGGAATTTTTCAAGAAAATAGAAAAAAATATCCGTATAAACTATCTGTTCACAAGGATTTTGAAACTTATCTCTGTGCAGCTGTATTGCACACATATCGCTGCTTGCATCTTTTATTATCTGGCAACAACTATTCCAGAGGAAAATGAAGGGTCTACATGGGTTGGAAGTTTAAGTTTGGGAGATTACCATTATACTCATTTTAGGGAGATAAGCCTGTCAAAATTATATGTAACCTCTCTGTATTTTACAATAACTACCATGTCCACCGTAGGATATGGAGATGTGCATGCAGTGAATCACAGGGAAATGATATTTGTAATGATATATATCTCTTTTAGTATGATTTTCGGGGCCTATGTGATCGGTAACTTGACTACGCACATCGTTAAGGGATCCAGGAGAGAAAGATTTAGTGATAAAATGACTAATCTGATTAAATATATGAAAAGACATAAAGTGGCGAAGCATATAAAGGCTGAAATCAAAGGTCTTGTTAGGTTCGGCTACGAGAGTAGCTATTATGAACCCAAAGTGTTAGATGATATTCCCGTTTTTATCAGGGCTAAAATTGCAGAGTCTTTACGTACTTCAGAAATTGCAAACGTTACTCTCTTCAATAATTGCAGCCAAGAATTTTTAAGCGGGATTGCGACGAGAATGAAAGAAGAGTTCTTTTTTGCTGGGGAGGTGGTAATTGAACGAGGAAGTGTAGTAGATCAGCTCTACATTGTTTCTCGTGGGTCTGTGGAAACCGTAATTGTTGGAGAGGATGGGTATGAGGAGACAACTGCACAAATTGAGCCCTATAGTATATTAGGTGAGATGGCTGTGTTGGGTAACATAGTTGAGAAATATAATGTTCGTGTCCGTCATCACTGCAAACTGCTTACACTAGATAAACAGACTTTTGTAAACATCACACAAATTTATTTCAAGGATGGAATGCAGATCCTCACTAATCTGCTTGAGGGAAAGGATACCGATTTGAGAAGTAAACTGCTAGAATCCGAGTTCGGTCTCCTTTTTGGAAAAGAAGAAGCTGAATTAGCCTTGAGAGTTAACAATCAAGAAAATGGCTCTTCTTTTAAAGATTCAGGAAGAGAGATATATGAGCCCAAAATATGCAGAGTGTTTCCTTTTCACCCACGGACTCCCATAGAGAGTAGAAGAGATGGCCTTGTCATGTGGGTTCCTCAGACAATTGAAGGCTTGCTTCGAAAAACAGCAAAGCACTTTGGTTCTGTTGGTACCACTGTTTTAACGGAAGATGAGGAACAAATTTTGCATGCAGACTTAATTCAGAACAATCAAAATCTTTATATTTTTCATGTTGGCGAGAGTAGCAACCAAGTACAGATAGAGATACACAGACAGATGTAATTTCACCGAGCTTATAAAGTACAAAAAATTCATCAAGATTGAAATGTATTGTCTACTTGATTGTATTTGGATAAAATGTTTATTCAGAACAAAAATATAGAAAGGTACCCAGAACTTTGCATATAATATTTTCCTTATTTTTGTTTATATGTGGTCTCTTTGTTTTTCTTTTTATGTGGTTTCTTGATTTTCTTTTGGATTGGAACCAGGCTGCTCATTAATCAAATTGCAACTCAATACACGTTTGCAACTTCACCTTCATAGTTTAAGTGCACTGTATGGTTTGAATGAATAAAATGTTTACTACAGTGTGTTGGATTCAATGAAGTCCTCAATTGGGAGCCTGTCAATTGGGAACCTGTGCTTATTCGTTAAAGGAGTGCGTCTGGGTTGAACCCGCGGCCGCCGAAGTCGTCAATTGGGAAGCCTTATTTGTTTATTTAAACTTTCAATTCCAGGAAGAATTAATTCTTAATTTTGACACAGTTTATAGTATAACCTGTTTTTTATTTTCTTCATTTGATTTGTGGATTATAAGGCTATTTACAATGACAACTGATTTCTAGATGAAACCCTAACTTCCTGTGAAATATTGGTGAATTTACACGTGGGTTATTTGTAATATCCCATTAAAGGAGTGCGTCTGGATCGAACCCGCAGCCGCCGAAGTCGTAAATATGCTTTACTAATATTAATTAATAACTAACTAAAAATTGATGTAATAAATTTGCAATATTAATAACTAAATAAAAATTAATGTAATAAATTTGCAATCCACATATAAACAGTTATGATTTTTTTAGTTTTTTTTTCAAATATTTCAATGTCACATTTAAAAAGTGTTGATATTATTTATTCATTTAATTTATGAGGGTTAGGAGTTCAAACATTATAGATACATTGTTGCATTCATTAACGCCCTTGAAAAATTTCCAGTAAGGAAACAATGCTACATAAAATCAAATTACTATTTATTGGGTTTTAATTACTCTCAATCCAAGCTTAAAAATACAAATATTCTTTAATTATTGGAATTAAAATCTATTGGGTTTTAATAACTCTCAACCCAAGCTTAAAAATACAAATATTCTTTAATTATTCTAATTTAGATTGGAGTTAAATTTTCATCAACTTTTAATCCAAAATTTAAAATTAAAATCAAAATTATTTAGATGATTTTATTATTGGATTTTAAATTGGGAATTAATACAAATTAGGAAGTGGTAATAAACCCATTTATTCTGCAATGTTGTTTTACCTGCAAGCAACTTGACTAAGTCCCAAGTCTGGTTATGCATCAAGGAGTCCATCTCTTCTTCCATGGATTTCTCCGACTTCTTTTTGGTTTCTACCTACAATTCTTCTTCATATCTTTCCAGTTCACCAGTATCAGTCAACAATACACAATATAATGAAGGAGAGTATCATTCAGGGGGTATATTTATCCTGGGATATCTTCTAACACCACTTTTAGGTGTTTGAGGTGCATGTTGCTATTGTGATTGTTCTTGTTGTTGTGGTTGCTGATCATTATTATTTTCAGGCACCTTTACTTTTTCTGTGATCTCAACAAGCATTGTGTATTCTTTGTTTTATTTTTCCTAATTCTTTCCTTGCATTTGATCCTTATACGAGACCTTTTCATTGAATATGACATCTCTACTCCTAATGATTTTGTGATTTTCATAATCATATAAGCGATAACCAAAATCATTTACACCATATCTAATAAAGGTACATTTCTTTGATTTTGCCTCAAGCTTTTTTTTTATTTTCTTTATTGATGTGGACAAAGGCTTCACAACCGAAAGTCTTTAAAAATGAGTAGTTTACATTTTTACTTGTCCATGCCTCCTCTAGAATACCACCATCCAAGGAACTTGAAGGACCTCTGTTTATTAGATAAACAATCATATTTACAACACCTTCCCAAAATTGTAAGGGAAATCCTGCATGAAATATCATGCACCTTGCACACTCCATGATTGTCTTCTTCATACTTTGTTGAATTAAGGCTTCTATGATCCATATCAAGTTTTTTGAGAAGATTTTTCGGTGTAAATCACATTAGAATACATTTGTCGACGTGTTTAGAACCAACAAATGTGGTTCATTGTTCATCCTTTCTGACACACCATTTTTTGTGGTGTTCCTGAAACTGTCTTCTCTCTGTGAATTCCATGCCCTGGACAATAGTTATCAAACTCTTTGTTATAGTATTCACCTCCATTGTCTAATCTACGACACTTCAACTTCTTTCCAGTCTCGTTCTCAGCAAAAGCTTTCCATTTTTTGAAAGTATCAAATACATCAGATTTATTTTGAATATAATAAATCCAGGTTTTCCTAGTTACATCATCAATAAAAGTAACATAATAGCGAGAGCCACTGAGAGATGATACCTAAGCAGGTCCCCCCCATACATCTGTATGAACAAGCTCTTCTTTTCCTTCCGAACTCTGATAAATCTAACTCTCTTTTGTTTTCCATAAACACAATTTTCACAAAAGTCCAAATCAACATGCTTCAAACCTCACAACAAATTTCTTGACTAAAGAATTTACATCCCCTTCTCACTCATGTGCCCAAGCTTATGATACTGGAGTGTCGTATCTGCTCCTATGGCAATTAAAGTATTAACAGAATTAGAAATACTATTGCATAAATACAATGTAACAACATTTTCTCCTTTTTCTATTACTAGGGCTCCTTTAGTGACGTTCCATATTTTGTTTGTAAAAGTAGTTACACAACCTTCACCTTCCAACTGCCCTGTTGAAATTAGATTTTTTTTAAGATCTAGAACATGCCTTACCTCCTTCAATATCCATTGGTTTCCATTTTGTTTCTTTATAAAAAACTTACACATTCCAATGATTTTATAGGGTTTATCATCACCCAGATGAAACTACCCAAAACCTCCTTGAACATAGTCATGAAAATGTTTCCTATCAGGTGTGGCATGGGATGAGGCCCTTGAATCTACTACCCATGCATCAATGATATTCTCTAATGAAATAATCAAAGCATCTTGCAACACATCTCCTCTCACATTCGCTTCATGATTGTTCTCTTGTTGTCCATCTCCTTCTTTTCCCTTCCGAGATTTACAGTCTTTCTTCAGGTGTCCTTTCTTCCCACATTTCCAGCACACTATCCCTAATCTAGATTTTGGTCTATCTTTTCTTGGCTTACTGTGATTTCCTGGGCTCCTTCCTCTTTCCATTTTTCTTCCCCTAGTCTCTACAGTCAAAGCATTACCTGATGTCTCACAGGAGCTTTTCCATCGCATTTCCTCGCTAAGGATAGTGCCAACAACGTCATCAAACTTTAAAGTACTAGATCCAGAGACAGAGTTACTAATAGACATAACCAAGCCATTCCAAATTTCTGGCAATGAGCACAGAAATAACAGAGCCCTAATGTCATCATCAAAATTTACCCCTACAGAACTTAACTGACTAGAAACCATGTTAAATTCATTTAAATGATCAACAACAGATCCACCTTCTAATATCTTCATATTAAATAGACACTTCATAAGAAATACCTTATTTGAGGCTGAGGGTTTTTCATATAGTTTGGCCAATGCCATCATTAAACCTTTTGTGGTCATTTCCTTTGAAATGTTGAATGCCACCGACGTTGCCAGACACAGTGATATTGTTCCTAGTGCCTTTCTGTCGAGAATCTCCCATTCTACATTTGTCATACTCATCGACTTCTTTGATTTTTCCGCTAAATAGTAGGTACATATATTTCTGATATAGATAATCTTCCATTTGCATCTTCCACAATTGGTAGTTTTGGCTGTTAAATTTCTCAACCCTAAACCTACCATCTTCCGCCATTGCTCCCACTCAAACCAGGAACCCTTCTCTCCTGCGAGTTTATCAGCCTTCGGCTCTGATACCAGTTGTTAGAAATTAATTAACGGAGTAATGAAATGCACAAAATATTGTGGAAACACAAAAACAAAAATGCATAAAACAATAGAGACACGGATATACGTGGTTCGCCCAATTTTTGCTACGTCCATGGAGAAACAGCCAGTCCTTCTTTTTATATTATCCAGCAAAATGAAGAGATACAACCTACAACAAATCTGTTGTAATTTCCTCTTCGCTCTCACATAGTCTCCTATGTCTTTCTCACTTAGAATAATATTACACAACCATAATAAAATTCCCTCATATAAACTGAGGGTTTCCTTCCAGCGCAAAAAAAAACCCTAAATTAACATAACTTCTATCGTCAGATCATTCGCCTAATGAATGACCCAGATTGACTATGAAATTACAATATTTTACAAGGAAAATTTTCATCTATTTTTAGCTTTAGGGGTGCTTCCCCTGGACCCCCGCTAGGGGGGGCCTCATAAAAGGCGTCATCGCCCCCCCATTGGACGATGATTAAACGGGTTGTGTTGCTACCCCATTAGGAACAGGGATCCAATGCGGTTGAAACAAAAAACCTATGAACAATCAGGAAGATAATCAGGCTCCACACCCAAGTGGGAAGAGGGAGCACATGCAGCTATACCTACAGGAGTGTGGTGGAGCGATGTAGATCTTTAGTCCAAGAGTTGCAGAAATTTAGGAAAGGTCCATTGAGGCATTCACCGCATGGATCATTACCTTGCTATGGGAGCCCACAATATTCAGTAGAAGGAGGATCAATGTCAGTCATATATTGAGGAGTGCAGAGGAGTGTTGAAATCAAAGCAAGAGGCTCAGTAGCAGAGTCAAAAACAACACATTTTTCCTAGTAGAAAGTTGTAGACATAGTTGATTCAATTTGTTTTTTTTTATGCTTCTTAGTTGCACATGTTGTAGTAGCAGCAACAACAGTGAGAGGTGTTGCATGCAGTACATTACACAGTTGCAGGATAGGGATGGTTGATAATCCATTTCTTGCTGAGAGGGAGTGTTGAAAATGCAGCAATAAATTCTAAATTTTGATTTTGACTTAATCAAATTGAGGAAATTCGAAATTCCACATTAGCAGACAACTTGGAGGAGTTAATTGAGGCGACATGGCTCTTGTCACTCAGTTAAGAAAACTCAATTCGAGTTAATGAGTTGAAGTTCAATTTTGGTATGTTGATTCCAAAAAAATAGGAGTATAGCTCAGTTAATTCGAGTTAAGGGCATGAAGTTCAGTTCTATGTAGTGATTCGTAAATTTTAGGAGTCGTGGTTGAGTTAATTTCAGTTGTAATCAGTTAAACTAGTTCTAACTGTTAATAGAACTAGTTGGTGGTCATTTAGGTAGTGGGACATCAGTATAACTCAAATATCATCTAGTTAACTGATCAATTAGCTAATAGTTATCTCATCCATGCAAATAATACGAGTTTCCCAGTTGTGTTGGATTTTCCAAGACATTTAACTAGTAGTTGTAAACTAGTTGAGTGCACAGGTGTTGCATGAGGTCAGGTGTTCAACCCTGAGGAATTGCACAAGCATTTTGGAGGAAATTCCTAATTAATAGGGGCGTATTTATTCAAGAATTGTGCAAGCAAATAGGGGCTCAAGCAGAGGCATAAATTTGATAATTCTGGGTCAGAGGCCTTCAATGAGAAGAGAGATGGGTTATGCACTTACAAGGTGTGCACATTTGAGAAAAGCAATTGTAATACATATCTATTCATTAGATCAATGCAAGTAGGCATTGGGTTTTTAGCAGTTTCATTTCCCTGAGAAAAATACTATTTTCAAATGTGTGATTTCTTATTGCATTTCTAATATTTTTGTTCTAGATTGTGAATTAATGTCCGCAAAGCAGTAGAGTAGGTTTATGTCTTGTGATTTTGATTAAAATTTCATGAGTAGTTGAAAATCTAAAACTTAATTTCTACATGCATCTTACCACCCTCAAGCCATATTTAGAGTCTAAGGAGTTAAGTGCTCAAGGGAATCCACACCAATACAAGTCAACTAGATCACATAGAAATCCAAAGTCCACAGTGTCTCCACCTGCTCAATTCTATAGGAATTTAGAGCTCAGAGTACCTCTATTTGCTAAATATGAATCCAAAACACATATTGTCTCCACTTGTTAAACATTATAGGAATCTGGAGCCCATAGTGTCTCCACTTTCTAAACAGAAATCGAGAGTCCAAAGTGTCTCCACTTGCTAAATATTAGAGGAATCTAGAGTCCACAATGTCTCCACCTACTAAATAATATAGGAATCCAAAGTCCACAGGGTCTCCACCTTCTCTTCTCATATCTTCACTTCATGCTCCTCTGTGTGCTCCCATTCACTAATCTTCACGCCAACTTTTTTTGCGAGTTGTCTCACATTTTCTATTTGTGCATGCCTTTGCTTGTCCCCCTGTGCATAATTCTCTCTTGTTTTTCTTCTCATCAGTACTTTTATCTTACATGTTGACTCTCCCAACACATCTTGTGAAAAAGGGAGCTCTCAATGGCCTTCTCCTTTACTGCATGCTTCCCATACACAACTTCAATGTTTGCACCAACAAACCATTTAATCCATTAGGGAGATAGGTGGAAAATAAATGAAGTGGCTTGGGTTTAATCACTTCCCAAGCAACCCCTCCTCCACAAAACTCTGAATCCATATCCACTCCTCCAATGTAGCCATTATTCACATTTCCACATTATTTTCTTGAATTACAATTCATAGTGACATTTACAACAGGGGTAGCAAAAAGGGATGTTACAATTGGGGCCGATGGTTGGAACCCCAAGCACACCTAAAAATGACTATGACTAATAGAGCTATGGAGGGATTTTTTATATCTATGTTGAACATATCGAAGGATTTCATTCCATCTACATGAATGCTTGGATTTTTACATGCATAAGATATGCATAATCGCCCTATTGGATAATTTTGTTCGTCCACCTATTTGGGGATGAAAGGTGATCGATTATGTCAACCTGGTATTCATCAAAGACCATAGGCTAGACCAAAAAGTACTGAGTAACCCATTGTCCCAATATGAAATCATGCTAACCCAAAATGAACCCAAACATGCTTAATGAAGAGTTTAGAAATGGATTTAGCTATGATACTCTTCTTGCATGGAGCCAAAAATGCCATCTCAGTGAATCAATCAACAACCACAAACACACAATTGTACCATGCTTGGTGGATGGAAAACTTGAATATAATCCATGGATATCGACTCCCAAGACTTGTTTGGGGTAACTAGAGTGTACAAATTGTACTTCTCGATGGATGGTTTAGTAATAGCACAAGCGATATATGATCTAATATACCGGTGAACATCCTATGAATCTTTGGATAATAGAAATACTTTTGAAGTGTTGATGTTGTATTCTCCACACCAAAGTGCCATGTCACTTGAGTGTAATGTTTCTACCAAATCATCTTGGCACACTCTCTTGAAAGAACACAAAGTTGGCCCTGGTAGCATAAGAGCGTGATCCAGGAGTATCCATCGATCCAATTGTACAGATGTTCAAAGTGTCGTCATCAGCATTCATGGGTGTCTTTAGTGTCATCGTCACTTCAGTTCAGCTTCGACAGATCGACAGTATTGGTTATGATTAGGTTGTTTAGGTAATGTTTATAGTTTTTCATGGCATTCAGTTGATTTGGTGTTGTACCTAGCTGTCAACTTATGTTCATCGACAGTTCCGCCAGGATTGGTCGACGACAAGTGTTTTGTCGTTCGACTTTGTAGGATTGGTGTCGACAAGGGTTGTGTCATCCATCGCAGAGGTTTGATGTGTCAACATGGTTGTCGTCGTGGCAGAGGTTCATCTTCCAGGTTGTCGTTGCAAAGATAGCCGGAGTCGACGATGTGTGTGGGTTTATCATCGCATATGGGTTTATGTGACATTGTGACGAAAGATGTAAAAAGGGTTTTTTAGTTCTAGACTGAAAACCCTAAATTCAACATCTAAGTCCTAATGACTAAACCTAAGACCTAAAACCCTAATGCATTATGCCTAAATCCTAACCAAAGCTATGTGCTAAACCCCAAACCCTAAACCATACATTCATGTATTAAAACTATGCTAAGACCCTTACCCTAATACATTAACCTATGTATTAAAAAAAAATACATTACAAACCTAAAACATAACCCTCGGCCTAATCCCTATGTTAAACACATTACAAAACATTACAAATACAATATAACAATCCCTAACCACGGAGGAAACTGCAGCGGGACCACATCACATGTGAACGGCCAAGGGAACCGCCAGGGGTTAGCAGCGGAGGTTAACCAAAGACCGTGAGCAAAAACCATAACCTGTCATGAGAGCACGTTATGTCACGGTGTGTTAGAGGTTAGCAAAGCCGCCGGCCTTGACCATGAGGAATAAACCGTTTGCATATGACACATCTCCACCGACCGGAACCACCGGAGAACAAGCTGCCGAGGCAACCGCTCTCCAAACAGGTTTTCACATGCGCTGTTAGTGCCCTCAGCCCGGTTAGCTAGCTGCTAACAGTTTCGGGCTAACCTATAGTCCAAAAGTGGGTTTTTGTAACGATTTTGGTATTAAATTAATTTGAGGACCAACCAACTTACCTTAGGTGGCAAAAAACCATAAGACCGAGTTCCCAAACTCATCATGAAGAAACAAATTCATCTTGTAATCAGCCCATGGAGGTTATCATGTACCTGCAGGCCTTTTTAAGGCAGATTTGTCCTTTGAAAAATTTAGAGTGGTTTTCAGCTTTTGTATGCAGGTTCTGGAGGGATAGAAGGCGATTTTGTTTTTAGTGTTTTCGGAGCATCCGAAGTCGGATTTGGAAACCGTAAGCGGCATTGGAAAGCTAGTTCAGAGAGCTATCTGATGACAGATGTCAGAATTGCCTGTGTGTAAGTTTAGTCTATCCAAATCACTATGTAATCGACTTCTTCTTCTCATTCCTAATAAAAACGGTCGCCCATCTTGAAAGCGGACCCGGAGATGTAGTCCATCAGGGACGAACTTCGTAATCAATCTTGTTGTCTGGTATATCTGTGTATTCACTGTTTTCACTTCTATTTTGCATCTTACTTATGGTTTATCAGCTGTCGTAAAGTGATCAATTCAAGCAGTTTTCCTCGATTTCCGTGCTTTCAGTTAACATTCAAACTCATTAATGGATAATCAATTCTACATCAGTTTTTAGTATATGGTCATATCAGATCAGAGCGCTACCTAGAAGTGGAATTTTGGAACTTGTTTTCATCTAATCAACATCTAGTATGTGCTAGCGAATTTATAGTCATTGTTATATAATTATGGCTACCCAAAGGTCTCATGCCCATAAGATTTAAGATTTGTGGTTAGCACCACAACCATGGTTCGACTGAGGTAGTTTTCATCATGATTGGTGCTACCCTTGTTGTATTTACTGTAGGTATGTGGACCATTTTTTATGACAATAATTTTATAACTTTCCTCATGTTTGCATGAACTACATAGGATTGTAATCAGTGGGGATGATTATCTCCTTCCTTAGAATATAATATTTCCATTTTCGGCATGCTTGCATGATGGAGTACATATCCTTTTCGTAGGTGGGGTAACTATGGAAAATGCTAGAGAATGTTTCACTATTATTGGCCACTAGATTTCCTTGGTGAGTGACCATTGCACCAATAACACAGTCAGAGGAATATGTCTCAATATCAAATTGATGTTGTAGGTCTAGTAGGGTAATTATTGGTGCAGAGCAAAGGCAATGTTCCAGATCCTCAAATTATTTTTGTTGTGACTCATATGAGGAAAAATTTGCTTTTTATCCACCCGTGGTTACTCGAATTAAGGGCCAAGCGATATGAGAAAACCCCAACATGAACCTTGAGTATAAGTTAGCAAGGCCCAAGAAGCTACAGAGCTCTGTTAGAGTTGTCAGGGTTGGCTAATCCCCATGATTGGGATATTGGATGGGTCCACATGCACCCCATGTTCATCCATAATGTGTCCCAAATATTCAATTCTCCACATGCTAAATGAACATTTCTTCATGTTGGCATACAACTTTTGTTACTTCAAGGTGTTGAGGACCTATTGAATTTGATGCAAGTATTTTTCTTAGGTTTTACTAAAGATGAGGATGTCATCCAAATATACAACCACAAAAGAGTTTGTGACCAACCACAGGATGTCATCCATCATACTCATTGATGTTGTCATAACATTGGTTAAGCCAAAGTGCATGTCCAACCACTCAAAAATGCCTTATCTAAATTAAAGATTGTCTTCCATACATCAATTTGTTTAATTAGAACTAGGTGGTAACCTAAATTGTGATCAATCTTGCTAAACAAATTGGCACCCTTAAACTATTCAAGAATATCATCAATCTTAGGGCTTAGGTATTTGTTTTGAATAGTGATTTTTTTTAGGGATCTATAATCAATGTAGAGTATCCATGTCCCATCCTTCTTTTGTACCAACACAATTAGACTCTCGTAAGCTAAGGAGCTTTGTCAAATGTGGAAATTTTGGATGAGATCATGAATCTAACATTTTATTCCCTCATTCTATAAGATAGAGGATCTTTATATTGGGCCATTAAGTGAAGGAGCACTAGGTCTCTAGTCAATTGAGTGTTTGACTTGGGAATGTAGAGGCACCCCCATAGGTGGAGTGAATATATATTTATATGTATATACTTGCTTTTATTGTGTGGAGAGGCATTGTGCAAAGGATGTGATTGTTGTAGTGACCTTCCTTTCACTTTCTAACTGAACCATGAAGAGGAAAAACTTTGCAGTGCGAGAGATTACATTTTGGCATTGTTTTGTTGAGATCATTGAAATTGTATTAGTTAGAACTACCTACAGTACCCTGTAAAGCTGAACTTTGAGAGTAACAATGACAGTATGGGGATGAGACTCATAAAAAACATGATTTTTCCACAAATAATGTTGTCCTAAAAGAACATCACAAACTTCGGGTGGGGAAAAATCAAATGGTGACTCATCTTTGAAGGAATTGATGCCATAGGACAAGTGACATTGTTGGTTGACACGAATGTCTTATCCATACTTCGACCAACCAATGGTGCATGGTTGGTGGTGTGGCATTGTCGCCAAATTCAATCTCTTAATGACCCTAGCTGATATTATATTTTTCTTGCTCCCGCTATTAAGGATGAAATGTGTTGGTGTCCCATTCACCCACATTTGTGAATGGAAGAGGAATTCCCCCTCTTTAGGATACTTTAGTTATTCTAGATAGAAATTTGTGGTTGTGATGGTAGTAGTGGGTCCTACATCAATGATTCATTTTCCTTGATGTTGCTTTAAATCAAAATTACAGCCATAGTTTGTTTCCTTTTCATTAAGCTCTGCCAATAGAAATTGTTTTGAGCAACATTCATTAGTAGTTTTCCAAGTGCTTTTGTGGAGCTCACAGTGCTTTCCATTGTCCCTTTTCGACTTCCCATTAACCTTCTTTTTCTATGACTTGGGCTATTTTTCTCGAGGTTGGATCTCCTTTCTCTATTCCTAGTTTTCTAAGTTTGGGCTACATTTCCTAGGCTTATATTGTAGTAGATTTGTAGAACAAAACTCTCGTTTACTCTTCAACTTTAATTTTTGCTCAATTTTGATAAAATGTTGATTAGAGGCTCTAAATGAGGATGTATCTAATAAATACATCTATGTTTTGATGTACTTGTGTAGGATGCTACAATACTTCAAAATTTTCACTCAAAGTCTTTGATAGCCAAATTTGAGTGATATGTATGGAAATTATTGGTGTACTCTGACACTATCTAGTCTCTCTCCTATCGCATGGTTGTCCATCTCATTTCCTAGTCATAATAGTGGGGTATAATTTAAGGGCATCAAAAAAATATTTCCAAGTGGGTACTACCTTGAATATCATATACTCATCTTATTTTTGTCTCTCCCTATAACCTTCCAACCAATCTTTAATATGGGAAAGGGATTTCAAGAGTACAAACATGACCTTTTCATTTAATTTTTTTTTTGAGAGAGTAATATTCCATCACATAGTTAATCATTTATTCAAAGCATCTGCATCTATTTGGCCTTCAAATAAGGGGATATAAAAGCTAACTTGTACCTTGAAAGTTGTCACACCTCCAACATTGCCACTAGTTGAAGGTGCCTCAACTACTATTGGAATTCATCAAAGGATCTAGGAAAAAGTGTCCATCATCTCCTTCCTTTGTCACTTGAGTGATTCCTCAAGAATAAATTGATAGGATATTCTACTTTTTCATCTCTCTTTTCTTCCTCCATGGGAGGCCACCTAGGTTGGAAAGAGTGATTGTTCCCAAGTGAAACTAGCTTGAGAGAAAACTCTCGATGCCTTGACCTCGTCAAGGACATGCACTAAGAAACAACAAGGAGGAGATTTCCATGGAACCACTGATATTGGTTGTATGAGTAATTAAATGAAATACGGGAAAGCAAATGAAAGACACATAGAGAAATAAAACAAAAAGCATAATAATATGGTGAAAACTCAACTTCTATGAATAAATCAAATAGTATAATATTGTACAACACCAATTGGCTAGAGTGGTGGTAGCTATCTGTAAACAGAGAGAGATGATGCCTACGCCCATTTGCAAAAGCTATATATGGATATTGAAAGAATGGCCTTTTTAACATAAATAAATGACCCTAGAGGTCTAAAACCCTAACCCTATAAGATGAAACGAAACAATATTTGTAGGCCCTGAGGTGGTTAGTTGGTACATCAACTTATCGGGGGCATAAATTTTGCATACAATATTTTCTTTAGGGCACACAATAACTCATTGGAGAGAATTATCCGAGGACTACAACTTTTGACCAGGGCCAAGGAATTCCATGGAAACCATTGGCCCCCCAAATTTCCAGAAAATGTCGGTTATGGTTTGAAAATGACTCCAAAATTTTAGGACACAAAAAATCATAGAAACACTATCAATAAGATAGAGAACCACTGAGACAGTGGAAGAGGTGGGAAGCCACTAATATCCACCCCAATTAAAATCACACCACAACAAACTCCTAATGTCATATTGAGTTTTAAGGGTTGTATTGCTAATATAATCCTCCTTAATTCTCACTTGATGGTATCCTGGCCTTAGTTCAATCTTGGAGAACACTTTATCTTCCCTCGACTAAGAATTGCAGGCCTCCCCACTAACACTATGAATATATATGTATATATAGGGACCCTGACAGAGAGGGACGAAACGAAGATAGCGAATAAACTTGGGATTTCATTAAATATATCATCCAATTCTTTAAATACCATATGATATTCAATGACTGATACCTTACCCTTAGATTCATATTCCATATAAGCTACATAAATTTGGCATCCTTGTTTAAAATTTCTCTTCAATATTTCATTTCTAATCTCCCTAACAAAAACTAGCCTGGGAATTCCTTACACTTGTCTTTGCTACCCTTCTTCATCAAGGTAAGTGAAGGCCTTATTATAACAGTCCAAGATATCATGTGCTTGTCCAATCAATCCATATCAATTAAAAAAATCATATGAAACCAAAGTTATAATGTTTAAATATACAACTATACTTAAAGCATTCATGCCAATTTGATAATATTTCACTAATTGAATTATCTCTCTTATTGTTGTAGCTAATTGAACCAACCAAGTCTTTCCCTACTTGGTTTTATTTAAATGAAATCTTTCAACTATTTTAGGATCAATATAACTATGGATAGCTCTAGAATCAATTAAAATGGTAATGGAATGTTTGTTTATCATGCCTTCATCTTTGATCATGTGAGCTTGGTGATCAACCCACTTTTTGTCTAACACTCCATTAATTTTGGGCATGCTTCTGCATATTTCTCCATCGTATTAGCTCCTTGAATTTGGTATATAGTCCTCGTTTTGTCTCCTTTATGAGGTAGGTATTTATACATGTGCTCCCCCTCACAACCCCAACACTTGACGGACTAAAATATTGGATTTTTTTTCTAATGAATCAACTTTCCTTGGTTCTCCTCGAGCTAAATGAGCTTGTTAATTTGCTTGAGAACCATTGCTCAAAAATGAAGGTTGACATCCCTCCTTCCTTTTCTCCACCTTGGCACTCTTCTTGTTATCCCAAGTTTCCTAGAAGGCTAACTTATTTTTATTCTATTCATAAAGGTACTTTCCCCTCCTCATAGCTTGATCCAAATTCTTAGGCTCCTCAAATTTAATGTTGTCACCAAACAATGATGGTAAACCACTTAAAAATATTTGTATCTTAATATTTTCATCCTTAATAAAACAAACATACCTTGGTAATTCAAAAAAATTCCTCCATCATCATGTTTCCTAGCTCGAGTTCAAAGAACTTTGCATTTTCATTTCATAGTAGTGCTTTAACAGATATTTCTTTGGAAGCACCTTTTGAAAAGTGTTTAACTTCCTTAAGTTGCTCCAACACATTTTTTTTCCCTTCAAATAATAATTGTTTTTTGGGCCTCAAACTTGGATTAGTAATTGTATAATTAAAGATACTTGCTTATCTCTAGCGACCCATCTTCACGTTCTTCACCCTTCTTATGATAATTATCAAAGGTAGAAGGTTTAAACTTCCTAAGCTCCCCTTGAAAATTATCGAATTCAAGTTTCCTCCTTTGATGTTTAACCGATGATGTGCTTGGACTACTCCCATATCTTGAGGAAACATATGCCCTCTTGGTTGAATGTCTTGGTGAGTGATGTTGATGCCTATCAACACTCCTAAAATGCTTTAAAATTTCAACATACTCCCTCTTAACTCAAGAATTATGTTCCTCTCCTTGCCTTGGATCATATTTCTTATCCATCTTTCTCTATAAAGAATTTAAGCTTTGTAGAATCTAAGTATTAATATTGTTGGGCATGGAATCCCCGCAAGGCATGTTTTGGGGCTCAAAGCCCAAGTTTTGACTGAATCTTGTAAAGCTCCGCGAATTGCGGGCACGGGTCCGCGAAAGTATGATAGAGTCATAGGGTTGTCTGCCCTAGTTTTGTAATGTAATGTCGGCTGGATAGACCTACCCATGGTCCGCGGACCATGGAATTATATAAATAGAGCGAGGTTCTAAGTGTAAAAAAGGAGAGAGACAATAGAAATAGAATAGAAGCATGAGAAGTCTGAGTGATTGAGTTGCAGTGTGAAGTGTTTCTTTGGGTCGTAGAGTGGGAGAAGGCTCTGCAATTGAGTGCACAGAGGCCTAGTAGTCCGCAGCTGAGTGCGCGGACCCCTGCAGCTGAGTGCGCAGGGCAAGTCGTGTCTGTAACCGTGGAAAGAATCAATAAAGAGAATTTTGGTTATAATTTTGTTTATCTGTTCTTGGGCTAATGCATGATTGATATCATTTGCAAATATATTATTTATTTACTGCGTGCACCTGTATGAATGTTTTATGTTGTTATGTATAACTTAAAGCACTCTAGTAGGTAAAGATAATTAACTAAAATTGGAATATAAGCAAGATCTTGGGTAATAACGCAGAGCGCGGCGCTCAGCCCTTGGGTAGGGCTGCGCGAAGGCAGTCTATCAGGCCGTGAGGAATGGGAAAGTGCGTGAAGCAACCTGCGCATAGGGATAAACCGTGGACCAGTCGAACTCATCAGACATCTCCAGGGTTCGGAAACCTGGTTCTAGCACCCTCCCATACTACTTCGGGTGAGACCTCAATCCGCACTCCGCGGACTGTTGCCAAAAGGGCTAGTAGTACCGGGATTTGTTTGGCTAATTAACTTCGAACCTAGGTCAGGCCCCAACAAGCCAACAAATGGTTCCGTTGCCGGGACTGAGATCTGCATAGAGATGTATGATGTCATATCGTTGGAATTTGACAAAGAAAGGAATTGAAGAGTGGTTGGACAGAAAGATTCACGAGTTCGCAGCGCAGGAAAATAGGAATTTGCAACTATCAAAGGAAGAGTGGTTAGATTGCTACTTATATACAGAAATTCACGAAATTTTCTTTGCATCCTACCCCACTGAGTTGTACGAGTGGATTGTGAGGCTAACAGATAGCTAAGGAAGGTGTAAACTCGACAAACCTATTGTGTGGACTTCAGAATTGGTGCACAGACTGGAAGCATTGGAAGATAAGATCGTGCATGCTGTCGATCACTGGCTGGATCGAATCATAGGAGGATTCATCACTAAATTCGCAGTAGATACTTTAGTCAGCTATAGCGAGGCAGAAAGATGCTTCGTCAAGGGACTGCGAGATAAGTATGTTAAATCTTTGAACACTTGGATTAAAATGCTACTGTGTTAAAACAGGGTTATGCGAATAAATTGATGTTTGGGGCTACGCGGAGTGGGAGGATCTACAGAAACGAAGGTAGCACAAAACTAGAACTAGCCCCTTGATTTCACCTCCATGCAGAGGCGAAGAAGAGCTCGCGAAGGTTTCACCAAGAAGTGTGATCAATCTGATAAAGCAGAGAATTCCACGCATACCATTCCCACCCACACCACCACCAGTTTCACCATATTCACCCCCGACTTCGCCCATACCACCACCGTGAAGCAGTATTGCTAGCGCGATAAAGCTACCAGTGTTCAAGGGAGTAGGGAATGAATATTTGGACCAGTTTTGGTTCGTGATAAAAGATGTATGGGAAGCACAGGGTGTCACGGACGACAATATAAAGAAGGAAATGTTAGTCAACGCTCTGCAGGATCACGCCTGGTACATTAAGCATTCCAATGACAATCTGAATGTGGGGATAACGTATATACAAGCTCTGCTAAACAAGGAATTTAGCAGACCAAAGTCGGAGGCACAGTCGATCATTGGATTCAAGGAAATCACAATGCTACCAGGTGAAACCCCGTGGGAGCTGGATCAAAGACTGAAGTGCACAATTCGCGAAGCGAACATGACCTTAACAAACGGGAAACATCGTGAATGGTTTGTAGCCTCGTTAACACTGCATCTATGGAACACGTTGTCGCAACAAAGGCTAACCACTCAGACTGAAGCTTTGGAGGTGACAATGAGATTGCACGAGACTCCAATACAAGATCCTAACCTGGGAGTCCAATAGATTCACGTACAGTTGAAGAACTTGTGCCTTGAGATGCAAAGTTTGAAATAAGACCAGACGGTTCATCCAAAAGTGCGTGACGAATTATGGTGCATAAAGTGCAAGTGCCAGGCACATAACAAGGACCACTACCCGGTGTTCACGAATTACCTCGCGGGAGGAGGACCAATGCCATTGGGACTAGAAGAACAAGTAGGACCAAGTGCGGTGCCTGCATTGTGGTGCACGATTTGCCAAATAGGAGGGAAGCATGCTACAGATAACTGCCATCTGTTACAGAAGTATACGCAGAATTCCCATCAATTGTTCTGTAATTTCTATAGGTCAATGGGCCATGATGAGCGCACTTGTAGAAGTTATGAACTGATTATGGATCAGACTCCTACCTACAGAGTTCAGGACGAAACACGGCCCCTTGACCAGAATGCAGGGATGGCGTGAACCAGATTTTAGGGGCGCGGACGAGGTCAAGGTGGAATGGGACCAAGAAGAGGTCAAGGACAGTTGATATGTTACAATTGCGGAGGACCAGGGAATTATGCCTGCGATTGTACAAATCCAACGAGACCATCATGCTTATATTGTACGCAGTTTGATCATGAGACAGAGGATTGTCCCACACTAATAGCAAGGTTGCGTGATAAATGACGCAGGTAATCACCCGTTATACCCACAATATGCATATAAAAATGCGTAACCTCATTCGTCCCATGAATTACTATGACCTACTTGGTCAACCTTCATAAGCTAAGGTTTAAGGCCCCTTCAATTTATCTCATGTGAAGACATTACATTAGACTTTCTATAGTCTAATCCTTTATTAATCTTTCTATCAGGACTTTATAACTCAACCCTTCATCCTTTATGGCAACCTTGGTTAATCCTTTTTGCGAAACCTTATAACTCAATAGAGTATGCCTTCGGAACTCTTGACTTGCGATATGCAACTGCCTTCCCCACCATTGATTTCATTTACCAAATCAACAGTTGTCACAATATCGCATCAAACCATCATCATGTGACTTCATCACCTCTTGCATGCGATATGCGAACACAACTGGACTTCAAATAAATTAAAGTCATGCCTATAACCTCTTTGGGTCCGCCTTTTCCAATTTCTTTATCACGATCTTTCTCCACCGTCGATCTTATCCTCGATCTGATAGCTACACTTTTTCCCAATCAACAAACTAACCTGACGCTTTATAACCGTTGATCAAGATCCGCTTGATTCGACGGTCCACAGCGATATCGGTGGATCACTTGCATGACATTTAATGCCTTTACGGAGCCAATGAGAATTATAAGCACTCGATCTATAGAAGTTCGGGTCCGCCCTTGCAATTAAAGCTTGATCTCTTTACGGCTCGATATCCATTGGATGACGAGGTCTTTAAATCCTACGATATGCGGCCCTTCAACTAGCACACAGGTTATCAACTCACTTAGTCCCGCAGTTGACTGTGATGTAAGCATTGACTTTTACAATCGACGGCCAAGATTAATTGCAGGACTTCAATAGCAATCCGACCTTCCGTACACTCTCTACCCCCACTGCTCTTTGCTTTGGTTTTATAACGTTTCTTCAATGTTTTCTGTGGTTTTGGCTTCCTTTAGGGTTCTGGTCCCTCGTTGTTCTACCACAACTCTCTCCTTCACTTAAATCCACTCATGCCTTTATGCCCATCCATCATCACTGTAACGCTAAACGCTTTCTTTTGTACTGTCCATGTTTACAAAGTCGTAACGCAAGTTCTATGGTTCGCTCCTCGAACCTCTTGCTGACTAACAATTCTACCCAACACTTCTTTTGTTGGAATTGTTATCTCTAAGACAACTCTACCCACAATCGCAAATGTGGAGCTGCCTCAACAACTTCTACCCAACCGTAGTTGGAAGTTGTTATTTTACTCTTCTCTGTATTTCGCCTCTGGTTCTGCACCTACAACATAAGTTACGCAGAATCACTCTAGCCACACACAGATTATAATTCAATTACATAGTACACACTGTAAAAACTATGAATCGAGTTGTTTGTATTAATAAACAAGTATTTACACAAGAGTCTCTCTCTCTGGCCTTATTTTTTGATCAGTGGCCTTTCTTCTCTTTCCCGTAGGCTTAAAATTTGACTCTTTGACTCACTAGCTACTCTCTAGCTACTCCTCTAACTACTTCTTTATGCCTTTTAGGCTTACATTTATACAAAAGGCTCTGTTGAACTAATTCTGGTTCAGATCCTTAATCTGTTTAACTAAATCATAAATATCTTCTAAGTCCACTTTTGAATCCTACTTATCCCTAAGAATCCTCTCTAGCTCCTCGATTCATGAAACCACTTTCTAGTCCAAGACTTACAATTGATTTCTAACTCTCTCATCATCATCATTAATCACCCATGTTTTCCTACATTCGAGAGCATTTACAAATATCCTCACAATATCTAATTAATTCCTACTTTAACCACTCAAAACATTAATAATTACATACATAGGAATCCAACTTCCTTGAAAATACAAGACCCCCTATGTCTACTAAAATATAATGATGTTTCTAAGCCAATGCTCCTGCATTAGACTCCCAAGGTTAAAATAATCATGATCTCCTGATCATGTGCTTTTGTCCTTTGTCTCCCTGGATCCCATATTTTGTTCTGTAATTTGCCTTTGGTTGTTGATGTTGTTTGTTGTTGTTCTTCAGGTTTCCACACTTTATGTTTCTTTTCTCCACTATCTATGCTTTCACATTCTGCTGCTATCTTTCTCTTTCTGCTGCTCCTTGGTCTTGTTACTGTTGTTTTCTTCTGAGGAACCTTCATCATCAATCTTATTATTCTTTCAATTTCTATGTCCAATTTATCCTTTGACTGATAGTTACTTTTCCAATTGTTGTTGTACTCTATCCACTCATCTTCAAATGATGTTTACTGTCTTCTCTTTGAAGTTGTTGGATCCTTACTACTGCCCTTTCATCCTTACCCTCTTGTTGTTGTCCAAACAACCTCTGTTCAATACCTGTAAATTTACTTTCAAAAAGTAAATTGTCCTCCAATTTCCTTCGTACTTGATTCCCCTCAAATACATTACTATGTTGTTCATCAGTTCCAACATATTTTCCTTCTTCTTCCTTGACAACCCTGAGTAATTGTCCTTCACTTTCTTGACTGATTCTAACAATCAATTTAACTTCTTCAAGCATAGAATCTTCATGCTTTTCTTTTTCTTCATCAACATGTCTGTCCTGGCAACTTCCAATATTCTTCAGTTCTAAAACTGACTCCTCAATTTGAAACATGTCTGTCTCATTTTCAACAAATCCTGTAATCATGAAACAATTATCAGACTTAAAAATATAAGGCCTCATTACCTTTTCCTTCTCTGGCATCATCTCAGTATGCTGCTTTGAGTTTTCCTTCAATTCCTTTGTCAACACATCAACTCTCCTCCGTATCATTTGTTTCAATGATATCTCTCTGCTCTGTTTCACAATAATGAACTCCTCTTTTTGTAATGGCAATTTGTTGAACTTTCATTACCATCTCCTTTTCCCTATGATTGTCATTGATGACAATTTCTTTGTCTTCCTTTTTCAGCAATCTATCCTGAGTATATATCCTCTACTTTTCCAACTCTCTTCTTTGTTGGACTCTTTCTTCTTCCTCTCTTGCATATCCTTTGCAATCTTAATCAGGTTCTTTCTTCCCTACTAGTGCTTTTAGCCATTTCTCCTGTAGCTCTAATTCTGTCTCCCATTCACTAATCCTTGGATGAGAGTTTGGTCCTTATTCTTTATTGATTGGCTCAACAGCTTCCCTAGTTATCTCCACTATGCCTATCATCATGATGGAATGATGATCCTTTACTATGTTTTTAGCTAAGATAGTCTCTTCCTGCTATATCCAGTCAAATTCTTCCTCTTCTGAGAAATTTTCTTTGTCACCTTTTACTTCTAAATCCTCATCTATTCTAAAGACATCTTCAAAATGTTTCTTTTCTCCTGCAATACCTGCAATCATACACAAACTATCAGTTTTCAAAACATAAGACCTTGTGGTCTCACTTGATGCTTCAGTAATCATATCTCCTTGTTGTTTTGAATCCTTCATATGATTCATAAGATCTTCCATAGATCTTCATTCTTCATCTTCACCCAGAACTTCACCCTGTTCTGTTTTACAAGTGGACACTTCCATTTCCAACTCAACTTCTTTGAGTTCTTCCAGGCCCTTCACTTGCCTTTGTTGTAGCCTTCTCTGTAACTCAGACCATTTCACTGCCTTTTTCCTCAAGGCCCAATCTTGTCTTTAGCTATCCTCAAGGATCATCCTTAATACATTGAGTTTTTCTTTCATCTCAACAATCTCTTTGTCAATTTCCTCTTGACTCATCCTCTTGCCATTTATCTTGGCATTCTCCTTCTTCACTTTTCTTCTATTGTGGTCTTCCTTAGAACCTCTATTATCTCTGTTATGACTATCAGTAGTCATCTTCTTCTCTATCTTCATGAGTTCCTCACTCACTTACTATGAGCTGCATTAAAGCCTCTGCAACAGCAAGTCCTCCCTGCTGCCACTTACCTCACCAAGCTTTCCTCTATACTTGGTCTTTTGGCAAGCCCTTGGTTCTCTATTCTCTGGAACCTATCTGAGAACTTCTCTCTGCTCCTTCTAGGCTTCAACTCATATGTATCTTCTAGAGCACAACTCTCCTCTTGTACTTCAATCACAAATGAAATACTAGGTTCTGACCACCTCTTCTTTCACTTAAAAACTCTTACCATCTTTCTTCATCCCTTAGCAATTCTACCCACATCCTTTGTGGAATTGCCTTTGTGAGCTGCAACAATACCTCTACAGTAACAAGTCTCCTTCTTGCTACATATGCCTCACTAAGCTTCTCTCCTCTGAGCTCAGTCTTTTAGCATTTCTCTGGTTCTTTCCTCTGGAACCAATTGAGCACTCCTTGCTCTAGGTTGTTGCAATCTTTTCACTTTCCTTTGCTTTCACCTGTGTATCAATGTTATTGAAACCAAATATCATTCCCAAGATTTCAAAAGCTTGCTTCTCAACTTCCTTCTGAGAAATACTCTTATCCTCTTTGTCCAACCGTCAGTTTGATTCTTCAGGTTCACTGCCACTTTTCATTCACTTTGTTCTTTAGAACACATACAACTTTCTTTGTCTATCTTCTTCTATCAATCTTTACTCTGTCTTAAACCTGTAAAACTCAAATCAGAGTTAAATAAAACCATACCTGCATGGCCTCACATGCAGTCTCCATCCATTCCTCACATTCGAGTGAATCTCCATTTTCCTCAAGAAAACAAACATCAATGTGTTTTCTTTATGCTTCTGCAATGTCTTCTTAAGAGTATCACTTACTCTCATCTTATGTCATGCCTTTTACTTATCATATTCAAATAACATGATCTCCTCTTTCTTTTGCAATCACACTTGTATTCTTCACAATTCTTCTTTAATTAAAAAGAGCTTTAACTAGCTCTAATACCAATCTGACGTAGGTAATCACCCGCTATACCCACAATATGCATATAAAAATGCATAACCTCTTTCATCCCAGGAATTACTATGACCTGCTTGGTCAAACTTCATAAGCTAAGGTTTAAGGACCCTTCAATTTATCTCATGTGTAGACATTACATTAGGCTTTATATAGTCTAATCCTTTATTAATCTTTCTATTGGGACTTTATAACTCAACCCTTCATCCTTTATGGCAACCTTGGTTAATCCTTTTCGCGAAACCTTATAACTCAATAGAGTATGCCTTCATAACTCTTGACTTGCGATATGTGACTGCCTTCCCCACCGTTGATTTCATTCACTAAATCAATGATTGTCGCAATATCGCATCAAACCATCATCCTGTGACTTCATTGCCTCTCGCATGCGATATGCAAACACAACCGGACTTCAAATAAATTAAATTCGTGCCTATAACCTCTTCAAGTCCGCCTTTTCCAATTTCTTTATCGCGACCTTTATCCACCGTTGATGTTATCCTCGATCTGACAGCTGCACTTTTTCCTAATCAACAAACTAACCCGACACTTTATAACCATTGATCAAGATCCGCTTGATCCAATGGTCCATAGCGATATCTGGTGGATGACTTGAACGACATTTAATGCCTTCAAGAAGTCGATGAGAATTATAAGCACTCGATTTATAAAAGTTCGGGTCTGCCCTTGCAATTAAAGCTCGATCTCTTTACGGCCCGATATTCGTTGGATGACGAGATCTTTAAATCCTACGATCTGCGACCCTTCAACTAGCATGCAGGTTATCAACTCACTTAGTCCTGCAGTTGACTATGATGTAAGCATTGACTTTTACAATCGACGACCAAGATTAATTGCGGGACTTCAACAGTGATCCGGCCTTCCGTACACTCTCTACCCCCACTGCTCTTTACTTTGGTTTTATGTCGTTTCTTCAATGTTTTGTGTGGTTTCGGCTTCCTTCAGGGTTCTGGTCCCTCGCTGTTCTGCCACAACTCTCTCCTTCACTTAACTCTACTCGCACCTTTATGCTCATCCATCTTCACTATAACACTAAAGGATTTCTTCTATATTGTCCATGTGTACAAAGTTGTAACGCAAGTTCTATGGTTCTCTCCTCGAACCTCTTACTGACTAACAATTCTACCCAACACTCCTTTTGTTGGAATTGTTATCTCTAAGACAACTCTACCCACAATCCCAACTGTGGAGCTGCCTCAACAACTTCTACCCAACCGCAATTGGAAGTTGTTATGTTACTCTTCTCTGCATTTCGCCTCTGGTTCTACACCTACAACATAAGTTACGTAGAATCACTCTAGCCACACACAGATTATAATTCAATTACACAGTACACATTGTACAAACTCTGAATTGAGTTGTTTGTATTAATAAACAAGTATTTACACAAGAGTCTCTCTCTCTGGCCTAATTTTCTGATTAGTGGCCATTCTTCTCTTGCCTGTAGGCTTACAATCTGACTCTTTGACTCACTAGCTACTCTCTAGCTACTCCTCTAACTACTTCTTTATGCCTTTTAGGCTTACATTTATACAAAAGGTTCTGTTTAACTAATTCTAGTTCAGATCCTTAATCTGCTGAACCAAATCCTAAATATCTCTAAGTCCAGTTTTTACTCCTACTTATCCCTAAGAATCCTCTCTAGCTCATCAAAACATGAAACCACTTTCTAGTCCAAGACTTACAATTGATTTCTAACTCTCTCATCATCATCATTAATCACCCATGTTTTCCTACATTCGAAAGCATTTACAAATATCCTCACAATATCTAATTAATTCCTACTTTAACCACTCAAAACATTAATAATTACATACATAGGAATCCAACTTCCTTGAAAATACAAGACCTTCTATGTCTACTAAAATACAATGATGTTTCTGAGCCAATACTCCTGCATCAATAAAGGAGCACTCCAACCTCCCCCGACTCCGAACGTTCAAATGATGAGGACTGAGCCACGCGAGGAAGACCCGAATGTAAATATCGTGCTCTGGAGTGGTATCACGACAAGGGATGAAAAAGGCAAGAAACCCGAAGAAAGTACGTGGGTTCGCAAGGCTCCAACAAAGGAACCAGAATTTGATTTGAAACGCACTAAGGAGACATTCATGGAAGCTAAGAGGAGTTTCGCAGACGCCTCCACTTCATAAAGTGAAGAGAGACTGGAGCCAGAAATGGACCCATCGATGCTCACTACATTCTTGGAGACATGCATGAAGCTGTTGCACAACAGAAAAGCTGTGAAGGGGCTGCAATAACTCATCACTAGATGTGTTGGGACCGCGCCAGGAGAACCGCGCATAGTCCGGAAGCTCAGGAAGCACACGACGCGAACATGAAGGGAGATGAGATTGACCGTGCAAATTGGGGAATATGAAATGGATCAAGTGATTTTGGATCTAGGATCGGACGTGAACGTCCTGCCAAAGCAGACATGGGAGCGCATGGGCAGGCCTGCGCTGCAATGGTCTCCTATCCATCTACGAATCGCGAACCAGCAAAAGATCCTACCTATGGGAAGATTGCAGGGAATCACCGTAGACATCGAAGGTGCAAGCGCGCTATCATATTTCGAAGTGATAGATATTTTTGATGACAACAATCCCTATCCCGCTCTACTGGAAATAGATTGGGCCACTGACATGAATGGAGTGATAAATCTAAAGAAGCGCAAGATGATTTTTGAGAAAAAGTCACTACGCGTAGTTGTACCTTTAGACCCTGCCAAAGGATCGCACTACACAGAGCCAGTGTGCGAATATGACAGCGACGACGATCTAGACTGCATCTACAAGATAACCACGTGGGAGCAAGATTGGGTAAATCCAACCGTGGATGGCCAAATATCTTAGGAGCACGAAAGCTCCTGCACATCAGATTTTGACGAAGAGATAGAATGATGGCAAAACCGGTTACACGAGGTAACCACGCTCAACTGTAACATGATGACAAGGTCGTTGCACTGCATAGCAACAAAGGTAAGAGATCTGTCTACATATGATGGGTTAGGTGAAGTGGAGGAGTTCCTGAACAAATTTGAAAATGAAGTGTCAGAACAACAGCATTTCAACACTCTGAAATGGGTACTGAGAGCTACGCCCACAAGATGGTGGGGTATGCACCAAAGAAGTTTTGAGGACTGGCACGAATGTAGGAGGATGATGCGCTTATGATTTGGGAAGCCTCAGATGTGATTGAAAGACAAGTATGATGGACGAGATGATCCACGTACGCACCTCGCAAAATGGACAAAGGTCTATGGGGAAGAACCACAACCTGAGTGGGTGCACCTGTTCTATCACACCCTGGATATTATACCCATGAATTGGTATATAGAGACGGAGCTCCACCATGGCATGAATGAATGGGATGTCTTGCGCGAAGGATTCCTGTTAACCTTCACATTTGAGGATCGTTGGTGGGATACTGTTGATGATGCGCTACAAGTAGTAAAAGCAGCTATCTTTAAAATACCCCAGGAGCCAATGGAAGTGCTTCAGCCTGAATGGGCGACCCAACTGAGATGCACGCTAGAGTGTTACAATGTAAACATTGAAGAAGACGACTAAGATCCACGTAAAGTTAACATTCTAGAAACTAAAGGCTATCATGAGGTTCAAGGCCCATTGATTGAAGACCCTAACATTACCGCGTCGGTAAAAACAAAGCAGGTAAACATTGGTACGAAGGTTGAACCGAAGTATGCAATGCTCGGTGACTGTTGGGATGATGCCATGGTGGATAAGATCGCTGAGTTACTCCGCGAGTACCAAGACTTATTCCTAACCAAGATCATGGACTTAAAGGGGATCGTTGGCGATTTAGGGATGATGAAGATCACCCTAAAACCCAATGTGAATCCGGTTAAGCAGAGGCCTTACTGCTTGAATCCGAAGTACAAGGAAAAGGTCCACGTAGAACTAGACAAAATGCTCACAGTGGGAATCATTAAGCTAGTGGAAGAATCCGATTAGTGAGCCCTGTGGTATTACAGGAGAAGAATTAGAAGGGTGAGATAAGAATATGTGTGGACCTCAGGAAATTGAATGACGCCTGTGTGCACGACCCATTCCCAACTCCGTTCACAGACGAAGTATTGGAAAATGTCGGCAGGCAAGAAGCATATTCGTTTACTGATGGGTTCTCAGGGTACCACCAGATCAAAATCATGCCGGAAGATAGGAGCAAGACCACCTTCGCAACTGAGTGGGGCTGCTTTCAATACACCGTTATGCCATTTGGATCAAAGAACGCACCAGCCATCTTTTCGCACATAGTTGTTGTAGCATTCAAAGAGTATATCCACAAATTCCTAGAGGTCTACCTGGATGATTGGACTATATTTGGATTGGTCAAGCACCATGTAGCGAGCTTATGCTTGATGCTGGATACTTGCCGACGACACCAAATCGCACTAAACCTTAAAAAGTGTATGTTCCTTGTTCCCTTTGGGAACCTGTTAAGACATGTGGTGTGCAAACAAGGATTAATGGTAGACCCCATGAAGATTGCCATAATTCTGAATTTGGAAGCACTGCGAAGTGTTAAAGAGTTGCGCGCTACCTTGGGACATATGGGGTACTACAGGAAGTTCATCAAAAGCTATGCCCAGATCACCGCACCAATGGAGAAACTATTGAAAAAGGATGTCACGTTCTGCTGGAATGATGATTGCATGAAGAGCCTGGATGTACTAAAAGAGAAATTGGCCTCCGCTCCAATCCTGGTCTTCCCAAAATGGGATGTGGAGTTTCATGTCCATGTTGACGCGTCATGCATAGCGCTGGGCACGGTGCTCACACAAGAGGGTGGAGAGGGTTTGGATCATCCTATTACATTTGCAAGTCGCAGGTTGTCCAAAGCGGAAAAGAACTATTCCACAACTGAGCGCGAGGGGTTGGCTATGGTGTACGTGCTCCAAAAATATCAGCATTATTTGCTAGGAGGACATTTCAAGATGAATACAGACCATTCCGCGCTGAAATACTTGGTCAATAAGCCTGTGTTGGGGGGGCGCATATGCAGGTGGCTCTTATTGTTCCAAGAATATGACTTTGAGGCCGTGGTAAAGCGTGGACGCCTGAACGCAGGACCGAATCACTTGTCATGTATTGAGACAGGCGAGGAACCTACTAGTTTGGAGGAAGGATTACCTGACATGCAGCTCTTTGCTATGCATGTCGCGGACGGGCACTTTGAAGATATAATCCACTCTCTGACAATCGGGACCACGCCGAAGGAATACTCCGTCCAACAAAAGAAGGAACTGGTGGTGCGCGTGGCTAACTTTTCTGCCATCGCGGGGCACCTATACAAAATGGGGAATGATGAGATACTACGAAGGTACGTACCTAAATTTGAACAAAGTCATATCCTTGCAGAAACGCATGGCGGCACTGCAAGAGGATACTATGCAAGATGCGCGATCGCACAAAAGATTCTCTGCGCAGGGTTGTGGTGGCCAACCCTTCACCAGGATTCAAAGCACATTGTAAGGCCTGTGATATATGTCAGAGGATGGGTAAACCATCACGTAGGGACGAGATTCCTTTGAATCCACAAATGACATTGTAGCCCTTCGAAAAATGGGCAATCGACTTTGTAGGACCTATTAAACCTCAGGGAAAAAAGGGCGCGTGATACATTATCACCACGACAGAGTACCTGACACGTTGGGTAGAAGTGCAGCCAGTCAAAGACTACATGGCCGCCACAATTGCAAAGTTTTTGTTTGAACACATGTTGACTCGATTTGGCTGTTCGAAAATCTTAATGAGTGATCATGGTACACATTTCCTGAACGAAACCATCAGCACACTAAGAGAAGAGTTCCAGGTGTATCACCAGAAAAGCACACCGTATCACCCAAAAGGTAATGGGACAGTAGAAGCATTCAACAAAATATTGGACACTGCGCTAACCAAAGTATGCAACGTGCAGTGGAGCAATTGGGACCTGCGCGTACCTGCAATACTATGGGCTTATAGGACAACATGCAAGAAACTGATGGGATAGACACCTTCCGGTTAGTTTATGGCGTGGAAGCTATCATGCCAATGGAGTATATTGTACCTAGTCTGCGCATAGTAGTGCTCACAGGTATGACAGACCGCGAAGCCCTAGACAAAAGGCTCGCGCAATTGGAAGAACTCGAGGAGGAATGGTTCCTGGCTGGCTTTCATCAACAAGTGCAAAAACAATGTGAGAAGGCCTGGCATGATTGCCATATTAAGTTGCACACCTTTAAGGTAAATGATTTGGTGTTGTTGTATGACAGTAAGTTTGATAAATTCCCGGGAAAGTTCAGAATGCATTGGTTGAGACCGTACGTTGTTAAGGAGGTCACGGATGGAGGCACAATACAGCTAGTCAAACTAAATGGAGATCCTTTCCCAGGCAAAGTGAATGGCAGTCGCTTGAAGCCCTACACGGGTGGCCCGACTATCTGAATAACCGGTAGAAGCATAGTCTTCACGCCCCAAGGATCCGGAAAAAGGCGCGAGACTATAAACAAATGCAGGGGATACTGGCACAGCTACAAAAAAGCAGTTCTGATATAGAGGTCTCGAAATAGGGTATGCAGCAGATCCAACAAGCAACAGCTCAGTGCACTACTAACCTCCGCGCAGTTCGAGAACAATTGGAGGGACTCTGCGCAAAGATCACCATGCCAACAGAGTGACTTGAGGGCGAGTCACGATGTTTATGTTGGGGACCTGTTGGGCATGGAATCCCCCCAAGGCATGTTTTGGGGCTCAAAGCCCAAGTTTTGACCGAATCTTTTTGTAAAGCTCCGCGAATTGAGGGCGCGGGGTGCGAAAGTATGATAGAGTCACAGGGTTGTCCGCCCTATTTTTGTAATGTAACGTTGGCTGGATAGACCTACCCATGGTCCGCAGACCATGGGATTGTATAAATAGAGCGAGGCTCTAAGTGTAAAAAAGGAGAGAGACAATAGAAATTGAATAGAAGCATGAGAAGTTTGAGTGATTAAGTCATAGTGTGAAGTATGTCTTTGGGTCGTAGAGTAGGAGAAGGCTCTATAGCTAAGTGTGCAAAGGCCTAGTAGTCTGCAGCTAAGTGCGCGGACCCCTGCAGTTGAGTGTGCAGGGCGAGTCGAGTTCGTAACCGTGGAAAGAATCAATAAAGAGAAGTTTGGCTATAATTTTGTGTATCTGTTCTTGGGCCAATGCATGATTGATATCATTTGCAAATATACTGTTTATTGGTTGCGTACACTTGTATGAATGTTTTATGTTGTTAAGTATAACTTAAAGCACTCCAGTAGGCAAAGATAATTAACTAACATTGGAATATAAGCAAGGTCTTGGGTAATAACGCAGAGCGCGATGCTCAGCCCCTGGGTAGGGTTATGCGAAGGTAGTCTATCAGGCCGCGAGGAATGGGAAAGTGCGCGAAGTAACCTGTGCACAGGGACAAACCGCAGACGATTCGAACTCATCAGACATCTCCAGGGTGTAGAAACCTGGTTCTAGCACCCTCCCATACTACTTCGGGTGAGACCTCAGTTCGCGCTCCGCGGACTATTGCCGAAAGGGCCAGTAGTACTGGGTTTTTTTAGCTAATTAACTCCGAACCTGGGTCAGGCCCCAACAAGCCAACAAATATGTTGGTATTCCTTCATCAATTTTTCATTATCAGCCTCATAGTTGATCACCTCCATTTTGAGACTCCTCATGGTCTCCTCCACGTCTCTATTATCTAACCTACCCATTCCATGTCCATATGAATCTATCTTGGAATTTCCCATGCTAACATTCATACCTCTTTCCTCCTCTCCATGGATGCAGGACCCATAAACATTTGTCGTACTTCTAGTCCTCATGTTAATTCTACTTTTGTGGGATACTAGTATGCTTATTTTAAATTCCTAAAAAGCATGCTACCCAAATTAGAATTCTAGTTTGATAGATGTATTATTCTCCTTTATAGCTTTATTTTGATTATTTTTTACCCAAATCTGAGTGATGGGATAAAAGTTATGACCTATGAAATTTTGGCCAATTTTGCTCAATTTTCCTTGTTTTGCTAATTTATCGAGACCTTATATATCCATATTTCAAACATAACTCCATGGATATGTTATATCATAAAGGAGACTTCTATTGACTACCTCGATGTCCCAAGCTGAGCTCTATTTTAAGATTTGTGCCTCTTGGTAGTAAATTGAAGCCTAATTATTCCCTTGTATTATTTTAGTCATAACTTCCTCATATAGACTTTGTTTTACAAGTGTAATATCTCATTGGAAAAATCTCCTTGCGATATTTTACTTGAGCTATAAACACTTTGTGTATTAACAGTATACACAATTTTCATTGGATTTCACCATCGAAAAATGTCATTTAAGGCCTTAAAATGTGTTGCAAGTTAATGACCTCAAAAGCTATCAACTTTTTTGAGAAAATATTGGTTTTCCTACTATTGTAACTCCTTGAATTCAGCTAGGATTATTTGTAGCTTTGTTTCATAACGATTTACAAGTATCTTAATTGTCTCCGTGTGTTCCCTCACAAAATAAAAAGATAGACTTATATATCTTTAGTTCCCATTGTACATGAACTAAGTTTGCATGTCCTTCCTTAGGCACTTGGTACCCACCCAATGGACACTTTGCACTATGTAGCTTAGTATTATGCCACTTTATTTTCTTGTGGGCTGAATGTTCCAATTGTCCCTCATTGGCTCATTTAAGAGGCGAGCCAAAATGGTTTTGTGATATTGCTTGGAGGTACAGAAATGAACCTAGAAGTGCCATGTTTCCAACTGCTAAAAACATGGTTTACATTTTGTGCCTCGTTCCCCCCATACTACATTAACAATGAAGCATATTGACCAGTTAAAATGGACCACGACTATGGATCTATCATATTTCCTACCCTAAACCTTTCACTCCTTTTTTGAGGTTATTCCACACTCACGATGGGCCCTATTGACATACCTCCCTTATGTGCCCCACCACTTGTCAATCACAAATTTGTTTCGAGGGGGTGATGAAATTGTGCTTCAATTTAAATACAATGTACATAAATAATCATCCATTGATAATATTGATGTTTTGTGGGGTAAAAACCAACTACATTTTCAATGACAACTTTCCTTTAGACGTTGTGCACCCATTAATGGTGATGAGAGACAATGTCATAAGGGAAGTGCCAAGAAAAAATGTGCACCAATATAAATGCCCCTTTCTACATTCTATTCTCTCGTATGTCTTTGACATGTGATGAAAATCACGTGCAATTAGATTGTGATGAAAATCATGAGTGTGGGTACTAATACATTATGAGAGGTAGCACCTAGCTGCCTACGAGAATTTGAGCTCTTGAATAAGTATGAGAAATATAGAACTTGTACACTTGTGATAGATTGACAAGAAAATATGATATCATGCAGTGGGATAGCTCCAAGACTATATTTCTAAAACCTTGCATACAATATAATTACCATGATATGTCCATATAGTTCGTTACATCAAAACTGACTCTTCAAAGAAGGCATGAGCTAAATGCCAAAGGGAACATGGAAGTAAACAACTACCCCTACTCTATTGCTCACTAGAGCTGAATCACACTACCCTAAGTCTAACATAAAAGACTTTGGATGTTGGGTGAAATGAAATAGGCAATTAAACCACACTAGCATCTCATCAATACCATGGGGTGTCAAAATAGGGAGACATTAAAAATCAAGTGATCTAATGCTATAATCTCCACTAATTCTTGTTTGGAAGTGGATGTGAGCACCTAAAAATGAAACATCACATTAGAATCATATGTAGGTGGGCATGGAACCACATGATTGGTCTATCCAATATTAGATATGATTAATATATTCATTGGAATGTGGTGGCAACCCATCATAATCCATACAACTCCCCCATGATCCATGATATGCCTCATAAAAGGTTGATGTATATGCTCCGACAATTGCCCTCCTTGGATTCCATGAATAATAACCATAAAACATTGAAGAATTAGGCAACTCCACTAGTCAAAATATGTAAGAATATTCTATGTTTCCATATAACAAGTTTGGAAATGAAAATTGGGACAAAAAAACAGATCTATACAAATTTTCTAACTCATAATTTAGGGCTTGATGTGCTATTTTAGGTAGCTAGAAAATTTTGAACAAAACCATAAATTAAAAAGCTTGTTGTCCCATGTAACTTATAGTACCCAAAAGACATGCTTCAATTATTTTTTCCATGAAAATATGCCAAACTCAAAATATTTTAATGGATGGAAAATTTATGCATTTTGATAACTATAAACATGCTCTTTATGTTGCCAAAAATTCTACCACATCTACGAGAAAAACATAGTTGTGCATCCATCTTAATATTTTATGAACATACCTTCGATATGCTTGGTTGTTCAAGAGACCCAATATTTGCAATTTTGGCCCTAGAAACCTCATCATTAATATCATGAATAAGATCTCAATTAAAGACATCTCAACTTATGAAACTTAAATCATATAATCCTCAAACTATGAAACTATCAAAACTAACATTTGAAATTAAACTTAATCAAGCCAAACAATTAGAGTAAGATATAAATTAGAATAATATAAACAAATTTTATTAATCACATAAATCCAAAAATCTAAAGTAAAAATTAACAAAAATTTAAAATTAACATCATAAAAGCTTAAAAAACTTGAACTTAAGAAACTTTAATCTTACAATACTGTGAGATAATCTAAACAAATAATTAAAATAAAACCTAACTAATATAACTAAATTTATAACAAAACAATTAAATAATAATAAACATAATAGAATGAATACAACCCTCTTAAATCACAATTCAATTAAAATAAATAAAAAAAATAGAATAAATAAATAGATTAGAAAATTAATTAATTAACTATTTATCAATCATATAAAAAAAAAAAAAAGAATTGATTCACTGTTTACTAATCATATAAATTTCAAAAAATGAAAATATAAATATAAATAAATAATAATAATAATAATAAATAAATAAACAAATAAATAAATAAATATAAATATAAATAAAATAAAATAAATAAATATTTTAATCATAAAATAACAGTTTAAACAAACCCTAAGATCTGTCGGCAATACATCTCTTGCATCTCCTACATCTATTTATTAAATTGAATAATAAGACAAGTATTCACAAATTCTCCTGATGATGAACCACCGTTGATGGTTCGAAACGTCGAGCAACAATAATCTAATGCAATGAATCCGGAAGATGATCTACACACCTATGAAGATTGCAGAAACATAAGAGATAAAATTTCCATACTATTTATTCTTTTCAATGTGGAAGAGAGTATCAATGCTTCCAATATCATGGTTGTTTTATAATCAACCATCATGTGAGAAGTAACCAAAGATGAAAACATCTCAATTTCCAAATATTTCCCTACAAAAAAATTCCTTTTGCAAAGAAGTAAAGAATTCATCATTAAATTCACAAATTTGGATAGATATATAACTCATCAAACCTTTTCTTTGTGCATGTGTACATCCTCACTATCATGTCCTTATTTTGGGGCAAGAAGACATGTATTGTATTCAATTGAATTAGAAGGAGTGGAAATAAGATCTTCAAAATCTTTGCCACCTTTCACTTCATTTAGATCTAAAATTTCATGCCTGATTAAATCATAGGATGAAAGATAATTGTTGTTCTCCAAGGGCTCCTCATTGCATGTTGCATCTAATCTATGTGAATATCCACCTTGTTCTTCTTTTTCATAACCCATATCCTAATTATTGCAAAAATCCTTAATCAAAACTCTAAGTGAAGGTATTTCCCTTGGTTAACAATCATAAAACAAAACTTTTGTGAACATACAAAAATTTTCATCCTAACATCCTCACTCACAATCTTGAATCTTGAAATGAATTCAATGAAATATGTAACACGTAGAGCAACTAAGTAATTACATCCATGGAACCTTGGTATGTGCTTGCCCCAATCTATATCAAGGAAGTGATTTGGGTACCCTAGGATGCCTGAGAAATTGAAGGGATTGGACTAATCCTCCATCCATGACTCTTCTAAAACTTCCATACCTTTTACCCTTCAAAAATTAGAGATTGATATGCAACAATCTTCATACCTTATTTCAAATCTTTGGAGTTCCTCGGTAGTCTTCAAATGTCTTCAAGTCTTATTGGATGGCATTTTCTCTACAAATAAAAAGATCTTAAATAATGTTCAAGGAACAAGGGTTTCATTCCTTCATGAAGTCATTGGGTGAGAAAGAGATCCTTAAATGCAACACTCTCACCAAATCAAATCTAGAAATGCTGTAAAATTCCAGGGAATGGACTTTATCACCGACAATAATGCCAAAAAAAATGTTACCAATCAAAATAACACTTAATATCTCAAGTCCAAGATTAGTACTAGCTAATGGGTAACTCAAGAAGGATGTGAATGTCACCACATGAAATCTCTTCTCGCTTTAGATTGACTCTTCTGCATTACAAGGGGTTTGTCCCTATGATATGATTACTAAGACTTAAATAATATGGGCTCAAGGTAAAATGAAGAGTGGTATTAGGAAAACAATTATTTTATGGGTTTGTAAGATTGATTTTAAAGGTGGTTGATGGGGCGAGACTAGTGCCAAAAGTTGAAGAGGGCAATGGAGTCATAGAATGATGAAGTGAGTTGCAAATCGCTGATGCATGGGAGTGATTAGTGCTATTAAAAATATGCAAAAAATTACTAGTGGTGGTAAATTTGTATGGCTAAAAATATATGAGTAAGATCACTTCCAAAGACAACCTTGTATGCACATGTAGGGTAATAAGAAAAGGGATTTTGCAAGGATTTAAAACCCCAATCCCTTTGGGGCCCAAATGCCTTTGATCTCTACCATAGTTTCCAAAGGATAATGAAAAGAAGATTGAAAAATAGTGAAGAGGAACATGAACTCTAATATGATGAATAAGATGTGATCTCATGACTAGTTGAAATTTAAAATGCAACCCTTTAGTAGTAAAATGAGAAAACATAGAATCATCAACTATGAAACAGGATAACAAGAACCTTATAGGAATTCACTTCATCCAAAGCTCTTATTTGCGAAACATGATTGCAGTGTGCTCAAAACCCTTATATGTAGCAAAATTAATTAATATTCAAATAGCATAAATAAATAGGTAATAAGAGGGCAGATGACTAAACATAAGAAACTCTTCAATTACATAGCTTCAAAAATATTTATAATAAATAGCTTCAAAAATATTTATAATAAAAACCAAGCCAAAATAGTATAATGTTCAAGGCTCAACCCCCCAATCATTAAATAACAATATCCATAGCTAAATCATAGACATAACCTAGGAATGCATAAAAAAACTAATATCCACCAACTAACTAACCAGACAAGTCAAATAATACATAAAATATCAATTGACAACTCGTGTCCATACCACGTCTATATCTATAGCAAAATAAATCCATGAGGATATGATGCCCTCTTAAAATAGGTGGAAGACTATGTTAAGGAGCTCCAATGTCCCTCCTCAAACCTGTTAAAGAGAATAAATCCACAATCAAACCTCAAATTATGTGTAATGATGATCCTGAATGGTAGATGTGGCTCCTCTAGGTGACATGTGCTCTTCATAATTATGAAAATACGTGGTAAAAAACCCTCAAGTGATGGATTGACCCCCAAGAAAGGTGAATGTAAGATCGTAAATGTAACCACATGCTAAAAACAATCCCCCAAGGCGGGGATATCTCCTCAACAACCTCTATAACACAATATCTAAGGTTTAAGAATCCTCCAAAAGTGTGCAAATGGATAGCTCCAAGGAATAATGAGCCAACTCACTAAGTAATGGCCTCAATCCATGTGCATGATCATAATACGACTCAACCAACTCCATAGAGGAGGGTAAGACACCATCACCCAAGCAATAAAAGTATGACATGTGAAGATGCCTCAACATATGTACTAAGTAAGGAGAGTGCTCCAATAAATATAATGGCCCGCATATTCATATACCCTCCCAAATGTGAAAATCATGTGCTCAATGGCAGGTCTCTATCAAGTCAAAGTTATGTAAATTAATCATTGGGAGAGCTATATTTTCATATAAATTTGTGCATAAGAAAAACACTATTAGGATAGGTAATCCACGTCATCATTAGGTAATACATGTGCCTAAAACATCCACTCTATCAAGGGCATTCACACCATGAGGCTCAAACTATGCTACACCATGTCAAATAAAATCCTCTTAAGAGGGACAAAACCATTTGAAAAGGGATGCACATGAAGAGCTCTCTCCAAGTATGTGAAAAAAACCATGCCAAGATGTAATCAACTTGTGAGATAAAACCCAAAGATATAGGTTTCTCATAAATTAGGACTGTGTGTGACCAAAAAATATCTAAAACTTAGTCCATGTGCTGGTTAGAGAAACATAGAAAAAGGTACATAGGTGGAGTGTTCTTTCCAACTAACAAGCCAATATATCAATAGTGACACTATAATATTGAGATATACCATACAACATAGGGCACGCCAAGATCAACCCAAGGCACATCAATAATCAACCACTAAGATTCCTAATAAGCTTTTTGGGCAACAACCAATTAAATGTGCAATAACAACTTTCCTCTAGAAGATGTGCACATAGCGATATTGACGATCAACAATGTCATAAGAGAAGTGATCAGAAAATATGTGCATGAATAAAAATTTCCCTATCTCCATCATGTAATATTATAAGTATTTGACCCTTCTGAAAGGTTGTGATTGAAATCACTCCTTTTGTGATGAAAATTGTGAATACGGGAACTCATATAGTATGAGGTAACAAAGTCCATCGGTGATACATTGGATGCTTTCTAAGCAATGGCTTTGAAACCATAAATATGGTGGGGGTTCTTCATATATTATTTTTATTGGAAATAGGCCATCCCTAGAACGTGGGGATTGGAAATGATCTCAAGATTCAACTATGAAAGGATTTTGTTTAGGTGCATGTTCTATCATGTTGTTGGTCATATCTTGTGAGATTGTCCTATGAGAATATAACCTCCAAGATGTTGAGGTTTGCCAGGGGATTTAAAGGCTGACACTTCCATTTATCCTTCTTTTAAGGAATATGATAAGAGAATATTGAGATCTCATTAGGCATTGGGGGGTGATCCTCTCAACTTGTAGGCCATGGGTCTTTTTTATTGTCATAAGTATATATATATATATTATAATTTGGTGTTGGTGTAGATTCTATTATAAAGGTGGCCATACCTCATATTTTTTATGTCAAAAACTTCATCATCCTTGGTTCAAATGCTATAGTGGTTCATGGTCATGGGGATCCCTCTTGGAGCATATAAATCATCCACCCTCTACCTTCTTCAAATTGTTGTTTCTACTTGTTGAAACTTCAATACACACTCGTTTTTTTTTGGGAATTTGTTTGGTACCTCCAAATTTGTATTTAAAGGATGAGAAAGAAAATGAAGGGATTTTTCTCTCATTGGGAATGAGGAGCTATTTAACTCTAAGGAGAAACCACTAATGGCTCTTCTTTTTTGTTGTAATTTATCTTTTACTTCTTAATGAAATAAACCATCACTAGTCAAAATTGTTGTTTGAGATTTATGTTGTGCTATGAATTTGACATGGACTATTCTTGTTATTCATTAGTACATTGGAAGGTTATACGAAATAATAGCTTGTTGCTATAGACTACTCTTATCCTCATCAGTGTTTAAGGTTGGTTTGACTCATGGTGATTTTGCCTTAGCTTTATTGGAAGGTAGTTCGGGGGAAAAGCAAGGGGTGAGGGTGGAAATTCTTACTTGTTTTCCTCACATATAAAATCTAGAGGAGGAGGACATCCAATTACTAGAAGGTTTTCTTTTGTTTGCTAGTTTTTGGTCTAGCAAATCATGGTTGACATAGAAGGCTTCATATATTTCTTCATAATATCTATCTTTCTCTCATCTAGTACGTGGTTTCTTTGTCTTTGAGGTATGTGGTAGCTCATATATAGATGCATTGGATTATAGGGGACGCTCTAGATCTCCTTTCACTCATGTGGATTTATTTCTCACCTTGGGTGCTAGGATTCCCTTGGACTTGCAATTTATTATGATTAAGGGTGTTCCATCATGTAACATAGGTTTGTGAAGTGGTTTATTATTTTGTTAAGGGTAAATCGTTAAAATTCATTCCATTAGATTTGTATCTTTCAAGTTCTTGGATTAGAGGGGTTAGATTGAGGATATCCAAACCTAATGTTGAAGTTTTTTCCCCATTCATGTGATGAAGGATATGATTTTGGCTTTTGGGCTTGTTTTGATGTATTCCAAACTTTGAGCTTGATATCATAGCGAGGTCTTGTGGCCCCATATGTTTTGTTGCTTTTCAAACTTAATTTTCTAATATAATTGGCTTTTGGGCTTGTTTTGTTTCCCATTCATTCGATGAAGGATATGATTTTGGATTTTGGGCTTGTTTTGATGTATTCCAAACTTTGAGCTTGATATCATAGTGAGGTATTGTGGCCCCATATGTTTTGTTGCTTTTCAAACTTAATTTTCTAATATAATTTTGAGTTAGTTTTCATTGGGATCATATTTATCGCAAGGGATTATAACAATGTAGGATTTGTTTTGTTTTCTTAGAGGTGTTGTAGTCTCCACCATAAGACGTGTATTTAATGCTTAGATTCATGTCCAACATATGTAGCAAGATTTGAAAATTGGTTGGGAGGATAATAATTTTTCCTCTGAACCACCAAAACTAAAACCAATTGACATTTTCTATTGTTTCTTATTGATACATCGAAGATTTTCCTTTCTATATGCTTTCTTATTAAAATATAGAAAACTAAAAATTATCTGATAATCATATAATTATACAATCATATAATACATATACATAAAAAGTATAATAAACTAAGAAATAAAAATATTATGTAAATTTAGAGTGGGAGACTCATATTTACAGAAATACTACGCTTATATATTTTGATATATTTACACAATAAATAGTACTTTAAAATATTGAGGTTTTCTATTTAATCAATCTTATTATCATTAATTTTGATATACTATGTTACACTCTCATTTATTTTTGGTAATCTAGCCTGTAATTTGTATTACCTAGAAGAATAATTATATATAACATTGAGTTTTTGGTCTGCCTCTAGAAAAACTAGACTAGCAACAAAAAATCAAAGCTTTTGTCCAAATTGTTTGAAAGATATTACTAGTCCCAAAATTATAAAAGAATGTTATTCATGAAAATAAAACTATCCTGACAACTAATACTACTCTAAGAGGCAGTGGCATTGCTTCTACTCACATGGAACAAAAATACAGATGTTAGTGACCTACCCATTACGAGGATTAAGTAGAGGATGGAGTGTCAACATCAATAACTGCCTACCCTGCATGGTCGCCCAGTTCTATAGATTTCAAATTTGTGATCCAGTTGGCAAGAATTGAAACCTTATGGTCAAATTCATTGATTTGAAGCTACACTACATCATATTGGAGAAAAATCTCGTGATAGGCCTCATGTTTCTCCATTAAAACCTTTTTTTATCATAGTCTAGATATGGCAATACAAATTTGTTATCTGGAAATACTTAATATTTATTTTTTGAGTATTACCAACATTAGGTATCCATGGCCTAATTACTTCTTCGATTTCTTCATTCGCAATAAAACCACGGTCCAGGCATGTTTCCTCCTCCACATATGCAATTTCCTCCTTAATTGTTGATGACCCTACATCCTAAAGGTCATTGTTGACGACTTAGTTCCTCTTACTACAAGAGAGGTAGACTACCAAGGTCAGTTGTTGCATCCACCATGAAGGGAACTCCTACATGCTATGGTTGTAGTCTTAGAGAAATAAAGGACAGATGGGATTGAGTTTGATAGGAGGGCACATAGGAAAAAAAACTCTTAGGAATGATGCACTATCAACTATTCTAGTTGAGCCACTATTGTTGTTAGATAAAGGAGATTGGGAAAATGGATGCATAATTGAATAGATAGAAGCATTGATCCAATAAAGGGTAATCTTTCTAAAGCTCTAATAGATAGACCGATTGCAAGCGAATTAGAGTACCACAAAGAAACCATCAAACAAATCTCACACAAACATGAGATGGAGTGTGACTATTACTAGAGAAATGGGTGAACATCATCCATCCCCTCATCCCATATATGCCCCATGTGATCATATCAAGGAAAAAACATCAAAAAATCCAAAACCAAACTAGTATAGGGCAAGTTGCTCACCCATGAGAAACCATTAAAACAATAACTATTTAGAACTCACACAACCATATCAATAATCACATGCATGCCATTAAGGAGGGATAAGCTTCCAATTGTCTTTGCAAGTCTCAAAAAGTGGCAGAGGACAACAAAATATAATTATCATCATTAATACATGGCATATTACATTATCATAATGGTAAATATAAAATTAGAATTTATTTTTTTCCTTCTTTTTATTATTCTTTGATATGTATTTTGAATTAGATCAATAACTTAAAATAAATAATTAAAAGTTAAGCTCTTTTGGGATTTAATCTGCAAAGATCTATGCAGGATGATTGGCTACTCTCTCAAGCGCTTACGTATGGGAGGGGGTATCAACTCCTCATTTTTGGCTTTGATTCCCAAAGAATCAAATCCCTCCTCCTTCTCTATACTTTGCCCGATCTCTCTTTTCAATGTATCATATAAGATCGTATCGAAATTGATGCCTTCTAGGCTCAAGAAAACTCTCCCCCTTCTGATCTCGAGCAACCAAGGTGGCTTTGTTTTAGGGAGACAAATCCTATTCAACATAATCTTGATTCACGAGGCAGTGGAATCTAGTTGGAAGTGAGGGGACCAAGGTATGATCATCAAGCTTGATATGGAAAATGCTTTTGACAGGGTGAGGCATGAATTCCTATTCAAAGTAATGCAGAAAATGGGTTTTAACACAAACTTTATTCAATGGATAGCATTGTGCATTTCTTCTCCTTGGATCGCTCCTTTTGTCAATGGGAGGGTATCAGGTTTATTTAAGGCCTCTAGGGACTTGAGACAGGGTTTCCCTCTCTCCCCCTTCCTTTACGTTATTATGGAAGATTCACTGAGCAAGAGACTTGAATTTGAAAGAGAATATTCTAATGTACCAGGAATCAGGTCCAAAACAACGATAAGAAGCATAAACTATGGTCAATTTGTGGATGACACTATCTTTCTAGGAGGAGCTTTAGTGTTAATAGCAAAATATTCAAATCCAATTTGGAGAAATTCTTGTTAGCTTCAGGGGGATAAACAAATGATAATAAAAGCCAAATATTCACCTCGAACACATATGTACAACAAGCCAAGAAGATTGAGGATGCTTTGGGGTACGAGGTTATGCGGGACTGGAAGGAATTCAAATATTAGGGAATTCTAATTTATCTATAGAAAACATCTCCCAAATCATGGCAGAGCATCCTAGAGAAGATAAAAACAAAACTAATAAAATGGGGAGTGACCTAGCTCAATGTTGTGGGCAGAACAATCTTAGTTAAAGTTGTTTGATCAATTACTCCCCTATATCATTTTTCTACTTTACTAGCCCCAAAATATGTTATGCAATAGATAAGAGCTTACATAAGGAAATTTATGTGGGAAGGAGGAAAGACAGAAACCAAAAAATATCACCCAGTGAATTAGAATATCACCAGAGTGCTAAAGTAGCATGGGGGACTTGGTATCCAGGATCCCTCCCTAGTAAATATAACTATGGATGCCAATTTATATTGGAAGATCAAGTCCCACCCAGATCAGTGGTGGTGAAATTTCTAAGAGCCAAATACATGCAAGAGAAAAATAATGGGGTAAGTGAGAGTGTGCCTACTAAATGCTCTCCCATTTGAAAACTGATTCAAGCCTCCTCCACTCTCATCACAGACAACCTATGTAGAATCCTAGGGAAGGGTCACACTATAAAACTATGGTAAGAATTGATTATGGTCCACCCACCTCTGGGGATGGAATCCTCCATTCTCACACTGAAGGATCACTTAATGCAGGCTGGAGTGGTCTCCTTGGATCATATTTCAAGTAGGGATGAACAAGGAAACTGGACTAGCTAGAAGTTTGAAGGTATCCCTACCCACTTAGCTTTGGAATTAGAGTCTCTGAGAAATAAGTTGAGTGGGTGTGCTCCTCTCAAGCAATCTGCATCAGATAGATGGGGTTGGAAGAGCTCCTCCTATATTATCAAAGAAGTGTATAATGTTCTCCTCTTTCAATCCCAAATACCAATGAAATCCTCTATCTGGAACAAATTATGGAAACCCAATGCTATACCCAAGGTAAATCTATTATGTTGGATATTAATACACAAAAAAATCCTCACATCTGAATATCTTAAAAGGTTGGGCATAGTAGGCCCTATAAGATGTCCCCTTCGTGAGAAGTCTGAAGAAACTATATCTCGCCTCTTTCTTTCTTTCCCTTTCTCTCAAGTAGTCTGGTCCACCTCCTTGGGACCCCGATTATGCAGAACTTGATGGCCTGTTGACATTCAATCCTTCTTTTCCTCTTGGAAAAAGCATTATATGGGTTCCCTTCAAACCAAAAGCTCCCTCAAGAAATCTTGGATAGCTCTCCCAAAATATGTTTGCTGGAAAATATGGCTATCAAGGAACAAATCTATCACGACTCTTGTGAGGAGTGCTACCCTTAAAGCACTATCTTTCTGCTTTGAGTATAATCCCCCCTCCTTGGACCCTTCTCTAGATCCTGATGAAATCTGATGTCTTGAACCTTAGACCTTGACTCAAACAAGTTTGTACCCCATAAGTGAATCAAAGCCCCATCCTGAATGGCTTCTCCGTCTACTTCTTAACAACTTTGCTTAATGGAAACAAAGAGCTTAGTCCTGGATTCTTTAATTTGATGGGGCTTCCAAATGAAACCCAGGGGTGGCAGGAGGGGGAGGGATTCTTTGCAATCCCAAAGGAATAATAGTTGAAAAGTATGCTTGGGGATTAGGCATGAAATCCAACAATCAAGCTAAGGTGTATGGTCTCTACTTGGGACTTATTTTAGCTCGATAGTGAGGAGTTAGAGAGATATTTATTTTAGGAGACTCCTTCCTTGTCATAAGACACCTGAGAACAAACTTAGTTCCTAAGGACAATACACTAAGTTTGATGCTTCAATAAGTCAAAGGTATCCTCCATTCCTTTCATATCTTAAGGAACCTTAATTTATATGCTAATCTAATAACCAATGAGGCTTGTTATATGGACGAAGGAAAAATTGGCATTAATGGGTTTGACGAGTAATTTTCTATCCCTTAATGGAAACTATGAGCATTGTTAACTCCTACACTCCCTACCCATGTACCAATCCTAAATGGAAGCTTAAGAATACTCTCTCTAATCCTTTCTCAAGCCCATCGGGCCCCATCTCCTTCATGTATCCTAACCTCTCATTTATCACATCTCATACCACAGTTCTTCATTACCTGAACAAGGACTCTCTCATCATAATGACATTGAGGGTCATTTGCTAGCTCAACGTGTCATTTTTTTGGCTTGAATCAGATGCAAGCATGCTGAACTTATTATCTTCCTCTTAGACCAAGGATCATCTCAGGCAAAATCAAATGTTCCTGCCGCAAATTCCCTTAACCAGAGTGTCGCATTTACTCCCACTGGTAAAGATTGGACTGCTAAACCATTTGATGATCAGGCTGAATGCGAAAGTAGTGTAAAAAAATTTCCATTAACAGCCCAAAGATCATCAACACCAAATATTTCACATTCAGAAATCCAATCTATTGTTTGAATGAACCGTTCATGTGAAAATCCAGACCTTCGTAGAGACAGTCAATATCAATCATAGTCTCTACCCTAAAGACAAATTTCTTTTTGCCCTTTCGCATTCTGAACGGAGCTTCCGAAGGGCTTTGGCGCTTGTGGTCTAGGCATTATCTGTTATTTACATTGTTTAACTAGATATGCGTTCGTGTCATGGTACTCTTCCCATCATCGTCCTTTACATTATTGTTCACGCATGCATGTAAATGAGACAAGCAATTGTTCAGGAATAGGGATGTGGTCTTTAAATGCAACATTACAGCATAATACTCATTTGAATATGAATGTAAATTCCGAACAAGCAACGAAAAGTATGCATGTCCTACGTGCAAATAAAAGTCTCCAGCGAATAATTCAAATGCTTCCACAGGAGTCAAGGCAGGAAGATAGCCTTTGGGATGGTATTAACAAGCTCCTACGAATACCACGATGATGGGAAGAGTACCATGACACGAACGCATATCTAGTTAAACAATGTAAATAACAGATAATGCCTAGTGCACAACCGCCATAACTCTCAGCAATTTATCATAGTATGATGTTCAACGCTTAATATTATGAATAGTCGGGTCAAGTGGGAGAATGTTAGAAATTAAATGGAAGTTTCTAAATCTTAATGTGACCCAACTAATTAAGACATTCCATAATTAAAAGCATTAAAGCATTAAAGCATTAAAGCATTAAAGCATTAAAGGATTAAAGCATTAAAGCGTTGAATTGGTATATGATGGACGTACCAGATTTAAAGTTAAATATATAAAGGATTGGGTCCTCTCTCTCCCCACAAGAGTTGTATTCTTCTCCATCAAGAAACACATAAGGAAGTGAGCGCAAGAGGAGAGATGTAACCCTTTCGTCAAAGGGTCTGCAATCATAAGTTCTGTCCTGATGTGCATGATTGACACTCTTTGTTTCTGAACCTCATCTTTCACAACAAGATACTTCAGATCTATGTGTTTGGCACCTTTTAGAGTACTTGTCGTTCTTTGAGAAAAATACTGCTGCAGAGTTATCACAATAAATTTTCAGCGGCTTGCTAATGGTGTCGACAACCGCAAGTCCTGAAATAAAGTTCTGCAACCATAATGCATGAATTGTGGATCCTTATTGATTCCAATATCATAATCTGATTCTTGCATATAAACCACATAATCATCAAAAATAGCTGACCTACGATTTCTTTGAGGTCTTCTTAATGCTACTTGTTGTGGTTCATGCATATCAGTATTATGTAAGTCATTTCCTTCAGGAAGTACTTCTTCATTTATATGTTGTTCATTATCATCATGCTGTTCTACAACAGCTGGAACAACATTTGGAGTAATAGTAGATGAAGGAACTATTCTAGGCAATGTAACATTTACCCTTGTTTCCTTTATTTCTACTATTTCTCTTCTAGTACTCCCACTGACTTCACCATTCTCAATGAATCTTGCATTACCAGTTTCTAATTGCCTCTCATCTTCCTTTACAAATGTCTCAAGGACATTCACAGATTGAGATTTTTCATGAAGCAAATAGACATAACCATAACGGGAAAATCGTCAATAAAAGTGATGAAATACTTTTCTCCATTAAAGGCTGGAGTGTCCATAGGTCCGCAAATATCAGTGTGTATCATTTCAAGAAGCTGGCTGCTTCTAGTGGCTCCTTTCTTATTATGTTATTATGTTTGGTTTGTTTACCTTTAATACAATCCACACATAATTCTAGATCACTAAAGTCCAAATTTGACAAAATTTCATTACTTACTAATCTCATCATTCTTTCTTTGGATATATGATCTAGTCGTTTATGCCATAAGAAAGCAGAATTTTCATTCAACATGCTACGTTTACATCCAACATTATTTACTACATTCAACAAGGAATTCACATAAATGTCATTCAGTTTCAATTTATATAAACCATCAATTAGAATACCAGAACCAACATTATCAGTATTCTTATATAAATCAAAACAACCAGATCCAATCACACATCTAAAACCAGAAATATCCAATTTACTTGCGGAAATAAGGTTTCTAGATAATGAAGGTACATAAAGGGTACTGTATAAGTTTAATACATATCCACTTTCTAGAATTAGACGATAAGTCTCTTTTTACAGACACGACATTGAACACCCTTTAGTTCCTTCTTTTCCTCATCCTGCCCATTCTTAGCAGGTGCCTTTTCCTTCTTGAAATGACTTGATTTTCCTTTCTTTTCTTTACCAGCTTTATTACTCACAAAACTTACTGAGTGATTCACTTGATTTTTCAAACGTCCTTCTTCCTGAACAAGTCTACTGGCCAATTCATTAACATTCCACTTATCCTTTATAGTGTTATAGTTAATCTGAAAAGGTCCATATTCAGAAGGTAGCGAGTTCAGGATGAACTGGACAAGAAAAGAATCCTCTACTGTAAGTCCCAGGGAGTTTAACCTTGCTGCAATATTAGTCATCTCTATAATGTGCTCTTGCATAGTTCGCGACCCATCAAACTTCATGGTCGTGAGTTCTGCCATAAGAGTGCCAGCGAGTGACTTATCAGCTGAACGAAAACGCTCTTCCACAGACTGCATATATTCCTTAGCACTTTCTGTTTGTGGAATTGTTGACTTGATGTTGTTAGCAACAGTCATCTTAATAAACATAAGGCTCAATCTGTTACTGCGTTCCCATGCTTTATGGTGTGATTTTTCTGCCTCAGTACTATCTTTTGTAAGAGCAGCAGGTTTATCCTCAAGGAGTGCCAAGTCAAGATCCTGAGCACCTAAATGGAAATTGACTTGTTCACTCCATTCAGAAAAATTAACACCAGTGAACAATGTAACAGATGAAGCATGTGTATTCATGGAAACTCCTGCAAAATGAAATAACTGTTAGCTCATAACTAACGCGATTCAGATGTAGGCATAATAGTATAATATAGCACTCCTTTGGGTAGATACTATCTTATACTTAACATAATTAAATACCAAACATAAGTAGGTAATAAATATATTCAATTAAATAGAACTGACATCTTTGGATGATCAATATTTATTTAATCAAAATATCTATTAAACCTCATCATGTCAACTAGTTATAGAACAAGACTTTCCTTTGGGTAAGTTCTCAGGTTCTATCATTAGTGACGCCAGTTCTTAATTGGTATTATTATAACTGGCAATTTCTATCAATAATCATTATGTCACTTATGCACTAAATGATTATTCTGATTTTGACCACTTTGGTGATTAACAAAATCATAAATCTCATGTGCATAAACACATACCTTATGCAAAACAACATTCTGATTTTGACCACTTTGGTGATTAACAAAATCATAAATCTCATGTGCATAAATAATTTATAACACATACCTCATGCAAAACAATCAGTCATAGAGCAATTACTTTTATGCCCAAATTTCAAACGATTATTTTGTACCAATAAACTTTAATCGTGCAAAGCCAAAACAGTAAATGATGCACGAAACTTAACCCAATTGAAACCCCTTTATTTCATACTTCAAATATTTAGATCATGCATTTCTAAAAACTTACGCTTACCATTAATTCTTTTTGGCATTGAAACCATGCATGCACAGACAATTAAAGAATGCACACTTTCAAATATTTGTCCCTGCTACGCGTCACATTATTTTTCCCTTCATTAATTTGTAAACACTGCAAAACTATAATGCAAGCATACACTTTCGTGTAAAGTCAACGTTTCATCATCAAAACTTTTCAAATATTTAATCCTTCATGATCAAAATAAATGTGTCAATAATTTCAATCTGGATTGAAGGGAAGACGCCCATATGAATAGTAACAAGGAATTCAAAACAAATATCTCTGTCCGTGGTCTCCGAGGATCATACATTTTATTTTCATTTTACTACGGACCCCTTTACATTATTGTTCACGCATGCATGTAAATGAGACAAGCAATTGTTCGGGAATAGGGATGTGGTCTTTAAATGCAACATTACAGCATAATACTCATTTGAATATGAATGTAAATTCCGAACAAGCAACGAAAAGTATGCATGTCCTACGTGCAAATAAAAGTCTCCAGCGAATAATTCAAATGCTTCCACAGGAGTCAAGGCAGGAAGATAGCCTTTGGGATGGTATTGTAGTATATGGAAGGGAATGCAAATGGGTCTTGGTTGTATTAATAATAATTGATGTGTGACATTCTGAGCTCTTTTATGTGTTTCTGATATACAATTATGTGTCTCTTGTTTTAATGAAGTAGTACGTATTTTATGTAATTTTAAACAAGAAAGAGTCTTATAAAGATATTATGTTTAATCATTATGATATAAGACATTATGTGGACCATTATGCTGTTTTATATAAATTATGAGTATGAATTGATGGATTGCTGGTATTGTAGTATATGGAAGGGAATGCATTGAATTAATAGTGCACAACCGCCATAACTCTCAGCAATTTATCATAGTATGATGTTCAACGCTTAATATTATGAATAGTCGGGTCAAGTGGGAGAATGTTAGAAATTAAATGGAAGTTTCTAAATCTTAATGTGACCCAACTAATTAAGACATTCCATAATTAAAAGCATTAAAGCATTAAAGCATTAAAGGATTAAAGCATTAAAGCGTTGAATTGGTATATGATGGACGTACCAGATTTAAAGTTAAATATATAAAGGATTGGGTCCTCTCTCTCCCCACAAGAGTTGTATTCTTCTCAAGAGGAGAGAAACCGAATCCTTTATATATTTAACTTTAAATCTGGTACGTCCATCATATACCAATTCAACGCTTTAATGCTTTAATCCTTTAATGCTTTAATGCTTTAATGCTTTAATGCTTTTAATTATGGAATGTCTTAATTAGTTGGGTCACATTAAGATTTAGAAACTTCCATTTAATTTCTAACAAGTAGTCCTTTCAATCAATAGGTTGACGATAGAGGCACCCTGGGATTCTGGTGGCTCAGGTACCACAATTGAGTCTCGCATGCGGCATCTGAGAGGTAAAATGCATAAATCAATAATAGAATGTTTAATTTTCTTCAGTATGATGGCTAAGGAAAAGTCTGCTCTTAGGCTGACGAGAGTATGGTGTAATGTAATCCTTCCTATGGAGAATACTGGATGGAGTTTGTCCATTTCTGGGATAACCCTCTAGTTTGTTCTCTATTGTGCCTCCTTTTTCAGTGTGATTGACTCAGGGGAAGGCTCGAAGAAAATACTTTGTTCAGTAAGGAGAATTAAGATCTGTGTAATCCTATTGGGAGAACCAGAAAGCAGCTCGAGCATTGATAACGTTCTTTGTATCTCCTTTTGATTTTTTGGCTCTTCTCACCGGCGTGCATCCTCCGTCATGGCATCTGGTCTTTGGGGTTGTTGTCAAGTGTGTTCAGGTAGGGTGGCGAAAATAAACTTAAAGAACTTCATCATCTAAGGGATCTCTCCAGATATTGTATCCTCAGCGTCCTCTATCTATGAGCAATGCAACAAGGAACACGCAGAATTAAAGGTAGAGATATTTGACCTGCAAGTGATGCTACATCAACAGAGCAGTTCAAAATGTGAAAATCTTGATATCATGGAAAAGCAAAGCCAAAGTGTTGCATGCTTAGAGGATGAGGTGGAGGCTCTATGAAGCATAGTAGCAGATCTCGAGTTGAAGATTACCAAGCTACCAACCCTCCAGAAGATATGAGCCTCGACATTGACTTGGACCACCGAGTTGATCGCGCCAACTAATATGATAGTGCCAGGACTAGTTTTTACTTCATAATCCTCTCGCCTCAATTTTACCTTATTTACACTAATTTGTCTTTAGTGTGATTTTTTGGAGATTTTGGTGATGGAATCCGGCGAAAAAAATTGAGGTTAAATCTTGATTTGTATCATTTAAAATGGTTTTTTAACTGCATATTTGGATTCAGCACCTGAAAAACCCCTAGGATGCTTTCATTGTGCAAAAACTACCTATCAACTTTGCGATTTCAATAAATTGCTGCCGGATTTTAGAGAAATTTGACTGGAAAAACCCACCAGAAAAACTTCCAAAAAATCTCACTAAAAACAACTGCGAAAAATAATAGTATTCTTGTTTTGTGTATTTAATGCCAAAAACTAGGCTTATATAGTTAATGTTGAAAACTAGGTGTGGATAGATATTCTTCAAGTGTCCATTTTGATTTTGATGCCCAAAGCTACAATTGCAATGTAAATTCCCTGGATATTAGTCACGATCAGGCGCGGATTTAATGAAAAGATTACACATTGTTGTTTAAAAAAATAAAATAAAAAAATTACTAAATAATTTTAATGAAAAAGTTTTCCATTCGACGAAAATTCAACAAGGGTATCTTGGTAGAAAAGTTTTTCTTAGTAACCCTGACAAAAAGTCAATAACCATATTCTTGACATGCAAGTCAACAAGTTTTCGTGCATACCAAACTTGCACATAAGTCAACAAGTTTTCGTGCATACCAAATTTGCAAATCCAAAAATTCAAATGTGCCTTATCGCTATAGGGAGATGTGTAGGGGTTAGATGTTAAATGTTAGATGGGAGATGTAAACATTTTTTAAATTCCATTTTTTTTATATTTTAATTTTAATCTTATTAATAAAATTATGAATAATTTTCTAGATAAAAGAAAATCATAATATACATAACACATTGAAATATATAACATATAAATAATAGTGATAAATTAATAAACTAAAGTAACGGTTTCATAACCATATCTAAATTTAATTTATAAGCACATAAAAATTTAATACTTACAACATAACAAGATTCTTAACCATGAATAGTCACCCCGTTTTACTGTGGATATTACGAGCAAATGCACCAGATGTTGCAAAGGAAATGTCGTAAGTTTCTAGTATATGGACGAAGAGCATATATGAAGTTATATGTGATATGTTATGTGATCTAAATGTAAATATAACTAAGTTTGAGTGAAAGAGAAATCTTAAAGTTGTTGTTGTTGGGTAACCTTTTATAATCAAGACCTTTGTTTTACATTAATCTATAGATTTGAAGTTATAAAAGTTTCTTATATTAATCTACAAACACAACTCTAGTCTTAAAAGCTCTAGGACAAATCATCAAGGTTTATTTATCTAGATCAACGCAACAAAACCCAAGAGAAAATTACATTATAGAAGCATGGCGACTAATAAAATGGGGAAATAAAAATGTTATCTTACAAAATATAATAAAAAATGTTTGTACATAATACTGCGTACCTTGACTATTAAATAATTCAATTCAATCCATGTTAAAGTTAAATTAATATTTGATTAGATTCATTAAAAATTCACTAACAATCCTTGTTAAAAAGATCTTCACAAACTTACCCCAAAATTATTAATCAAATATGTTAATGTTGATGACCTTATAATCACTTCAGAAACAAACCCCAAAAAGGTTAATCAAACGTGTTAATGTTGATGACCCTACAATCACATCACATGGGCAGAATCAAAATAGAAGTAAAAAGTCAAATGTAATGACGAGTATGATGTCATTATCCATGGCTTATGAAAAGGCCAAGCAATTATGCATAGATTGACTTGGAGGTGGTGTTGAAACCTAGTGATAGTATTCCAAACATATTAATGAAGAAGCTCTCAAATACAAAATCTTTTGCAAACATTTCCAAGAGAGCTACTAATCCCATCGTACTACCAATAGAAGATAAATAACTTCCATTCTTCACAAAAGGGAAAGAGAAGTGTTCAGAAGCATGCAAACAACTATGCAAAATCCTTGAAGTATGTACTCTATCATAGAAGAGAAGAAGACAAGTTATCCATCTACATGAGAATAAACGAATTACATATTGTTCTATATATAACAAAACACTAAATACATATCATTCTATATCAGACTATTGCTCTGCTTGTAAAATGAATAAGAGAAAAAACACCAATGAAAGTGACAATGACCAAATTTGGTCAATGGGAGTGGGAAAGAAGACATTTATAAAAAAGAAAGATTAAAAAAAAAAAACTTCAAAATGAGGATGTAACTAAATACCTTTAATTGTTTGAGGAGAAGTTTAATTAAAAGGAGATAAAAGATACAAAATTGAACTTAGGCTAAGAGTTTAAGAGGAAAAATGGAAAAAGTGGCACCTCTTAACATTTATGAATGAAAAAAATGTATTAATTATGAGAAAATGCAATCCTAAATGACAATACAAATATTACAGAGAGTGGAATTTTGGAAGAAGCTTCTCAGTTGGTATCAATTGCCATCTAATTTTGTAATGGTTAAGTAGGATGGCAGGATATCCATATACGAACGAGCAAAAGAATAACCAACAAACAAACCCATGGAGACCCATAAGAGAACCATAATTGTCATCAATCCACCAAGATTGGATGGTGAAAGAAGCCCAAGCATGAAAAATATCATTATAACAAGTGTCATCCCCAAAAAATGTACCCACATTACTTGGGGGCCTAAAATACATCTCCATGGATAAGTTTCCATCCAGTTTCTTCTTAGGCTTCATCCCGTGCCTCCAATTTATTGTAATTTGAGATATCCCGATACAAGGTTTTCATAATAATCATTACCACCATCCCGCTAGAAAGGAATAAGACAGTCATTAATGAGTTGATAATAGAGAACTAATGGATCTAATCATTTGTCATGATAAGATATGTATCCCATCGAGAATCCCATTTGATAGGGCTTTCCTGCAAGATTGCAATGACAATTTCTCAAACATAAATTGCAACTACCATAGAAAGGCTGGACACATAACAAAAACCACAAAATTAATGAACAAAAGAGTCATTAAATACCTTGAATGATACATCATAAGTAAATATAATATCTCTACCCTCTTCAACTTTTTGTGGACTATTAGTTTGTGAAATGTAGCGTGTTTTTGGGTTGCAGGTTGTCAAACAAGGATTTTCCTCAGACCAAGGTTGCTCAAACTCATGCTTGACGTTGTTTTCCAAAAATTAAAATAATTTATTCAGAAAAGGTACCAATAAAAAAAGGGAAAGAAAAAAGAGAAGAGCCAATGTATTTCAAAATTTGAGACATTCTCTGCAAATAATTTGTTTGATCACACTATGGAAACTAATTGACAACTAAAGCATAGCTAAATTTGATTTATAGACAAACAACCAATTTTAATACTTTCAAATGCATATGAGACAAATACTTCATGTTGTATTATATACCTAATTTCATATTAGTTTTAAAATTGAAAAAGATAGCTAATTGACCCTTACATATCTAACAAATTCTAATAATTTGAATCCAATTTCCAAAATACCTATATGGTGTGACTTCAAATCCAACAATCCGAGCAAAATCAACCTCTGAATATTTGTGAAACTTAACCTCAAAAGACAAATGGTTGTGTATGAAGTATCTCTCTTTTGTACTGTGCAAAATTGTACCAGGTTCCACATTAGATAAACAATTAAGATCCAAAGATACAACTTTTCAAGAGTATAACTACATCAACACCCCATCTTGACTTACCCCTTAATAGCTAGCTTTAAAACCAAAACGAAGACCATGCTCATATGAAGTGACTAAAGTTCCATCTGCTCTTTGTATGGCTACAACCACGTGTAGATTATCTATAATACTATTTCAATCAAACTTAGATAAATGACTTTCATAGCAAGATGTGTATCCCTATTATAGAACAAGATATATTCTTGTGATAAATTTTCTAGATACAGACTATGAAGGAGTTTATAAACATTTCAACAATTTGGATGGAAACTATACCCATCATTAGAGGATAAAACGAAGCTTATGATAAATATAAATGAGTTTTCTTATGTAATAAATAAATAGAAGGAATAGGATTATAAATCTCCACAACAACAATGATAGGATTTAACACTTACAATATACACTCGAATATATCTTCTCAAACTAAAACATTAATGAATGAACTTTCCAGGAAAAAAAGGTTTGATGAGTTCAACTGGAAGAAAAGATATAGGCAGAAAGAAAAGTGGAATTCTCAATTAAAAAGTGATTACATATTAACATGATATTCATCATCTATTTTCTCCTTAAATTTCTTGTAGACTTTTCATTCAACTTTATCTAACATACATAATTACAAAGATTCTCCTCTCCCATGTGGAACTTTCGTAGAAGAAACTAGTTAAATACTTGGTAAAGCAAAGTTGGTCAGGTTGGTGGTTTCAACAAATTTGCTAACAAGTATTCATAATGCCAATTCTAACAAGATATCAACAATCCGTCACACAATTCTATACAAATGCTAAAGCAAGTCATACTTTCTTCTGCATATGCACTTTTATACCTTCAAAAAATACCACAAAGAAAAAAAAATGAGTCATCCACTACTAATCCAATGAACAAGCAAGCCAAGAATGGAAAGTATAATGCTTACTACATAAGGAGAGTTCTCAATGTGATCTCTGCGAAAAAATTCTCTGATATTTTCAGCACCACTGATAATTGTTTTTGGTTTACAGTAATTCAGTGAAAAATAATCATAAGGAAGCAGTGTCTTTATGGAAAAAAACTTGTTCATTTTAACCCGAAGCTCATCACCCTGGTAAACACCACAAACAAATTCAATGTCGATGAGAGAAATAGTAGATCAAAGCATCAAAAGCATATATATATGATACAAAATCAATAATCATTCAACAAATGTTGTTGTTCACGGTCATCTACTTCCACAAATTAGCCATAATTATGCATAATAAGAAAAGGATATTTTGGAAAAAACTAAATTTCTTCTGTAAAACTTTGAAAATAACCAATGGGGTTGTTGTGGTTCAACAGTGGCATGTTTGGAAATCAACCAAGGTTGAATTCCCTTGAAGGCACAAATAAGTGGTTGGGGTCAACCAAATTCCTAGGTGATTTTAATCATTGCATTTTAGCTCCAAGAAAGTGCTTGTGACTTGTTCTTAGAGTTCAGATAAATACTTATAAAAAAAAAAGAGGGTTAGATCTCACTATCTAACTTTTTTAACAGAGTTTTTGAGAGAAAAAAGTATGCTTGTTGTATTGCCCTAAAAGGTTTATTATTTATTGATTTTGGTTTCCTTGTTAAATTGGGCCATTTGTATTATATTAATGGACTCTGAGAAGAAGAATCATGAACCTTCTCTTACTTTGATGCTTATGATATTTCATAAAAGAGAAATATTATTAATGCAATTCAAGAACCACAAAATACTGATTGCAATTTGGATTCAATATTAACGGAATCCAAGAATCTCAATGATCACAATTGTTTGAGTTTAGTATTATTCTAATAATATGTGAGTATTGCAAGGCATAAAAATATTTAAATTCATTGTTCTATGAATAGAATATAAGAATTCCAAACTACCACTAGCTGTGATACATAGTTGCAACATACACTGGAACCCCAAGTATTGTTCATATTGAATGGTTGTATAAATTTGTTAACATCTGGGTATGATCACTAGCCAATTAAACTACCAATGCACAAAGATTCTCAATACTCTTTCAAATAGCACAAGCACTCATTTTTATTGTGATACACTTTTTATGCTAAGCACTTGTGCACAACATAGTTGAGATCTCAAGAACAAATTGAGTTAGTTGATTCATTGAACACTTGAGACAAATTGAATTGAAATATGTTATTAAACCTGATATGACAGTGAGGGACACAAATAAATATAGGCCAAGCATGGCCTTATTCTAATACACTTTCTATGCTAAGCACTTGTGCACAAAATAGTTGAGATGTCAACTTACACTATAGATCACAGCTAATTCATTGAACACTTGAAACAAATTGAATTGGAAGATGCTATTAAACTTGATATGAAAGTGAGGGAAAACAAATAAACATAGGCCAAGCAGGGCCTTATTGGCTTATCTATTTTCAAGAACAAATTGAGTATGATTTCGATCTAAACTTACACTATAGATGACAACTAACACTTGAGACAAATTGAATTGAAAGATGTTATTAAACCTAATATGACAGTGAGGGGACACAAATAAATCTAGGCCAAGCATGGCCTTGTGAGCTTATTTATTTTCCAGCCAAGGAGACAGTGTGTAATTTCCATACTCGGGTTCGAGATTTAGGTTCACCCGATCTTCATTAGCTATCCTCTTCTTGAGAAGATTCAAGAAAAATATTCAGTTTGAACTTTGAAAAAACTTTAGTTCTTCTAGGATATGCAGTTAAATAAAGAGCAACAACTTCAAACAATAACTGAATCCATATCAATAAAATCCAATCCTTTCACAATTTGTCTTAGATTTAGAATATAAGAGAGAAATTTTAAATGCCTCAATATGAAAATATAAACCATTCTTATGGTACAAAATTCATTAAATAAACTTAAAGAACTTCATCATCTAAGGGATCCCTCCAGATATTGTATCCTCAGCCTCCTCTATCTACGAGCAATGCAACAAGGAACACGCAGAATTAAAGATAGAGATATTTGACCTGCAAGTGATGCTACATCAACAGAGCAGTTCAAAATGTGAAAATCTTGATATCATGGAAAAGCAAAGCCAAAGTATTGCATGCTTAGAGGATGAGGTGGAGGCTCTATGAAGCATAGTAGCAGATCTCCAGTTGAAGATTACCAAGCTTACCAACCCTCCAGAACATATGAGCCTCGACATTGACTTGGACCACCGAGTTGATCGCGCCAACTAATATGATAGTGCCATGACTAGTTTTTACTGCATAATCCTCTTGCCTCAATTTTACCTTATTTACACTAATTTGTCTTTAGTGCAGTTTTTTGGAGGCGGAAAAAATTGAGGTTAAATCTTGATTTGTATAATTTAAAATGGTTTTTTAACTGCATATTTGGATTCAGCACCCTGAAAAACCCCTAGGACACTTTGATTGTGCAGAAATTACCTATCAACCTTGCGATTAAGACGCTTTGATTGTGCAGAAATTACCTATCAACCTTGCGATTTCAATAAATTGCTGCCGGATTTTAGAGAAATTTGACTGGAAAAACCCACCAGAAAAGCTTCCAAAAAGTTCACTAAAGACAACTGCCAAAAATAATAATATTCTTGTTTTGTGTATTTAATGCCGAAAATTAGGCGTATATAGTTAATGTTGAAAACTAGGTGTGGATAGATAGTCTGCCAGTGTCAATTTTGATGCCCAAAGCTACAATTGCAATGTAAATTCCCTAGATATTAGTCACGATCAGGTGCGGATTTAATGAAAAGATTACACATTGTTGTTAAACAAATAAAATAAAAAAATTACTAAATAATTTTAATGAAAAAGTTTTCCATTCGACGAAAATTCAACAAGGGTATCTTGGTAGAAAAGTTTTTCTTAGTAACCCTAGACAAAAAGTCAATAACCATATTCTTGACATTCAAGTCAACAAGTTTTCGTGCATACCAAACTTGCAAATCCAAAAATTCAAACGTTTGACATGCAAGTCAACAAGTTTTCGTGCATACCAAACTTGCAAATCCAAAAATTCAAATGTGCCTCATGGTTATAATTCAAATGTGCCTCATGGCTATAGGGGAGATGTGTAGGGGTTAGATGTTAGATGGGAGATGTAAACATTTTTTAAATTCATTTTTTTTTTATATTTTAATTTTAATTTTATTAATAAAATTATGAATAATTTTCTAGATAAAAGAAAATCATAATATACATAACACATTGAAATATATAACATACCAATAATAGTGATAAATTAAAATCCATTTAACCATATAAATTAAAGTAATGATTTCATAACCATATTTAAATTTAATTTATAAGCACATAAAAATTTAATACTTACAACATAACAAGATTCTTAACCATGAATAGTCACCCCATTTTACTGTGGATATTACGAGCAAATGCACCAAATGTTGCAAAGGAAATGTCGTAAGTTTCTAGCATATGGACGAAGAGCATATATGAAGTTATATGTAATATGTTGTGTGATCTAAATGTAAATATAGCTAAGTTTGAGTGAAAGAGAAATCTTAAAGTTGTTGTTGTTGGGTAACCTTTTATAATCGAGACCTTTGTTTTACATTAATCTATAGATTTGAATTTATAAAAGTTTCTTGTATTAATCTACAAACACAACTCTAGTCTTAAAAGCTCTAGGACAAATCATCAAGGTTTATTTATCTAGATCAACACAACAAAACCTAAGAGAAAATTACATTATAGAAGCATGGCGACTAATAAAATGGGGAAATAAAAATGTTATCTTACAAAATAAAATAAAAAATGTTTGTACATAATACTACGTACCTTGACTATCAAATAATTCAATTCAATCCATCTTAAAGTTTAATTAATATTTGATTAGATTCATTAAAAATTCACTAACAATCCTTGATACAAAGATATTCACAAACTTACCCCAAAATTATTAATCAAATATGTTAATGTTGATGACCTTATAATCACTTCACAAACAAACCCCAAAAAGGTTAATCAAATGTGTTAATGTTGATGACCCTACAATCACATCACATGGGCAGAATCAAAACAGAAGTAAAATGTCAAATGATAATGACGAGTAAGATGTCATTATCCATGGCTTATGAAAAGGCCAAGCAATTATGCATAGATTGACTTGGAGGTGGTGTTGAAACCTAGTGATAGTATTCCAAACATATTAATGAAGAAGCTCTCAAATACAAAATCTTTTGCAAACATTTCCAAGAGAGCTACTAATCCCATTGTACTACCAATAGAAGATAAATAACTTCCATTCTTCACAAAAGGGAAAGAGAAGTGTTCAAAAGCATGCAAACAACTATGCAAAATCCTTGAAGTATGTACTCTATCATAGAAGAGAAGAAGACAAGTTATCCATCTACATGAGAATAAATGAATTGCATATTGTTCTATATGTAATAAAACATTAAATACATATCATTCTATATCAGACTATTACCCTGCTTGTAAAATGAATAAGAGAAAAAAACCCCAATGAAAGTGACAATGACCAAATTTGGTCAATGGGAATGGGAAAAAAGACATTTATAAAAAAGAAAGATTAAAAAAAAAAACTTCAAAATGAGGGATGTAACTAAATATCTTTAATTGTTTGACGAGAAGTTTAATTAAAAGGAGATAAAAGATACAAAATTGAACTTAGGCTAAGAGTTTAAGAGGAAAAATGGAAAAAGTGGCACCTCTTAACATTTATGAATGAAAAAAATGTATTAATGATGAGAAAATGCAATCCTAAATGAAAATACAAATATTAAAGAGAGTGGAATTTTGGAAGAAGCTTCTCAATTGGTATCAATTGCCATCTAATTTTGTAATGGTCAAGTAGGATGGCAGGATATCCATATACGAACGAGCAAAAGAGTAACCAACAAACAAACCCATGGAGACCCATAAGAGAACCATAATTGTCATCAGTCCACCAAGATTGGATGGTGAAAGAAGCCCAAGCATGAAAAATATCATTATAACAAGTGTCATCCCCAAAAAATGTACCCACATTACTTGGGGGCCTAAAATACATCTACATGGACAAGTTTCCATCCAGTTTCTTCTTGGGCTTCATCCTGTGCCTCCAATTTATTGTAATTTGAGATATCCCGATACAAGGTTTTCATAATAATCATTACCACCATCCCGCTAGAAAGGAACAAGACAATCATTAATGAGTTGATAATAGAGAACCAGTGGATCTGATCATTTGTCATGAGAAGATATGTATCCCATCGAGAATCCCATTTGATAGGGCTTTCCTGCAAGATTGCAATGATAATTGCTCAGACATTGGCAAATTGCAACTACCATAGAAAGGTTGAACACATAATAAAAACCACAAAATTGATGAACAAAAGAGTCATTGAATACCTTGAATGACACATCATAAGTAAATATAATATCTCTACCCTCGTCAACTTTTTGTGGACTATTGGTTTGTGAAATGTAGCGTGTTTTTGGGTTGCAGGTTGTCAAACAAGGATTTTCCTCAGACCAAGGTTGCTCAAACTCATGCTTGACGTTGTTTTCCAAAAATTAAAGTAATTTATTCATAAAAGGTACCAATAAAAAAAGGGAAAGAAAAAAGATAAGAGCCAATGTATTTCAAAATTTGAGACATTCTCTGAAATAAATTTGTTTGATCACACTATGGAAACTAATTGACAACTAAAGCATAGCTAAATTTGATTGATAGACAAACAACCAATTTTAATACTTTCAAATGCATATGAGACAAATACTTCATGTTGTATTATATACCTAATTTCATATTAGTTTTAAAATTGAAAAAGACAGCTAATTGACCCTTACATATCTAACAAATTCTAATAATTTGAATCCAATTTCCAAAATACTTATATGGTGTGACTTCACATCCAACAATCTGAGCAAAATCAAACTCTGAATATTTGTGAAACTTAACCTCGAAAGACAAATGGTTGTGTATGAAGTATCTCTCTTTTGTACTGTGCAAAATTGTACCAGGTTCCACATTAGATAAACAATTAAGATCCAAAGATACAACTTTTCAAGAGTATAACTACATCAACACCCCATCTTGACTTACCCCTGAATAGCTAGCTTTAAAACCAAAATGAAGGCCATGCTCATATGAAGTGACTAAAGTTCCATCTGCTCTTTGTATGGCTACAACCACGTGTAGATTATCAATAATACTATTTCAATCAAACTTAGATAAATGACTTTCATAGCAAGATGTGTATCCCTATTATAAAACAAGATATATTCTTGTGATAAATTTTCTAGATACAGACTATGAAGGAGTTTATAAACATCTCAACAATTTGGATGGAAACTATACCCATCATTGGAGGATCAAATGAAGCTTATGATAAATAGAAATGAGTTTTCTTATGTAATAAATAAATAGAAGGAATAGGATTATAAATCTCCACAACAACAATGATAGGATTTAACACTTACGATATACACTTGAATATATCTTCTCAAACTAAAACATTAATGAATGAACTTTCCAGGAAAAAAAGGTTTGATGAGTTCAACTAGAAGAAAAGATATAGGCACAAAGAAAAGTGGAATTCGCAATTGAAAAGTGATTACATATTAACATGATATTCATCATCTATTTTCTCCTTGAATTTCTTGTAGACTTTTCGTTCAACTTTATCTAACATACATAATTACAAAGATTCTCCTCTCTCATGTGGAACTTTCGTAGAAGAAACTAGTTAAATACTTGGTCAGGCAAAGTTGGTCAGGTTGGTGGTTTCAACAAATTTGCTAACAAGTATTCATAATGCCAATTCTAACAAGATATCAACAATCCGTCACACAATTCTATACAAATGCTAAAGCAAGTCATACTTTCTTCTGCATATGCACTTTTATACCTTCAAAAAATACCACAAAGAAAAAAAATTGAGTCATCCACTACTAATCCAATGAACAAGCAAGCCAAGAATGGAAAGTATAATGCTTACCACATAAGGAGAGTTCTCAATGTGATCTCTGTGAAAAAATTCTCTGATATTTTCAGCACCACTGATAATTGTTTTTGGTTTACAGTAATTCAGTGAAAAATAATCATAGGGAAGCAGTGTCTTTATGGAAAAAAAACTTGTTCATTTTAACCCGAAGCTCATCACCCTGGTAAACACCACAAACAAATTCAATGTCGATGAGAGAAATAGTAGATCAAAGCATCAAAAGCATATATATATGATACAAAAGCAATAATTATTCAACAAATGTTGTTGTTCACGGTCATCTACTTCCACAAATTAGCCATAATTATGCATAATAAGAAAAGGATATTTTGGAAAAAACTAAATTTCTTCTGTAAAACTTTGAAAATAACCAATGGGGTTGTTGTGGTTCAATAGTGGCATGTTTGGAAATCCACCAAGGTTCAATTCCCTTGAAGGCACAAATAAGTGGTTGGGGTCAACCAAATTCCTAGGTGATTTTAATCATTGCATTTTAGCTCCAAGAAAGTGCTTGTGATTTGTTCTTAGAGTTCAGATAAATACTTATAAAAAAAAAAGAGGGTTAGATCTCACTATCTAACTTTTTTAATAGAGTTTTTGAGAGAAAAAAGTATGCTTGTTGTATTGCCCTAAAAGGTTTATTATTTATTGATTTTTGTTTCCTTGTTAAATTGGGCCATTTGTATTATATTAATGGACTCTGAGAAGAAGAATCATGAACCTTCTCTTACTTTGATGCTTATGATATTTCATAAAAGAGAAATATTATTAATGCAATTCAAGAACCACAAAATACTGATTGCAATTTGGATTCAATATTAACGGAATCCAAGAATCTCAATGATCACAATTGTTTGAGTTTAGTATTATTCTAATAATATGTGAGTATTGCAAGGCATAAAAATATTTAAATTCAGTGTTCTATGAATAGAATGTAAGAATTCCAAACTACCACTAGTTGTGATACATAGTTGCAACATACACTGGAACCCCAAGTATTGTTCATATTGAATGGTTGTATAAATTTGTTAACATCTGGGTATGATCACTAGCCAATTAAACTACCAATGCACAAAGATTCTTAATACTCTTTCAAATAGCATAAGCACTCATTTTTATTGTGATACAATTTATATGCTAAGCACTTGTGCACAACATAGTTGAGATCTCAAGAACAAATTGAGTTAGTTGATTCACTGAATACTTGAGACCCATTGAATTGAAAAATGTTAGTAAACCTGATATGACAATGAGGGACACAAATAAATATAGGCAAATCATGGCCTTATTCTAATAAAATTTCTATGCTAAGTACTTGTGCACAAAATAGTTGAGATGTCACCTTACACTATAGATCACAACTAATTCATTGAGCACCTGAAACAAATTGAATTGGAAGATACTATTAAATTTGATATGAAAGTGAGGGAAAACAAATAAACATAGGCCAAGCATGGCCTTGTGAGCTTATTTATTTTCCCATTGAGGAGACACCGTGAAATTTCCATACTCGGGTTCAAGATTTAGGTTCACCCGATCTTCATTAGTTATCCTCTTCATGAGAAGATTCAAGAAAAATATTCAGTTTGAACTTTGAAAAGACTTTAGTTCTTCTAGGATATGCAATTAAATAAAGAGCAACAACTTCAAACAATAACTGAATCCATATCAATAAAATCCAATCCTTTCACAACTTGTCTTAGATTTAGAATATAAGAGAGAAATTTTAAATGCCTCAATATGATAATATAAACCATTCTTATGGTACAAAATTCATTAAATGAATCCTTATAAGTAAGGATTTAGAAACCATGCTTGTTCAACTCATCCATGTCCTTTGTTACAATATCCATCCTTTTTCTCCATGATTCTTTGAATCTTTACATCAACCCAACCCCAAAAACAATCCACTCAAAAACCCAAATCCAATGTGTTTTATACATATAGCAATCATAAACATTGGTTGAAGCTAGAAATGGAGGGAGAATATGACCACTGAACTACCCGAACTCTGAAAGTGACTACTGCTGCAACCATTCAAAGGGTTGGAATTTCAAAATTCAATGGCTTGAGCAAATCCCGTTATTGGCCAAGGATACATTGCATTGTCCGAAGGAATGAATTTCAGAGTTGAAGAGCCATTTTTATGATGAGGCCTTACACAATGCAATCAATAATCATAGTATTGTCCCATCCCCATTTAGGGTTGGATGTTGTGATGATTATACATTTGATCACTATAATCGACAAGATTAATTTCCATTGGTTTATAAATGCCTTCAATTTCTTGTACAACTCCGTAGACAACTTCATTAGTTGTATGATAATTCTTTTCAAAATATGTTTCAGGAGCAGATGAATGATGTATTAATGGCTGAACATGGTATTGATTGTCTTCATCCCAATAATTCCCATGGTTTTGATCAACAAACTTATTATAAATAAATGAACTGATATTTTCTCTTGTGGGCCCAAAATAATAATTGTGTGAACCAGATGAAGGAGGAGGAGAGATGGGTGTGTCAATCTATGGCTCTCTGAATTTCACTATTTTCTTTTTTCTTTGTGTTAGCTAGGGTTCAATATCGTCATCATCATCATCTAAAATATGGTTAACCTGAAGTGGCCATAAATTTCCTTTCTTATAAGGATATTTTCTTCTAAATCCACCAGTAAGTGTAGATTTTTACTATAGATTCAACAACTTATGTGATATGCTAAAACACACGACAAGGATCTACTCTATTCTTCAACGGAAACCAAAATTGATCGATGAAAAAAATAAGCAGAAAAGGAAGAATATCAATTGCACATAACACAATATTTCTCTAGGGAAAGTAATAGCGAAAAACCCTGACTATCTATATTACATTAACTAGAAGATCTAAGAAGAAAATATAATGTTTGTTCAACCCGAACAATTTCCGCACTAGTACAATCTAACTCTCTGCCTCACAAGCCAACCCTTAGCCAATTCTGCTGCTTGTTAAGCCCCTACTTCCTTGCATGATTCCTGAGAGAATTAACCCATATTTAATTGGGAAATCCTCACTCCATAATTACACAATCCATGCATAGGCCCTCAACTGATTGCATGCACCATCTGTACAAATCAGAAAACTATACAACTGATAGTACACTATCCCTGAACTCTAATCTCAACTAGGTCTTCCTCTGAACTGACATGCATGAGTTATTTTTGAGTGAATTATCAGTTACCTGATTGATTACTACATGTGAATTAAATCCAATTTAATTCACTTGACCACTCACTAGTTCCTCCAACAGTTAGAACTAGTTTAACTGAATTTAACTCAGTTAAATTGAATTAAATAATTACAACTCAATAAGAAATCAACCTGGGCCCCTAAAATTTAGGGATCATTCTACATGACTCTATATAGACTTTCAACTCTAATTTACTGAGCCAACTGAGTCAACTTAACTTAGTTAACTGCTACAAACTGCTATGAGAATAGAATTACAATTTAATTCAAGGACAAATTAAATTAGAATTTCTAGATGATATTTTTAACATTTCTTACTGTTATTTTCAACACTCTCTCTCAACAAGAAAGGAATTCAACTCTATCCTAATCCGGTACCTTTGGAGTGTTCTACATGAAAATCTTCTCTCTAGTGTTGTTGCTACTACAACTTCTTAAACAAAAAAATCCAAATTGAATCAATATGATGCATTTGTCACCAGAGTCTCTAACTACTACTAGTTATTGCATTGTCTACTGAAAACTCTACACTTCTGCTGACTCTACACTGTGCCATCTACACTGCTGCCAACTCTGCTCTATGCTCCCCAATATTTGACTACTACTAGTATATGCTTCTATCACTCTAACATCTGACTCCATCAATCGCCATTGATCCATCCTGCTACTATGTTTTGTGGGCTCCCATAGCAAGGTAATGATCCATGAGACAAAACATCTCAATGGACCCTGCCCAAATTTTTGCACTCTTGGATTATTACTTCACATCATCCCACCTCTCACCTAGAGGTATGGCTACATGTGCTCCCTATACCCACTTGGCTCGAAATTTCCCCCTACTGGAGGTCTTTGCTAGAGTGGATGTCTCCACTTGGTGTCCTCTCTCCTTCTCCAATTGTGGTTACACCACAACTTGTTGAGGCTGCTTCTGGGGTTGCATTTGAGGCTGCATGTTGAGAGGTAATTCACGCTCCCTCTCAACCACCAAGTCTCTAACCTTTTCCTTGCTCCTCAAGAGTTTGCATTCATCTTGTACCTCAAGTTCATACAGGTTCTTGACTTGCACACTAATATGTTTCACTTGTCCCATGGCGATGAGTCTAAGGAAAACCTTTCCTTTGCTAAAAATCACATCGTAGCCATGGTCTTCCAATACTGCGACGGAAACAGAATCCTTCTTTAGTCCTGGAATATACATCACATTTGTGATTCTGAGAGGGGAGCCAAACTCCCTCTAAAAGGTAATTGTACTGATTGCAGTCGCTCTATACCTCCCATGATCTCCAAACTCTATGTTCTTCTTGAGGTTTTTCTCCTCAAAGTCACTGAAGGGATATCTATTCCCATTCATATGGACAGAGGCACCACTGTCGAGATACCACATGCTTACCATTACAATGTTGGCCATGCATGCAATGAGAGTGAAATCAAGTTCGAATTGTGAAGCTAGAGCTTCACTAACTGTTGCTATTGTAGTTTCCTTCTTGCTTTCTTTCTTCTATAGGCAATTCATGGCATAGTGCCCGTACTCAGTGAAAACACTTGATGTCCGACAAGTCATTTTTTTTGTCGCCATCCTCACCTTGGGACTTCTTTCCCTTGGATTTATTTTCTTTGCTGACTAATGCAAATTCCTCTTCCACTTCTTTGGAAGAGGTCCCCATCTCCGATGTTTCGCCAAAACTCTTCTTGTACCAAGTCAGACCACAACCACTCCCACTCTCGTAGCTTCTCCCTCCCATTAACTGAGTCCTGGTAATTGTGCCAGCTGTTGGGAAGTCCTAGAAGTGTTAGGCTCACCAGATCATCTTCTGCAACAGTAATCCAGACACTTCCAAGCTCATCACGACATTGGGTGAACTTGGTTAAATACTTCAGAATAGAGTCGCCCTTCTCCATCTTGATCTTCCTGAGTTTGTCCTTCAGTGCCAGCTTCCTGTGGTCACTCCTATTTTGAAACAAGCCTAACAATGCCTTCCGCATTGCAAATGGAGTTTCCTTACCATGGAGATTCGATACAATGTGATCTCGAACTCCTTCTAGGATAATCCTTCTCGCTTTTGCCAAACACTTTTTCCATTCAACCAAATTGTTAGCATAAGATATTGGAGGCTTCGGAATATCATGGTCTTAATGAATTCCTTAAGCCCATTATCTTCCAACACTGCCTCCATCTTGTCCTTCCAAGCTATGTAATTCGAGCTACCCTCCAGGGCATATTCAAATCTCAAACCGTAGAATGACATATTGCTGACTCTAAAGTATGAACTTGCAAATTCGATTTCACCTACACAAAAAACTCGAATTATCCTCTTCTATATTGTCTTCAACTCTGATACCATGTATATTTTTATTATAAATCCAACAACTTATGTGATATGCTAAAACACAAGACAAGAATCTACTCCACTCTTCAGCAGAAACCAAAATTGATCGATGAAAATAATAATCAGAAAAGGAAGAATATCAATCGCACATAACACAATATTTCTCTGGGGAAAGAAAAAACTAAAAACCCCGACTATCTATATTGCATTAACTAGAAGATTTGAGAAGAAAATACAATGCTTGTTCAGCCTGAACAATTCCTGCACTAGTACATTCTAACTCTCTGCGTCACAAGCTAGTTCAAGCCAATTCTACTGCCTGCCAAGCCTTTACTTCCTTGCGCAATTCCTAAGAGAATTAGCCCATATTTAAATGGGAAATCCTCACTCCATAAATGTGCAATCCATCCATAGGCCCTCAACTGATTGCATGCACCATTTGTACAACTCGAAAAATTATACAACTGATAGTACACTATCCCTGAACTCTAATCTCAACTAGGTCTTCCTCTGAACTGACATGCATGAGTTATTTTTTAGTGAATTATCAGTTATCTGATTGATCATTGCATGTGGATTAAATCCAATTTAATTCACTTGATCACTCACTAGTTCCTCCAACAGTTAGAACTAGTTTAACTGAATTTAACTCAATTAAATTGAATTAAATAATTACAACTCAATAAGAACTCAATCTGGGCCCCTAAAATTTAGGGATCACTCTACATGACTCTAGATAGACTTCCAACTCGAATTTACTGAGCCAACTAAGCCAACTTAACTTAGTTAACTGCTACAAGCTGCTATGAGAATAGAATTACAATTTAATTCTCAATTTAATTCAAGGACACATTAAATTATAATTTCTAGATGCTATTTTTAACATTTCTTATTGTTATTTTCAACATTCTCTCTCAACAAGAAAGGAATTCAACTCTATCCCGATCTTATATTGTCCCTTAATAATAAATAATAAATAATATAATATAGTACAAGAAAATAAATAATAAGCAATAAATAAAAATTAGTAATAGTAAATAAATAATAAATAACAATACTAAAGCTCTAAATAAATATAAATAGAAATAAAACAAGAAAGCAGTAAAAATCAGTAAAGCTATCAAAAAGTAAAAACAAAATAAATAAAACAAGAAAGCAATAAAGTTGCATGTTGACACATGGAGTGTGTGCATGTGGTTCCCCTTCCAATGTTTGCTCTATTTAATAGATGTTGAGGAAGATGAGAGGCATTCCATCATTCCAAGATTCCATCATCCATTCTCTTGGGAGAATAATGTTGTGAGACAAAGGATCCCTAGAAGTAGTACGTCGATTGAGGGCTCGGGGGTGGCCAGTTGTAGCAAGATTTTGTGAAATTGAGCCTACAGTTGGGTGGAGAGTCGTCCCCAAGACTTTGTTGCAGTTAACAGAATTCAACTGGTGTTCAACCCTGAAATCACAAGTGAGAAACATCATCGCCATAGGTAAGTTGTCTCTACTCATATTTTTGAAATTTGATGTTCATTAGTTGATAAATTGCGTGTTGATTATAAATCACATGATTAATCTAATGAATTTTGCTAATTGCAACAAAGTCTTGGGGACGACTCTCCGGGTGTAAGGACTTCGATGCCTGGGGCTGTGCGCCTTAGTAGTTATGGAGGGAGTGGGCCAGCCTTGCGAGATGCCTGGAGTCATTGAGTATCGTACCGGATGCCTGCCTTGGGGCAGATGAGGTCTGAGTCGAGTGCGAGCCTTGGGGCCAGCCTTGGACTAGGATACAGACCGGGGAGGCTTATGCCTGGTTCCGAAAGTGGGAAAATGACAGAGATTCGTTGGGATTTCCCGAGTGTTGTGAAACTTTCGATGTCTACTGGTTATACTAGTTCAGCAGAGGGTGTCGGCAAACATGAAGTAATAAATAACAAAATAAAATGTTAAATAATTCAACTTAACTTGGGGACAAAGTTCCTTAAAGTGGGGGGGTATGTAATGTCCCTTAATAATAAATAATAAATAATAATATAAATAATAAATAATATAATATAATACAAGAAAATAAATAATAATAAAATAATAAATAACAATACTAAAGCTCTAAATAAATATAAATAGAAATAAAACAAGAAAGCAGTAAAAATCAGTAAATCTATCAAAAAGTAAAAATGAAAGAAATAAAAGAAGAAAGCAATAAAGTTGCATGTTGACACATGGAGTGTGTGCATGTGGTTCCCCTTCCAATGTTTGCTCTATTTAATAGATGGTGAGGAAGATGAGAGGCATTCCATCATTCCAGGATTCCATCATCCATTCTCTTGGGAGAATAATGTTGTGAGACAAAAGATCCCTGGCAGTAGTACGTTGATTGAGGGCTCGGGGGTGGCCAATTGTAGCAAGATTTTGTGCAACTGAGCCTACGGTTGGGTGGAGAGTCGTCCCCAAGACTTTGTTGCAATTAGCAGAATTCAACTGGCGTTCAACCCTGAAATCACAAGTGAGAAACATCATCGCCACAGGTAAGTTGTCTCTACTCATATTTTTGAAATTTGATGTTAATTAGTTGATAAATTGTGTGTTGATTATAAATCGCATGATTAATCTAATTAATTACATGTTTTTATTTCGGGGTTGTTACATATGGTATCAGAGCCTAGGTTCAACTCTTAGGGCCTATAGACATTTTAATGTAGAAAACTTCGATCTAAATGATTTAACGAAAAAATAAAAATAAAAATTACAGTCACATCCTAATGATTCTATCCACTTAAAAGAGAATATTACAGTCACATCCTACATGTAGCAAATCGACATGTAGCCTTGAACTTCGAAGCTTCCAGGTGCATGTCGGACATGGGTTTATTTTTCTCATCACAAGAGATTGAAATGTATGTTGTTTCATGTGGTGGCATAAACCTTGGTTTTATACTTTGACTTTTGTGGTTGTATTTCGATTTCTTGGGCATCTTCTTGATACATAGATCTCTCTGGTTTTTTCGGTTCTCTGGTGTTTTATTTTTTTCAATTGTTTAACACCGTTTTTTGTTAGATACTGGAGATGGGTTTTGAATTGAGTTTTTATTTTGAAATGTTTGATTCTATGGGGTTCTTCTGGAATAATCGCATTAAAAAGTGGATGCAAACTCTCATACAATAATATTAATCGTAGAAAAAGCCCTAGACTCTACAAGTATTGATATCTGCTTAATCGTCGAAAGTCCTATACTTGACCAGTATTGATATCTGCCCTTTTGGTGTTGATTTTGGCATATTTGTGTATATTTGAGTCTTGTTATTTTTCAAATAAATGATTATTTTCTTGCCATCTGGGGCTAGATTGAGAATGAGTGGAGTGTTCCAGTCCCCGCATCCAGAAGACCTGTATCTTGGGCCAATTCCTATATTGACACTACATCAGTGCGCCTCTAATCAATTTTATCTTAATAATATTCGATGGACAAGGGGAGCAGGATGTTCATGTTCCATATTTCCCGAAACCCTATGCCCATATCTTGTTCCATTCTTGCTTCAGTTTCTGTTAACACAGTCCCGAAGGCGCTGTTGTGTTTGATTTAGTTTTATGTATTAAAGTTCAAGGGTGCCTTAATGTTTAGAATTCCATAATGGATTAGCCAATTCTGTTTTGGTAGAACTTATCATATTGTTTTTAGTCATGTTGCAGTTCCTTCGACTTCGTTTAGTCATTATTTGAATTAACAAGTGGTAGGTATGTATTATAACAACTGTCGTAATGAAATTGAAAGCCCATAATGCACGTTGTATCTTATCTATTATATAAAACACTAAACATTGAACTGATGCATCTCGACAGAGACTGTTGGTATTAGTTGGTAAAATTCTTGTCTTGATATTCTCTTGTGCTAACAAAGATAAAATATTTCGAGAGTCTTGTATTGGTGTCTGCCTGGTGTGTATTGAAGCCATTCAGTGTTGCTGTTTGACGGGGAATGAATTCATTTTATTGTTTGGCTTAAGATTTGAAAGAGTTCTGTTTGATTAAATGACTGATTTGCATTAGAATTAATTTATCGTTGTTATTTCATTCTCTGGTTGCATGTATTTTCTTCAATTGAAATCGGTTCTTTAAATAGAGTTTCGTGGTGTCTATGTAACTGATCTCTCATTACTAATGTAGAAACCCAAACACAGTTTCGCAATTAACTGAGTTAAATATTTCACCCTCATGACCATTTGAGACCTGGCGCCATTTAACTTTGCAAACAATTTATAGAGGAACGAATAGTTTTACGTAGATGCTAAATAAATGAGCACGAATTTTCTTGAGTTCTCTTTCAGCTGTTTCCTTGTTTCCTTACTCTCACTAAATTTTAAATTTGTTTTCACTCTTTATTGAGCAATTTAATGGTTTCATTGCTCCATTTTATCTGACTAGGTTGCCGGATCTCAGTTTATTTAAACTGTTATATCTTATAAAACTTTGATTTATATCGTTGCTAACTAGTCCTTTCATGACAAACCAATTAAATTTGGCACAGGCTAGGGTAGATCTCGTTTTTTTTTACTCATTTCCGGATCTACCCTCTATCAAATAAGATAAGTCCAGGATGCATAGTCTGCTGTCATTTCAAAGTGAGTTACTGTTATTCAAGTTTGGGAAAAATATGGTGAATACTGGTCTTGTTCCTCATTAAGCTCAATAATTTATTTCCGAATGGATGTTCATGATCTAACTCATACTTTTCAGCAACATCTTCCATCCAAACACCATTAAGAATCAAACAGACCCTATAATGCTTGAATGACCTTTTAATGGATGCTAACAATTGATTGGTTCAAGTGACTATTTTGTTTCTTTAAGGACTGCAACATCTAAGTCTAAGGAATAGAAAAAAAGTCAAGGTCATATAGTTTATTCTCACAATCCTAGAGATGTTTTCACATTGAACACACTTTTCACATATTAATATTGTGGATTGATGTAGATTTCATCTGGATGTCCTGCTTCCTGAGCCTGACGTCACCCACCAAATTTGCTTAGGCCTGCTGAATCACTGTCCGAGAGTTTTTGTGAATGATTTGGTTTTATTTGCGAATTACTAAAAGGGTAGTTGAGGTGCATGCTTTCCTACATCCTCATGGGCTATAAATTCTGAATTATTGCTCTCTAGTTATGGTCACACTTAATAAACTTGTGGATGGTGATAATCTACCCATAATTGACGATGTATAATTCTCTGAAGGATCGGTATATTTTCTGTCTATCAGCTTATTTTCACATGAATTTTGCCTTGAGAATCCTGTGATACCATGCTATGATGTTAAACATATCTTGAATGATGGTCATTTCTGAACATTGTAAAGAACTGAATTTCACATCCTAAACATTCATTTCTTGTGATTGAACAATACACCAACTGACATGATTCGATCCACATTGGATGGCATTTTCCCTAAAAAAATTTAGCACTATTGATATGGTATACTGGCATGTTTTTGTGGAGGAACAAATCTTTAAACTACTCACCACCGGTTCATTTTACAACACAGTTTACATAGTGCTTGAAGTATTTGGATAATTGATGTTGACATTTGTAATATCGTCACCATTTGAAGTGCTCTAAAATAGTGAAATCTGTTCCAATTCACAATGGTATAAACTCTGATATCTTATTACCTTTAGATGATCGTTGTTTATGTGGCAAAATTGCTGACTCTGTCCACTTGCATTTGTTCATTATTTTATGGTTTCAATCTGATCTAAAAACACACAGATAACATTCCTTGAATGTTGATCATATTATTCACTATTTATTTGGGTTGGATTGTTGTTCTCATTGTCCTTCAAGCGATAGCAGTTTGCTTGGCATTTCTCTGGTCTATTATTGCAAGAACACAACTCTTTGAATATGATCTTCTAACAATGACAACAAATCCTTGATGATTAAGATGTGGTGAACTAATTAGGAGTGCTTACTTAGCTAAGACAGATACTTTTATGGAGCATCTAAATCATGCTTTATTGTTTAAACTTTATGATACATCTAAATCATACACTATGATTTCAGTTTAGTTTAATTAACTGTTATGATGTTGAGTGTAATGTTACATGAGGTTTCGTGATATAATGGTAGGAGGATAATGATGCACATGTGGTTCTTATAGTGATGATGTATCCTTATGATGATGATATGCATAGGCATTATGATGTTATATCGAGGTATATTGACATATTCATAGGTATTTAATGTTGAATACTCATGATGGATATGATATGCATAACGTGGCATAGGAATTATGATGCTATAATATGAGGTTTATTGACATTATGTGAAGTCATGCAAATATGTTGATGTTATAACTTATGATGGTATTTCATGAGGTGAAGCATGTGATAGTTGCGTACAAATTTAGGACATGCATGAGCATGCAGTTCGTTATTATTCATAATGTTGCGATTAACAATGATGAATGTTCTCATGATGACATGCAAGACTTGGCATGTGGATTATTTTCTATGATACTATGATGGTATAGCTAATGCATTGGTTGCATGTTGAGGTATGATGATTGACAGGACTCCACAAATGGGCCGAGAGGGCCGGTTTATTTGATGATCTTGTGCGAGCCCATACGCAGCCCATACGCACGAGGGAGAATAAGTAACACCATATGGGCTGGGGACAAACTCAACCAACACTACATATGCCAGTGGTTCCTTTGTCTTGTGTAGCTCTTGATGGATATCTCTTGAAGGGCTATGGGACCACCTTAAGGAGGCCAAGTGCCTGATGTTCTAGGCTAGGTGCCTGTTATTATATTGGGATGTCGAAGTCTGGTGGGGGTGTAAGGACTTTGATGCCTGGGGCTGTGCACCTTAGTAGTTGTGGAGGGAGTGGGCCAGCCTTGCGAGATGCCTAGAGTCATTGAGTACCATACCGGATGCCTGCCTTGGGGCAAATGAGGTTTGAGTCGGGTGCAAGCCTTGGGGCCAGCCTTGGACTAGGATACAGACCAGGGAGGCTTATGCTTGGTTCTAAAAGTGGGAAAAAGGACAGAGATTCCTTGGGATTTCCCGGGTGTTGTGAAACTTTTGATGCTTGTTGGTTATACAAGTTCAGCAGAGGGTTTCGACAAACATGAAGTAATAAATAACAAAATAAAATGTTAAATAATTCAACTTAACTTCGGGATGAAGTTCCTTAAAGTGGGGGAGTATGTAATGTCCCTTAATAATAAATAATAAATAATAATAAAAATAATAAATAACAATACTAAAGTTCTAAATAGATATAAATAGAAATAAAACAAGAAAGCAGTAAAAATCAGTAAAGCTATCAAAAAGTAAAAACAAAAGAAATAAAACAAGAAAGCAATAAAGTTTCATGTTGACACATGGAGTGTGTGCATGTGGTTCCCCTTCCAATGTTTGCTCTATGTAATAGATGGTGAGGAAGATGAGAGGCATTCCATCATTCTAGGATTCCATCATGCGTTCTCTTGGGAGAATAATGTTGTGAGACAAAGGATCCCTGGCAGTAGTACGTTGATTGAGGGCTCGTGGGTGGCCAATTGTAGCAAGATTTTGTGCAATTGAGCCTACGGTTGGGTGGAGAGTCGTCCCCAAGACTTTGTTGCAGTTAGCAGAATTCAACTGGCGTTCAACCTTGAAATCACAAGTGAGAAACATCATCGCCACAAGTAAGTTGTCTCTACTCATATTTTTGAAATTTGATGTTTATTAGTTGATAAATTGTGTGTTGATTATAAATTGCATGATTAATCTAATTAATTACATGTTTTTATTTCGGGGCTGTTATAGAACTGGTACCTTTGGAATGTTTTGCATGCAAAGCTTCTCTCTAGTGTTTTTTGTACTGCAACTTCTGAAACAAAACAAAAATAATATCCAAACTAAATCAATATGATGCATCTATCACCAGAGTCTCTAACTACTACTAGCTATTGCATTGTCTACTAAAAACTCTGCACTTCTGCTGACTCTTCACTGTGCCATCTACACTGATGCCAGCTCTGCTATGCACTCCCCAATATCTGACTGCTACTAGTATATGCTTCTGTCACTCTAACATCTGACTGCATCAATCGCCACTGATCCATCCTGCTACTATGTTTTGTGGGCTCTCGTAGCAAGGTAATGATCCATGAGACAAAACATCTCAATGGACCCTGCCCAAATTTTTGCACTCTTGGGACTATTACTTCACATCGTCCCACCTCTCACCTAGAGGTATGGCTACATGTGCTCCCTTTGCCCACTTGGTTTGAAATTTCCCCCTACTGGAGGTCTCTGCTTGAGTGGATGTCTCCACTCTACCTCCTCTCTGATTCTCCAATTGTGGTTGCTCCATAACTTGTTGAGGCTGCTTCTGAGGTTGCTTCTCGGGCTGCATCTGAGGCTGCATGTTGAGAGGTAATTCACGCTCCCTCTCAACCACCAAGTCTCTAACCTTTTCCTTGCTCCTCAAGGCTTTGCATGCATATTGTACCTCAATTGCGTACATGTTCTTGACTTGCACACCAATTTGTTTCACTTGTCCCATGGCGATGTGTCTAAGGAAAACCTTTCCTTGGCTAAAAATTACATCGTAACCACGATCTTCTAATACCACGACAAAAATAATATTCTTCTTTAGTCCTGGAACATATATCACATCTATGATTCTAAGAGAGGAGCCAGACTCCCTCTAAAAGGTAATTGTACCAATGTCGGTCGCACTATATCTCCCATCATCTCCAAACTCTATGTTTTGCTTGAGGCCTTTCTCCTCAAAGTCACTGAAGAGATCTCTATTCCCCTTCATATGGAATGGGGCACCATTGTTGAGATACCACATGCTTCCCATTACATTGTTGTTCATGCATGAAATGAGAGTGAAATCATGTTCGAATTGTGAAGCTAGAGCTTCACCTATTGTTGATATTTCATGCTTCTTCTTTCTTGGTTTCTTCTGTGGGAAATTCATGGTATAGTGCCCGTACTCGTGAGAGTGAAAACACTTGATGTTCGACAAGTCCTTATTCTTGCCACCCTCCTCGCCTTTGGACTTCTTTCCCTTGGATTTATTTTCTTTGCTGACTAATGCAAAGTCCTCCTCCACTTATTTGGAAGAGGTCCCATCTCTGGTGTTCCATTGAAACTCTTCTTGTACCAAGTCGGACCATAAATGCTCCCACTCTGGTAGCTTCTCCCTCCCATTAACTGAATCCTGGTAAATATGCCATCTCTTGGGAAGTCCTAGAAGTGCTAGGCTTACCATATATTCTTCTGCAATAGTAATCCCAACACTTCCAAGCTCATCACGACATTGGGTGAACTTGGTTAAGTACTTCAAAATAGAGTCGCCTTTATCCATCTTGATCTTTCTGAGTTTGTTCTTCAGTGCCAACTTCCTATGGTCGCTATTATTTTGAAACAAGTCTGTTAATGCCTTCCACATTACCAATGGAGTTTCCTACCGTGGATATTTGAAACAATGTGATCTCGAACTCCTTATAGGATAATCCTTCTCGCTTTTGCCACACACTTTCTCCATTCATCCAGATCGTTAGCATCAGATGCTGGAGGCTTTAGAATATCATGATCTATGAATTCCTTAAGCCCGTTATCTTCCAACACTGCCTCCATCTTGTCCTTCCAAGCTATCTAATTCAAGCTGCCCTCCAGGGCATACTCAAGTCTCAAACCGTAGAATGACATATTGCTGACTCTAAAGTATGAACTTGCAAATTCGATTTCACCTGCACAAAAAACTCGAATTCTCCTCCTTTATACTGTCTTCAGCTCTAATACCATGTAGGTTTTTACTATAGATTCAACAACTTATGTGATATGCTAAAACACAAGACAAGAATCTATTCTACTCTTCAGTGGAAACCAAAATTTATCGATGAAAATAATAATTAGAAAAGGAAGAATATCAATCGCACATAACACAATATTTCTCTGGGTGAAGCAACAACAAAAAACCCTGACTATCTATATTGCATTAACCAGAAGATCTGAGAAGAAAATACAATGCTTGTTCAACCCAAACAATTCCTGCACTAGTACAATCTAACTCTCTGCCTCACAAGCTAGCTCAAGCCAACACTTAGCCAATTTTGCTGCCTGCCAAGCCCCTACTTCCTTGCGCAATTCCTGAGAGAATTAGACCGTATTTAATTGGGAAATCCTCACTCCATAACTGCGCAATCCATCCATAGGCCCTCAACTGATTGCATGCACCATTTGTACAACTCGGAAAATTATACAACTGATAGTACACTGTCCTTGAACTCTAATCTCAACCGGGTCTTCCTCAGAACTAACATGCATGAGTTATTTTTGAGTAAATTATAAGTTATTTGATTGATCAATGCATGTGAATTAAATCCAATTTAATTCACTTGACCACTCACTAGTTCCTTCAACACATAGAACTAGTTTAACTGAATTTAACTCAGCTAAACTAAATTAAATAATTACAACTCAATAAGAACTCAAGCTGGTCCTCTAAAATTTATGGATCGCTCTACATGACTCTAGATAGACTTCCAACTCGAATTTAATGAGCCAACTAAGTCAACTTAACTTGGTGTTGTTATGAGAATAGAATTACAATTTAATTCCCATTTTAATTCAAGGACAAATTAAATTAGAATTTCTAGATGTTATTTTTAACATTTCTTGTTGCTATTTTCAACAGTAAGATAGGAAAAAATATCTCTAGTGATCTCCACAATAGACTTCAAAATGTCTATAAGGAACTTCCCAAAGGTAACCTACCCACCAAGGGTTAGCTCAACCATTTGTTCTCAATGTTTCCAAGCATTATTGAATTACTGTAAAACCCAGAAGCAAATGTGGGTGGAAAACGCAGTTAAAACACTCACCTCATGTGTATATTTTTTAATAGGAATTGTAAATGCCCTTCCGAGACCAAGATATTCTATTTTTACAATTGACCTTTGCTTATCCACTAGGAGATTATGAGGCTTCAAGACCCTACACACCTAAATCACTAAGGAAGGTAAAGCAGTAAAAATATGCAAAACCATTTTAACAAAAAAAAACATAAAGGAAAGACAGATGTGAGCACCTATGCATTATGCCATGGCTGTGGTAGTAAGCAACCCCTGGCACAACTGGTACATGAAGCTCTGCAATTCATCTAAAATCATAATCAACTAAATGACAAGCATAACCCAAAAAATGCCCAAAATCATGGAACCTTGCACGTAACAAATACCAAGCATGTAGAAACTATTAAATATGTAAATATAATTATAGTGGATAATATACTAATTGTGATTGATACATAGTTAGGAAATTATGTGCCTCGACAAACCATATCTAAAGTTCTCTTACACATAAATCTTGAAAATAATTTGAACAAGGAACCTTCGAGTTTTTCAATATCGAGAAACCCTAGAAGGAGTTAACACACACACACACAAATAAAAACCATTAGAAAATCCATGAGGGGAGCTCCAAAATATATATGAGTGGAGGGTATGATGCTCTGGGAGTCCAGGTTCGAATCTGTTTGAGTTTGGGCCAAGTTGTTTTCAGGCTACAATCCCATGGCATAAAATGCATGGAAGGAAGATGGTTTTCCCACCTCATGAACGTATCAATGCCTTGGATGGATTCAATCGTAGGACCTGACATGGTGGCGGTTCACTTGGATGCTCCATACCCCCTCCATACACAAACAAGATAACCTGGGGAAGATCTATATGAAATTGATCAGTCTACATTTGATATTTGGAATTCTTCTCAAACCTAGATCAAATCAGAATTGGAACAAACACAAAAAAATAATAATTGTTCTACATATGATATTTGGATTCTTCTCAAACCTAAATTGAGTCAGCCATTGAACATACCCATTTTTCCTGGAGCATCCAAATCTGCAGCTAGGCTAACTTCAACTTCCTGTCTTGGAAATCCTTTCAATTTGGGCATGTGTGGGAGCTCATCCATGAACATCTGAAGAGAGGTCACTATTTCGATATTGATTTCAGTATTCATTCCATGTGTCGAGATAGTGTAAATGTTGTAGCTGATACTGGGCACAACAAGGGCAACATATGACAACTGTTGGTAGACAGGTGTATACAAAAGGGAGAGTAACATAGTAGGGCAACCAACGACAAAAAATAATCAAATCATCTAACACAAGATCGACAATGCAAAGTGGTAGCGAGAAGGGAGTTCTTTCGAAAATGAATGCCTTACGACGTTATTAACTTCTAATTGGTTTTGTTACAATACCATGGGCCAATAACATGGCTTATAAATGCCACATGCCCAAAAACCATAACTCATTTCAAAATCAAAATATTTTATACATATTTTATTTTAATTTATTTTTATAACTTTTTAAAAATTAAAACTTAATACTTACAATAAACTTACAATATAATAAGATTCTTAACCATGGATATTCACCCTCATTTTACCATGGGTATTATTAACTTACAAATAGAGTTTGTTACAATATCATGAGCTGGTACCATGGCTTATCAATACCATTTGCCCAAAAACCATATATAAACTAGTTGTCTTTAAGTGTAACTTTTTGGAAAGTTTTCCAATTTATTTTCCTATCTAATTTGTTTAGAATCCAGCAGGGATTCATTGAAATCACAAATTTGACAAGTGAACTCTTCACAATTGAAGTGCCCCAAAAGTTTTTGAGGGTGATGAATCCATATATGCATTAAAAAAACCAGTTTAAACAACACAAATCAAGATTTGGCCACAATTTTTTTCGCCAAATTTAATCGAACGAAAACTCCAAAAAATCGCACTTAAAGACTACTCCATATATAAATATTTTATTTTATAACATTTTATTAATTAAATCCAAAAACAAAAAGTTATGGGGGAGATGTTGTAGAAATAAAAATTAAATTAAATTAAAAAAAAATAAAAAAAATAACAAGTCTAATATGCAGCGTTGTTGCATGATGTGTTGGCTGGGGCGGTTGGCTTTCGCACCCCCCAGCCGCGTTCGATCCCTGCGGGTGCTGCGCGTTACTGCAGCAATATGTTTCGGCGATGACGTACGCTACGGCGTTATTTGGTCCAATGTTGACTTATATCTGCTCGCTTCGGCGATATGTAATATATCATGCTTCTTCAGCGGGGATTCATCTCCCCCACTGAAAAAAAAAATAAATAAATAAAATAAATAAATAAATAAATAAATAAATAAATAAAAAATAAATAAAAAATAATAATAATAATAATAATAATAAATAAATAAATAAATGCAACGTTGTTGCGAGTTATTGATGGCAGAAGTCACACACACACACATATATATAATTAGTGTTTAAAATAATTTTTAAAATTTTATTAACTCCAAATCAATAGAGCAATGAATGAATTTTATTAAAATTGTAGAAATATAGAAAATTTATAGTTATTAACATTTTACTATGTGAGAGTTTTAACATATTTTGAAATTCTTTTGCAACTAGTAGACATATGGTGAAAATAAATGTGATTAGAAATTCCTTTACAATTGTTAGACAGCAATGGTGAGAATAACTACAATTATTACTATAATATGCTATAAGAAGAACATGTATTATTGCAATTATTATAATATGACATAGGTTAAACATGAAGAACATGCATAAAATAATTAAGTAAATAAATAAAGTGGCAATCATTTTTATTCAAAAAAAATTAGTGGGTCAAAGAGTCAAGATTGTTAAGTTAATAGTGGTGGTTTGGAGTATAATATATTTTTAACTTCGGAGTGTGCACTGTTCTCTACAACAAATAATGTTGGTTGAAATGAAGTGGCATGATGAGAGCACATAGTGTGAGTAGGTGTGAGGAATGATAGGACAACAATAACCAAATAAAATTACTTAGCAAATGGAAATTTGCAAAGTACATGTAAATGGGCTCTTATGTGAAAAGTAGTTAGTACTCATAAAGTCTTGACATATGTGCTCTACAACAAATAATGTTGGTTGAAATGAAGTGGCATGATGAGAGCACATAGTGTGAGTAGGTGTGAGGAATGATGGGACAATAATAACCAAATAAAATTACTTAGCAAATGGAAATTTGCAAAGTACATGTAAATGGGCTCTTATGTGAAAAGTAGTTAGTACTCATAAAGTCTTGACATAGACCTAGGTGATAGGGAGAAGAGCATATAGGTTTTAAATAAAGTTTAAAAGAAAGATAATTAAATAAGGTTTTCAGGAATAAAGTTTAAAAGAAAGATTGTTAAATAAACTTGACTTTGTAAAAAAATCGATGTTTGTTGGCATTATGATTCTGGTATGGCTCTATGATACAGATGTTGTACTTGATGGCAACACCCTCAAGTGGCAATGCTCTGATCAGGCTCTCAAAATGTTGAAAATTAAGAAGTACGCAGGAGAATAGTTCAAAAGGTGCGTACCCGCAGGTACGCCGTGAAGGGACTGCGGCCGCACCCGCAGGTCACCCGTTCAGAAGGTGCGTCCCCCCAGTTCACTTACTTCAAGGCAGAGAAGCGCGCTCACGTGGGGTTTCTTATGTTTGGCCCGTGGTATTTAGCCTGCCGTTCTTGACTCTATGGTTTTGGCCCGTGGTATTGCTTTATATTATTATTATTATTGAGCCCCATGTTTTTGGGCCCCTTGTATTAGTTATCTATGGTATTGATCCATGATTTTAGGAAGAGCTTGCCTATATAAAGCAAAGAAGATCACTTGGCTAAGCATCTTTGAAAATTGAATATCTTAAGATCTGAAATATTGGGTTATTTTTTTTAAAAGCTTGATCTATATAAAAGAGAAGTTGAAAGTGAATCTATGAAGGGTGATCTCTCGAGCGCATGATCAGATCTGAGAATCTGACTATCGGTGGCACACTAGGGGAATGCCAATTCGGCCCTAATCAGAGGTACGTAGGTGATTAACGGTGCAAGTGCGTGGGTACGCAGAGCAGAAGAAGGAGAAGTGTGTGGGTACGCAGAGCAGAAGAAGGCGCAGTGCGTGGGTACGCAGCGCGACAGAGGTTCAGGTGCGTAGGCACAGGGAAAGTACGCGGCGCTTTAGAAGCCGCAGGTGCATAGGTACGCGGCGCAATAGCATCTGTGGGTGCGTGGCTACAGTAGCAGTACGCGGCGCGATAGTATCTGTGGGTGCGTGCCTACAGTAACAGTACACAGCGCGATTGAAGAAACAGTGCGTGGGTACGCGGTGCAGCAGAAGGCTCTCTGCGGGTATACGCAGGGGAGCAGAAGGTGAAGTGCGTAGCCACGCAGGCCAGAGAAAGAAAAACTGTGTATCTGTATTAAGGCATTTATTTGACTGACTTTTCTCTGTTGATAAGGTGTTCTGGGTTCTGTTTACTGTTATTGTTGATCTGGTTACTGCAGTTGACTGGGTGATTTACTTGTACTTGATGATCTCTTGATGTTTATGGATCCAGTTTGAAAATTTATGAAAAGTGGTCCTTGAAAGAAAAGAAGTAGGGGGTTGTAGCTCCCTTCCAGGAGAGACTGGAAAACGAGAGAGAGTTGTAGCTCTCTGCAGGTTGCAGCCTGCGTGCTGGTAAAGGACTGCACCAATACAAAACCATTGTAAAAGGAGTTTCTAATTTGAAAGAAGATAGAGACATATTGCAGCAGGTGGTTTTCACCCACACTGGGTTTCCACCTTACATCTGGTGTTCTTTGGTGTGACTATCTGTTTTTTTTGTTCATGCTCATTATTTTATGGTACTGACATGCAAAATAATTCAAAGTATAAATAAGGAAGATTTATTAAAAAGAACTTGATAATACTAATTCACCCCCCCTCTCAATATTATTTCCAACAATTGGTATTAGAGCAGGTCCTTCAAAGAAGCTTGATCGCTTGAAGGAAGATCATTCATCATGAGCAACTACGAGAGGGAAGCATCAATCAGGCCACCAATTTTTTATGGGACAAACTTCAATTATTGGAAGGTAAGAGTTACTGCCTATCTTCAATCTCTTGGTACAGAAGTTTGGGATATCATAGATACAGGCTACACTTTTCCTTCAGCTACTCCTACAGATACGGCCGAAAAGAAGAAATATGAAACAAATGCTAAAGCAGTCAATACTCTGCTAGGATGCTTATCTCAAACAGAATTTGTGAAGGTTATGCAATATAAATCCGCAAAAGAAATATGGGACAAGATTGTCTTGAGCTACGAAGGAGATGAACAGGTAAAGCGTGCTAAACTTCAAACCCTCAGGATTCAGTATGAGAATCTCAGAATGTATAATGATGAAAGTGTGGCTAACTATTTCCTTCGGGTAGATGAGATTGTTAATTGCATGAAAAACTTGGGTGAAGAAATAAAAGAGGCTATTGTGGTTGAAAAAGTTCTAAGATCATTGTCCCCCAAGTTTGAATCTAAAGTGTCTGCAATAGAAGAAAAAGAAAATCTACGAATTCTTACTATGTCTCAGCTACACGGAATTCTAACTGGTTATGAAATGAGAAAGGGAGGTCCATCAGACAGAAGAGAAGCTGCTTTCAAGGCTTCAGGCAAAGGAGACTATTATGAAGCAAGTCACGTGCTAGAAGAAGAAGAAGAATCAAATTTTGTCAGAAATCTTCAAAGGGGTACTGGAAGGTTCAGAGGTAAGTTACCTTTTAAATGCTTTGCTTGTGGAAGAGTAGGTCACTATGCTGCGAAATGTCCTCATAAGGATAAAGGAAAGGAACCTGCTAGATGGAACAAGAAACAGATTGCAAATAAGAAAAGCAACTACACTCATGAAGATAGTGATGGTCTATCAAATAGTGATGAAGATGAACGAGGTAATGACTATAAACTTTTAATGGCATTTGAAGATGATGATTACATGGATGCTATAGATGTGGATAGCTTTTGTGAAGAAATTTCTAGACTCAAGACATGTATAGAAGAAAAGAATAGGATTATTGATACTCTACAACTTCAAATTGATGAAAAAGAAAAATATCTTGAAAAGTTAGAAGGTGAAATTGTTGGTCTTAGAAAAGAGATTGAGAAAACAAAGGCTATTAATCTTAAGTTTGTCAAAGGATCTGAAACTCTGGATGAGATCATCAATGTACAACGTTCTCCTCTAAACAAGACAGGTTTGGGCTATAATGGAGAAACTTCTCAAGCATCCACCTCAAAGAGTTATCTTGATGCAGCAAGAAGGAATGAGCAAAAGCACAATGGAGATCACCAGGTAAAGCAGGGACCAATTACAAACAAAGACTATCAGGCAAATCAGGGGCAATCCGTCTTAAGGATGAACAAAAGCTACAACCAGCCACATGTAAAATCCTCTCAATTTGCTTCAAGAATGAATGACAATAGAAATTACAATCGTTTGGCCGGAAGATTTGACAACCGCAGAATTTTCTTCAATGGACAATGTTTTTCTTGCCATAACTTTGGTCACAAAGTAGCTCAATGTGTTGCATATAAAACGATCATGACTAGAGAAGCTCAAAAACAAAGAAGTATGACCGGGATTACAAAAAGGACCTATAACAACTTTTCGGTTCTTGAAAATGAAGTTGAATGTTCTATTTGCAATAACTTTGGTCATGAAGATTCTGAATGCAGGAGTAGGTTTCAGCAGACAAAGGAACAAGCCTCAAGCACCAAAACATGGAGAATAAAGGAACCACAAACAGAAAGATGTGGGATAGCATTTTATGCAGAGGGATAGGAAAATCTATGGTACATTGACAGTGGATGTTCGAAGCATATGACAGGTGATAAAGAAAATCTTGAATCATATTCTGCTTTAGAAAAGGGAAAGAAAGTTTCTTTTGGAAATGATACTCCTGCAGCTATAAAAGGAAAAGGCACTGCTCAGTTAAAAGCAAAGGTCAAAGCTGGAAATGTTTTGTATGTTGATGGATTGAAACATAATCTTCTAAGTGTCAGCTAGATGTGTGATCAAGGAACCGAGGTGATATTTAGAACAAATGGATGTCTTGTTCGTGACCTTGATACAGGTAAAACGGTGATCAAAGGTAAAAGAACTCCAAATAATCTATACATATTTGAAGAAGGACAACAACAATGCTATCTAAGCAATGATTATGAACACTGGTTATGGCACCGGAGGTTGGGGCATCTAAGCTTTTCACAAATAAGGAAAGCATGCAAATATCAGGCAGTTCGCGGTCTTCCAGATATTAAAATTCCAGACAACACCATATGCAAATCATGTCAGTTTGGAAAGCAAACCAGAACTAACTTTCCAGAGAAGAAAGGATCAGCTAGCATGCCTCTTGAGCTTGTACATACAGATGTATGTGGACCATTCAGGAAAAGGACACCTCGAGGAGAAGAATACTTGATATTATTCATTGACGACTTCTCCAGGTTTGTCTGGTTAGGACTTATGAAGCACAAAGATGAAGCATTCGAAAAATTCAAATCCTTTAAAGCCTTGGTTGAAAATGAATCAGGATACAAAATTAAGTGCCTCAGATCCGACAAAGGTGGGGAGTTTACCTCAAATCAGAATTTTTCGATTTCTGTGAAGAACATGGGATAAGAAGAGAATTCTCTACAGCTAGAACTCCTTAGCAAAATGGAGTAGTGGAAAGAATGAACAGAACAGTCCAACAAATGGCTCGTGCTATGCTTGATGAGTCTGGAACTCCCGCAACTTTCTGGGGTGAAGCTGCATATGTTGCGGTTGTTATTCTCAACAAAACAAATGTCCGGGTGAACAGCACTCAAACTCCTCATGAGCTCTGGTATGGTGAGACTCCTTCGGTAAAGCACTTCAAAATCTTTGGGAGCAAATGCTGTATTAAGAATACTGATGGGCAACTTGGCAAACTTGAACCTAGAGCAGATGAAGGCATTCTTCTTGGTTATTCTCCACACAGCAAAGCATACAAGTGCTACAATAAAAGACTTGGAAGAATTGTTGACAGCATTGATGTAGTGGTTGATGAGAAGGGATACATTCCTAGGCAAGTAAATCATGAAGATATCGAAGAAGATGAAGACTACCCTCAAAGACAGAATTATGAAGAAGAAGAACCTCAAGAAGAACCAGAAGAGCAGATAAGGATAGAAGAGAAGACTCCATCCAGATATGTTCAGAAGAATCATCCAGAATCTCAGATTTTGGGGCAGAAAGAGGCAGGTCTACAAACAAGAAGAACAGTTGCAGAAGCTTCAAGCTATTTGGCATTACTCTCCTCCACTGAACCACAAAATGTGAAAGAGGCATGCAAAGATGAATGTTGGGTCAAAGCAATGGATGAAGAACTTGAGCAGATCGAAAAGAACAACACTTGGGAGCTGGTTCCTAGACCAAAGGATAAGAATGTTATAGGGACAAAATGGGTCTTCAAAAATAAATTGAATGAAAATGGAGAAGTAATTAGAAACAAGGCCAGACTTGTTTGTAAAGGGTATGCGCAGCAAGAAGGAATAGATTTTGAAGAAACTTTTGCTCCTGTTGCAATACTTGAGGCCATCCGAATGTTCCTTGCTCTCTCAAGCTTTCAAAACTTCAAAGTATTTCAAATGGACGTGAAATCAGCCTTTCTGAATGGAGACTTGGAAGAAGAAGTTTACATTGAGTAGCCAGATGGTTTCATTCTTGGAAATGATCCAAATCTTGTATGCAGATTGAAAAAGGCTCTCTATGGTCTCAAACAAGCTCCAAGGGCTTGGTACTATTGTTTGGACAAATATCTTCATCAACAAGGTTTTTCAAAAGGATCAGCGGACAACAATCTTTATATAAAAGTTGAAAATGACAAATTGCTAATACTTGTTGTGTATGTAGATGACATTATCTTTGGCAGCAATGAAGAAGCTATGAGTCAAAGCTTTGCCTTGGTGATGCAGAAAGAATTCGAAATGTCCTTGCTGGGAGAACTGACATATTTTCTTGGTTTGCAAATCCAACAAAAGGAAGGAGGAATCTTTTTGTCTCAAACCAAGTATCTCAAGCAGATTTTGAAGAAATATGGCATGGAAGATACAAAACCAGTATGTACACCCATGGTCACAGGATGTAGCCTCAGTGCAAATGATGAATCAGCAGCAGTGCATCAACCAACCTACAGATCTATGATTGGAAGTCTACTTTATTTGACAGGTACCCGACCAGACATCATGCATGCAGTGGGAATAGTTGGAAGATTTCAAGCGAATCCGAAGGAAGCTCATCTTCAGGCAGTGAAGAGAATCTTTAAATATCTTCAAGGGACTCAAAATTATGGCTTATGGTATCCTAGAGATATAGATCTCACACTTCATGCTTATACAGATGCAGATTGGGCAGGAAGCGTGGATGACAGGAAAAGCACAAGTGGTGGTGCGTTCTTTATGGGTTCCAGATTAGTATCTTGGTTCAGCAAGAAACAGAGTTCGATTGCCTTGTCTACAGCTGAAGCAGAATATGTTGCTGCTGCATCTTGCTGCACTCAACTCCTTTGGATGATGCAGACCTTGCAGGATTTTCAAATCACTTGTACACCACCTATCTCCATCTTATGTGATAACACAAGTGCAATCAGCATTTCAAAGAACCCAGTCATGCATTCAAAGACCAAGCATATACCGATCAAGTATCATTTTCTCCGAGAACAAGTACTTGAACAAAAGGTCAAGTTGGAGTATGTTCCTTCTAAGGAACAAGTTGCTGATATACTCACCAAACCATTGCCCAGGGAGACCTTTGAATACCTCAGGCAAAAGCTGGGGGTTGTTGATGCATCATCTTGTTGAATCTCTTCTGATGGTTGGTTGTACGCAATTGCGGATTGGTTGAAGATCGAATGGCACAGGTTCAGGGGGAGCATATAATGCATTGTTGGCATTATGGAGGACGTACAAAAGGAGATCATGGATGCTGGTCTGAATATTGCTGCAATATGTCTCTATTTCTTTCATGGTCATTTATGGTTTTTTGTGGATTATGGTTCTTCTTTGCAGATCTGGTTTATATTCAGGAGGAGCATGTTCTTAGGGGGAGCATAACCCTTTTCCCTTGATGTCAAAGGGGGAGAATGACGTTGAAGATTTTGAGGTTGCAATCAAGTCCAAAGGGGGAGATTGTTGGCATTATGATTCTGGTATGGCTCTATGATACAGATGTTGTACTTGATGGCAACACCCTCAAGTGGCAATGCTCTGATCAGGCTCTCAAAATGTTGAAAATTAAGAAGTACGCAGGAGAATAGTTCAAAAGGTGCGTACCCGCAGGTATGCCGTGAAGGGACTGCGGCCGCACACGCAGGTCACTCGTTCAGAAGGTGCGTCCCCCCATTTCACTTACTTCAAGGCAGAGAAGCGCGCTCACGTGGGGTTTCTTATGTTTGGCCCGTGGTATTTAGCCCGCCGTTCTTGACTCTATGGTTTTGGCCCGTGGTATTGCTTTATATTATTATTATTATTGAGCCCCATGTTTTTGGGCCCCTTGTATTGGTTATCTATGGTATTGATCCATGATTTTAGGAAGAGCTTGCCTATATAAAGCAAAGGAGATCACTTGGCTAAGCCTCTTTGAAAATTGAATATCTTAAGATCTGAAATATTGGGTTATTGTTTTTAAAAGCTTGATCTATATAAAAGAGAAGTTGAAAGCGAATCTATGAAGGGTGATCTCTCGAGCGCATGATCAAATCTGAGAATCTGACTATCGGTGGCACACTGGGGGACTGCCAATTCGGCCCTAATCAGAGGTACGCAGGTGATTAACGGTGCAAGTGCGTGGGTACGCAGCGTGACAGAGGTTCAAGTGCGTAGGCACAGGGAAAGTACGCATCGCTTCAGAAGCCGCAGGTGCGTAGGTACGCGGCGCGATAACATCTGTGGGTGCGTTTCTATAGTAGCAGTACGCGGCACGATAGTATCTATGGGTGCGTGCCTACAGTAACAGTACACAGCGCGATTGAAGAAACAGTGCGTGGGTACGTGGTGCAGCAGAAGGCTGTCTGCGGGTATACGCAGGGGAGCAGAAGGTGAAGTGCGTAGCCACGCAGGCCAGAGAAAGAAAAACTGCGTATCTGTATTAAGGCATTTATTTGACTGACTTTTCTCTGTTGATAAGGTGTTCTGGGTTCTGTTTACTGTTATTGTTGATCTGGTTACTGCAGTTGACTGGGTGATTTACTTGTACTTGATGATCTCTTGATGTTTATGGATCTAGTTTGAAAATTTATGAAAAGTGGTCCTTGAAAGAAAAGAAGTAGGGGGTTGTAGCTCCCTTCCAGGAGAGACTGGAAAATGAGAGAGAGTTGTAGCTCTCTGCAGGTTGCAGCCTGCGTGCTGGTAAAGGACTGCACCAGTACAAAACCATTGTAAAAGGAGTTTCTAATTTGAAAGAAGATAGAGACATATTGCAGCAGGTGGTTTTCACCCACATTGGGTTTCCACCTTACATCTGGTGTTCTTTGGTGTGACTATCTGTTTTCTTTGTTCATGCTCATTATTTTATGGTACTGACATGCAAAATAATTCAAAGTATAAATAAGGAAGATTTATTAAAAAGAACTTGATAATACTGATTCACCCCCCTCTCAGTATTATTTCCAACAATGTTAATAACTCATAATAAAAGTTTCAATCAATATTACTGCAATCCATGATATTACATAGTTAAAGCATCTAAAAAGATTTATATTATATCCTTTCTCGATTTCCTATGCACATTGACTCATAGTTGCATATATGGAACATATAAATGTTGAGAAATCAATTGAAAAGACGTGTACACACCAATTCTCTTTGATTTCTCCTTCTCCTTCTCCATGTAGTAGTTAAGATGTATACCACTAAATCCCTCTTTGGTTCGTTCATGTAAGGTTTCTAAATTTTGAAAATTAAGAATTTACTTCTAACATTGCAGACAGTGAAATTTAGGAACATAACTTATTAATTAAATTCATTATAAATCCCTGTTTTAACCTCCTCCAATTTCACCGTGGTTACCAAATGACCGAAACCTCCCAGCCAAACTGGACACAATTTGTGTGCCCATCTCCAAAATACTTCCAATTTGAAGTAACCATCTCTAAAATACTTCCAATCCGTGTACCCATCTCCAAAATACTTCCAATTTGAAGTAACCATCTCCAAAATACTTCCAATTTGAAGTAATTTGCCCCTGTGCCTGATGTTCTAGGCTAGGTGCCTGTTATTAGATTGGGATGCCAAAGTCTGGTGGGGGTGTAAGGACTTCAATGCCCGGGGCTGTGCACCTTAGTAGTTGTGGAGGGAGTGGGCCAGACTTGCGAGATACCCGGAGTCATTGAGTACCGTACCGGATGCCTGCCTTGGGGTAGATGAGGTCTGAGTCGGGCGCGAGCCTTGGGGCCAGCCTTGGACTAGGATACAGACCGGCGAGGCTTATGCCTGGTTCCGAAAGTGGGAAAAAGGACAGAGATTTGTTGGGATTTCCCCAGTGTTGTGAAAATTTCGATGCTTGCTGGTTATACTAGTTCAGCAGAGGGTGTCAGCAAACATGAAGTAATAAATAACAAAATAAATGTTAAATAATTCTTAACTTCGGGACAAAGTTCCTTGAAGTGGGGGAGTATGTAATGTCCCTTAATAATAAATAATAAATAATAATAATAATAATAAATAATATAATATAATATAATACAAGAAAATAAATAATAAGCAATAAATAAAAAATAGTAATAGTAAATAAATAATAAATAATAATAAAATAATAAATAAAAATACTAAAGCTCTAAATGAATAGAAATAGAAATAGAACAAGAAAGCAGTAAAAATCAGTAAAGCTATCAAAAAGTAAAAACAAAAGAAATAAAACAAGAAAGCAATAAAGTTGCATGTTGACACATGGAGTGTGTGCATGAGGTTCCCCTTCCAATGTTTACTCTATTTAATAGATGGTGAGGAAGATGAGAGGAATTCCATCATTCTAAGATTCCATCATCCATTCTCTTGGGATAATAATGTTGTGAGACAAAGGATCCCTAGCAGTAGTACGTTGATTGAGGGCTTGGGGGTGGCCAGTTGTAGCAAGATTTTGTGCAATTGAGCCTACGGTTGGGTGGAGAGTCGTCCCCAAGACTTTGTTGCAGTTAGCAGAATTCAACTGGCATTCAACCCTGAAATCACAAGTGAGAAACATCATCACCACAGGTAAGTTGTCTCTACTCATATTTTTGAAATTTGATGTTAATTAGTTGATAAATTGCGTGTTGATTATAAATCGCATGATTAATCTAATTAATTACATGTTTTTATTTCGAGGCTGTTACAGATCTGGTACCTTTGGAATGTTTTGCATGCAAATCTTCTCTCTAGTGTTGTCGCTACTGCAACTTCTGAAACAAAAAAAAATAATAATATCCAAACTAAATCAATATGATGCATCTATCACCAGAGTCTCTAACTACTACTAGCTATTGCATTGTCTACTGAAAACTCTGCACTGTGCCATCTACACTGATGGCAGCTCCGCTCTGCACTCCCTAGTATCTGACTGCTGCTAATATATGCTTCTGTCAGTCTAACATCTGACTGCATCAATCGCCACTGACCCATCTTGCTACTATTTTTTGTGGGCTCTCGTAGCAAGGTAATGATCCATGAGACAAAACATCTCAATGGACCCTGCCCAAATTTCTGCACTCTTGGGACTATTACTTCACATCGTCCCACCTCTCACCTGGAGGTATGGCTACATGTGCTCCCTTTGCCCACTTGGCTCGAAATTTCCCCCTACTGGAGGTCTCTGCTTGAGTGGATGTCTCCACTATGCCTCCTCTCTGATTCTCCAATTGTGGTTGCTCCATAACTTGCTAAGGTTGCTTTTGAGGCTACTTCTAGGGCTGCATCTGAGGCTGCATGTTGAGAGGTAATTCACGCTCCCTCTCAACCACCAAGTCTCTAACCTTTTCCTTGCTCCTCAAGGATTTGCATGCATCTTGTACCTCAAGTGCATACATGTTCTTGACTCGCACACCGATCTGTTTCACTTGTCCCATGGCAATGTGTCTAAGGAAAACCTTTCCTTTGCTAAAAATTACATCGTAACCACGGTCTTCTAATACCGCGACAAAAACAAGATTCTTCTTTAGTCCTGGAATATATATCACATCTATGATTCTAAGAGAGGAGCCAGACTCCCTCTAAAAGGTAATTGTACCAATGTCGGTCGCACTATACCTCCCATCATCTCCAAACTCTATGTTTTGCTTGAGGTCTTTCTCCTCAAAGTCACTGAAGATATCTCTATTCCCCTTCATATGGAACGGGGCACCACTGTTGAGATACCACATGCTTCCCATTACATTGTTGTTCATGCATGAAATGAGAGTGAAATCATGTTCGAATTGTGAAGCTAGAGCTTCACCTATTGTTGCTATTTCATGCTTCTTCTTTCTTGGTTTCTTCTGCAAGAAATTCGTGGTATAGTGCCTGTACTCGTGAGAGTGAAAACACTTGATGTTCGACAAGTCCTTATTCTTGCCGCCCTCCTTGCCTTTGGACTTCTTTCCCTTGGATTTATTTTCTTTGCTGACTAATGCAAAGTCCTCTTCCACTTCTTTGGAAGAGGTCCCATCTCTGGTGTTCCACTGAAACTCTTCTTGTACCAAGTCAGACCATAAATTCTCCCACTCTGGTAGCTTCTCCCTCCCATTAACTGAATCCTGGTAACTATGCCATCTCTTGGGAAGTCCTAGAAGTGCTAGGCTTACCAGATCTTCTTCTCCAATAGTAATCCCAACACTTCCAAGCTCATCACGACATTGGGTGAACTTGGTTGAGTACTTCGGAATAGAGTCGTCTTTATCCATCTTGATCTTTTTGAGTTTGTTCTTCAGTGCCAACTTCCTGTGGTCACTATTATTTTGAAACAGGTCTATTAATGCCTTCCACATTGCCAATGGAGTTTCCTTACCGTGGAGATTTGAGACAATGTGATCTTGAACTCCTTATAGGATAATCCTTCTTGCTTTTACCACACACTTTCTCCATTCATCCAGATCATTAGCATCAGATGCTGGAGGCTTCAGAATATCATGATCTATGAATTCCTTGAGCCCGTTATCTTCCAACACTACCTCCATCTTGTCATTCCAAGCTATCTAATTCAAGCTGCCCTCCAAGGCATACTCAAGTCTCAAACCGTAGAATGACATATTGCCGACTCTAAAGTATGAACTTGAAAATTCGATTTCACCTGCATAAAAAACTCGAATTCTCCTCTTTTATACTGTCTTCAGCTTTGATACCATGTAGGTTTTTACTGTAGATTCAACAACTTATGTGATATGCTAAAACACAAGACAAGAATCTACTCTACTCTTCAGTGGAAACCAAAATTGATCGATGAAAATAATAATCAGAAAAGGAAGAATATCAATCGCACATAACACAATATTTCTCTGGGTAAAGCAACAACAAAAAACCCTGACTATCTATATTACATTAACCAGAAGATCTGAGAAGAAAATACAATGCTTGTTCAACCCGAACAATTCCTGCACTATTACAATCTAACTCTCTGCCTCACAAGCTAGCTCAAGCCAACACTTAGCCAATTTTGCTGCCTGCCAAGCCCCTACTTCCTTACGCAATTCCTGAGAGAATTAGACCATATTTAATTGGGAAATCCTCACTCCATAACTGCGCAATCCATCCATAGGCCCTCAACTGATTGCATGCACCATTTGTACATTTCGGAAAATTATACAACTGATAGTACACTGTCCCTGAACTCTAATCTCAACCGAGTCTTCCTCTGAACTGACATGCATGAGTTATTTTTGAGTAAATTATAAGTTATTTTATTGATCAATGCATGTGAATTAAATCCAATTTAATTCACTTGACCACTCACTAGTTCTTTCAACATTTAGAACTAGTTTAACTGAATTTAACTCAACTAAACTAAATTAAATAATTACAACTCAATAAGAACTCAACTTGGTCCCCTGAAATTTAGGGATCACTCTACATGACTCTAGATAGACTTCCAACTCGAATTTAATGAGCCAACTAAGTCAACTTAACTTGGTGTTGTTATGAGAATAGAATTACAATTTAATTCCCATTTTAATTCAAGGACAAATTAAATTAGAATTTCTAGATGTTATTTTTAACATTTCTTGTTGCTATTTTCAATAGTAAGATAGGAAAAAAGACCTATAGTGATCTCCACAATAGACTTCAAAATGTCTACAAGGAACTTCCCGAAGGTAACCTACCCACCAAGGGTTAGCTCAACCAATTGTTCTCAATGTTTCCAAGCATTATTGAATTACTGCAAAACCCAGAAGCAAATGTGGGTGGAAAATGTAGTTAAAACACTCACCTCATGTGTATATTTTTTAATATGAATTGTAAATGCCCTTTCGAGACCAAGATATTCTATTTTTACAATTTGCCTTTGCTTATCCACTAGGAGATCCTGAGGCTTCAAGACCCTACACACCTAAATCACTAAGGAAGGTAAAGCACTAAAAATATGCAAAACCACTTTAACAAAAAAAACATAAAGGAAATACAGATGTGAGCACCTATGCATTATGCCATGGTTGTGGTAGTAAGCAACCCCTGGCACAACTGGTACATGAAGCTCTGCAATTCATCCAAAATCATAATCAACTAAATGACAAGCACAACCCAAAAAATGCCCAAAATCATGGAACCTCGCACGTAACAAATACCAAGCATGTAGAAACTATTAAATATGTAAATATAATTATAGTGGATAATATACTAATTTTTGTGATTGATACATAGTTAGGAAATTATGTGCCTCGACAAACTATATCTAAAGTTCTCTTACGCAGAAATCTTGAAAATAATTTGAACAAGGAACCTTCGAGTTTTTCAATATCGAGAAACCCTAGAAGGAGTTAACACACACACACACACAAATAAAAACCATTAGAAAATCCGTGAGGGGAGCTCCAAAAAACCATTAACAAGAGTAAATAATAAATCAAATATATATGAGTGGAGGGTATGATGCTCTGGGAGTCCAGGTTCGAATCTGTCTGAGTTTGGGCCAAGTTGTTTTCAGGCTGCAATCCCATGGCATAAAATGCATGGAAGGAAGATGGTTTTCCCACCTCATGAACGTATCAATGCCTTGGATGGATTCAATCATAGGACTTGACATGGTGGCGGTTCACTTGGATGCTCCATACCTCCTCCATACACAAACAAGATAACCTGGGGAAGATCTATATGAAATTGATCAGTCTACATTTGATATTTGGAATTCTTCTCAAACTTGGATCAAATCAGAATTGGAACAAACACAAAAAATAATAATTGTTCTACATATGATATTTGGGATTCTTCTCAAACCTAAATTGAGTCAGCCATTGAACATACCCATTTTTCCTAGAGCATCCAAATCTGCAGCTAGGCTAACTTCAACTTCTTGTCTTGGAAATCCTTTCAATTTGGGCTTGTGTGGGAGCTCATCCATGAACATCTGAAGAGAGGTCGCTATTTCGATATTGATTTCAGTATTCAGTCCATGTGTCGAGATAGTGTAAATGTTGCAGCTGATATTGGGCACAACAAGGGCGACATATGACAACAGTTGGTAGACAGGTGTATACAGAAGGAAGAGTAACATAGTAGGGCAATCAACGACAAAAAATAATCAAATCATCTAACACAAGATCGACAACGAAAGTGGTAGCGAGAGGGGAATTCTTCCGAAAATGAATGCCTTATGACGTTATTAACTTCTAATTGGCTTTGTTACAATACCATGGGCCAATAACATGGCTTATCAATGCCACATGCCCAAAAACCATAACTCATTTCAAAATAAAAATATTTTATAAATATTTTATTTTAATTTATTTTTATAACTTTTTAAAAATTAAAACTTAATACTTACAATATAATAAGATTCTTAACCATGGATATTCACCCTCATTTACCATGGGTATTATTAAATTACAAATAGAGTTTGTTACAATATCATGAGTTGGTACCATGGCTTATCAATACCATTTGCCCAAAAACCATATATAAACTAGTTGTCTTTAAGTGTAACTTTTTGGAAAGTTTTCCAATTTATTTTCCTATCTAATTTGTTTAGAATCCAACAGGGATTCATTGAAATCACAAATTTGACAAGTGAACTCTTCACAATTGAAGTGCCCCAAAAGTTTTTGAGGGCGATGAATCCATATATGCATTAAAAAAACCAGTTTAAACAACACAAATCAATATTTGGCCACAAATTTTTTCGCCAAATTTAATCAAACGAAAACTCCAAAAAGTCGCACTTAAAGACTACTCCATATAGAAATATTTTATTTTATAACATTTTCTAAATTAAATCCAAAAACAAAAAGTTATGGGGGAGATGTTGTAGAAATAAAAATGAAATTAAATTAAAATTAAAAAGAAAAATTAACAAGTCTAATATGCAGCGTTGTTGCAAGTTATTGATGGCAGAAGTCTCACACACACACACACACACACACATATAATTAGTGTTTAAAATAATTTTTAAAACTTTATTAACTCCAAATTAATAGAGCAATGAATGAATTTTATTAAAATTGTAGAAATATAGAAAATTTATAGTTATTAACATTTTACTATGTGAGAGTTTTAACATATTTTGAGATTCTTTTGCAACTAGTAGACATATGGTGAAAATAAATGTGATTAGAAATTCCTTTACAATCGTTCGACAGCAATGGTGAGAATAACTACGATTATTACTATAATATGCTATAAGAAGAACATGTATAAGAAGAACATGTATTATTGCAATTATTATAATATAACATAGGTTAAACATGAAGAACATGCATAAAACAATTAAGTAAATAAATAAAGTGGCAATCATTTTTATTCAAAAAAAAATTGAGTGGGTCAAAGAGTCAAGATTGTTGAATTAATAGTGGTGGTTTGGAGTATAATATATTTTCAACTTCGGAGTGTGCATTGTGCTCTACAACAAATATTGTTGGTTGAAATGAAGTGGCATGATGAGAGCACATAGTGTGAGTAGGTGTGAGGAATGATAGGACAATAATAACCAAATAAAATTACTTAGCAAATGGAAATTTGCAAAGTACACGTAAATGGGCTCTTATGTGAAAAGTAGTTAGTAGTCATAAAGTCTTGACATATGTGCTCTACAACAAATAATGTTGGTTGAAATGAAGGGGCATGATGAGAGTACATAGTGTGAGTAGGTGTCAGGAATGATGAGACAATAATAACCAAATAAAATTACTTAGCAAATGGAAATTTGCAAAGTACATGTAAATGGGCTCTTATGTGAAAAGTAGTTAGTAATCATAAAGTCTTGACATAGACCTAGGTGATAGGGAGAAGAGCATATAGGTTTGAAATAAAGTTTAAAAGAAAGATAACTAAATAAGGTTTTCAGGAATAAAGTTTAAAAGAAAGATTGTTAAATAAACTTGACTTTGTAAAAAAATCGATATTAATAACTCATAATAAAAGTTTCAATCAATATTACTGCAATCCATGATATTACATAGTTAAAGCATCTAAAAAGATTTATATTATATCCTTTCTCGATTTCCTATGCACATTGACTCATAGTTACATATATGGAACATATAAATGTTGAGAACTCAATTGAAAAGACGTGTACACACCAATTCTCTTTGATTTCTCCTTCTCCTTCTCCATGTAGTAGTTAAGATGTATACCACTAAATCCCTCTTTGGTTCGTTCATGTAAGATTTCTAAATTTTGAAAATTAAGAATTTACCTCTAACATTGCAGACAGTGAAATTTAGGAACATAACTTATTAATTAAATTCATTATAAATACCTGTTTTAACCTCCTCCAATTTCACCGTGGTTACCAAATGACCGAAACCTCCTAGCCAAACTGGACACAATTTGTGTGCCCATCTCCAAAATACTTCCAATTTGAAGTAACCATCTCTAAAATACTTCCAATCTGTGTACCCATCTCCAAACTACTTCCAATTTGAAGTAACCATCTCCAAAATACTTCCAATTTGAAGTAATTTGCCCCCGTGCCCAAAAGCTTCAAGAATAATTGCTCAAATCTCCAATTTTGAATTCCACCCCTTCAAATTCGAATTCAAGAATAATTGCTCAAATCTCCAATTTTGAATTCCACTCCTTCAAATTCGAATTCTAATCTTCATCGCTCTTGAGAGTTTAAATTTAGAGCTTCAAGAATAATTGCTCAAATCTTCAATTTTGAATTCCACTCCTTCAAATAAATTTAGAGCTTCAAGAATAATTGCTCAAATCTCCAATTTTGAATTCCACTCCTTCAAATTCGAATTCAAGAATAATTGCTCAAATCTCCACCGCTCTCTTGAGAGTTTTACTTTAATTTTTTTTTTTTAGTAGATAAGCACCCACGAGATTTGAACCAGTGACCTATCACAAGGAGTGCCTTAACAGTGCACCCATTCACTATCAATCCAAAGGCCCATGGGCATAAGTACATTTACTTTAATATGTCTATAATATCTGAATTAAATTTATAAACTTTAATTTTAATATTTGAATAAAGTAATATATATATATATATATATATATATATATATATATATATAACTTTAATATTATCATGATGGAGAATATTAATTTTATTCATTAATCTTATATTCATTATGCATATTCGAAGTCTCAATTTTTAAATATTATCTTTTTTCTTAATTATTTTAAGTACTTAAATTTTTCATTATTTATTTAAACATTTTTTTCTTAATTATTTAATAAATATTAGTGCAAAGTATCACTGTATGCGTATATAGCTATCATATACATTATCTTATACATACTAATACCTTTTTTTGGGTCTATAAATCGAAAATCTATCATTACCTTTTCATTACAACTTTAACATTTATGGTTAAGACAATAACACTCGCTTCATGATTACATATATATATTAAAAACAAAATCAAAATCATTTCATGATATTCGTAGTTTAAATATATATAATAAAAACAAAATCAAAATCATTTTCATGATATTCCTGGTTTAAAAAATATGCCCTTCCGCCCCCATCCACACCATCTATAGTTCCTGCTTCTCGCAGCAGACATGCCGTGACATGGAAAAGCACTCATCCACCAGATTCCCTTCTTTGTCCTCTTGCCGCATCCCGAACATATTCAACTACAGCCCAGTATGAGTTCCGCGGTTGAATCTCCAGTATGAGTTCTGCGGTTGCATCTCCAGCAATGGCCGCAATATCGACAGGGTTTCACACTTCGCATTTAAATAAAATTTGCCCTTCGAAATGCTATATTCATAGACCACTTCACACCGTTCGTTACCATCACAAATATTTTATCAAAGATCCATCTCTTTCCACACTAATGATCAGAATGAGCAGAAGAAATAGCGCTGAAAACAACTCGAGGGGAGAAAACCTATTTGGGGATGCAGAGGAACCTGCGATTACAACTGGGGCATCCAGTGACGCGACAGCAATTTCACCGTCAATATTTCATTTTCTGAATGCAGCGGTTAGTGCTGCTACCATTGTCTTCCATTTCTTTTTCGTTGTAGTTTCAGTCGATTTCTTTTTCATTCGAAGAATACGCATCTTTTCATCCATTGCATGGAAATTATTATATCAAATTTTATTATGGAAAGTTGAATTTAATATCCCATTTATGAAATTGAATTTCCCCGATTTCTGTGGGAAAGATCTTAATTTTATCTTCTTACCATTCTATCCAAAATAAACCTACCCAAAATAAATCCAATAAGCTTACTTATCCGTTGAAGTTCTGGGTCTGATCTCTCTGTGCTGTATTAATTTTAAGTTTAGGGTTTTGTTTTTTTTTTTTTATCAGTTTTTTAGCTTACTTATCCGTGGAAGTTTTGGGTTTGATCTCTCTGTGCTGTATGAATTTTAAGTTAGGGTTTGTTTTTTATCCGTTTTTTTGCTTAAAAATTAAAATGAGGTATTAATTTTAAGTTAGGGTTTGTTTTTTCATCCGTTTTTTTAGCTTAAAAATTAAAATGAGGTTGCCGATATCAAATTAGTTTAAAAATTAAAAATGAGGTTATTACAACCATATTTATCTTGAAATGATATTATACATTATAACTCATCATATCAATAATAAATTTAAAATTTAAATCTGAAGTGGAAAAAATTCCCAACCATAGCCATAATCCCCCAGTTGACAATGTTCCAATCTCTACTGTGGTATTACTTATCCCAATTGACAATGTTACCATCTCTACTGTGGTATTACTAGTACTAGTTTAGATTCATTTAGTCCTGGTTTCTGATCTCCGCTCCGCTGTGTTAGTACTTGTTTAAATTTATTGACAATGTTCCAATCTCTACTGTGGTATTACTTATCCCAATTGACAATGTTACCATCTCTACTGTGGTATTACTAGTACTAGTTTAGATTCATTTAGTCCTGGTTTCTGATCTCCGCTCTGCTGTGTTAGTACTTGTTTAAATTTATTGACAATGTTCCAATCTCTACTGTGGTATTACTTATCCCAATTGACAATGTTACCATCTCTACTGTGGTATTACTAGTACTAGTTTAGATTTATTTAGTCCTGGTTCTGATCTCCGCTCCGCTGTGTCAGTACTTGTTTAAATTTATTGAGAGGGATTGAATCTCTCTAAGAACACAAATCTTTTACTACATAAATTTTCATCTCTGAGATTTAATCATCTTGACTTTGAAGCAGATTTAATCATTTCAACTTTGATAAAGATGGATTTCAAATTCTTGAAAATAAAATTTAGATAAACCGTTTATAATTTGCCATATATATTCATTAACAGTGCAAGCGTTAGGCCTTCAAGTTTATCTTTGCCTTTTAATGTTAATCTTCATTTCTGATTGCAGCTGAAATGGGTTTACGTCATAATCATAGCTAGTACCATAGGTCGGACACAAAATCCACAGGTCACTTGGGCTGTCATGGGCATCATCGTCAGTGCCCATATGTCAAAATTTTTGAAAGTCTTGTTCAACCAGAGACGGCCGTCTACAGCATCTGGCATACGGGAAGATCCAGGGATGCCATCTTCACATGCTTATACACTTCTATATACTACTGTGTACAATGCTATAGCTTGTAAGTATATTTTTGACAATATTGTTAGTCTGTTACACAATTTTAAAACTATATTTACTCTGTTACATAATTTTAAAACTATATTTACTCTGTTACATGGTTTTTGAACTATGCTTGTAAGTATATTTTTAACAACATTGTTAATCTGTTACATAGTTTTAAAACTATATTTACTCTGTTACATAGTTTTAGAACTATATTATTAAAATCTCTACGGATTTGGATTCTTACTGGATTTGAAAATGCACCGAATCATACATTAAAAAACAACATTACCCAACTATATTATTAAAAGCTCTACAGGTTTTGGATTATTACTAGATTTGAGTATTATTACTAGATTTGAAAATGAACTGAATCATACATCATAAAAATATTGACCATTCAAAATTCCAACCCATGTTATTCTTAGTTACATCCAGTTCCAATGGTAATCTTTAGAATTGGCTAGATTGAGCACTCTACGCTTTTCCAATCTAGTAAGAGGACTCTTCAACCTGCACCCTTCTGTGATATGTTATATTTTATCCTTCTGTGATATTATATTTTATCTTTGGTTAAAGTGACATTGATTTCTCAGAAAAGGGGTTGATTGACCCTGGGATGTATGTTTTTGTTTGACATTTTTTTATTTAGATGTGTTTAATATAGGTAAATAGTAATAACAAAAATTATAACATCATAAATAATAATTGGGGTATAGGTTTATCTTATGAAGTTTAAATAAATTTTATAATTGGGAAAATTGGTTAAAGATAATAAATAAATTTTAATATATCACAAATTAAATGTTAATGGAAGTATTTTTAGAGGTAGTGATTCTTTTATTAACCTTAAATTATTTTTCTTGAAATAATTTTACATCAACATAGATCCATCTTAACTCTCCATTTACCAAGTTTTAAGAGAGATCAAATCTCACAAAATGCAAACCTTTTTTTGAGTGTACAACTTAAGGAAAGTTTGCACCTTGAGAGAATTGGTTCTTCTTGGCACTTGGTAGATCTTGGGTTGAAATAAATCAATGCTGATTCTTAATAATATTATTTGTATTTATATAAATTTCACATTTTTATATATAGAAATATTTGTATTTTTAATTTTAGTAAAATTCTCATAATGCATATGACTTTTTAGCCTTGACGGTTGATCCGGATTGGATCCAAGAAGAATAATCAAAGTACCATGACTGTATTAGATTGGGACAAACTTTGAATTCAAGAGCACAAAGCGATCAGAAAAACCTCTGAACAGTGGCAATTGGCAGCCAGCGTGGAACGACGAGGATCTGGGTTAAAGCGCGCTGATCGAGGCCCATGGAGACTGCGCACGAGGCGAAACTAGCACCTGGGAAGCCCGGATCGAGAAAAAGAGGTAGTTTCTGGGCAAAACCCTTCGAAATGGAAAGGCCCCGAGTGCTTGGTCGCATGGAAGCCGGGAAAACCGTGGAAAAAAGCGCAAAAAGCTAAAGGCAGGACCCGCGCTCCAGAAATCGATGGTATGTATTGGGGGCACCCTTGGGCGGTAAGCGGATTTGGCTGAAACCTAGCGATTCCATTCAGCGCCCGACGCGTGGCAAGCAGAGGAGAGAGAAAACCGCCGCTCATCGCACGCTAACAGTCGAGCAAGTCAACCGCGCGAAATGAGCGAATGGCGTCGGATCTGGACTCTCTAGATCTAACGGCTGAGAATGCGCCCGATGAAAGAACTGGATTTGACAGGGGAATAAGCTGAGATTTACGAGGATTTGAGGTCCGATTTGATCGCCGAGGTGGCAGATGACTTATCCCGCGATGTAACTGAAGAACCGAACCGACGAGGAAGAGTTGGCGCAGTTGGCAAGAGGACAAGTGGCCACTCCCTGTGAGCTGTTGAGGATGACACCAAGACAGGGAACTCCAAGCGAGCAGCAGCAGGTGATCCGGATCTTGGGAGGAGGCTCCCAAGATCTAAAAGATTGAAATGGATCTTGGGGGAAGAGACCCCTAAGATCTGAAAACTTGTATTGCCAGAAGAAAAATAAGGAGAATGCTCAATAAACAAAAGCACAAAGAAACTTTTATTTAAAATAGTAATGGAAATAAACCAGTTAGGGCGATGGTAGCTTATCTCTGAGAAGAGATGTGGCGGCTACATCCCTCTGAACTGTAAAGGCTACATTGTGGCGGACAACCTGTCCTTTTACAAAATGTGACTTGTTACTTATAGTATTTTTCAGTTACAATACCACGGGTCAATTCCATGGGTGAATGAATACCATGGGTGGATTTTACAATACCACGGGCGGATGCCATTTACAATACCATGGGTAAATTTCATGGGTCGATGAATAATATGGGTGGATGAGTACCATGGGTGGATTTTACAATACCACGGGCGGATGCCATTTACAATACCATGGGTAAATTCCATGGATCGATGAATAATATGGGTGGATGAGTACCATGGGTTGATGCCATTTTCCATTCGGATCATTCCTCCCTCCTTAAGAAGCAATGGTCCCCATTGCGTAAAGTTCCCTCCTGCGAAGCCTTTGTGGAATATGAAAAGCCACTGAAGATAAGGGTTTTATGTGGTTAACCCAAAACCTTGATAAACGAAGATCCGAGGATAGAGATACCCTGTAATGCTTGTGACCAACTGTGATTCTGACAGTGTGCGGCCTAGCAAATGGACTTCGATGACAAGGATTTTATGTGATTGACCCATAACCATGATGTTGGTTGCAAATGAAGTAGCAGGTGCCTACATAGCCTGGGGTGGGAGGGCACGTCTCCAAATAACCCAAGCCGAATGCTGCTATGTTGAAACTGATGAATGTGAAGCAGGTGCCTACTAAAGTGGGGTGGGAAGGCACGTCTCCAATGGAAACCCACTCCGAATGCTGCTCCAAAGTTAAAATGGACATAACTCGGCCAATATAACTCAAAATATTTATTATAACCTATTTTTAGAAGCAGAAGGATCATTTTGCATCTTCCCATGAGTTGGAAATCCCTATTTGGACACTCTGAGATCTCAGATTCGCGCTGCAACAGTTCCGCTGACACAAAAATTCTCATAAAATAGCTGATTTTAAATCAGCGATATCTCCCACATCCGAACTCTGATTCGACTCATTTTTTTTTTGAAATTGAGTGATTTTTCGAGAGGAATCCAGATCTGGTATTTGTTTTTGTAAATTTTGTACCAAATGTTTCAGATTTGATTTGCAAAGTCGCCGCCCAAAAAAAATTCCTGCAAAAAAATGAAAAAAGAAAAATTCTTCCTGCTTGACCCAAGAAAGTGCTCTGTGGAGGTTGTAGTACATGCCTGAAGTTTGTTGAATATTGCTGCAAAATTTGAAACTAAAATATGCATCAAACCCTCATTCCCATGGAATCATAACCTGCTCTGATACCACTGATCCGGATCTTGGGAGGAGGCCCCTAAGATCTAAAAGATTGAAATGGATCTTGGGGGAAGAGACCCCCAAGATCTGAAAACTTGTATTGCCAAAAGAAAAATAAGGAGAATGCCTAATAAACAAAAACACAAAGAAACTTTTATTTAAAATAGTAATGGAAATAAATCAGCTAGGGCGATGGTAGCTTATCTCTGAGAAGAAATGTGGCGGCTATATGCCTCTGAATTGTAAATGCTACATTGTGGCGGACAACCTGTCCTTTTACAAAATGTGACTTGTTACTTATAGTATTTTTCAGTTACAATACCACGGGTCAATTCCATGGGTGAATGAATACCATGGGTGGATTTTACAATACCACGGGCGGATGCCATTTACAATACCATGGGTAAATTTCATGGGTCGATGAATAATATGAGTGGATGAGTACCATGGGTGGATTTTACAATACCACGGGCGGATGCCATTTACAATACCATGGGTAAATTCCATAGATCGATGAATAATATGGGTGGATGAGTACCATGGGTTGATGCCATTTTCCATTCGGATCAACAGGCGACCCGATGGAGGAAGAAGATGAATCAAACAGCCATGAGATCGACTGGCTTTAAAGCTATGAATAGAGAACTTAAAAAGACACCAAGAGAGGATGCCGAGAGGAAGAATCAGAGAGAAGAAGACAACGACAGAGAAAAGAAGAGACAGTGAAGCAAAAAGCAGAAAGACAGAGGGCTGAGCTGACCACAGGCAGTGTCGAGCACCAGAGAGCTTGAGAGGTTCAAGCCATCCCTGAGAGAATCTATCAGGACTGAGCACCACATTGAGCTCCTTCCATTAAAGACCAGAAATGTCAAGAGCGGGTAAGGAAAAGAGTCTATGAACTCTAGTGGCTTGGGGAATCCAAGAACCACCTTGCCAAGCAAATTCTGTTTCAGGAGACTCATATTGAGCTCCTCCATTGTAATTCTCTGCTTTAAGACACAATAAAAGAGGGCCACCACTGAAAGCTAGACCAGAGACATAGTGTTGGAGGATAGGGTGAACTCCTTATTAATTGTTGTGTTTTTGTATTTGCTTATTGTATTTCTCTGTTGTTTTCCATTTCCCAGTGTCTGTGTATTTTGTAATCTGATCGATCCGTTGCCTAAAATAACATAGACACACACCAGCACATGAGTCTGTAATACCTTCATTCAATAATTCTTTAACTGAGATCACTCAAAGGGTGATTTTCAGATCAAGTGGTATCAGAGCTTTAGGCTGTTAAGGTTAGACAAGCTTGTGTTGGTTTAGCTGTGAATGCTCACTAGATCAAAGCTCAAATTAGGAGAAGGAGAGTTGGTCGAAACTAATCCTGAAATTGGGAGAGTCTATCCTCGGAAGACAATGTCAGAGGAAGGTCCTATGGGTCCAGACCCTCAATTCATAGAAAGTTTCCTAGCCATAAAGTCCATGGTAGAAGAAATGTATAAAGACTTTAGAAAACACAAGGATGAAGATTCATCAGGCTCTAAACAAGACAAAGGAGAAGATGAATCACATTTCCATGACCACTCAAAAGGAAAAGGGAAAGAGGAAAGCTTTCTCACACCTCCTAATAGCCCTGTACATAACAAGAAAGCATCTTTGATCAAGCTAGATGTTAAATTTGATTTGCCTATATATGATGGAGAGCTAAATGCAGAAAAGTTGGACAATTGGATTAGACAAATTAATGTTTATTGTAGAGTACAGAACATCGACTCAGACAAGAGCAAGATTCAGCTAGCAAGCCTACGCCTAGGAGGCACTGCCTTGGTTTGGTGGGAAGGCAGAATCCAAGCTGACCTGAAAAGACATGGTAAGACTATCTCTGTTTGTAGCGAATTTGTTTCTGCAATAAAAAAACAGTTCTATCCATTGGCCTACATGTAACAAGCCATGATGAGTTGGCAAACTCTTCGGCAGTTGAAAGGGAAAAGTGTGCAAGGGTACACTCAAGAATTTAGAAAGAGAGCACTGATTCTAGGAATCTCATTAGACTCACCAGAGACTCTGTTGAAGTACATTGGTGGTCTACACAGCTACATGAGGCACACCATCCTCATGTTCAATCCCACTAGTATAGATGAGGTATCTGTACAAGCTACTCATCTAGAAGCTAGAGGAAAGAATGGAAATCTAGAAGTTGGGGGACCATCCCAACCCACTGCAAGCAAGAGCAAGGAGAAAAGAAAGCAGAAGTGGAAAGCAAGGAAGGCTAACACTGCACAGAAAAGCAAGGCTTCATGCACTCACTGTAAAAAGGATGGGCATGATGATGATCATTATTGGATTCTGAATCCAGAGCTGAGACCTAAGAAGTTCGAGGGCAAGAAGAAGAAGACTGCTGCAACTATTTAGAAAGATTTAGGGTCAGACTTGGGAGATGAAACAACCATTGCAGCCACAGGTATAAAAGGTAAGAATTCTGAAGCATCTACTAGTAATTCTGCACAATCTATTACTGATGAAGAAAATGAGAGAAAAAGACGTGAGCTTTTCCATATTCGAGTTATTTCCAGACATCAAAAGATTGATACTTTGTTTAATAGTGGCTCACAAGTAAATTTAATTTCTGAAGCAATTGTAAAGAAATTGGGATTGTCAACTACACCTTACAAGAAACCATACCCATTAGGATGGTTGAATGATAAAGCACAACTACAAGTGACTAGATAGTGCAAACTCAAGTTTTCTTTTGGGTCAGCATTTGTAGATGAGGTTGAGTTAGACATAATTCCTTATATGTGGAATTGTTTTAGGAAGTCCTTACTTGTATAATAGAAAAGCTATTTTCTATAGAGCTGAGAATAAGTATCTACTTGTTAAAGATGGAATCTAATAATTTGTAAGAGCTCATAAGCTCAAGAATAATTATACTCTCATAAACTCAGGGCAGATGAAAAGAATGATAAATTCATGCAAACAATTCTTACTGATGGTTATAAAGGAAAAGAAACCTGAAAAAACCAATGTATTTGAGGGCTGTAATGCTAAACAACAAGCTGATTTAGAAAATGTTGTTTCAGAGTACGATATCTTGTTTCAAGAACCTAAAGGTCTGCCACCCAAAAAGGAAATAGTACATGATATTATTTTGCAGCAAGATGCTCCATTGCCTAACATTGGAATGTACAAGTTGTTTGCTTTAGAGAATGCTGAAATTAAGAAGCAGGTGCAGGAGTTGCTTGAGAATGGGTTCATCAGGCCTAGCACATCACCATGTGGGTCACCAATCGTTTTGGTGAGAAATAAAGATGGCTCGTGGAGAATGTGCATTGACTACCGAGCATTGAATAAGATAACAATAAAAAATCGTTATCCCCTTCCTCGCATAGATGATCTTTTAGATCAATTGAAAGAAGCTGTTTATTTCACCAAGCTAGATTTACACAGTGGATACCATCAGGTCAGAGTGGCAGAACAAGATGCATGGAAGACTGCTTTCAAGACAAAGCAGGGATTGTATGAGTGGCTGGTTATGCCTTTTGGCTTAACTAATGCTCCTGCTACTTTCATGAGATTAGTGAATGATGTACTTGTTAGCTCTGCTACATACTTAAGCATTTGGAGGACCAAATATCAGCTCGGCCATGTGTTTATGTAGAAAAGGCAGATCGCAACAGTCTTTTCTTCCCTTCCCCTTCATTTTCCTTATACTCCATAGCCCCGCCATCTCTATTTTTCCTCCTGAAACCTCTCCATTCCCCGTTTAAACCCTCCGAAACCTAACAAAGCCCCTGTTTAGCCCCTAGTCCTTAATCGCGAAGCGCAAAACTTCCATAAGACCCTACCATATAACCTTGGCGCTTTCATTCCCCATCGCAGCCGTTGATTTGCCGCATCCCGATCTAACGGTCTCCGTTGCTTTTCCCGCTCGTTAACGCGTTTATCCCTTTCACCGTCTGATCGTTCCTTCCGCATGATTTGACAGCATACGCTACTCCCGATCCCGCGAATTGCCCGCGCATTAACCCGCGGGGAAAGCGGTTTTCCGCCGGTCACATCTGCCACGCGTCATCGCCTGAATGGGATCGCGCGGGTTTGTACGATTACCGCCCATCCTCCGTAAGCGGTGCGATACATACCACTTACCGCTTAAGCCTGATTCCCTGCTCGCTATCGTCCGTGCACCTTATCCGCCCGATAGCCGTCGGATCTGTCTACCCGCGATCCGATGGCTCACGGTTGTCCATTCCTGTTTCCGCCCGATTCCGCAAAATGATCTCCGCCGTTCATCTGTTGGATCCAATGGCCGATATTTGTTCCCGTCTTGCCCATGCCCCCGCCATACTGTCCGTGCCACCCTTGACTGTTCTGTGCTGCCAAAGGACGAAGGCGATCATCTACCAGCCCTCTGCGCAGTTAATCTTCAACTACTGCATTCAACGCATTGTACACCCGAGAGAAAGAAGGACGACGCCAAAGAAGAAACTTACATTCAACAGTTAAGAAATTTCATCCTTTATGACACTTCAACTGCTCGAGGAGTACAACAGAGTACCAGAGAATGTCAAATTCATTCATTGAAGTAGCAGAGGCCCATTTTAGATAGTTAATGTGGTTGGTGGTCCATTATGACCCCTCCACGCATAGAGTAGCAGAGCATTTTTGTAAACAAACTCTATATATACCCAGAAACCAGATGTAATGAAGGTTGATGGTTGTTGTTTTGATGTAAGGTTCAACTTCTGGAGACTGTAACTACTGTGATACTTGCAGCGTTTGGTCTTCATTTTCAGCTAATACAAGCTTCTTTTGCTGTTAATTACTCACTTTCCATTTCTACTCTGTTCTAGGCTGTGCCTGTTATGTATTTTTCATGTGCTCTTGATGTTTAGCATTAGAGGGGCTGTCATCCCACCTCTGTGTTAGAATCTAGTATGTATCATTGAATGTGCTATGCAGGTTTTTGTTTACTTAGTGCCAGAGCTGTCATCCTGTCTGTGCATTAGGAAATAGATTTGCAGACCGCTTTACTGGTTGCAGCCGACCATCACATGGTCTTGTGCATCTGTTGGTGTGGTCAATATTCTCCATGTTCACTTAATCCTCAAACTGTGAGTAATTGGTGGTCTAAAGCCTTGTAGTTTGGGGGTGTTCACCCATGTCTGGAGTTAAGCATAGTAGAAGTGGTTATCTGGCTTGAATATGCATCATTCCTTCCATTCATCCATTTCCAACATTTTGTTGAGTTCGTAATGTTCCCGAGCATCTCCGAGATACAACCTAGGAGAGTTTCTTGGGGTGATAACAGTACTCAGACCTTTTCTTGATGATTTTGTTATTGTGTATCTGGATGACATTATGATTTTTAGTAAAACGTGGGAAGAACACTTAAAGCATGTTAAGTAGACACTAGATGTTTTGAAAAGAGAAAAACTTCATGTTAAACTCTCAAAATGTGAATTTGGCAAAACATCTCTAAATTATTTGGGTCATATAGTAGAGGGTGGTGAATTGAAGATAGATCCCTCTAAAGTGGCAGTCATTGTGAACTGGCCTAAACCCAAGTCTGCTACAGAAGTGAGAAGCTTCTTAGGGGCAACACAGTATTGGAGGAAGTTCATTTCTAACTTTTCCTCAATTGCAGCTCCTTTACATGCTTTAACAGGATTGAACAAGGTGTTTCAGTGGGGAGGCAAATATCAGAAAGCCTTCGACACCTTGAAAGAAAAGATTAGTACAACACCTATATTAGCATTGTCTAATCTGCAAAGACCATTTGAGATCCAAATAGATGCAAGTGACTATGCCATGGGAGCAGTGTTGACACAGCACGACAAACCCATATGTTATCATTCTGAGACTTGTAATCCTGCAGTAGTTAACTATCCTACATATGATAAAGAATTGTATGCATTAGTTCAGAGTGTGAAAAAGTGGAAACATTACTTAATGGGCAAAGAGACAGTAATACATACTGATCATTAATCACTTCAATATCTACACTCCCAAACTAAGTTGCAGCAATCAAGACACTATAGATGGATGGGTTTTCTACAACATTTTCATTTAGTCATCAGATATAAAAAGGGCATGCACAATAAAGTTGCAGACATGTTATCTAGACCCATTATAAATGCATATACTATACTTAAGCATAATTCTATGCTACTTGAAAGCTACATTGAACAATATGCTCAAGATATAGATTTTAAAGATGTATATGCAACTTTGAGTCAAGGTAAACAGGTAGAAGAATTGGATTATCATGTAAAGGACCAACTCTATACCATTGTGGGAAACTCTGAATTCCACAAACTGAGAGAGTAAAGATAATTAGAGAAGCACACACTTATATGATATCAGGTCACTTTGGGGTAAGTAAAACAGTGGCATAGCTGCAAAGATTTTGTTATTGGCCAAGAATGAATGAGACAATTTCTAGATATGTAATAGGGTGTACCATGTGTGCTAAAAGCAAGCCAGCAACAGAAAACTAGATTTGTACACTCCATTACCAGTACCTTCTCACCCTTGGGAAAGTGTTTCCATGGATTTTGTTGGAGGACTGCTTAAATCTAGGAAAGGTCATGATTATCTATATGTTGTTGTGGATAGGTTCAGCAAGATGTGTATTTTGATACCTTGTAATAAACAGATTACAGCTGAACAAACTGCAAAACTGTTCTTTGAACATGTATGGGTTCATTTTGGATTACCCACTTCCATTGTATTTGATCGAGACACCCGATTTGTGGTGAAGTTTTGGTCAAGTCTGTGGGAACTGATGGACACCAAACTGAAGAAGAGCATAGCTTTTCATCCACAAACTGATGGCCAGATAGAAGTAATTAATAGGACAGTGATCCAGTTACTCAGAGGATATTGCAACAAACATCCTAAGCTTTGGGATGAACATTTGTGTTATGTGCAGCATGCTTACAACAGAGCAAAACATTCTTCTACACAAAGATCTCCTTTTGAGACCTGTTTTGGTTTCACACCAAGGTCTCCTTTGGATTTTGTCTTTGGTAAAGATACCACAGTTGAGGGACAGGGCAACTAGGTTCATTGAACAAATCCAGGAGATCCACCAGGCAGTACAGGAACAGCTGGAAAAGAGCCAAGCCAAATACAAGGCTAGGCATGACAAGCATCAGATGGAGCATAGTTTCCAAGTTGGTGACCAAGTCTGGCTGTATATCAGCAAGGACAGGATGCAAGGTGAAGGTAAAAAGCTAAAGCCCATTAGGTATGGACCTTTCAAAATACTTGAGAAGATTGGTGAAAATGCTTTTCGCCTTGATCTACCAGCTTACATGCACATCTACTCAGTTGTAAATGCAGATTGCTTGAGATTGTTTGAACCCTCTCTAATTGAGGATCCCGAAGAGCAGAGTCAATTGCCTTCTATTGATGACCTGTTACCTGAATATCTTAATGAATTGTAGGAAGACACAGTTCTGGACAAGAAGGTGAGGACGACGCGTAGAGGAGATGTTGAGTACCTCAGAATAGAACTCAAGGGTTCAAAGCCGAGCAATGTAAAGTGGATTGAGATTGGACAAGTGAGACAACAGTACCCTCACTTAGTCAATGCTTGAAAACCAACTTTTGGTGGTCCAAAAGCTTTTCAGTGGGGAGGCCGTGATCTGAATTGGATCCATGAAGAATAATCAAAGTTGACTGTATCAAATCAGGACAAACCTCGAATTCAAGAGCATAAAGCGATCAGAAAAACCTTTGAATAGTGGCAGTTGGCAGCCAGCGTGGAACAACGAGGACCTAGGTCAAAGCGTGCTGACTAAGGCCCATGGAGACTGCGCAGGAGGCGAAACTAGCACCTGGGAAGCCCGGATCGGGAAAAGGAGGCAGTTTCTGGGCAAAACCCCTCGAAATGGAAAGGCCCCGAGCGCTTGGTCGCATGGAAGCTGGGAAAATTGTGGGAAAAAGCACAAAAGGCTAAAGGCGGGACCCGTGCTCCAGAAACTGGCGGTATGTATCGGGGGCACCCTTGGGCGGTAAGCGGATTTGGCTGAAACCTAGCGATTCCATTCAGCACCCGACGTGTGGCAAGCGGAGGAGAGAGAAATCCACCGCTCATCGCACGCTAACGGTCGAGCAAGTCAACCGCGCGAAATGAGCGAATGGCGTCGGATTTGGAGGCTCCAGATCTAACGGCTGAGAATGTGCCCGATGAAACAATTGGATTTCACAGGGGAATAAGCCGAGATCTACGAGGATTTGAGGTCCGATTTGATCGCCGAGGTGGCAGATGACTTATCCTGCGATGTAATCGAAGAACCAAACCGACGAGGAAGAGCTGGCGCAGTTTGTAAGAGGACAAGTGGCCACTCCCTGTGAGCCGTTGATGATGATGCCAAGACAGGGAACTCCAAGCGAGCAGCAGCAGGCGACCCGACAGAGGAAGAAGAGGAATCAAACAACCATGAGATCGACTGGCTTTAAAGCCATGAATAGAGAACAGAAAAAGACACTAAGAGAGGACACCGAAAGGAAGAATCAGAGAGAAGAAGACAACGACAGAGAAAAGAAGAGACAGTGAAGCAAAAAGTAGAAAGACAGAGGGCCGAGCTAACCACAGGCAGCGTCGAGCACCAAAGAGCTTGAGAGGTTCAAGCCATCCTTGAGAGGATCTGTCAGGACTGAGCACCACATTGGGCTCCTTCCATTAAAGACCAGAAAGGTCAAGAGCGGGTAAGGAAAAGAGTCTGTGCACTCTAGTGGCTTGGGGAATCCAAGAACCACCCTGCCAAGCAAATTCTGTTTCAGGAGACTCATATTGAGCTCCTCCATTGTAATTCTCTGCTTTAAGACACAATAAAAGAAGGCCACCACTGAAAGCTGGACCGGAGACATAGCCCTGGAGGATAGGTGAACTCCTTATTAATTATTGTGTTCTTGTATTTGCTTACTGTATTTCTCCGCTGTTTTCCATTTCTCAGTGTCTTTGTATTTTGCAATCTGATTGATCCGTTGCCTAAAATAACATAGACACACACCAGCACATGAGTCTGTAATACCTTCATTCAATAATTCTTTAACTGAGATCACTCAAAGGGTGATTTTCAAATCAACAGTTAGCGGTTCAATTCTCTTGACACTCTGGCCATGCTACAAAATTACATTTTGCATATACACATCATTGTGTTTTCTGTTGGATGTCATACATTACATTTTGCATATACACATCACTTGTATTCTGTTGGATGTCATAGATTCAACTGTCTTCAACACTAGTCCTTGTAAAATGGGTATTGTTTTTCTTCATGTTCATATTCAGATTTACGTTAAACTTCCAAAATTTTGAAGATATTCTTCACCTCTAAAATTGTTTTAAAAAAAAGTAGTGTACCACTACCATAAATAAATATGAAGGAATAAATATATAGTTTATTGTCTAATTGGAGCAACTGGTATGATTTCATCTATCAATGGCCTGTGATATAACTCGTAAGAAGAGTTTTCCAATTGTTCAGTAATCTGCCATAGGTCTCACTTGAGAGCTAAGCCTTCTTTGGATAAGTTGTCCACTTGAGTTCATACTGTAAATAAATATGAAGGAATGAATATATAGTTTATTGTCTAATATATAGTTCAGAAAGATGAAGAATGACACTGCCCCCACTTTGTTGGTTTTCCTCTTGTGACGCCCCATCAAAATATTCCCATGAAATTGCTTTATCAGGATCTTCTGAAATAATGCATTGAGGAGGGGGAGTGACTTAAAATGTGCCATAATAGTTAGACCTTCCCCGACCACACATAGAGGAAAGATTGCCTTGTTCCAGACCAGCCAACCCCCCAAGAAATGATTAAAGGTAAGGCTTAGAAGTTTCTTGTTATTGGAGAAGAGATCCATCTTCTCGAAGACTTCTACTGTGTTGTCATTCTAGACACAAGCTTGACCTAGAGCCAATTGACAACAATTCCAAACCTTTAGAGTAAAGGGACAACTTATGAAGGGTGAGTAAGTGATTCTTCATTCATTTTGCATAGCGCACACGTGTATAACATCCCAAGTAGGGGCTTTATTGCCTAGAACACACCACATAAAAATGTGTGTTTTTGTTGGACATTTAGCTCGTTAGGCGGTCTTCCACCACCATTTTGGTTCCTCCATTGCTTTGCCCATATTTAGGAAAGCATACCCAAGCTTAGAAGAATAAAAGCCAAATGGGGAGAATATCCATACCAATTCATCTTCTCTATTTGCTATTCTAATATGACCCTCTCAAAGCACTTCCAAATATCCAAGCCAGACTTCCTTGTTTTCAACCTCTATACCCAAATTAGCTGAAGACTTCCATTCCTAGCTCCAACTAGTAGAATTAATTGGATTTTCCAAATGGGAGAGCTTATTAATTCCTCTGTCTCTAAGGAAGTTGATGAGTGGTTGTGGAAGAATATGTCTATTCCTACTTCCAAGTCAAGTATCCACTCCTATCCTCACCCTACTTCTATTTCCTATGCGCCATGCAAGGCTTGAACCTATAAGTTCAAATGAATTTAGAACGACCCTCCAGATGACAAAAATATTTGATCGAGGCTTTTTCTCTCTTCTTATCCAATTTTCGAGCATGTTCAGAGCAATATACTTCTGAGTGACAATCATGGTTCAGAGGCTTCGTGTGGTCAGAAGCCTCCATCCACATTTTGTAGCCAAGGATTTGGAGAATAGAAAAATATTTTTTAACCCCCAACCTCCAAGAATTTTTGGTGCGACTATCTGTTCCCATTTAACTCAAGGGAGAATAGATTGTTCTTGATGACCAACCCATAAGAACTTGAAGCATAGTCTTCTTGCCTTTTCCAAAATACACTTGGGGATCCAAGCTAGTGACATCTAATAGACTGGAATTGCCTCAAGTATTGATTTTACCAAAACCAAACTTACTACCTTGGAAAGCCACCTGTAATTCCAACTCTTTAATCTTTTCTCCAGCTCCGCTAAAAGCCAGTTCCAATCCTTCTTGCTATAGTTGTTTGGTTTGAGATGGAATCCCAAGTATTTTGTTACAACAAGAGCTCTGATATATATATATATATATATAGCGAGAGAGAGAGAGAGAGAGTTGAATGAATCCCCAACTTTGCTAAAAGCCAGTTCCAATCCTTCTTGGCAGCAGTTGATTAGTTTGAGATGGAATCCCAAGTATTTTGTTACAATAAGAACTGTGATCTATTGTGTGTATATATATATATATATATATATATATATATATATAGTGGTTACATGCCTTCGTGGCGGTTAGCTATATAGGTATTGACTGGCTACGAAGGTGAATGGCTTCATATATATATATATATATATATATATATATATAATTGAATGAATGGTGGTTACATTCGTTCGTGGCAGTTACTTATATTGACATTGACTAGCCACGAAGGTGAATGGTCATGTTATTTGACCTTTGACCCTTCATAACTAATATTAATTAATTAATTAATTATTAATATTTTATTATTATTTTATTCATAACATTGTGTTAATTTTAGATAACAATGGTATGTTCTATGCTTGTAACAATTACTTCAATGTCCTTTTATTAGCCAAATGATAAAATTCACTTTAATTTCCAATTGCAATCACATAAACCATTAATTCACTTTGATAGTGACTGTAGATAGAACAAGAACAATAAAATGCAGAAGACGAGCCAAGATAAGAGAACAAAAGAATTTATCTCAAGCTAGGGAAAAACCCCAAGATGGGGAAACCCCTTTATCAATCCTTCTTATTATCAAATATAAATGTTCAACAGAGAGAGAATATCCAATAGAGTACAATGATGAGAGTCAAAGTCAATGTGACTTGACTTTCGCAAATTACCCAAACCAATGAAATCTGATTAGCTTGATGAAAGACTGCAATTATGAAAAGTCAACAATAGTCAACGTGCCCTAACCAGTTAGTAGTCAATGGTGAAAGCACCTGCTTTTGAGCTCAGTCAAAGTCAGTCAAACTCGACCTTCCTTGCTAGTCAAAGTTAACCCAAAACAGTCCTCCAAAGTCCTGTCAAATTCAGTCAAAAGAGAGAGAAAGTATGTTGTAATTTTCTACGGTCAAAACAACAGTCAACCCTGAAGTCAGCGATGGTTGAAGTGCCCAAATTTCCTCCATTTTTGTGTCAAGCAACTCGACCTTCCGAGATCGAACTTTTGCTGGTCAAAGTGAGTCAAACCAAGGAGAGAAACTCGGTCAAACAAAGTCAAATTGTCTTGCTACAGAAATTCAAAGATGCCTCCAAAATCCTCACACATGTGAAGAAGAATAGGCTGCCTGTGATCTATACGAACCAATTGATGTATGAGAGAGAAGGAATGATGTGTGTTGAATGTGTCAAATGAGGATGAAGGTCTCTTCTATTTATATGCGTTGGAGGGGAATTAATTTGTCCAACTTGTCCCGAAGCCAACCTTGATCAATTGGCCCTAGTTGCACATTTTAACACTTCCTCTCATCTAGGGAGAATTTCACCTACCAATATCCATCCATCATCATGCCATCCTGATCATCATGTACTATCTCTACATCTCGTCTTGTCTTTGCTGAAGATTGATATAGATAATAAGAAGGATCGATCAAGAGTGAGTCACAAGACGTCACCACTCTCCACTGACGAAAATCAATCCACATAAATAGGGGTAGAACCCCAATCAGATTTGATCTTGAGCGATCAAGTTGTTGAACATCATGCATCCTAGACATAGGGAGTACAACAATACATAATGTGTCTATCTGTAGTGCTATGATCCTTAACCTCTTGTCCCAACTCATTGGCTAAATGAGAGTTGCTTCGCAAGAGTCCCAGACTGCAAGGGAAGAATGTATGCTGGGACATCCACAGGAGAATGTGAACCACGCATCCTATGCATATGTCATCAACCATAGGGAAAGGTGAACCACTCACCCTATGCTTAATCATACTAGGGTATATACTCCATAGGGGAAGGTGAACCACTCATCTTGTGCTCATATAGCTCCAAGAAGTACCCCAAGCCCCCAAGAGCTCCCAAAGCTCAATGTCCAACTCAAGCGGGACCCTCATGGGAGGGTCTTTCCACGACTCCAAGTCTCTCTTAGAAGGCTAAGAACTTAGCCTTCTCCAAGGGCTTCATGAGGATGTTAGCAACTTGCTCATTAGTCTTGATGTGTTGGAGCCTTATTGATCCTCATTGTACCATATACCAGATAAAGTGGTACTTGATATCAATATGTTTGGAGTGGTTGTGGAACACGGTATTCTCTGAAAGGCGAATCCCATTCAGGTTATCGCAATAAATGATGGTGGTATCTAGCACATGCTCAAATAGCTCATTGAAGAGCTTCCTCAACCAAATAGCTTCACAATAGGCCATACTAGCTGTAATATATTTGGCCTCGACGGTGCTTAGAGAAATGGATTTTTGCTTCTTGCTCATCCAAGAAATTGAAATAGATCCCAAAGAGAAGCAACATCCTAACATGTTTTTTCTATCTACCACATTGCCAGCCCAATCAACATCAAAATATCCATGTAGCCTCAAATTCCCAGCAGTGTATCTCAGTCCATAGTTGATAGTGCCACGAAGATATCTTAAGAGATTATTTGCAACAATCCAATGTATATGATGAGGCTCAACCATATATTGACTCAAGTATTTACAACGAAGCATATGTTTGATCGGTAGTTTACCAAGAACATCAGGCGCCCCTCAAGCTGTCTATATTCAGAGGGATTTTCCAATTTCAGACCAACAACACTTCCACATAGCTTCTTGAAGTTTAGTTCCATCAGAATAGACACAAACTTGCATTCAACCATCCCACATCTTTCTAGCAACTTCACAATGTATTTCCCTTGAGAAAGGAAAATATTGCATGGCTTTTTCCAAACCTCCAAGCCTAGGAAATAGGAATCAGTCCTAGGTCCTTCATCTCGAATTTGGAAGTCAACTCCCTCTTGCATTGATAGATGAGAGGGTTTGCACCAGTTAGAGAGAGATCATCAACATAAAGTACCAAAATAAGTGGCATGTCCTTTTCAACATTGAAGTATAGGTTTGGATCAACATAACTTCTTGTAAATCCCAACTCCATAAGATAGCTATCAATCCTCTCATACCAAGCCTTACGGGCTTGCTTTAACCCATAGAGTGCTTTCTTCAACTTACATACATGAGACCTTCGATCTTGTACTTCAAACCCTTGCGGTTGTTCCAAGTAGACTTCCTCCTTAAGTGAGCCATGCAAGAAGGCAGTCTTGACATCCATTTGATGTAGGCCCCATCCTTGATTGACAACAAGAGCAATTATAGATCAGATAGTGGTATATTGAGCCATTGGTGCAAATATTTCATCATAGTCCACTCCTTCCTTTTGAGAGAAACCACGAGCCATGAACCTAGCCTTATACTTTTTAGCACTTCCATTAGCTCCATGTTTTATCTTCTAGATCCATTTGGAAGTGACCATAGACTTGTCCTTGGGTGTATGCACCACTTCCCATACATCATTCTTTGTAACACCCTCCTCCCACATCTACCCAAGTAACCGACCAACTCGGTTAAACATGTGACAAGAGGTTACTATGATTGGATTCAACCTCCTAGGTGACCTTAAGGAAGTGGAATCGACGGAAATACAACATACAAACCTTCCACATTGGCTACAAGACTCCTAGGAACTATCCCAACCACTCAGGTAGCTAGCGCTTGGGTCCCACTAAATTTTTTGACCACTTGACCTCTAAACGCTCTCATGCTATAGACCTGCTAGCGTCTAGGAAGCTTTGGACGCTCTCATGACAAGGCATGCCAACGTCCAGGGACTATTTTGATTAGTGTTGTGCCAACGTCTTCAGGATTTGAGCCACTTTTTCAGGGCCAGAGCCCATGTCACTGCCCAGAATTGAATGACACCTTCGGAATAGTAGGATAACAAGGAAACAGTGATATTTAATATGCCCTTAACCGCCCCCCTACTAGCCATGATAGACGTTTCGTCAAACATATCACAAATACGTAATTTACAAGTGTAAACAACAGATTTAAGCATATAGATATCATACTTGTCTGAGAATAGCTAAGAACTATTGTTCCCTCATATCATTTGCTGCATTATCATCTATTAGGTCATAGATACGTTGTCCACTCACTTACAAGTAAAAACATGATGAGAGCCTTACATAGCCACTGTCATAAAACAAACACATAACCAACATAATAGCAACAGAAATACCAATGAAATCACAACCATATGATCCACATATAAACCAATATAATACTCATAGATATACAAGGAGAAATAACCTCATATTAATGATGCAAAATCCAAACCCGGGATGGGACTTCCATGTTCCACTCGACTGTAGAATGGCTAATTCAAATCTCTCTTCAACCATTCACCCCCGTGCCATATTCCAAGCATGAATGTGGGACTAAAACCAAAAGAACCAACCAGGGCATTCGAGGCTAAACCACCTCACCCTCATCAATAGAAACTAAGCTTTACTATAATCCATCCCAGATCACTAGGCCAACACAAGGAACACGTAATAACATGCTTTACCATGATCTCCATTAGATCACTAGGCCAAACAAGCATGGATGCCACTGGATTTCTCCACCTTTACTGTGAGGAATTTTCATGTCTCCTAGTCTTTGAGGCTTTACCACAATCCACCGTTCGATCCAGGGATCACTAGGTCCTAAACCGAGACACCACCCTCTAGGCTTCACTGTATATCCTGCCATTCACCGGCAAGGATTCCTAGGCCTAGTCAAGGGCAACCACCTCTAGGCTTTACCGTATATCCCGCCATTCACAGATAAGGATTCTTAGGCACACTGAGGCAACACAATCCTGGCTTTACCGCAACCCACAATCTGGCTCAAGGGTCACTAGGTCAGTGGCTTTACTATGATTCACAGTCTAGTTCCTTGACCACTAGACCATGTGCTCTATCATTTGTAGATGGACCTCACTCGGCTTCCAATCCATCTGACAATCCAGCTCAACCAAAACATGAGAACCCCATCACACCATGGCTATCCAGAAATGGAAAGGCTAGGTTGAAAACACTATCACACTTGGCAAAACCCATGCCTTAACAACAAAAGAACCACATGCAATGCCATGCATGCCAAATCTAGAAAGGAAAATACACGTGTAAATCGATACCCGCAAAGAATACTGTTGTAGCTGGTTGATCCTGTTCTCCCTTGCTTGATCTCTACTTCCTCTTGCTTTCTTTTCCTTTCTTGATCTAATGCCAAAGTGCTCCAAGAAAACTCTAAGTGTCTAAGAGCGAGAGAGAGAGAGAATAATAAGAGAGCTCCAAAACTGAACTGAAAAAAGGTTACAAACTGATCCTCACAAGCCTTTTTCTCAATTAGGCATTTATTTTCTTCATTTTCTATTATTTTCTTCATTTTTCTCCTCACATGCAACCTGTGACCTTTCACCTTCCTTTTCTCCTAATTTCCATTATTTTCATAAATAAATGTGCTAAAAATGTCATTTTTCCTTTCCAAAGCCTTAGTCATTGCCTTTGCCAATTTCCTTAGCTATAATAAACCAAATGAACACCCACTAGGATGTCTTGCCCAACATTCAGCTTGGAATAAGTGTCCCATCAACCGTGGTTATTATTTTTGCCTTTATTAACTTTTATTACATGGAATTTTCACTAAGGCCATTACATAACTCTCCCCCTTGGGGGACACCGTCCTCGGTGTTCAATGACACCTATACCTCAGCAAAACCATTGAAAAACGAACATACTGCCCATGGAGCTTTATAACATAGCTCGATGCAGTATTTACAATGATCACCCTGCTGATAAGCAAACCAAAATGACAACATAACAAATATAATGTCATAGTGACATGAAACTCATACCGCTTATTGGAGCTTTATAGCATAGCTTATCGTGATATTTACATCCATATACATATGTACATATACCAAAACATCACCAAACATGTGCCAAAACATATACCAAAACACCATACCAAAACTGTTTTGCCTCAACCGGCAAACAATGAAGGATACATAACTCGCATTTGATCCGCCATCTCCAATGTAGCTTCATTGGGCCCAAAGTGCTTCCACTACATTTTATCCTGCTCGATTGCTCGGTTCCAGAGCATGAGCACCTTTTTCTGCAATATACACTGAGGCTCTCGCTAGAATTCTCCATCTGGTTCCACCTGTAATACAAACTAGTCAATCACATGATCAACATCTTTAACATGCTCCTTAAGCAATGACACGTGGAAAACGTCATGGACTTTTATTGTTGGAGGCTTCACAAGTCGATAGACCACTGGCGTCCTCAGGATTTGAGCCACTTTTTCAGGCCCAAAGCCCAGAATTGAATGACACCATTAGAACAGTAAGATAACAGGGAAACAATGATGCAAAAGTAAATACTCGAACAAGCCCTTAACCGACCCCCTACTAGCCATGACAGGCGTTTTGTCAAACATATCACCAATATGTAATTTACAGGTGTAAACAACAGATTTAAGCATAAGTATATCATACTTATCTGAGAATCGCTAAGAGCCATTGTTCCCTCATATCATTTGCTGCAATATCATCTATTAGGTCATAGATACATTGTCCATTCACTTACAAGTAAAAACATGATGAGAGCCATAAATAGCCATTGTCATAAAACAAATACATAACCAACATAATAGCAATAGAAATACCAATGAAATCATAGCCATATGATCCACATATAAACCAATATAATACTCATAGAAATACAAGGTGAAATAACCTCATATTAATGATGGAAAATCCAAACCTGAGAGGGGACTTCCACATTCCACTCGACCGTAGAATGGCTAAGCCAAATCTCTCTTCAACCATTCATCCCCGTGCCATATTCCAAGCATGAATGTGGGACTCAAACCAAAAGAACCAACCAGGGCATCCAAGGCTAAACCACCTCACCCTCATCAATAGAAACCAAGTCCGAGATCACTAGGCCAACACAATGAACATGTAATAACATGCTTTACCGTGATCTCCACCAGATCACCAGGCCAAACAAGCATGGATGCCACCAGATTTCTCCACCTATACTGTGAGGAATTTTCATGTCTCCTAGTCTCTCAGGTTTTACCACAATCCACAGTTTGATCCAGGGATCACGAGGCCCTAAATCGAGATACCATCCTCTAGGCTTTACTGTATATCCTGCAATTCACTGATAAGGATTCCTAGGCCTAATCAAGGGCAACCACCTCTAGGCTTTACCATATATCCCGCCATTCACCGGCAAGGATTCTTAGGCCCACCGAGGCAACACAATCCTGGCTTTACCGCAACCCACAATTTGGCTCAAGGGTCACTAGGTCAATGGCTTTACTGTGATTCACAGTCTGGTTCAGGGACCACTAGGCCATGTGCTCTATCATTCGTAGATCCACCTCACTCGGCTTCCAATCCATCCGACAATCCAGCTCAACCAAAACATGAGAACCCCATCACACCATGACTATCCAGAAATGGAAAGGCTAGGTTGAAAACACTACCACACATGGCAAAACCCATGCCATAACAGCAAAAGAACCACATGCAATACCATGCATGCCAAATCTAGCAAGGAAAATACACATGTAAATCGATACCTGCAAAGAATACTATTATACTTGCTTGATCTCTGCTTCCTCTTGCCTTCTTTTCCTTTCTTGATCCAATGCCAAAGTGCTCAAAGAAAACTCTAAGTGTCTAAGAGAGAGAGAGAGAGAGAGAGAGAGAGAGAGAATAATAAGAGAGCTCCAAAACTGAACTGAAAAAAGGTTACAAACTAATCCTCACAAGCCTTTTTCTTAATTAGGCCTTTATTTTCTTCATTTTCCTCCACACATGCAACCTGCAACCTTTCACCTTCCTTTCCTCCAAATTTCTATTATTTTCATAAAAAAATGTGCCAAAAATGCCATTTTGCCTTTCCAAAGCCTTAGCCATTGTCTTTGCCAATTTCCTTAGCCATAATAAACCAAATGAACACCCACTAGGATGTCTTGCCCAACATTCAGCTTGGAATAAGTGTCCCATCAACCGTGATTATTTTTGCCTTTATTAACTTCTATTACATGGAATTTTCACTAAGGCTGTTACAGAACCCTCCCCATTGGGGACACCGTCCTCGGTGTTCAACCATACCTATACCTCAGCAAAACCACTGAAAAACGAACATACTGCCCATGGAGCTTTATAACATAGCTCGATGCAGTATTTACAATGATCACTTTGCTGAGAAGCAAACCGACATGACAACATAACAAATATAACATCATAATGACACGACACCCATACCGCTTATTGGAGCTTTATAGCATAGCTCATGGCGGTATTTACCTCTATATACATATGTACATATACCAAAACATCACCAAACATGTACCAAAACATATACCAAAACTGCTTTCCCTCAACCGACAAACAATGAAGGATACATAACCCGCATCTGATTTGCCATCTCCAATGTAGCTTCATCGGGCCCAAAGTGCTTCCACTGCACTTTATTCTGCTCGATTGCTTGGTTCCAAAGCATGAGCACTTTTTTCTGCAATATACACTAAGGCTAGGACTGGAATTCTCCATCTGGTTCCACCTACAATACAAACCAATCAATCACATGATCAACATCTTTAACATACTCCTTAAGTAATGACACATGGAAAACATCATGGACTTTCACTGTTGGAGGCATTGCAAGTCGATAGACTACTAGCGTCCTTGGGAGTTGAGCCACTTTTTCAGACCCAGAGCCCAAGTCACTGCCCAGAATTGAATGACACCTTCAAAATAGTAAGATAACAGAGAAACAATGATGCAAAAGTAAATATTTGAACAAGCCCTTAATCGCCCCCTACTAGCCATGACAGGGGTTTCGTCAAACATATCACAAATATGTAATTTACAGGTGTAAGCAACATATTTAAGCATAGGGATATCATACTTATCTGAGAATCACTAAAAACCATTGTTCCTTCATATCATTTGTTGCATTATCATCTATTAGGTCATAGATACATTGTCCATTCACTTACAAGTAAAAACATGATGAGAGCCATACATAGCCACTATCATAAAACAAATACATAACCAACATAATAGAAATAGAAATACCAATGAAATCACAACCATATGTTCCACATATAAACCAATATAATACTCCTAAATATACAAGGAGAAATAACCTCATATTAATGATGCAAAATCCAAACCCGGGATGGGACTTCCACGTTCCACTCGACCATAGAATGCCTGAGGCAAATCTCTCTTCAGCCATTCACCCCCGTGCCATATTCCAAGCATGAATGTGGGACCCAAACCAAAAGAACTAACCAAAGAATTCGAGGCTAAAACACCTCACCCTCATCAGTAGAAACCAAGCTTTACTGTAATCCATCCCATATCACTAGACCAACACAATGAACATGTAATAACACGCTTTACCATGATCTCCACTAGATCACTAGGCCAAACAAGCATGGTTGTGACCGGATTTCTCCACCTATACAGTGAGGAATTTTCATGTCTCCTAGTCTCTCAGGCTTTACCACAATCCACAGTTCGATTCAGGAACCACTAGGCCCTAAACCGAGACACCACCCTCTAGGCTTTACTGTATATCCTTGCATTCACCGACAAGGATTCCTAGGCCTAATCAAGGGCAACCACCTCTAGGCTTTACCGTATATCCCACCATTTACCGGCAAGGATTCTTAGGCCCACCGAGGCAACACAATCCTGGCTTTACTGCAACCCACAATCTGGCTCAAGGTTCACTAGTTCAATGGCTTTACTGTGATTCACAGTCCGATTTAGGGACCACTAGGCCATGTGCTTTATCATTCTTAGATCCACCTCACTTGGCTTCCAATCCAGCTCAACCAAAACATGAGAACCCCATCACACCATGGCTATCCAAAAATATAAAGGCTAGGTTGAAAACATTGTCACACTTGGAAACACCCATGCCATAAGAACAAAAGAACCACATGCAATACCATGCATGCCAAATCTAGCAAGGAAAACACACATGTAAATCGATACCCGCAAAGAATACTATTGTAGCTTCTTGATCCTACTCTTCCTTGCTTGATCTCTGCTTCCTCTTGCCTTCTTTTCCTTTCTTGATCCAATGCCAAAGTGCTCCAAGAAAACTCTAAGTGTCTAAGAGCGAGAGAGAGAGAGAGAGAATAATAAGAGAGCCCCAAAACTGAACTGACAAAAGGTTACAAACTGATCCTCCCAAGCCTTTTTCTTAATTAGGCCTTTATTTTCTTCATTTTCCTCCTCACATGCAACCTGCAACTTTTCACCTTCCTTTTCTCCTAATTTCCATTATTTTCATAAATAAATGTGCCAAAAATGCCATTTTGCCTTTCCAAAGCCTTAGCCATTGCCTTTGCCAATTTCCTTAGCCATAATAAATCAAATGAACACCCACTAGGATGTCTTGCCCAACATTCAACTTGGAATAAGTGCCCCATCAACCGTGGTTATTATTTTTGCCTTTATTAACTTTTATTACATGTAATTTTTACTAAGGCTGTTACAGAACCCTCCCCGATAAGGACACTGTCCTCGGTGTTCAACCATACCTATACCTCAGAAAAACCGCTGAAAAACGAACATACTACCCATGGAGCTTTATAACATAGCTCGATGCAGTATTTACAATGATCACCCTGCTGAGAAGCAAACCAACATGACAACATAACAAATATAATTGATTGTGGGGAAAAACTCCACAGTTAAGCGCGCTTGAGCCAGAGGAGTTCTGGGATGGGTGACCTCCTGGGAAGTCCTGGTTACCGGGTGCAAGCCCCGGAAGTGATGATTGATGCTATGTGATTCGTTCTCCACATTTCACTAGTTTCAATCCCACTTCTTCACCCCTGTGAGCATCACCCGATGCAATGAGTGCTAAGTGAACTATTCAAAAATCATGAGAAATTAGTCAGTTACGACTACCTCTCATGGAAATGGTCATACGTTTGAATGACTTACTTAACGCAGTTGAATCCCAAAAATGATATCTAATATAATGCACTGCGTAAATCCCCCATACTTAAATTCAAAAAGAGTCAAGGGATCTCTACTTGAATGGTTCATGAGGCGCAATACTTGCTAAGGTTTTGCAAATGGGGTAGCAAGCTAAGTGGGCTTGATTGTGGGGAAAAACTCCACAGTTAAGCGCGCTTGAGCCAGAGGAGTTCTGGGATGGGTGACCTCCTGGGAAGTCCTGGTTACCGGGTGCAAGCCCCGGAAGTGATGATTGATGCTATGTGATTCGTTCTCCACATTTCACTAGTTTCAATCCCACTTCTTCACCCCTGTGAGCATCACCCGATGTAATGAGTGCTAAGTGAACTATTCAAAAATCATGAGAAATTAGTCAGTTACGACTACCTCTCATGGAAATGGTCATACGTTTGAATGACTTACTTAACGCAGTTGAATCCCAAAAATGATATCTAATATAATGCACTGCGTAAATCCCCCATACTTAAATTCAAAAAGAGTCAAGGGATCTCTACTTGAATGGTTCATGAGGCACAATACTTGCTAAGGTTTTGCAAATGGGGTAGCAAGCTAAGTGGGCTTGATTGTGGGGAAAAACTCCACAGTTAAGCGCGCTTGAGCCAGAGGAGTTCTGGGATGGGTGACCTCCTGGGAAGTCCTGGTTACCGGGTGCAAGCCCCGGAAGTGATGATTGATGCTATGTGATTCGTTCTCCACATTTCACTAGTTTCAATCCCACTTCTTCACCCCTGTGAGCATCACCCGATGCAATGAGTGCTAAGTGAACTATTCAAAAAATCATGAGAAATTAGTCAGTTACGACTACCTCTCATGGAAATGGTCATACGTTTGAATGACTTACTTAACGCAGTTGAATCCCAAAAATGATATCTAATATAATGCATTGCGTAAATCCCCCATACTTAAATTCAAAAAGAGTCAAGGGATCTCTACTTGAATGGTTCATGAGGCACAATACTTGCTAAGGTTTTGCAAATGGGGTAGCAAGCTAAGTGGGCTTGATTGTGGGGAAAAACTCCACAGTTAAGCGCGCTTGAGCCAGAGGAGTTCTGGGATGGGTGACCTCCTGGGAAGTCCTGGTTACCGGGTGCAAGCCCCGGAAGTGATGATTGATGCTATGTGATTCGTTCTCCACATTTCACTAGTTTCAATCCCACTTCTTCACCCCTGTGAGCATCACCCGATGCAATGAGTGCTAAGTGAACTATTCAAAAATCATGAGAAATTAGTCAGTTACGACTACCTCTCATGGAAATGGTCATACGTTTGAATGACTTACTTAACGCAGTTGAATCCCAAAAATGATATCAAATATAACATCATAATGACATGACACCCATACCGCTTATTGGAGCTTTATAACATAGCTCATGGCGGTATTTACATCCATATACATATGTACATATACCAAAACATCACCAAACATGTACCAAAACATATACCAAAGACATATACCAAAACACCATACCAAAACTGCTTTGCCTCAACCGACAAACAATGAAGGATACATAACCCGCATCTGATCCGCCATCTCCCATGTAGCTTCATCGGGCCCAAAGTGCTTCCACTGCACTTTAACCTGCTCGATTGCTCGGTTCCGGAGCATGAGCACCTTTTTCTGCAATATACACTGAGGCTCCGACTGGAATTCTCCATCTGGTTCCACCTGCAATATAGACCAGTCAATCACATGATCAACATCTTTAACATGCTTCTTAAGCAATGACACATGGAAAACATCATGGAATTTCATTGTTGGAGACATTGCAAGTCGATAGAATACTTGCCCAATACTCTCAATAATACTGAAGGGTCCACAAAATCGTGGTGCCATCTTGGCACATGATCCAATCCGTAAGGAGCTCTTCTTTAGTTTGATGTACAAGTACACCTGTTCCCCAACCTGGAACTCCTTGAAAAGCCCGTTCTGACCTGCATAGCTCTTCTGCCTATCTTGTGATGCCTTTAAATTCTTCTTTATAAACTGCATCTCTTGTTCCATGTCCGCCAACATGTCCAATCCAATCAACACCCTGTTAACTAGATCGATCCAACTGATGGGAGTATTGCAACTCTGCCCATACAATGCCTCAAACAAACTCATCTTCAAAGATCCCTGATACCCATTGTTATAAGCGAACTCTACTAGTGGAAGATACTCTTCCCACTTTCATTGCTGATACATCACGTATATCCTCAACATGGCCTCCAATATCTGGTTGACCCTCTCTGTCTGTTCGTCCATCTACGGATGGTAAGTTGTACTGAAGGCCAACTCTATGCCCAAACCTGCAAATAACTCCTTCAAAAACTTGGAAGTGAACTTTGCATCCTTGTTTGACACAATCTTCTTTGGAACACCATGCAATTTGACCACATCTCGAATGAATACCTGTGCTAAATCGTTAGCTGAGAATGTAGACTTCATTGAATGAAGTGTGCAATCTTTGTCAACTTGTCCACAACAACCATGATGGAATCATGTTGTCTCACTATCCTCGACAACCCTGTGATAAAGTCCATGGAAATGACTTCCCATTTACATTCTGGAATTGCAATCGGTTGTAGTAGTCCACTTGGATGCTTACACTCTGCTTTCACACACTGACAATCGAAACACCTAGCCACAAAATCCCCTACATCCTTCTTCAGATTCAGCTAATAATAGAATTTCTTCATTGCGATCAATGTCTTCTGATAACCTAGTGACCTAACTAAGGTTTCACATCAAACTCCCTCAAGATCACCTTCTTGAGCTCACTATTGTCTAACACATATATCATGTCTCTGAATCTAACCAATCCATTTGTTGTAAGACAATAATCCACATCCTGTGCACTTGCACCTGTACCTGTACTACCACATGTACCTATACTCTGAAGCAACCTGTGCACAATCTCCATATATCTGACATCCTGCTAACCTGCCTACAAGATCCTATCCTATAAGTTTGTCCCATAGGAGCTCATAGCTGCTAAGTGATTTACTTGTACCCGTCTGCTAAGAGCATCTGCCACCATGTTCTCCCTTCCTTTGATGTATCTGATCTCGAAGTCAAACTCACTGATCGTGGCCAACCATCTAGCCTGCCGTACGTTCAGATTCGGTTGGTCAAACAAATACCTCAACCCAATGTGATCACTCATTAGTACAAACCTCCTGCCAAGAAGATAGTGCCTCCACATCTTCAATGCATGTATGATTGTTGCTAGCTCAAGATCATGCGTTAGGTAGTTATGCTCACGCTCGTTTAGTTTTCGTGACTCATAGCATACCACCTGTCCATCCTACATAAGGACCCCACTAAGTCCTCTCTTGTAAGCATATGTGCATACTACAAACTCCTTGTCCAGATCTGCAACCTTTAATACTGGTGCATGTGTCAACAACTGCTTAAGCTGCTCAAAACTGGCCTTCACACTCCTCTGTCCATTCAAACTTCTTACCTTTCCCCTGCAATGATGTAATAGGATAAGCAATCTGTGAGAAATTCCTTATGAATCTCCTATAATAGCCTACCAACCCCATAAAATATCTCACCTCATCCACATTCTTGGGAGCTACCCACTCCATAATGTCCCTTATCTTTTCTGGATCTACTGCAATGCCCTCCTTGGAAACAACATGTCCCAAGTAATGTACCTTAGTCTGAAAGAAACTGCACTTGCTGAGCTTATCATACAGCTAATGCTCCCTCAAGAATCTCAACACCGCTGCTAAATGCTCGACATGCTCTTCCTCATTTTTAGGATATACCAATATATCATCAATGAACATAATAACAAACTTATCCAAATATGAACACAACACACTATTCATCAAGCACATAAATGTAGCCGGATCATTAGTGAAACTGAATGGAACTACAACAAACTCATAATGCCCATACCTGGTTCGGAAGGTTGTCTTGTAAATGTCCTCTTTGATGCGTACCTAATGATATCCATATCTCAAATCAATCTTCAAGAACACTATTGCTCCCTTCAACTGATCGAACAAGTCATCCATCATCGGTAACAAATACCTGTTCTTGAAGGTCACTTTGTTCAACTACCTGTAATCAATGCACAATATAAGAGTATTATCTTTCTTCTGCACAAACAATATTGATGCGCCCCAAGGTGATACACTTGGCCTAATGTATCCCTTGTCAACATCTCTTTCAGTTGCAACTTTAACTCTACCAACTCAGGTGTGCTCATCTTGTAAGGTGCTTTTGATGTTGGAGTTGCCCCTGACACTAACTCAATAGAAAAGTCTACTTCCCTATGAGGTGGCAACTCTAAGATCTCTTCAGGAAACACATCTTGAAACTGTTGTAGAACTGGGTATATGTTCAAAACATTTGCATCATCAAATTCCTTACCTTTGTCACTAGAAATATGAACTGCAAATAACACACACCCTTTTTTGTGACTGCTCTTTGCCTGCATCGTTGTCACCATCCTAACTGATGTGGCTTTCTTCTTTCCCTGCAAGACTCTTAGTTCCCCATTGTCATCTACACACTCAATGGCTTTGTCATAACAATCTACCTTGGTTCTATGGAGGTACAACCAATCCATGCTCAATAACATACTGTATGATTTCAACAGTGATACATTCAAATGTGTTGCAGTAGGCATACCATTCAAATCAAATGCACAAGCTCTTACCCAATGATGAACTCGCTTCTTTGTACTTGTAGGTAACTGCACTAACCAAGATTTTGCATGCAATTCTTTACTCAAACCACACTTATCCACCAACTCAAGACTAACATAGCTATAATTAGCTCTAGGGTCAATCAAAATAGAAATAACTGGATCACAAAGCTTACCGTCCATCTCAATGATAGATGCCTGATGGTCTGCTTGTTTGTTATCCAATGCTGAATAAATACGAGGAATGCTCTGACCAACATCCCCAATACTCTGTGCCTCCTGTGCAATATATATCTGAGGCCTACCACCCTGATTTTGTGGACAATCTCACTTAAGATGCTCCTTACTGCGTGTCCAACACTCCAACCGACCAATACCCTCGCCTCTATGTTGCTGTTGTGACCCATGTCCCTGTCTAGCTACATTGAACCTCTTTTGCGGTGCCACATTTTCTTTTTCCTTTGCATTCCGAGACATTCTTCTTTTCCACTGCCATTTACCTTTACCTTTATCCTTATCCTTCCCTTTCCATCCTTGTTGATATTCATTCTTACATTTTGACTGTTCATAACAATGCTTCAATTTCCCAATAACTTCCTCAAGTGATTGAGGCTCATCATACTCAATCCGATCTTTAATTTCTAATGGCAATACCTCAATAGCTCCAGGAACTTAGTCATGTACTCTTCATCTATCATTGATCCCATCATTAGCTCATAGAATTATTTGGTCTTACTGTCGTAGTACCTTTCTGACAAGTACTTCTTCTTGAAAAGCTTCTTTAACTCATGCCAACTCAAGTCCCTTGTCCTGATGTCTCTGACCCACTTCACATCTTCCCACCAAATGTCTGCTTCACCTTTCAAACTAAAGATAGCAATTCTAGCCTTCATGTTTTCTGTGTACTCATGCAACTCAAAGAATTTGTTCATCCCAAGTATCCAAGCCTATGCATCTTCTGATTTCTTCAAGTCTCCATCAAAAGTAAGTGATTTTACTTTCTTAATCTCATCTAGCAAGTATCCCCTATCACTCCTCTTGTAAGAAAGATAACGATGATGATCATGATACCTGTCAGAACCAAAACTAGAATAGTACTTGTATCCATCACCTCTCTTATCGGGAGTATCCAACAACTTGCCATCTCTAATAGTGTCATCTCTATCTGAAATGTGACCACCATGAGACCTACTGCCATATGCCCCATTAGTTATGTCCTCCTTTCCATGGCTGATCCGAAGTGGCCCTTGTCGCTACAATTATGACAAAATCTGAAGAAGTATAGCATTAACTTCTGCTTGTTTTTCTTATGCCTGTATGATCTTGTCATTGTCTGCTTTTCAAGTCCTTATTTCTTCCTTCAAGCTTCTCAATGTGTCTGCCAAATCAGAAGAGTGCCCAACACCACGCTACTCATTTGATTCATAGGGTGAGTCTTTGTAGTCTACCATCTTGCTAGCCATTTTGATCTTTCTCTTGCAAGACATAATATGTTAGCTAAACCAAATCATAATGAACCAACGTACCTTAGCAAAATTCGGGGTGGGGGAGGGGAGGAGGATATCTCATCTGCAAGATCATCAAATCAGTGTGATATATGTATAAACATAATCATAACAACATATAGACATATAATACATAAGCACATAACCATGTAAACATCAGTCTAGCTAGAGTCCAGTCATCAATGCATGACCACATACCATGACCTTATGCATGACAACAACAACCATATCAACGTACACTAACAATACACAAGCATAAACAACATGTAACCAATCATACACTCATGACGACGTGCTTCATAATAACAACATCCTCTTTCACATGGCGACATCACTACAACCATGACTGACACCATGCATATGCAACAAACATATAGATTCCAAGGATGATTAATCACACATGCAAACAACATGAATGCATGACCAACACATCGCCCATCCCGTCCAAGGGGTGAACCATGCTCTGATACCAGTCTGTAACACTCTCCTCCCACATCTACCCAAGTACCCGTGTTAAAATTGGCAACTAGGGCAAAACTCCACATGGTTCATCTTATTTATGACAGTTGATATTTTACTTTCATTCTTCTCTTTGAGAGGTGTAGGATTGATATGAAGATCATTCGATTCTGACATGTACAAATGAAGTTATGAATTTATTTTGATTATGGACAAATTGTCAAGGTTGGCCAACAAACTTATGTAGGCTCAGAAGCCCAATAGTCACGTCTATTCATCCTCAACGTTTACTATAAATACATGATGCATCATCCTCATTTGGACACACTCATCTTTACACATATCTCTCTCTCCTCATTTGATTGGGTACGCATTTTTGGGCAGCATCTCTCTCCACACGTGCGAAGGAAAGAAGGGCAATTTTTTGTTTCAGTGTTGACCAGGTTTGACCAAATTTTCAGAGGTTGTTTTTGGCTGCGTTGACTAAGTGTTGCCCTTTTTTGTTGCGATTTTGGGTGGAGACATTCTATCCTAGTAGGCTGCATTTATGGGCACAAAAATCGAGGCAATCTGTTGATTGTTTGACCAACATTGACTGTGGTTAGCGTTGACCGTAGGTTGACTATTTGACTAAATTTTGACCGGGTTGATTTCATACTGTTTTGAGGGTTGTTTCATCTTGTGGTTTGGAGGCTGAAGTTGACTGAAGTTGATCGAATCTTTGAGGGTCAAATCTGACCTGTTGACTATAAATTATCAAAATTTGTAAATTGTACTTTCTCTCTGCTGAACTATTGAAGACTAAAAAAAGAATTGATCAAGGGTTTCCCCACATTGGGGTTTGTCCCTGGCTGGTGCCACATCTTGTGTCCTATTTTCTTGGCTTATCTTCTACTGTTTATGTTTATATTCTACCTGCATTTTACTATCATGTTGATGTGATTGCTAAACTAGATATTGATATTGGGCTAATAAAGAAATTGAAGTAAAATTTCTCTAAAGCATAGAACATACCATTGTTGCCTAAAATTAACATGGTATCAGCGCTGAGGTGAAGAAAAAACCCAAGAAAGAGTGAAAGAGCAATCACCAAAGATAGTTAGACAAGGACAAAAGACTCAATGGGTTCCTCATCCTACTTCCCCGCTGAAGACAAGCTCCATGATAAATCTGACTATCATGGATGGAAGATGTCTCTTGATTTCATCTTGGAAGGAAAATAAGTGATGGATTATGTGCAGGGTAAAATCCCTGAACCTCCTTCAAATTCACCGGCTACTGCGAAGACCAAGTACAATAGGGCTGAAGTTAAAGCGAAGAAGATTATCAAGGATTCCATTGACAAGCATCTGGTGGCCTATATCTCCAAATTGAAGACCTCCAAGGAGATATACAGTAGATTGGTCAACATGTTCAAGGTTAGTAATGCTAATCAAATTCTCTTTCTCAAGAATAAGTTGAAGGATATTAAGAGGGGCAAGGACGAGGACATTCAATCCTATTTCTTGAGGATCACTGAGATCAAGAATGATCTACTCTCAATTGGAGAAGTCATTCCTAATAGGGAACTTACTCTCACCACCCTTGGAGGACTCACACCTGAGTGGTATGTATTTAGAACCACTATACTCAACAATGATCGAATTCCAAGGTTTGACGAATTGATGTCAAGATGCATTCAAGAAGAAACAAGAATGGTGGAGCAAGAAATGCCTTCTAATAGAAGCAACCCCACTGCATTCTCTGCTCATGCCAAGAGGAAGAACAATATAGGTTCAAAGAAGCAAAGTTAAGGAAGACCGAGATTCAAAAATGGAAGGAAAGGAAGATGCTTTGTTTGTAATAAGTTTGGCCACTATGCAAGGGAGTGTCCTAATAGAAGGGATACACCTCGAGATGATGACTATCATAACAACTCCGGGGGCAACTTCAACAACAACGATCAAAGGAATGGTAGGTCCAATGGTGTTAAAATTGGCAACTAGGGCCAAACTCCATGTGGGTCATCTTATTCATGGCTGATAATATTTTTATTAGATTCCTCTCATTGAGAGGTGTAGGATTGATCTAAAGATCATCCGATTCCGATAAGTATTTATGGATATATGAATTTATTTTGATTATGGAATAATTATCAATTCGACCAGCAACTCATGTAGGCTCAGAAGCCCAACAGTCGCATCTATTCAATCATCAACAGTTGTGTATAAATACAGGAGGTCTTTTCCTCATTTGGACTCACTCATCTCATCGCATCTCTCTCTCTCTCCTGCACATAAAAGAGGCTCTTATCCTACTGCACAGGAAGAGACTCTTCTCTCACATGTGTGGAGGGAAGGATGTAGATTTAAGGCTGCAACTGAAGATCGGAAGTTTGACCAGTGTTGACCATCTTTCTCCCTCTTTGAACTGCGCTGTAGGTGGATCTGACTCTCCTCAGTAGGCCGCATTTTTTGGTGAAGGAATCAAGCCAATCCGACGGTCGGTTTGCAAGATATTGTCTACCCTAGTTTAGTGCTGATGGCGATGATGGCGATGATGCTGGTGATGTCGGTGATGTTGATGATGCCGGTGATGTCGTTGATGCCGATGATGCCGGTGATGCTGATGATGCTGATGCCGCTCGTGCTGATGCTGCTGATCTAGGGTTTGCTGCTGCTAATGTAAATCAGATTTATGTACTATTTCTCTTTGCTGAATTGTTGAAGATAAAGGAAGATTTGATCAAAGGGTTTCCCCACATTGGGGTTTGTCCCTGGCTAGCCGCCACATCTTGTGTCTCTTGTCTTGGCTTGTTTTCTGTCGATCGTTTAATGTTCTATCTGCACTTTACTTTATGTACATGTGATTGCTAATCTGTGGATAATAATAAGAAAGATAAGTAAACTGCTATAAGCATAGAACATACCATAACTTAACATGGTATCAGAGCTGAGGTGAAGACAAAGCCTGAGTAAGAGCAAGAGTAAGAGCAATCACCGAAGAGAAGATTGGCAAGGCTATCCTAAAAGAACTATGGGGTCCTCAACACTCTTCCCTGCTGAAGACAAGCTCTGTGAGAAAGCTGACTATCACGGATGGAAGATGTCTCTCGATCTAACCTTAGAAGATCAAGGAGTGTTGGACCATGTGAGAGGCAATATTGTTGAGCCTCCATCAAATGCACTCACTGCTGCCAGGAACAAATGGAAAACCAGTGAAGTCAAAACAAAGAAGATCATCCGGGACTCTATCGACAAGCGCTTGGTGGCCTCCATTCAAGAAGGCTAGAAATTCCAGGATGTATTATATGTACCTGACCTCAAAAAGAACCTGGTGTCCATCTTGGCAATGGAAGACAAAAGCTACAAGGTGACCTTCAGCGATGGCAAGGTACGTGTATGGAAAAACAATGTTAAAGATGCCTTTACTCTTGGGTTTCGAGTTGATTCATTATATCAGGTTGGTGGAAGTCCGCTAGGTGTCATGTCTTGTGACACATCTCTTCAGTCCGAACTTTGGCATCAGAGGTTTGCCCACCTTCATTATAAAGCTCTACCCGATGTAAGACAAAGGGTAACAGGGATGCCCGAATTCCGAGTAGAGAAAGAAGGTGTATGTCCAAAATGTGTCGAAAGAAAGCTCAAAAGGGGACCATTCCCCTCAATCCAAAGCAAGACCTCCGATATATTACAGTTAGTTCACTCAGACATATCTGGTATGATGCCTGTGAACTCCTTGGGAGGATATTCATATCCTTACCTTTACAGATGACTATTCTCGAAAGACTTGGATATACTTCTTGAAAAAGAAGGATGAAGTGTTCTCTTGGTTTCGACACTTCAAAGCCTTGATCGAGAATCAAACCGAAAAGAAGATCAAGATCTTAAGGACTGATAATGGGACTGAATATGAAATCTAACGAGTTTCATGACTTTTATAAAGAGGCTGGCATTAAGAGGGAGACTACTACACCAGATACTCCTGAACAAAATAGTGTGGTGAAAAGGAAGAACTGTATGATTGTGGAAGCTGTCCGTGCCATGCTCCATGATCAAAGACTTCCGAAGTTTCTATGGGCCGAAGCTGCAAACACCGCCATATATGTACAAAATTGATGCCTTCATCAATCATTGGGTTCCAAGACTCCAGAAGAAATGTTCACCGGTAAGAAACCTGACATATCTCATTTTAGAATTTTTGGAAGCCCTGTATATTTTTATGTGCCGAAAGAGAAAAGGAATAAATTGGGTGCATCTGGAAAGAAAGGAATCTTCGTGGGCTATGGTGAAAATACTAAGGGCTATAGAATCTATGTAGCCGATCAAAGGGAAGTCGTGATTAGTCATGATGTCACCTTTGACGAAGATATGGCTCTCAACAAGATGAACAATCTTCCTACAGTGAGGAGCTCTCAAGAAGATGACACCAGGGAACCGAAAGAAAAAGAGTATGACGAGATATTTGCACCTGTTGCCAGATATACCACCATCCGCTTGATCATAGCCCTTGTGGCTTCACTAGGATGGAAACTACATCAGATGGATGTTAAGACCGCATTCTTGCATGGTTCGATCAAAGAAGAGGTCTACGTGGAGCAACCCGAAGGTTTTGAGATTTATGATAAAAAATCTCATGTGTGTAGGTTGAAGAAGGCCCTCTATGGGTTGAAGCAAACACCTCGAGCATGGTATGAGAGGATTGATAGCTACTTGATGAAGCCGGGATTCACTAGGAGTGAAGTCGATCCCAACCTTTACTTTAAGGTTGAAGATGAAAAACCTCTCATATTGGTGCTGTATGTTGACAACCTCTTTCTAATAGGTGTAGACCCTCTCATTCACAAATGTAAGAGGGAGTTGGCTTCTGAATTTGAAATGAAGGACCTAGGACTGATGCACTATTTCCTAGGATTTGAAGTCTAGCAAAAGCCAAGGGAAATTTTCCTATCTCAAGGAAAATATGTGGTTAAGATATTGAAAAGATTCGGTATGCTGGACTGCAAGCCTGTAACTACCCCGATGGAGCTTGACTTTAAGAAGTTAAGCAACAACGTTGTTGGACTTGTTTTACGAAATGCCACCGAGTATCGTCAACTCGTCGGGGCATTAATGTTCTTAGTGAACTCCCGTCCAGATATATGCTTCGCAGTCAACACGTCAAGTCAACATATGGTTGGACCTCACCACTTACATTGGATTGGTGCCAAGAATCTGTTGACATATCTTCGTGGCACAATTACTTATGGATTAAGATACACTGCCAGAGATGCGAGACTACTTGGGTATACTGATGTTGATTGGGCAGGCAGTGTGGTGGACCGAAAGAGCACTTCCGGGTGTTGTTTCTCTTTGGGATCTGCTTCGGTATCCTGGATGAGCAGGAAGCAGAAGTCGGTGACTTTGAGCACTGCCGAGGCAGAGTATATTGCTGCTAGCATGACCCCTTGTAAGGCAGTCTGGTTACAGAAGCTCTTCAGTGAGTTGTTTGGATTTACATTGGATACCACTGTGATCCTGTGTGATAACCAGAGTAGGATTTGTTTATTAGAGAATCCCGTATTTCATGATCACTCCAAGCACATCGATATCAGGTACCACTATATTCAAGATATGGTGCAACGAGGAGCAATAAGGCTCCAACATATTGGTACAGATGAATAGGTCGCCGACATCCTGACCAAGCCCCTAGGAAAAGTCAAATTCCTGACTTTCTGAGAATGACTTGGTGTCGTTCAAAGACCCTTTGATCAGGGTCCTGTATGATGTATTGAGCTCTGAGAGCTCCGGGGGGGGGGGGGTACTTCTTGGAGCGACATATGACCATAAGGTGACTCACCATCCCCTGGTGGTGTACGTGTACAGGGAAAAAGAATCAAACTTTTCCTGTGATACCCCGTGGCGATTATGTAGTAGGATGATTAGTTCTCCTATGAGGTCTGGATGATGTGTTCTCCATGACGATTATGTAGCAGGATGATTAGTTCTCCTGTGAGGTCTAGATGATGTGTTCTCCATGACGATTGTGTAGTAGGATGATTAGTTCTCCTGTGAGGCTTGGATGATGTGTTCTCCATGGTGATTGTGGATAGGATGATTCGCTCTCCTGTGGACAAGATGATTCGCTCTCTTGTGGGACAGGATGATTCGCTCTCCTGTGGACATGATTGATTAGTTCTCCTATCGAGGCATCCTACCCATGCAGTTTGGGACTCATGGGAAGTACCTCTCATTTGATCAATGAGTAGGGAAATGAGGATAGGAACCATAGTAGTACCGATGGACGCATCGTTGTATCTACCGTACTCCCTATGTTAGAATGACCTTCATTGATCTGGGATCAATGAAACTGGTCTGGAACCAGTGGTAGGAGTTGTACCCACTATGATGCTGACTTCGGGTCGGTTGAGATTTGTCTGGGACCAATGGTACACACTCTGAGACTGACTTCAGGTCAGTGAAGGACTGGTCTGGGACCAGTGGTAGGAGTGGTACCTACTATGACGCTGACTTCGGGTCGGTTGAGACTGGTCTGGGACCAGTGGTACACACTTTGAGACTGACTTTGTGTCAGTGGAGGATTGGTTTGGGACTAGTGGTAGGAGTGGTACTTACTATGACGCTGACTTCAGGTCGGTTGAGACTGGTCTAGGACCAGTGGTACACACTCTGAGATTGACTTCGGGTCAGTGGAGGACTGGTCTGGGACCAGTGGTAGGAGTGGTACCTACTGTGACGCTGACTTCGGGTCGGTTGAGACTGGTCTGGGACTAGTGGTACAGATTCTGAGACTGACTTTGAGTCAGTGGAGGATGACACTGGTCTGGGACCAGTGGTAGGAGTTGTACCCACTATGACACTGACTTCAAGTCGGTTGAGGACTAGTCTGGGACCAGTGGTACACACTTTGAGACTGACTTTGAGTCAATATGTTACATCCTCGATCATTTCTTCTTTTTCATAATTCGAACAAAGCAGAGCAGAACAGAACAGAGCAGAGCAGGCAGGATAGAGCAGAGCAGAGCAGGGGTCAAGCTGTACAGGGCAGTGCATTTGATGGATGAATAGTAGCAATCGACAAACGAATTGTAGATGGAGTTCTCCCTAGTTGAGAGGGAGTGTTAAAATTGGCAACTAGGGCCAAACTCCATGTGGGTCATCTCATTCATGGCTGATAATATTTTTATTAGATTCCTCTCGTCGAGAGGTGTAGGATTGATCTAAAGATCTTCCGATTTCGATAAGTATTTATGGACATATGAATTTATTTTGATTATGGAATAATTATCAAGCCGACCAGCAACTCATGTAGGCTCAAAAGCCTTACAGTGACATCTATTCAATCATCAACAGTTGTGTATAAATACAGGAGGTCTTTTCCTCATTTGGACTCACTCATCTCATCACATCTCTCTCTCTCTCCTGCGTAGAAAAGAGGCTCTTCTCCTACTGCGCAGAAAGAGACTCTTTTCTCACATGTGTGGAAGTAAGGATGCAGACTTAAGGTTGAAACTACAGATCGGAAGTTTGACCAGCGTTGACCATCTTTCTCCCTCTCTGAACTGCGCTGTAGGTGGATCTGACTCTCCTCAGTAGGCCACATTTTTTGGTGAAGGAATCAAGCCGATCCGACAGTCGGTTTGCAAGATATTGTCTGCCCTAGCTTAGTGTTGATGTCGGTGATGTTGATGATGCCAGTGATGCCGATGATGCCGGTGATGCTGATGATGTTGATGCCGGTGATGCTGATGCCGTTGATCTAGGGTTTGCTGCTGCTGATGTAAATCAGATTTATGTACTATTTCTCTCTGTTGAATTATTGAAGATAAAGAAAGATTTGATCAAAGGGTTTCCCCACATTGGGGTTTGTCCATGGCTAGCCGCCACATCTTGTGTTTCTTGTCTTGGCTTGTTTTCTGTCGATCATTTAATGTTCTATCTGCACTTTACTTTATGTACATGTGATTGCTAATCTGTGGATAATAATAAGAAAGATAAGTAAACTGCTATAAACATAGAACATACCATAACTTAACAAATGGAAAAGGAAAAAGGAATGTGGGACATGAAGGAAATGGTCGACCCTCCAAGAAATCAAGGAAATCCAGGTATGATGAAGCCAATGTTGTTAACAATAAGCAAAAAGAGTACTATCTTATATCGACCCTCTCCACTGCCTCTCCTCCGAACACTTTGGGAAATTGGCTAATTAATATTGGTGCCTCAAGACACTTCACCGGATACAAGGAAGCCCTCTCTAATCTGATATAAAATGAGACAAACTTGGAGATCATCCTTGGAGACGATGCCACCTATCCCGTGAAGAGAGTAGGGAATGTTACCCTTCAATTGAATCAAGGTAACACTATTCATTTGCAAGAAGTACAATATTCACCTGATCTCAAGAAGAACCTGGTGTCCATTTCAACAATGGAAGATAAAGGATTCAAGGTGGCTTTTATTGATGGAAAGGTACGTGTTTGGAAAAGAAATTTTAAAGATGCTTTTACTCTTGGGTTCAGGGTTGACACTTTGTATGAAGTTGGAGGAATTCCATTGGGAGCCATGTCTTGCAAAACATCTCTACAATCTGAATTATGGCACCGGAGGTTCGCCCATCTTCATTATAAGGCCCTACCCGATGTGAGACAGATGGTGATAGGTATGCCCAAATTCAAAGTAGAGCATGAAGGTGTATGTTCGGGATGTGCCAAAGGAAAACCTATAAGGGGACCATTCCCCTCGAGTAATAGCAAGACCACAAACATATTGCAATTGATCCACTCCTACATATCTGGTATGATGCTCGTGAACTCCTTGGGAGGATACTTGTATTATCTCACCTTTGTGGATGACTATTCACGCAAGACCTGGATCTACTTCTTGAAAAAGAAGGATGAAGTGTTCACCTAGTTCCAACGTTTCAAAGCCTTGATCGAAAACTAATTCGAGAAGAAAATCAAGATATCGAGGACTGATAATGGGACCGAGTATGAATCTAATGAATTCCAAGATTATTGCAGAGAAGCTGACATTCACAGGGATGCTACAACATTGTACACTCCCGAGCAAAATGGTGTGGCTGAAAGGAAGAATCGCTCTATTGTAGAAGTTGTCCGTGCCATGCTTCATGATCAAGGCCTTTTGAAGTTTCTATGGGCTTAAGCTACAAATACTGTCGTGTATGTTAAAAACTGATGCTCTCATCAAGCATTGGACTCCAAGAACCCCGAAGAAATGTTCACTGATAAGAAACTCGATGTCTCTCATTTTAGAATTTTTGGAAGCTCCGTATATTTTCATGTGCCGAAAGAGAAAAGAAGCAAATTGGGTGCATTTGGGAAGAAAGGAACCTTTGTGGGCTATAGTGAAAATTCTAAGGGATATATAATTTATGTGGTTGGTCAAAAGGAAGTTGAGATAAGTCATGATGTCACCTTCGACGAAGATATGGCCCTCAGGAAGATCAACAACCTTCCCATCCTAAGGAAGGACAAAGACGCTGACACAGGAAATCAGGTTGAAAAAGAGGACGAAACAATCCCTGTCGTTGATGAACCTATGGATCCTATTGATCCACTCCCTCATGAGCCTTCCTCGTCCAAGAGGAGACCCTCATGGCTTAGGGAGACTCTCGAAGATGTTGAGAGGCACATTGCACCAAGGGGGACTTTCCGTGAAAGCAAGAAGTCGAATAGGTATCAAGGATATTTGACCACCATGAGCACTATCATTCAAAATGAGCCTTCATCATTCGAAGAAGCCATGAAGCAACATGGAAGGATGCTATGAATGAAGAATATGAGTTAATTATGAAGAATGATGTCTGGGATGTGGTCCCTAGACCCCAAGACAAATCAGTTGGCACCTCTAAGTGGCTCTACAAAATCAAGCATATAGCTGATGGAAGTGCAGAAAAATTCAAGGCTTCTCTCAAAAGGAAGGTATAGATTACGATGAGATATTTGCACATGTTGCTCGATACACCACCATCTGCTCGATCATAGCCCTTGCTGCCTCGCAAGGATGGAAGTTACATCAGATGGATGTCAAGACCGCCTTCTTGCATGGTTCAATCAAAGAGGGAGTCTATGTGGAACAACCTGAGGGGTTTGAGGTTCATGATCGGGAATCTCATGTTTGCAAGTTGAAGAAAGCTCTCTATGGATTGAAGCAAGCACCCTAGGCTTGGTATGAGAGTATCGATAGCTATCTAATGACGCTGGGATTCACTAGAAGTGAAGTCGATCTGAACCTTTACTTTAAGGTTGAAAATGATAAACCTCTCATTCTGGTACTTTATGTGGACGACCTCTTTCTAGCAGGTGCAGACCCTCTCATTCACAAATGTAAGAGGGAGTTGGCTTCTGAATTTGAGATGAAGGACCTAGGACCGATGGACTATTTCCTAGGGTTGGAGTTCTGGCAAAATCCAGGTGAAATTTTTCTCTCTCAAGATACGCTGCGAAGATATTGGAAAGATTTGGGATGGTGGACTGCAAGCCTGTGACTACTTCGATGGAACTTAACTTTAAAAAGTTATGTGGTAGTGCTGCTGGACCTGAATTGGGAAATGCTTTTGAGTATCGTCAACTCATAGGAGCATTGGTGTTCTTGGTGAACTCTCGTCCGGACATATGTTTTGCAGTTAACACATTGAGCTAATACATGGTTGAGCCTCATCATATACATTAGATTGCCGCCAAGAATCTTTTGAGATATCTTCGAGGCACAATCACTTATGGACTGAGATACACTACCGGAAATGTGAGGCTGCATGGTTATTCTAATTCTGATTGGGCTGGCAGTGTGGTGGATCACAAGAGCACTTTTGGATGTTGTTTTTCTTTGGGTTCTACTTCAATATCTTGGATGAATAGGTAGCATAAATCGGTTGCCTTGAGCATCGCTGAGGTCGAATACATAGCTGCTAGTATGGCCTCTTGTGAAGCTGTTTGGTTGAGGAAGCTCTTCAATGAGCTGTTTGGACATATGTTGGATACCACCGTGATCCTCTGTGACAATCAGAGTGGGATCTGATTATTAGAGAATCCCGTGTTTCATGATCGCTCCAAGCATATACATATCAGGTACCACTTTATCTGGGACATGGTATAATGAGGAGCAATAAGGCTCCATCACATTGGGACTGATGAGCAGGTCATCGATATTTTGATAAAGTTCTCGGGAAAGGTCAAATTCTTGGCCTTTCGAGAACGACTTGGAGTCGTGGAGAGACCCTCTTATGAGGGTCCTGTATGAGATGGACATTGAGCTTTAGGAGCTTCGGGGGGCTTGTGGTACTTCTTGGAGCGGTGAGCAACCATAGAGTGCGTGGTTTGTTGTGTACAGGTTGAGTGGTTCATCCTTCCCCTGTGATACCCCTTGGCGACATGTAGGCAGGACGAGTGGTTCATCCTTCTCCTGCTAAGACATCCTACCCATGCAGTGTGGGACTCATGGGAAGTACCTCTCATCTGGTCAATGAGTAGGGAAATGAGGATAGGGACCATAGTACTTTGATGGACGCATCATGTAATATCGTACTCCCTATGCTAGAATGATCGATATTGATCTGGGATCAATGGGAACTTACTTCGGGTCAGTAAGAGTGGTATGAGACACTCTTTTTTGATTGGAACTGACTTCGGGTCAGTAAGAGTGGTATGAGACACTCTCTTTTGATTGGGATTGACTTCAGGTCAGTAGAGAATGGTATGATACATTCTCGATCACTTCTTCTTCATAGTTCAACAGAGCAGAGCAGTGCATTGATAGCAGCGATAGTACAGATTGGCACATGGATTGGCAGATGGAGTTCTCCTTAGTTGAGAGGGAGTGTTGAAATTGGAAACTATGGCCAAAATTGACATGGGTCATCTTATCTATGACAACTGATATTTTTCTTGGATTCCTCTCTCAGAGAGGTGTAGGATTGATATAGAGATCACCTGATTCTGACATGTACAAATGAAGTTATGAATTTATTTTGATTATGGACAAATTGTCAAGGTTGGCCAACAAACTTATGTAGGCTCAGAAGCCCAACAATCACGTCTATTCATCCTCAACATTTGCTATAAATACATGATGCCTCATCCTCATTTGGACACACTCATCTTCACACATCTCTCTCTCTCCTCATCTGATTGGGTATGCATTTTTGGGCAGCATCTCTCTCCACACATGCGAAGGAAAGAAAGGCAATTTTCTGTTTTAGTGTTGAATAGGTTTGACTGAATTTTCAGAGGTTGTTTTTGGGTTGCGTTGACTAAGCGTTGACCTGTTTTGCTGCGATTTTGGGTGGAGGAATTTTGTCCCAGAAGGCTGCATTTCTGGGCACAAAAATCGAGGCAATCTGTTGACTGTTTGACCAACATTGACTGTGGTTAGGGCTGACCGCAGGTTCACTGTTTGACTAGATTTTGATTGGGCCGATTTCAGGTCGTTTTGAGGGTTGTTTCATCTTGTTGTTTGGAGGTCGAAGTTGACTGAAGTTGATCGAATCTTTGAGGGTCAAATCTGCCCTGTTGACCGGCGTTGACTTTTCTGGTTAGGGCTCTTTTATTGCTGTTATAAATGATCAAAATTTGTAAATTTTACTATCTCTCTACTGAATTGTTGAAGACTAAAAGAAGAACTGATCAAGGGTTTCCTCACATTGGGGTTTGTCCCTGGCTGGTGCCACATCTTGTGTCCTCTTGTCTTCTACCGTTTATGTTTATGTTCTATTTGCATTTTACTATCATGTTGATGTGATTGTTAAATTGGATATTGATATTGGGCTAATAAAGAGATTGAAGTAAAATTTCTCTAAAGCATCAAACATACCATTGTTGCCTAAAATTAACAAACCAACCAATCGAGGTAAACATGTGACGAGAGGCTACTATGATTGGATTCAACCTCCTAGGTGACCTTAAGGAAGTGGAATCGACGAAAACACAACATACATACCTTCCACATCAGCTACAAGACTCCTAGGAACCATCCCAACCACTCAGGTAGCTAGCCCCTGGGTCCCACTAAAGTTTTTGACCACTTGACCTCTGGACGCTCTCATGCTATAGGTATGCCAGTGTTCAGGAGGCTCTTGACGCTTTCATGACAAGGCATGTCAGCATTCTGGGACTATTTTGCTCAGTGTTGTGCCAACGTCACCGGGATTTGAGCCACTTTTTCAGGCCCAGAGCCCAGGTCACTACCTAGAATTGAATGACACCTTTAGAACAGTAAGATAACAGGGAAACAATGATGCAAAAGTAAATACTTGAAAAAACCCTTAACCAGAATCCTACTAGCCATGACATACGTTTCGTCAAACTATCACAAATATGTACTCTACAAGTGTAAACAACATATTTAAGCGTAATGATCTCATACTTATCTGAGAATCGCTAAGAACCATTGTTTCCTCATATCATTTGCTGCATTATCATCTTTTAGGTCATAGATACATTGTCCATCCACTTACAAGTAAAAACATGATGAGAGCCATACATAGCCACTATCATAAAACACATACATAACCAGCATAATAGCAACATAAATACCAATGAAATCACAACCATATGATCCACATATAAACCAATATAATACTCATAGAAATACAAGAAGAAATAACCTCATATTAATGATGTAGAATCCAAACCTGGGATGGGACTTCACATTCCACCTGATCGTAGAATGGTTGAGCCAAATCTCTCTTCAACCATTCACCCTCGTGCCAGATTCCAAGCATGAATGTGGGACTCAAACCAAAAGAAGCAACCAGGGCATCATGAGGCTAAACCACCTCACCCTCATCAATAGAACCGAGGCTTTATCATAATCCATCCCAGATCACTAGGCCAACACAATGAACATGTAATAACAAGATTTACCATGATCTCCACTAGATCACTAGGCCAAACAAGCATGGATGCCACCGGATTTCTCCACCTACACTGTGAAATTTTTTCCTGTTTCCTAGTCTCTAAGGCTTTACCGCAATCCACAGTTTGATCCAGGGATCACTAGGCCCTAAACCGAGACATCACCCTCTAGGCTTTACCATATATCTTGCCATTCACTTGCAAGGCTTCCTAGGCTTAATCAACGACAACGACCTCTAGGATTTACCGTATATCCCGCCATTCACCGACAAGGATTCGTAGGCCCATTGAGGCAACACAATCTTGGCTTTACATGAACCCACAGTTTGGCTCAGGGGTCACTATGTCAGTGGCTTTACCATGATCTACAGTCTAGTGCAGGGACCACTAGGCCATGTGCTCTATCATTCGGAGATCCACCTCACTTGGTGTCGAATCCATCCGGAAATCTAGCTCAACCAAAACATGAGAACCCCATCACACCATGGCTATCCGGAAATGACAAGGCTAGGTTGAAAACACTGTCACACCTAGCAAAACCCATGTCATGACAGCAAAAGAACTACATGCAATACCATGCTTGCCAAATCTAGCAAGGAAAATACACATGTAAATCAATACTTGCAAAGAATACTATTGTAGCTGCTTGATCTTGCTTTTCCTTGCTTGATCTTTGCTTCCTATTGCCTTCTTTGTCTTTCTTGATCCAATGCCAAAGTGCTCCAAGAAAACTCTAAGTGTCCATGAGCGAGAGAGAGAGAGAGAGAATAATGAGAGAGATCCAAAACTGAACTGACAAAATGTTACACACTGATCCTCATAAGCCTTTATTTTCTTCATTTTCCATTATTTTCCTTCATTTCTCTCCTCACATGCAACCTGTGACCTTTCACCTTCCTTTTCTCCTAATTCCCATTATTTTCATAAATAAATGTGCCAAAAATGCCATTTTGTTTTTCCAAAGCGTTAGCCATTGCTTTTTCCAATTTCTTTAGCCATAATAAACCAAATGAATACCCACTAGGATGTCTTACTCAACATTTAGCTTGGAATAGGTGCCCCATCAACTGTGGTTACAATTTTTTCCTTTATTAACTTTTATTACACGGAATTTTCACTAGGGTTGTTACATTCTTCATGATTGACTCATGCTCCTCACTTATTGCATCTTTCCATACTTGGTGCTTTACAACTTATGTGAACGTGCAAGGTTCAGTTTTAATAATAGTACTGATGGCAGCGAAGTACCCTTGATACCTGTTAGGCTTCTTACTTTCTCGAAATGTCCCTCTTGGAGTGTATCCTGCAGCCAGAGTGGTCTTTTCATTAAGGTAGAGGGTTCACAAGGAGGTGGATCAAGAGGATCCATCTGGCCATCAACATTAGGCATAGGCTCATCCATTGAAGGTTCTTCTTGTTTTTCGGTAACATCATCATCATCCTTCCTTGAGATGGGGAGATCTTTGGCTTTCTCGAGGGCAATGTCTTCATCAAAGGTAACATCTCTACTTACTTCTACATCTCTTTGACCAGGTACCTAAATTCTATATGCCTTTGAATTTTCACTGTATCCAACGAATATGCTTTTCTTTCCATAAGCTTCCAACTTATTCTTTTTCTCTTTAGGCATATGAAAATACACAGGACAACCAAAGATTATAAAATGAGAAACATCAGGTTTGTTACCAGTGAAGACTTCCTCGGGTGCCTTGAAATCCAAGGCTTGATGAGGGCTCCTATTTTGAACATATACAACAGTGTTGGCAACTTCTTCCCACAAGAATTTCGGTAGACCTTGATCATAGATCATGGCATGGGTGGCTTCCATAATAGTTCAATTCTTTCTCTCAGCAACATCATTCTGATCTGGAGTGTATGGAACAATTGTCTCCCTCTTAATGCCAACCTCTCTACAAACGTCATTGAATTCATTCGATTCGTATTCGGTTCCATTGTTTGTCCTCAACGTCTTGATCTTCTTTCTGGTTTGATTCTCCACCAATGCTTTGAAAGAATAGAGCCACTTGAACACTTCATCCTTCTTCTTCAAGAAATAAATCCATGTTTTGCATGAGAATTCATCCACAAATATTGCATAGTGTATGTATCCTCCTAATGAAGTTAAGAGCAAGGCACTAGACAAGTCAAAATGGATCAACTGAAGAATATTAGTTGTCTTGCTTTCACTAAAAGGGAATGGTCCCTTTGTATGTTTCCCAGCTGCACAACCTTGATAGACTCCTTCATGGTTCATATGAAACTCAAGCATCCTTGTGACCATTTTCCTTACCCTAGGTACGACTTTGTAATGTAAGTGCGAAAATCTCCAGTGCCATAGCTCACATTGAATAGAGGTATTACTTGCCAATGCTCCCAAAGGAATTCCACCAACTTGATAAAGACCACCAACCCTAAATCCAAGAGTAAAAGAATCTTCGAAGTTTATATTCCATACACGTACCTTTCCATCAATCAATGCTACCTTGAAGTCCTTGTCTTCCATCACAGAAATAGACACAAAATTCTTTTTCAAATCAGGCACATAAAAGACTTCCTAGAGATGTATGACCATAGTTTAAGTGAAGAGTGACAATTAATATCCTTTTATGGGGTAGGTGGCATTATCTCCAAGTATAATTTTTAGATTAGTTTTATTCTCAACTAAATTTGAGAGGGCCTCCTTATATCAAATGAAATGCCTTGAGGCTCCACTATCAATTAACCAATGATCCAAAATATCCGGAGGAGATGCAATAGATAGAGTAGAAATAAGATAGAACTCAGCTTCTTTTTCTACAACATTATTTTCATCATACCTGAAATTTCTTGTCCTCTTGGGAGGTCGATTATTTCCTTCTTGGGCAGCGGGAGCATTTCTTTTTCCTTTATTGTTGTACATGGTGTTTCTTTGATTGTTGTTTCCTTTGTAATTGTTGTCATCCCTTGGAGGATTTTCTTGCGAGGACACTCTCTAGCATAGTGCTTGAACCTGTTGCAATTGTGTCATCTTCCTTTGCCTTTTCCTTTGAATCCCCTCTTAGATCCTTGACCATGTCTCCTTGAATCATTCCTCCTTTTAGCATGTGCAGAGAAATCAATGTGTTCATTTCCATTGGAGGACTTATCTCTCTCCATCATTGTTGTTTCCTCTTGAGTCCATTTGACAAATAAATCATCAAAACTAGGTATCCTATCATTATTGAGAATGGTGGTGACAAATGTATCCCATGGTCTTGAAAGACCTCCAAGTGTAATGAGAGTGAGTTCCCTGTCAGCAGTAACTTCTCCAACATATAGCAGGTCATTCTTGATTTGCGTTATTCTCATAAAGTAGGATAGGATAGACTCCTCTTTATCCATCTTGATATCCTTCAACTTGTTCTTGAGAAAACGAATTTGATTTGCATTGTTCACTTTGAACATCCCAACCAACTTATCCTACATCTCTTTAGAAATTCCCAAATAAGAAATATAGGCAACCAAATGCTTTTGAATGTAGTCAATCAAAATTTTCTTAGCTTTGACCTCACCATTTCTATACTTGGTTCTAGCAACAACAATTGCATTTGAAGTAGGCTCTACCTCTTTCCCTTGCACATAATCCAATACTTCATGCTCCTCCAAGGTCAGGTCCAAACTAATCTTCCATGCATGATAGTCAAACTTGTCATTGAGCTTATCCCAAGTCTTGAAGTAAGATGTAGAGGCCACAAAGACTTGTCCAATAATATTTGTCTAACAAATATCTTAGTGATTGCTTTTCTCTCTTGCCTGGGCTTTGATACCATGTTAATTTTAGATAATAATGGTATGTTTTATGTAGAAATTATGGTGTAGATTTGCCACTGCTCATGAAGTTTTAATCAAATTCACAAGACACAAACCTACTCTACTTCTCTGCGGAATTCAATTCACAATTTAGAACATCAATCATAAACATGCAATGAGAAATAACACACATGCACACAATAATTTTTCCAGGGGAAAGCAATCTGCTAAAAACCTCTTTGCCCGCTTGCTTTAATTTGATGAATAAAGATATATTATAATTGCTTTTCTCAACTGAGGACAACGTGCAAGTGAATAACCTTCTCTCTGCTCACTAAGAAGCTTTGACTTAGACTTAGTCAATTTCTGCCTCTGCTTGAACCCCTATTTCCTTGCGCAATTCCTTGAGAAATTAGGCCCCTATTATTTAGGAATTTTTCAAAAATGGATTGCGCTCTCTGCCTCTGCTTGGACCCCTATATCCTTGCTCAATTACTTGAGAAATTAGGCCCCTATTATTTAGGAATTTCTCCAAAATTGATTGCGCAATTCCTAAGGTTGATCATCTGATTGTATGCAACACGTGTACACTCAAGACTAGTCTACAACTGATGTTACACTGCCTTGGAATCTCCACCACAGTTGGGGAACTCGAATTCTCTGCATGCACCAGCTATTTTGGGCTGATTGATTAGTTAATTGGATGATTAGTGTGTTTCACTGAAGTCCCATTGCACAACTGCCCTACCATAGTTCTTCCAACAATGGGAATTAGTTTAACTTAAAACAACTTGAGATCACTGACCTTGATTGCTACAAATTAGCAATCACACAAGCTTAATTGAACTCTAACTCCAAATCGAATTTATTGAGTAAACTGGGTGACACAAACCATGTCACACAAGTTAATTGCATCCAAGTTGTTTGTTAATGTGGAAATTTGAATTTTCTCAATTTAATGAAGGAAAAATCAAATTGAGAAATTCTTGCTAAGTTTTTCAACACTCCTCTCAGCAAGAAAAGGGATTATCAACCACCCCTATCCTGTACTTGTGGAACTCGAACTTCCCTCTTGACAAGGCCTTTGTAAGCATCTTATTCCTCTGTTGGAATGTATTGTAGCAACATTATCTGCCTCTGCACAGAGTCCTGCAAATGGTGATACCAGATATCTATATGCTTGGATATATCGTAAAATACAAGATTCTCAAAGAGCTTAATGCAACTCTAATTATCACAATAGATCATAGTTAAATCCATCATCTAACCAAACAATCCCACAAGTATCTTTCTCATCCAAATCGCCTTACATGTTGCTTGACTTGCAGCCATGTATTTTTCTTCTGCCGAGTTAAGTGCCACAGATCTTTGCTTCCTGTTGTACCAGGAAACAACTATGGACCCAACATTGAAAATTCCACCTGATGTACTCTTTCGATCGGATGGACTCCTTGCCCAATATGCATCTGTGAAGCCACACAACTTCACTCCCTTTGTCCATCTGTACCATAGTCCAAACTGGGTAGTGCCTCTGAGGTACTATAAAACATGCTTAACTGCCTTCCAAAATAATTTGGTTGGCCTAACCATAGCTTCGCTAAGCCAGTTGAATGCATAGCACATATCAAGTTGCGTGTTCACAAGCTACATGAATGAACCCACTAAATGTCGATAAATGTTACCATCCACTTCCTCACTTGAAGTGGCATCCTCCTTCCTCAAGTTGGTCGCTAGAGGTGTCTCCATGGGCTTTCAACTCTCCATGTGGAACTTCTGTAGTATCTCATTTGCATACTTGACTTGAAAGAAACAGTTCCCCATTGCCCTGCCATACTTCCAACCCGAGGAGATAATGCGTGAGACCCATGTCCTTATTTCAAATTCCCTTGCAAGGCCCTCCTTGCAAGATCTGATCAACTGTTCATCACCAGTTAAAATCAAATCATCAACATATAAGACAATAATAAGCAATTTACCTTCTACCAAGATGTGATAGAGGTTTGCATCCACTTCACTTTTGGTGAAGCCCAAACCGGTGAGATAGTTATCGATCCTGGTGTACCAAGCACGAGGTGCTTGTTTGAGACCGTACAACGCTCGCTTGAGTCTACACACATGAGACTCCCGATCAAATGTCTCAAAACCTTTTGGTTGCTCGATTTACACCTCCTCCTCAATAACTCCATTGAGGAATGTTGTTTTTACATCCATCTAGTGGATCTTCCACCCCATTTGCATAACTAGAGTAATAATTGATCTAATGGATGAGTACCTTGCTACAAGAGCACAAATCTCCTCATAGTCAATTCCCTCAACTTGAGAGTACCCCTTGGCCACAAATCTAGCCTTATACTTCTCTATGTTTTCGTCTACTGCATGTTTAACCTTGAAGATCCATCTCAAACCCACAACTGATTTATCTGTTTGTCTTGGGACCACTTCCCAAACACTGTTCTTTACAATGGATTCATATTCCTTCACCATTGCATCAACCCATACAAGTTGCTCTACTGCTTCCTCGAAAGAGGATGGCTCAGTCTCTATAAGTTTGGTCATTAGAGCCATTTAGTCAGTGTACCAATTAGGTGACTTTCTCTGCCTACACAAATTTGAAGGAGCTCCCACATTCTCCCTCGCATTCTATACAAGTCTATCATCCTCCCTGTTCCTTTTCCTGCCTTCTCTGGTTGTTTCTCCTTGAGTGAATATCTCCACTCTCTGCTCCTCTACTTGTGGCTACTCCACAACTTCCTGAGGCTCCTCCTTTGGACCTAAAAGCTCCTGTTCTAGTGGGATCTGAAGCTCCCTATTAAGAGAGCACCACATCTCTTTCTCCTCATCAAAATTTCATCCCTTCGCACAACTGTAATTGTGAGGGATGGCAAGTACACACGGTAGTTGTGGGGAGTTTTTGTGTAACCCACAAATACCCCAATTCTGTAATCGGCTCAAGCTTCTTCTTTGATTCTTTGGAGACATGGCAGTGAACAGAGGCTCCAAAAATCCTGAACTGCGGCACATTCAAATTTCTCCCCGAGAAAGCCTTCTCTAGTGTAATCATGCCCAAAATCCGATGAGGACTTCCGTTCTGCAAATAGACTGTTGTGTTACATGCCTTAGCCCACAAATGCATAGGTAGGCCTTGCCCATGCAATATTGCCCTCGCAACTCCCACAATGCTACGGTTCTTTCTCTCAGACACCCCATTCTATTATGGGTTGTGGGGCGCTGTTATCTCTCATCGAATGCCTTCTTTCGCACAAATTTTCTTAAATTCATTTGACATGTACTCACCTCCATTATCGTTCTTGAGAGCCTTCACCTTGCCGGTTTATTTCTTGAATTCTACGAACTTGGAGAATGTCTCATCTTTCTTCCGCATGAAGAAGATCCAACACTTCTGTGAGAAGTCATTAATAAAAATGACAAAATATTTGTGTCTGGCAATGGAGGCTGTAGAGAAAGGTCCACAAAAATCAGAGTGGATCCTTTCTAGGGCTGCATGTGCTTTGCTCTACCGATCATGGAATGTGGATTTTGTGTACTTCCCTAAAGTACATCCTTCTGATCAAGTGCTCCTTTGGGGAGGCCAGTGGTTATTTGTTGCATAATCTTCAAGGCACCATGATGCAAATGGCCAAGTCTTTTGTGCCAAAGTTCACCAACATCGCGGTCCTGCACTTTCTTCGCCTTAGTGCTTAATGCAACACAATCTTCCATGTCTAGCTTATACAGGTGCTACACACGAATCCCGATCTGCTTCACTTGTCTTGTGGCTATATTTCTCAGGAATCCTTTTCCTATGCTAAAGATCACATCATAACCACTGTCTTCCAAAACTGCAACAGAGATGAGATTTTTCTTTGGGCCCTGAACGAACATGACACCCTTGAGTCTGAGAGGGGATCCCAACTCCCTCTGAAAGGTGACTGTACCAACCTTGGTCGCACTGTACCTTCTGTCGCCCCCCAATTCGATGTGTAGCTGCAAATCTTTATCCTCTAGGTCACTGAAAAACTCTCTACACCTTGTCATGTGGAACAATGCACTTGAGTCCAAGTACCACACACTCCCCATCATTGCGTTGGCCATGCATGCGATAAGGGTAAAGTCAAGCTTGAACTGTGAAGCCAAGGCTTCACCTGTTGCTCCTCTTGAGGTCATATTGCTTGTATTTTTGTGTGGAAATTTCATGGCACAATGCCTGGATTCATGACAACAAAAGCATTTACTTTTTGACAAATCTCTCTTCTTGCCCCCTTGGATGGTTTTTGGTTTGGTTTGAGATTTCTTCCCTTTTCCCTTCTTTTCCTTTCCAACCAATGCAAAGTTTTCTTCATGCTTTCCCTTGGATGAAGTTCCATCCCTGGTATTTCACCTTATTTCCTCCTATACCAAATCAGACCATAAGCGTTCTCAATTTGGTAGTTTCTCCCTCCGGTTCAACGAATCTTGGTAGTTATGCCAGCTCTTGGGAAGGCCTAGAAGGGCTAGGCTTACCAAATCATCATTTGAAATAGTAACACCAACTCTTGCTAGCTCATAACGAACTTGTGTGAACCTGCTCAAATACTGCGGGATAGGGTCATTCTTCTGCATCTTGAAATTTCAAAGTTTATCCTTGAGCACCAGCTTTCTATGGTTACTACTATTCTGGAACAAATTTGTCAATGCCTGCCACATTGCATAAGGAGTTTCTTTCCCATGGAGATTGGTGACAATGTGGTCCCGTACTCCCTCCAATATTATTCTCCTCACCTTGGCAACATCTTTCTTCCACTGAGCAAGGTTCTGGGCATCAGATGCGTGTGGTTTTGACATTATCATCCAATTCCACCTCCATGTGATCCTTCCATGCAATGAAATTAGAGGTGCCTTCCAAGGCATACTCTAGCCTAAGCCCGTTGAAGGTCCTCTTCTTAGCTCTGAAGAGATCCTGCTACACTAAACTATAAATTCGAACCTTTTGAGAAACAACTTCGAAATTTCTGCTCTAATGTGAATACTGCTTTGATAAAATGTAGAAATTTTGGTGTAGATTTGTAACTGCTCATGAAGTTTTAATCAAATCACAAGACATAAACCTACTCTACTGCTCTGCGAAATTCAATTCACAATTTAAAACATCAATCACAAACATGCAATGAGAAATAACACACATGCACAGTATTTTTTCCAGGGGAAAGCAATATGCTAAAAACCCCTTTGCCTGCTTGCATTAATATGATGAATAGAGATGTATTACAATTGCTTTTCTCAATTGAGCACAACCTGCAAGTGAATAGCCTATCTCTATGCTCACTGAGAAGCTTTGACCCAAACTTAGTCAATTTATGACTCTACTTGAGCCCCTATTTCTTTGCGCAATTCCTTGAGAAATTAGGCCCCTATTATTTAGGAATTTCTCCAAAATGGATTGTGCAATTCCCAAGGTTGATCATCTGATTGCATGCAACACTTGTACACTCAAGACTAGTCTACAACTGATGTTACACTACCTTGGAATCTCCACCACAGTTGGGGAACTCAAATTCTCTACATGCATTAGCTATTTTGGGTTGATTGATCAGTTAACTGGATGATCACTGAGTTTGACTGAAGTCCCATTGCACAAATGACCTTCCACTAGTTCCTCCAACATTTGCAACTAGTTTAACTGAAAACAACTTGAGATGACTGAGCTTGATTGCTACAAATTAGTAATTACAAATTCTTAACCAAACTTTAACTTTTCCAACTCGAATTTGCTTAGTAAACTGGGTGACACAAGCCTTGTCACATAAATTAACTGCATCCAAGTTATCTGCTGATGTGGAAATTCAAAATTTCTCAATTTAATCAAGGCAAAATCAAATTGAGAATTTCTTGCTGCATTTTTCAACATTTTATGCTTGTAACAATTACTTCAATGTCCTTTTATTAGCCCAATGATAAAATCCACTTTAATTTCCAATAACAATCATGTAAACCATTAATTCACATTGACAATAACTGTAGATAGAACAAGAACAATAAAATGTAGAAGACAAGCCAAGACAAGAGAACACAAGAATTTGGCTCAAGTGAGGGAAAAACCCCAAGATGGAGAAAACCCTTTATCAATCCTTCTTATTATCAAATATCAAATGCTTAGAAAAGAGAGAATATCCAATAGAGTACAATGATGAGAGTCAAAGTCAATGTGACTTGACTTTTTCAAATTACCGAAATCAATATAAATTTGATCAGCTTGATGAAGGACTGCAATTATGAAAAGTCAACAGTGGTCAACGTGCACTAACCAGTGAACAGTGAATGGTCAGAGCACCTCCTTTTGGGCTCGATTAAAGTAAATCAAACTCAACCTTCCTTACTGGTCAAAGTTAGCGCAAAATAGTCTTCCAAATTCTAGTCAAACTCAGTCAAAAGAGAGAGTTTGTTGTAAATTTTTGCAATCAAAACAACAATTAACCCTGAAGTCAACATTGGTCAAAGTGCCCATATTTCCTCGATTTTTGTGCCAAGCAACTCGACCTTCCAAGATCAAACTTTTGTTGGTCAAAGTGGGTCAAACCAAGGAGAAAAACTCGATCAAACAAAGTCAAATTGTCCTACTGCAAAAAGTCAACACATAAAGTCAAATATGCCTCCAAAACCCTCGCACGTGTGAAGAAGAATATGATGCCTGTGATCTATACGAACCGATCAATGTAGGAGAGAGAAGGAATGATGTGTGTTGAATGTGCCAAATGAGGATGAAGGTTTCTTCTATTTATATGCATTGGAGGGGAATCGATTTGTCCAACTTGTTCCCAAGTCGACCCTGATCAATTGTGCTCTTGTGGGCTTGACATCAAAAACATATTTTTCCTTTATCGATTTTAGTGCTTCCAGGGTCAATTTTAGTCCTCTTGAAAAGAGGAATATTATCCAATCATCATCTTAAGTCAATGAGCTATCCAAAGTGGAATTTGGCCCTAGTTGCACATTTTGACACATTGTCGCCCTCTCAGAGATGCTTTGTCCTCAAAGTATTGGTGAGCTCCAGTATTGTAGCAATAATGCTACAACTCCTGGGGCTTCCTGTCTCTCATTTTATCAACCCGGTAGTTCGTACAAACTTGGAAGCGACGGTGCTATATGCACAAGTACTAGCTCTTGTCGCAGCTGTCACTTGGTCAGCTGGCACAAGTCCGCTAGGGCTCAAGCCAACTTCTATAGGCTCTCAGAAGAAGCTTGCTAATTGATGGACGAAAGCTAATCTCAAAGGAAAGCTACTTTACTTGACAAAAATGAACTGAAAGCAAATCAAAGCATGTAAACCTAGGAAACCTTAATTTAACTAGTCTAACCTCTACAATGCAAGAAAGGTGAATGAAACTTGTACCAATGCTGCTGTTACCTCTAATAAGTGCAAATGCATGGATCTAAACTATTTGCATCATGGAAGATATGTTTTTGTATTTTTCCTTTAAGTGTGTGGAATGATTGTGATCTTGTGCTAACTAGGGTTTGGTTGTGCAAATGGGATGGAGAAGGAAGGAAAGCGTGGGATAGGCTGGGGAGGCTAAGAGAGGTCCCTAGGGATCCTTAGCATCCATCCACAGAGGTTCCTCGCATTCAGATGCTCAGCAACCGAGAGAGTGGCCTCCTACAGGATGGCTGTGGAGGATCCTACAGGATACTCTGTTTTCTACAGGATGTCTACAAATGGCTACAGGATGACCTACCGTGAGTGTTTGGAGTGATGGAGGAGTAATGGAATGGTAGGGGAAGATGTGTAAGGTAGGAATGAGGCTGGTGATGGCTGTAGAAGTGGAGGAATAGGATAGGGAGTGAATGTAAGGAGTAGGTTGGAAGATAGAGGGCTAGGTCAATGAAAGGGCTAGAGAATGGAAGTACGTGAGGAGTGAAAGACTTTGGGAGATAACAGAGCGGAGCAGGGGTCGAAGATGTGGTTGCATGCCTGATCAAGATGGAGAATGAAGTAATGGAACGAGAGAGAGAGCAGTGTAAATGGAACAAATGCTTATGACTGTCACTTAACCAAAAATGCATCAACCTAAACTATTTGTGCTTGTAAATTCGATGAGCAGCAATCTAAACGTGAAAGAGAACGTGCATGAAGCTGTGGTAAGGAAGTGTGGTGCAGGTGTGAATCATGTAGAAGCAGCTAACTTAACGTGACTGTGTTGGCAGCAATCATGGAATAAAGAAATGCGTATTTTTGGTGGCTAGTCATGGACTGCACTCCAATCCCAGATGAGACGGCAGTGAGCCTTAACAACCTTTTTGTTGGAGCTCCAATGGACTATATCTATCCTTTGCTACACTAAACAACTGCAAACAAACTCACCATAAGCAAATCCTATCTAACTCATGAGAAAGACCAACTTAACGACCTGTAATTCGAATTGCATGTGCAAATGAAAACTCAAAGTGCTGAAAACGAAATGGAAACAACACTACAGCAGAGGGGACCTATGGCTCTCAGGTTGGGCCCTAACCTGAGAGCTATAGTCTCCTTAAGAAACTCAGAACTAGATCACAAACTGCCTTCTTTATTCATAACTGATATCATGCCAAATTGGCTTACAAAAAGGAACGAAAACTGAACTGTGCTCCCAAAATTACAATAGCAATACGAGAGTTTCAACAACCTATCTAAGGCTAAAGCCTTCATACTTATACAAAAACGATGATCCAACAAGTGTCCTACATTTTAGGAGCTCGGCTGTCCAACTAGAGTTTAACTGCTGATCCTGTAGGATGGTCATAATTGCTGTTCCTGTAGAGCAGTTTATAACTGCTGTTCCTGTAGAACAGCTGGCCGTTTTTTAAGCTCGGAGGGGAGATGGATTAGAGCTCGGAGTTCTTGATGGGAATCACGAGGGATGTCCCTAGAACCGTGGACATCCTCTCCCAAAACCCGCAGTGCCACCTCGTTGTCTCCTTAACTCCTTTTTCGTTGTCTTTTGCTCCCTTTTAATGCCAAAACCTGGAATCAAAATGCATTAGTCACGTAGAGAGAGTGCCTACCCTTCTTCCTACAAACAACATGAATAAACTAAGAAATGCATGCATAAGCAATAAAAAATGAATGGTTTGAGCAAGTAGAATAGGCCAAAATGAGCCCAAATTGTACCAAAATTGGGGCTCATCATCACCCCCCAGCTGAACCATTTGCTCATCCTTGAGCAACTTAGTCAAGATCCTCATCCTTCATGGCTTGCACTGCTCCCCTTACATCCCAAGCTTCTGTGGTGATGTCTTCTTGGTCGGTATGAAACCCTGCTGTGTTTTCTACTTTTTCCCATTGTGCCTGGTCATCCTTTTCCGTACTTCCTTCGACCAATCCTAGCAGCAATGGAGGGCTGAGTTTGAGGCCAATCCAGCTGGCCTGAAGTCTTTGCATGGATCTCTTGTAGGGGTCTACTCTTGCCGATGCTTCCCTCATTCTGGTCGGGGTATGGTACTCCCGGATCTTCAAACTATGTGCCAAGGCATGCCACCTACGTGCACAAGCCTGGGCAGCAGTTTCCCCCAATAATCTGTCCATGTCCTCAAAGTGGGCTATTGCTTGAGCTTGCTGGTCCATAAATTTCAAGGAAGCTGTAGGATCATTGGATAACTGCTGGCGGGCTGAGATGAGGGCAACCGGATCCTCAGGTTCTGCCCGAATGTACAGTGGCTCCCTCACTTCTCGGCTCATGACCGATTTTTCTTCAGCGGCCCTCTGATCCTCATGATTCAGCCACGAAGCAAACGCCATCAACTGTAGATCGCCCAAGGCGATATTGGGATCCCAAGAGACTTCGTTGGGCAAAACCAGATTGTGGATGTAGAATTCTGCTGGCTTGGCTTTGTCCTCTGCTGAGCTAGTACTGCATATTTCAGCGAATTGCTGTGGGTTATGGATCTGCTCAATACCTCTTTGTGCTAGTGTGTTTATCTGGAACTGTAGCCACTGATCCTTCAAGTATAACCCATAAGACTTTGCAGGATGTCTGCACTGCAGGGCCTCCATGGCCCAACTGGCCATGCAAGCCAATTGTGTTTCCTTTTGTTGTAGCTGTTCCTTTAAGGCCTGCACTTCAATTCTTATCTGCTGTTCTTCTTCCTGTAGAAGTGTCTTTGGCTCTTCAAGATTGGTGGTCAGCTCCTTCTTGCCTTCTTGTTCATTTGTGATGCCCTTGGAGGACGTTTCTGCCCCTGCCTTGAGTTCTTGTAGCTGCAACCTTAACTTCTGGTTTTCTTCCTGTAGAAGTGCCTGCTGGCAACTAGCCACATGTTTGGCCATGGTGAACTCGCTTCTGACTTCCCTGAGCTGATCTTGTAGAGGGCCTATGTCCCCCACCCCCTTTGATTTGGCAATTTGCATCCATGTATGGGAGCGAACTCTTTCTTTCTCTAATTCAAAGAATAGGGGTACAGTAAATTTTTGTGGGATGATCTTGCCCGCCTCCAAGAAGGTATAATATGAATTCAGATTGGGCGAAGGGCTAGGTTCGGGTATATGTTCTCTTGCTGTTTCTTCAGGTAGTTCTGCCTCATCCGCCCCTGGCGATGAGGGTCCTCCTTCTTCTCTTTGTTCGGTTTCCTGTAGTCGAGCCAAGGTATCCTGTAGGACGTTTTCAGCTTCCTGTAGCCTGGTTTTCTCGTCCAACAGGTCCACTCGGTCTTGCCATGTGCTCTTCTTCGGACTTCCCTTTTCGTAGGTAACTGTGACCTTTGAGGGGGATTTTTCTTTGGGAGAATCAGGGGTATCCTTAATGACAATTGGGCTGCTGGACTACTTCTGTGGCTTCCCTGTTTTTATCCGAACACTTCTCCGTGCTTTGAAGTAGAGAGGGGGGTCCCTCTTCCTTTTTCCTTTTGGCTTAGGTGGCGTACTGAGGCCGGCTAATACAGCCGCTGCCTCTCGGGCTAAAACATCCACCTTCTGCTTCTCAGATTTTGGTTTTGCATGGCTTCCTGTAGAAGCCTGTTTTTGTACTTTTGTGCTTCCTGTAGAAGCTGTTATCGGGCTTCCTGTAGAAGCCTTGGTCTCCTTTCCTGTCGTGGCAGGCGTCTTTACATCTACTTGCTTTGCTGTAGGGGTTTGATCCTTTTGTTTGCTTGTGGGTGCTGAAGTGGTAATTGGGCTGACATGGCCTGCCCCAACTTTGTCTCTTCTGCTTTTTGACCGTATCTCTCTTGCTGACGGGATGGGGGAGTCAGCTTTTTCTTCAGCCTCCTTTTCTTCAGCCACCGCTTCCTTGTCTTCACTGCTGGAGGAGCCACTATCTTCGATCAACATTTTAATGTCCCCATCTCGTGTTAGATTCCTAAATGACTCCCAGGAGAGGGGAACTTTATACGAGTGCAGTGCATCCTCCACAAGCAATTTTATTAACCCATGATGGGCTATCTGATCAGGGACGCCCTGTCTTAGCTTTGTAGCACACTCCATTAGGGACTGCAGGAGATAATAAGGGATGCTTAGTTTTTGCTTTGCAGGAAGGTCAATTCCGTGTCTTAACTCAGTGAGGAGCCGGAAGTGATATGCATACACGATACTGAACCGGCCTTCACAAGTAATATATTTCATGATTTGCAAACTGACTTCGTTCCATGGTGGTGACAGGCTGGTCCTCCTCACCCCGTTTTTATCCTCAGAGAATTCTTCCTCAGGTGTGAAAAACTCCTTTTTTGCTTGCTGGCTCTGCTTCCGCTCTTCTTTATCCCACGGCAGACCCATGGGCAGTTCCGTGACTCGACTTATGTGCTCTGGGGTGAGTTGGAGGCTGAGGCCTCGGAAGCTTACCGTGGCCAGTGTCAGGGATTTAGGCTTCAAGGCCTGCAAGAATTCCTCGGCTACTTCATCATCGTAGCCTTGTAGCTTATCACAAAAAGGCATCCATTGTGCTCTAGTGAAGAGCTCAACCACTGCCGGGTTTCTCCTTAATGTATTTGAATCAGTGGGCTCTCGCCTGATAAACCCACCAGGCATGACGAACACAGTGGTTTTGACCAAAGGCGGTAAATACAAAAGGAATTCGGTCTTATAGACAGAGCATGCAATGAATTCACAAAACCACAGTCTAATTATACTGCTATCCTGTAGAAGCGATAGTATGGGCACGACAATCCAATGTTTTTTTTATGACCAGACTGTGAATAATGACCTTGCCACCTTTGAAAACCAATTGCGGAGGGAGTTTCAGGGTTACCTCTTTTCCGCCACCTTTTTTTTTTTTTTTTTTTATACGTGAAGACTTCACCTTCCTGTAGAGACTGCTTTCCTGTAGATACTGCTTCCTGTAGGACTGCGTTCCTGTAGAAACTGTTCCTGTAGGAGCAGTGCGCAGACTTCGGGGGGAGCTATAGTTGAACAGCGGTCGAGAGGTGCCTTACCAGCGTTCAGGTAGCCGAGAGCTTGGCGTATCAACATGCAGAGGTAATCAGAGGAGCTACTCGAGTCTTGAAGTGAGGTTGATGGATATACACGCTTAATCGAGCCGATTAGATTTTGAATCGGCACAGCTCGTGGCGCGGGGTGTGAGCTGTCCCCGCCGGACCGTTGGGTGACGTCACCCATCATCCGCCTGCACATTCGCTTGCTGCTGCATTCATTCCCACAGATCTGCTGCCGCCCTTTTCGGTTAAACTCGTTTCACGGTTGACGGGACTGATCTTCACGTGCGTGCTGCGTGTGTCCTTTGTTGTGGCTGCTACCTCATCATCCTACTATCCCTTCACTAGCCGATGTGGCCAGTCAACTGGCCTTACGGCCGCTCAACCATTCACCTTTATGCCATGCAAAACAAATCAAAGTAATATCCATGCGATTTGATGGAGAGAAGGATTAGAACACTTACCTGCGCGCGTCTGCATATGATTTTCAGGTTTTTGGACGACGGATCTACCTGCTGCATGTGGCTTACACAGTCTGGAGGCTCGTGGTCACGGGATGCTGGCGCTGTGGTGGACGTTCTGGTTGCATGCGCCCGCGTTTTGCTTGCAGATGGCTGGCCGATGAATGGCATCCACTCCTGCAGGTTTGACTGCTACAGGATTCCCGCGGGAGCCTTGCAACAGTCTCACCTCCTTGGGTGCATGCTGTATGCTGGCGGTGCTGGCTTCTCGATCACGATCCCAGCGCTTCTGATGCATAACGTGGATGTGGTATGGCTCTCGGTGCTTGGTTTTTCTTTGACAGATGTTTTTTCACGAGAACTCATTGCTTTGTTGTGCTGCTGCAGGGATCTTGGTTGCATGGCGACGAGGATGGTGGAGCAAGATAATAGCAATGTTCAGGGGTACCATCAGTGGCATGCATGCATTCAATCCACTCCTCAGTCGCTAGATCTTCATTTGAAACACATTTCGGCCGTCGCAACCTTCTACAGGAAGTTTCCTGTAGAACACAGAGCTTCCTGTAGAAATTTTGCACTTTCCTGTAGAAGATCCGCGTCTTCCTGTAGGAAAACTGTCTGTTCCTGTAGAAAACTGTATCTTCCTGTAGAAGATCCAAATCATGATGAAAATTGCACATACCTTGAAAAACATTGTTATTCTTGGAGGAGGTGTTGATGACATCCTTTGATAGCATGATGAAGGCCCCTGGCTTGGAGTGGAGAGGCTTCTTCTCCTCCATAGAATATCTGCATGCAAAACTTTTATTGTGCTTATTGATTTTTCTGTTTTTCTCTTTTGTCTTTTTTTTTTTTTTTTTGAAAAGATAGCAGGGGCGCCCCAAAGAGGTTTTCACCCTTGCTACCTGCCCTGAGCGCCTCAAAGAGGTTTTCACTCAAGGATCTTTTTTAAACTTTTTTTTTTTTTTTTTTTTGAAAGACAATAGGAGCGCCTCAATGAGGTTTTCACCCCTATTGCCTGCCTTGGGCGCCTCAGAGAGGTTTTCACCCAAGGATCTTTATTTTTTTCTCTCTTTTTTTTTTTTTTTTTTTTTTTTTTTTTCTTCCTTTTTCTCTTCAGGGTATGCCCAAAGTGGAGGCATAACCCTTCTCTATGACCAAAACAGATTTTTCCATAGTGCTGATAAACTCTTGCCTTGAGGGAGGCTTCCTGTAGATCTTCAATCGGTGCCCATTGACAAGCATGAGAATGGCTTCCTCATCAATGGTTCGAATGAGGACAGATCCATTGTCATGGCACTGCTCCACTACATATGGTCCTAGCCATCTGGTTCTCAACTTCCCCTTGAAATCTTTGAATCTGGAGTCATACAACAAAGCCCAATCTCCCGGCTGAAATTGCTTGTCATGGAGATGTTGGTCATGCCACACCTTCCTCTGAAGTTGAACCACTTCTGAGTGAAGGAGGGCCTGCATGCGGTGCTCATCCAGCCCATTCAGCTGCAACAACCTTTCTTGCTGTGCATGGCTGAGATCTAAGTCCAGCTGAGCTGCCATCCTCAAAGTGTTATACTCAAACTCAATGGAAAACAAAGCCTTCTTCCCATAGACCAGCTCATAAGGTGTGAAGCCGGTGGTGGTCTTCCAAGTGGTGTTGTAAGCTCAGGTGGCTTCAACCAGGCGATCTGCCCAGTCCTTTCTGCTGCTGCTTTGATTGCTTTAGTCTCTGCCCACTTTGTCAAGTAGTCAGTACACACAATGATGTAGGATCTCTGCCTCGAAGAGGGATTGATTGGACCCACAAAGTCCATGCCCCACTTCTCAAATGGCTCAAGAGTCACTTGAGGTTGGAGAGGCATCTCATCCCTTTGGGTCGGTTTCCCCATTCTTTGGCATTGGTCACACTGGCTGACATATCTTCTGACATCTTGATGAAGTGTGGGCCAATAGTAGCCTGCCTGCAGAATCTTGAAGGCAGTTCTCTTTGCTGCAAAATGTCCCCCACAAGGCCCATCGTGACAGGTGAGGAGGATGTCAAAGACTTCCTCTTCCCTTACACAACGCCTTAAGATCTGATCAGGGCCAAGCTTGAACAGGTTGCCCCCGATCCAATTGAATGAGGCACTTTTTCTGATGATTTTGCTCTTCTCTTTTGAAGAGAGGTGCAGAGGGAACTGAGCTGAAACAAGGTAGTTTGCTATATCAGCAAACCATGGAGAGAGTACTGAGATAGCAAACAGATGCTCATCAGGCATCTGGTCATCCACCGTCCCATCTTCACCTGCAGACAAATCCAATCTAGATAAAAAATCAGCAACAACATTCTCTCTACCTGGTTTATCAACAATGGTTAGATCAAACTGCTGCAATAAAAGTAACCATCTAATAATACGAGCATTCACATCTGGTTTATTCATCAAATATCTAATAGCAGCATGGTCAGTATGTACAAAAGTCTGGTAACCAGTAATGTAATGACGGAACTTGTTCAGTGCATGGGCCACAGCTAAGAATTCCTTCTCGGTTACAGTGTAGTTCAGCTCGGCTTTGGACAAGTTTTTGCTAACGAAGTAAATGGCATATGGAAGTTTTTCCTCAACTTGTCCTAAGGCTGCACCTATGGCTTTGTTTGAGGCATCAGTGTGGATGTGGAAAGGTAGGGCCCGGTTTGGACCTCTCAAGATTGGTGCTGACACCAACTTGTCCTTTATCTCATTCAAACTCCTCTGACAATCGTCAGTCCACTTAAACTCCACATCTTTTTCCAACAGACCAAACAATGGTGAGGCTATCTTGCTGAAGTCCTTAATGAATCTCCGGTAGTATCCTGCTAATCCCAAGAAACTCCGGACATCCCTTACTTTTTGAGGAGGTGGAACCCTCTTGATGAGAGCAATTTTGTTGGGATCCACCTGCAATCCTTGGGAAGAAATAGTATGGCCTAGCACGGTCCCCTCAGTCATTAGGAATTCACATTTTTCAGGACTAAGGGACAAGTTCATCTCAGTGCACTTGGTTAGGACCTTTCCCAAGTTGGACAATGCTTCCTGGAAGTTGGCCCCATAAGGGGTAAAGTCATCCATGTATATTTCCACTGCATCATGGACCAACTCCGAGAAGATGCTCAAGACAACTCTTTGAAAAGTAGCAGGAGCATTGCATAGCCCAAAGGGAAGGACTCGGTAGGCAAAGGTACCCCAAGGACATGTGAAGGTGGTCTTATCTTGGTTTTCCGGGCTGATTTGGATTTGATTGTACCCGCTAAACCCATCCAGGAAAGAGAAGAACTTCTTTCCTGCCAGTCCATCCAACACTTGATCTATGAAGGGTAGGGGGAAATGGTCTTTCTTGGTAGCTTTGTTCAGCTCACGGTAATCTACACAGATCCTCCACTTCCCATTCTTCTTGGGAACCAGCACTAGAGGGGACACCCATTCACTATCTGAGATGGGGTAGATGAATCCGGCATCCAACAATTTTTGCAGCTCTTCCTTGACAATGTCATTAAGGGCTGGATTCATTCTCCTCTGGGGTTGCCTAACTGGTTTACAATCCTCTTTGATGTATATATGATGGGTACAGACCGAGGGATGGACTCCTTTCATCTCCTTATAGCTCCAAGCAAAAGCATCTAGGTGGCTGGCCAATAGGCTACACAACTCCTTCTCCTGGGAAGGAGATAGGGAGGAGCTGATCTTTAATGCTCTCTCAGGGCCAAACTCCACACTTTTGACTCTGGGAGTGACAGGGCCGGTTGTACAAAGGTCCACTGAGGTGCTAGCTTGGGCATCCTCCACCAATTTTTCTAAAGGTAGTGCACTGGTAGGTGGATTCTGGATCAAGTTCTCGATCAAATCATCCTCGGTTGGGGGATTTCTTCTATTGGTTTCTATGGTACACAGAGGTGCTGAATACACCTCGTCTTCTTCTCCTTCTTCCAACCAGAGTGGTAAATCATGCTCTAAAGAAGGTTGGGCAGGAGGGTATAGGACTAGCTGCTTGGACATGGGACCATTCTTGATGGTCATGTTTCCTGCCCGACAACTTATGTAAGCATCTGCAGTAGCTAACCAAGGCCTTCCCAAGATGAGAGGATATCCAGTAAGCTTGGCCTTTGGTTGCAGAACCAGGAAGTCTGCAGGGTATTCCCAAGAATCAATAGAGACCAAGACATCCTCCACAATCCCTTCGGGAGTCACGGTGGAGCGGTCTGCTAATTGCAGTACTGTCGAGGTCTTCCTCAAGGAACCCTGAAGATTGAGTTTAAGCATGGTATCTCTGGTCATCACATTGATGGCTGCCCCCAGATCAATCAAGGTGTGGGGGATAATGGTGCCATTGATGTGAACATCTACTACAGGGCTTCCAGGATCTAGGTACTTTGGGCAGATGACTTCTCCTAGCATAAGATCAGACAGTTGTCCTATGACATTGATAGTTGAGGCATCTTTCTTCCGTCTGCCTGGGTGTTTGAAACACTTCTCCTTAACCAGCTTGTTATATATAGGCACATCCTTGATGGCTTGGAGAAGTGGGATTTTTACACACAACTGCTTGAGCTCACCCAAAAGCTCATCTTCTTCGGGGTTAGGTTGTGTGGTGGCTGTTAGTCTCTCAGGAAAGGGTGGAATAGGCTTTGGTTCACTCTCCTGATGGTTTTCCTCATCCTCTGGGGGAGGAGGTTGGCGATCTGGAAGAGTCTTTCCAGATCTAAGATTGATCTCCTGGATCTCCACAGCATATGTAGGGCATGAGGTCTCCCCAGTATATACCTGCTGAGCCTGTCTATTGTTGGGGTTCGGGTTCGGTTGAGCAGGCATCTGAGGTTGCCTAGGAGGAGCAGGAGGTAAAGGCTGAGGTTGAACTGGTGGTGGAGGCAAAATGGCAGGAGGAGTGTTGTATTGGGGCCTCCACCCCGACTGAGGAGCACTCCATTGAGGCTGCGACTGGGGATGTGAGTGATATGGATGAGAGGGAGGTTGAGTAGGATACTGAGGTGGATAAGACCATGGAGGAGGCATGGACCAAGAAGGATGAGCAGGGGGACCCCAGGAAGGCATAGGAGTCGATTGGTTGGGGTTGTAATAAGCTTGAGATGCCCCTTGCATCCCCTGCTGATAAGGTCTAGATCCTTGAGGCCTCCGTTGGTTGATGAAGTAGAGAGGTTCAATGGGGGCTTCAGTCCCTTGGTACATGGCTTTAAATCCAGGTAAGGTTGGACACTGATTTGTTGGGTGGTCCTCCTCACAAACGAAACACACTTCAACCGAATGCAATGGACATTCGTTCTTAGGGTGTCTTTTGGTGCACCTAGGACAGAAGATAGCCAAGGCTCTCTCAGCTTCTTCTTTCTTCTGCTGGATCCTGAATGTGTCCAGCTGCATGGCAATGGTCTGTCTCACCTCACTCTTAAGATCTTCTAATTGGTTTGTAAACTCATGTTTGGAGAAAGGGACACCAGTGGAGAGGAGATTTCCTCTACCTCTTTTCCTAGCTGCCCTAGAATGATTTCGGAACACAGTCTTGATGTCTTCATAAGGCAGTTGGTAAATGCCCCCCCAGCTAACATGTGAAGGGTGTCTAAGAGATCTTCAGGGACTCCTCGGAGTAGAACCAACTTGAGGGATTCACGGTCAAGTGTGCACCTGGCCCGTTTATAGCTAAGTTGGAACCTCTCCTCATAATCCTCTAAAGACTCATCATTCCCCATGGTCATTCGAAAGATCTCTCCCTTAGTTTCCTTGGACCTACAATAATCCCTATACTTGGTATTGAAGGCTTGCTGCATCTGAGCCCAAGTAGCTATGCTATTCCCAGGTAATCCCATGAACCAGCGTAGGGCTGCATCCTTAAGGGTGGAAGGGAAAAGCTTCAGCTTTTGCTCATCTTCAGTATAGTCATAGGTTCTACAAAGGACAACAAACTCAAACAAGAAGGTATCAGGATCCTCAGTGGTCAGTCCATGGAAGTGAGGCAAAGCAGAGGGGCTAATGTTTTTCATTTTCATCTCCCCATTGGTCTCTCGGATGGGGAAAGCTCCTTCTATTCTCTCATCTTCTCTATTGTTAGCCATAGCTACAGATGGAGTGGTCTCTAACTCTTCTTCTTCTATAGGGTCTTGGTATATCTCAGGATGTTCACCTATAGGTTCCTCTGGGTCATTGTCACCAAAGAAGAGAGAAGGGTGACTCAGTGATGTGGTGGGGGTGTTTGGTAGGAATTTGCCTGATCTATCACGGTTCCTACGAGGCATGAAATGGAAAGGACTGTTCTTTCTTTTGTTTTGAGTGCTTTTGTTTTTTTTCTTTGGTACCTGCAAAACTGAAACAAAGTGATCTACAACTAACTATATTGCTCAAATGAAATTGCAAAATTGGAAATGCTAATCTAGGAAAGCAAGAAATATTAATCTAGGAAAGCAAGAAATATTAATCTAGGAAAGCAGGAAATGCTAATCTAGGAAAGCAAGAAATGCTAAGCTACTTTTGCAAAAAGGGAAATGAAGTAAACTACTGAGCAGAAGTAAGAGTATGGAAGTAGAAGAAAAGCAACAATTACTAATACTCTGACGCTTCCCCGGCAACGGCGCCAAAAAGATGGTGAGCTCCAGTATTGTAGCAATAATGCTACAACTCCTGGGGCTTCCTGTCTCTCATTTTATCAACCCGGTAGTTTGTACAAACTTGGAAGCGACGGTGCTATATGCACAAGTACTAGCTCTTGTCGCAGCTGTCACTTGGTCAGCTGGCACAAGTCCGCTAGGGCTCAAGCCAACTTCTATAGGCTCTCAGAAGAAGCTTGCTAATTGATGGACGAAAGCTAATCTCAAAGGAAAGCTACTTTACTTGACAAAAATGAACTGAAAGCAAATCAAAGCATGTAAACCTAGGAAACCCTAATTTAACTAGTCTAACCTCTACAATGCAAGAAAGGTGAATGAAACTTCTACCAATGCTGCTGTTACCTCTAATAAGTGCAAATGCATGGATCTAAACTATTTGCATCATGGAAGATATGTTTTTGTATTTTTCCTTTAAGTGTGTGGAATGATTGTGATCTTGTGCTAACTAGGGTTTGGTTGTGCAGATGGGATGGAGAAGGAAGGAAAGCGTGGGATAGGCTGGGGAGGCTAAGAGAGGTCCCTAGGGATCCTTAGCATCCATCCACAGAGGTTCCTCGCATTCAGATGCTCAGCAACCGAGAGAGTGGCCTCCTACAGGATGGCTGTGGAGGATCCTACAGGATACTCTGTTTTCTACAGGATGTCTACAAATGGCTACAGGATGACCTACCGTGAGTGTTTAGAGTGATGGAGGAGTAATGGAATGGTAGGGGAAGATGTGTAAGGTAGGAATGAGGCTGGTGATGGCTGTAGAAGTGGAGGAATAGGATAGGGAGTGAATGTAAGGAGTAGGTTGGAAGATAGAGGGCTAGGTCAATGAAAGGGCTAGAGAATGGAAGTACGTGAGGAGTGAAAGACTTTGGGAGATAACAGAGCGGAGCAGGGGTCGAAGATGTGGTTGCATGCGTGATCAAGATGGAGAATGAAGTAATGGAACGAGAGAGAGAGCAGTGTAAATGGAACAAATGCTTATGACTGTCACTTAACCAAAAATGCATCAACCTAAACTATTTGTGCTTGTAAATTCGATGAGCAGCAATCTAAACGTGAAAGAGAACGTGCATGAAGCTGTGGTAAGGAAGTGTGGTGCAGGTGTGAATCATGTAGAAGCAGCTAACTTAACGTGACTGTGTTGGCAGCAATCATGGAATAAAGAAATGCGTATTTTTGGTGGCTAGTCATGGACTGCACTCCAATCCCAGATGAGACGGCAGTGAGCCTTAACAACCTTTTTGTTGGAGCTCCAATGGACTATATCTATCCTTTGCTACACTAAACAACTGTAAACAAACTCACCATAAGCAAATCTTATCTAACTCATGAGAAAGACCAACTTAACGACCTGTAATTCGAATTGCATGTGCAAATGAAAACTCAAAGTGCTGAAAACGAAATGGAAACAACACTACAGCAGAGGGGACCTATGGCTCTCAGGTTGGGCCCTAACCTGAGAGCTATAGTCTCCTTAAGAAACTCAGAACTAGATCACAAACTGCCTTCTTTATTCATAACTGATATCATGCCAAATTGGCTTACAAAAAGGAACGAAAACTGAACTGTGCTCCCAAAATTACAATAGCAATACGAGAGTTTCAACAACCTATCTAAGGCTAAAGCCTTCATACTTATACAAAAACGATGATCCAACAAGTGTCCTACATTTTAGGAGCTCGGCTGTCCAACTAGAGTTTAACTGCTGATCCTGTAGGATGGTCATAATTGCTGTTCCTGTAGAGCAGTTTATAACTGCTGTTCCTGTAGAACAGCTGACCGTTTTTTAAGCTCGGAAGGGAGATGGATTAGAGCTCGGAGTTCTTGATGGGAATCACGAGGGATGTCCCTAGAACCGTGGACATCCTCTCCCAAAACCCGCAGTGCCACCTCGTTGTCTCCTTAACTCCTTTTTCGTTGTCTTTTGCTCCCTTTTAATGCCAAAACCTGGAATCAAAATGCATTAGTCACGTAGAGAGAGTGCCTACCCTTCTTCCTACAAACAACATGAATAAACTAAGAAATGCATGCATAAGCAATAAAAAATGAATGGTTTGAGCAAGTAGAATAGGCCAAAATGAGCCCAAATTGTACCAAAATTGGGGCTCATCAAGTATAATAAGTAGGGTTTTCTCCAGTTGAACACATTGCTATGGAATGGCGTTTATTTGCTTTTGTGAGTTGATATTGTTTGTGCCTTGTGTGTTGGTGAAGTTCTTGTATGTATTTGCATCTTCTTGAGGCTGGGAGCATCAATACCATATAATTTATGTCCTTGCCAATTAAACTCCATGAATTGTTCTTTAAGGTTTGTAGTATAGCTTCCTAACTTTGTTAACCATTATGCACCTAACACTATATCCATTTCTTTAAGCGGTAGGGCATAGAATTTTGTCTGTATTTCTAGTTTGTGTATTTGGATTGAAACCTTGTGACATTCTCCTATTTCCTCAAACTTTTTCCGAGTTGCGACAATCATGGTCAGGTCCTTCATTGGGCACACACAAAGATTAAGTTGTTTATCAAGATCAATGTTTATACAATTATAAGTACTGCCAGAATCTACTATTATATTGACATTTCTATCTCTTGATCCCTTTAAGCTTCAGGTTTTAAGGTAGTAATCGCCTCATCATGTTTGTTGGTGGTTTTGTAAGCATACCATTCTTTCTTCGTGGAGACTGAGTTCTCTTCTTTCAAAGGTGTGGTGGAATGTATTTTGCAGTCACTTGTTGGTTTTGGTCTTTTGAAAAATTGATTTCTTCATCTTGATTTTACTGGACACATGATATGGCATCTAATGATGCTTTTTGTGATGTTTCCTCAGGGTCTAAATATACATTGTATGTTATATTGAAGTATTTTGTTGACCTAAGTTGTCATTGATGTTAATATGGAAATATTCTAGATACCAGATGATGATATGAAGCCAAGGGGAAGCAGAGCAGATCCATGAAGAGACAGAAGCAACGCCATCAGGATAGCCAAGCCATAAGCTAGAGGAGTTAACAACAGAGGCATATCAGAAGCAATAGAGGCATATCCATGAAGAGACAGAAGCAAGGCCATCATGATAGCCAAGCCATAAGCTAGAGGAGTTAACAAAGGAGGCATATCAAAGCAAGAGACGCATATCGGAAAATGCAGAAGCCATCAAGGTATGAAGGTATAAGAGGAGGTCTTTGAAAGACACTGCCAAGCCAGAGGAGCCACATTGGAGCAAGAGGAGCCATATTGGAGGAGCGTTGCATGTAATACATGCCCAAGAAGAACCAAAAGGAGCTACAGGAGGAGCCATATATATATATATATATATATATATATGCCAAAACAGATCTATCGGAGCTACAGGTGGAGCCATATGTATATGCCATATATATGCCAAAAAATAACAGAGCAAACAGAGGAGCAAATGGAGCAAACAGAGCCAAAACAGAGCTATCGGGAGCTATATAGTATATATGCATGCATTTACACTATCGGAGGCGTAGACTCATGTATATATGTGCATTTACACTATCGGAGGCACAAACTTATATATATATATGCATTTGCACTATCGGCAGCAAAAACATATGTATATATAGGCCATATACACTATCGGCAGCAAAACCATACATATATGCAAATACACTATCGGAGTGGAAAGGCAGAGGTTATATATGTGTGCACGGAATACACTATCGTGCGGGCATATACATATATATCGGCGACAATGATAATCGACGGGTTCAGTTATGTGCCACTACCCAAAACCCCCGATTGCGATATATATATATATATATGTGTGTGTGTGTGTGGACCCACGGACCATTACAATGTGATATAACATAATATTGGCGGAAATCAAGTTATGGGTTAAGTCAAAGAGCGGAGGAGTATATACATGGACCCGAACGGGTTATAGCAACAACCCTATATAACATCGCGTCCGCCCATCGGGACTCTCATATCGCAATGTATAAAGGGCTGTCACCCCCGAATCACCGATTGTGATATATATGTATGGACCCGACGGAGGCATTAAAAACAGCCTATAATAATATCGCGCCCGTCATATCGGGAGTCATGTATCGCATACATTGTAAAGCCTTGTCACTCCCGCAAGCGCCGATTGCGATTGCAAGACCAGACCCGATGCAACATTGCAATTTGGCTTAATGTCATATCACGTCCATCGGCCATCGACCATCGGCGACTGCCGATTGCGATTACAAGGCGGACCTGAAGCAGTTATAGATGCGAGAGTAATATTTTTGAAGTCCGCCCTTAGTGCTTCACTCGTGGTTTTTCATATATTTCCTGTGTAATTCAAAAATGTATTGCGCGGGGTTTGAAGGGCCAAAATGCATATGATAACGGTTCCGATAGTTCAGGAGGCCTGAACGATCGTTCAATAGGCAGAATGATGTTGATTGCGATTGCGATGGTGACATGGCAGGTAGGGGTCGTCCTGATTGGCACAGTCATCTCCGTTAAACTGGAAAAATCCTGTGTATGTCCATGATGATGAAAAAAAGGAGCATTGTTACAATTCTAACTTGGAATATGTGTTCTCTGTGTATTATTTAGACCTCATCGTTGAATCAACGTGTCTCAGGGGAGTTGGTGAGCACGAAGAGACAGAGGAAGCCACAACGACCACGGAGAGACGCCGAAGGATCAAGCGATGCAGAGGAAACTACATAGACCGAGGAGGAAGCCAAAGCCAGCGAAAAAAAAGAGGAAACCGATAAACAGAGGCATGAGGAATGCATAAAAACAGGAAAAACAGAGAACAGAGTGTAGTTAAAACGTTATTGAAATAAGCTGGAGGAAACAGAGGCAGTGTGAGGGTCCAGCGTAACAGGAAAGGGCCGAAGGACCAACAGGACAGGAGAGAGTCGAAGGGGAGAAGTAGCCAGCAGAGAAGTAGTCATGCTGAAGCATTCACTGTGACATTAGAACAGATGCTTGAACAGAAAGTTGTTCTTTATGCAGAGCTTAGTGCAACTAACAGTAGACTGACTAAAGCTGTGTGAAGACATTATCAGAGAGCACGAAGGCTATTAGAGACTCTGTGTGGACAGTATGAAGAGTTGCAAAGACTCCTTCATAAGAAGATTGGTTGTCATTGATGCTGTAGCATGGAGACTACAGTGAAGTTGTATATAGACAGAACTCAGTAATGAAGAGTTCTGAGAGCAGAACATTACTATCAAATGTGCCTTAACAAGATTGGGTCGGAACCCTTGGGGTTGGTGCCTCAGAAGTAAGTAGGATTAGAGTCCTTGGGGCTGGTGCCCCAGAAGTAAGAAGGATTGGAGTCCTTTGGATTGGTGCCTTAGAAGTAAGAAGGATAGGTGTCCTTGGGTCTGGTGTCTCAGGAACTGGAAGGATTGAAGTCCTTGGGAGTTGGTGCTCCTAAGTCCAAGATTGGTGCCTTGGCGAAATAGAGTTGGAGCTCTGGAGGTTGGAGCCTCAAAAAAGTCCAAGTTGGTTCTTGGCAACCGATTGCAACCACTTATATATTGTATCTATTTTACTGCAAAGATTATATGAATAAAAGCATTCATTCTTGTTGTTTCTCTTGTGTTCTGAATATAAATGTTTTAATTGGTAAAAAACGAGTCGGAAAAAGAAATACTGATTCATCCCCCTCTCAGTCTTTCCATCAATTGGTATCAGAGCCAGTACCTTCATTCAAAGCCTAACAACTTGAAGGTTGATCTTTAGAACACAAATAGCGAAGTCAAAGAAGAAAGTCTCCAATCCTCCTAAGGATGTGTTTCCATCTACTACTAAAATAGAAGACAATCAATTTGAGGATGCTCCAAGGCTCAATGGGAACTTTAATATATGGGAAGCAAGAATGGGGAATTTCTTACAGACTCAAGGCATTGAAATCTGGAAATCAGTGATTGTTGATAGTAGGATGGATGAAGAATGCAAGGAGTACAATGCAAAAGCAATGAAGGCAATCTTGAATGGACTACCTAATTCTATAAAGAACAATCTATGAAAATATTCATCAACAAAGGGTATATGGGACAAACTTCATGACCTTCACTCAAAAGGAGCATTGACCATGACCATCAATCAAGAAGATGATGGAAATCTAGAAGGAAATCCAGATCCCATCCTAGAAGCTGAACATGAGAATGATGACATCATAGCTAAAGCAGACCTAGAAGATGAAGAGAATGAAAAAGATTTTGTAGAAGATCTCCTCGCTCAACTTATGGCTGCCATGGAAGAGATTAACAATCTGAAAAAGGAAAATAAGGAACTTAAGAAGATAGCACTAGTTGGTGACCAAGATCAAACAAGGGAGAAAGTTGACCTTGTTAAGCTTCAAGTACATGAAAGAGATGAAGAGCTTGCCAAGCTTAATAAGGAATTTCATCAAAGCAAAAGAAAGCATCATGAAGAAGTCATATCCATGACAAATCAATTGAATAAAGCAAAGAATGAAGAAATCTTCAAAATGAAGTCAGATATCATTTCCCTTAAAATAGAAGCAGATGAAGCTACTCGTATCAAGGAAGAAACTGAGAAACAACTTGCTAAGAAGAATAATGAGTGTGAAAGATCGGAAGAAGAGATTGTCTTTCTCAAAACAAAGGTTGAAGGGATGAACAAAATCTTGAAGAGCTCTCAAGCCTTGGATGATATGCTCAGTTATCACAAACATCCATTTGATAAATCAGGTCTCGGGTATGCAGGTGAATCCTCAAACAAGAATGAAAATGATTTAAACAAAAGGGATGTGAAGAAGCCATAAAGAAATGGTGATGCTCCCAGTTCCAGCAAAGGCAAGGAGAAAAATCAAGGCTGCAATAGAAGAAATCCTGCTCCAAGAAGAAATATAGATGATGTCAAAGATGCGAGAGGCAATGGTTATCATCAAAGGTTTTCAAGGCAGAAAGGCTTCAGAAGTACATCAAGGAAATCTCCATCTCCCAGGTACCAAAGTTCATTTTTTGGTTATTGTTATTCTTGTACAAACTTTGGTCACATGGCAAAAGACTGTAAAGCATATCATAAAGATAGATGTTATGGTCCCCAACCATCCCATAGAGATAGATATTATAGTCCCCAACAATCTCCAAGAAACAATTTTGCAGGAAGAAATCATGAATTCTTATTCATGAACAATGTAGAATGCTTCAAGTGTCATAACATTGGTCATATGGCACGTGACTGTAACTTAACTTGGGCTCTTACACAAGCTAGAACCATGCAAAAGAAGAAAGTTACACAAGTATGGAGAAGAAAGCAAATACAATCCGAAAGTCCCTTGAGCTCTCCAGCCAACAGCATATGTCATTGGCCTGAATTTTGACAATCTAAGCATTAGATGGGAAGACTCTGCCAAAAGAGATGATGCATACAGTTAGGGGGAGCCTGTGATTCTTGATCATTATTGCAGAAGCTATTAGTGAAAAGGGTCCTGATGAAATCCTTGTTGAGCTATATTAACAATCATTCTTTGATGAAGATCATTTCTCAGGAGTACTCCACTGAAGAACATGATCCTGTAACCATTCTTTGGACTGTTGTTAAAGATGCTTTCCACTTAATCTCTAAGTAGTATTTGGAACAATAGAGAATGGCATCTAATACTAGAGAAATAGGGCAAATAATTATGGTGCTGATATTACAGATGCTAAATGTCTTGACTCAGGGATTTGATGTGAGAACAGAAATTATGGACACTAATAGAGGCAATCTTCAAACAAATAGATACATCTGGAATGGAGTCTGAAGTAAGAGCAGCTGGCAGCATATAACAAACTGAAGCATTGAAAAAAGATGCAAATCAACAGAATGATTTAAAAGACAGTCACAGATTGGATATCTAAATCTGCTAAGAGGAAATAACTTGTTGAGATATGTACAAGAACACAAGGAAAAGATGGCTCATAGAAAGGAGAATGTTGTGCAGTAAAAAATAACTTATGCTGATACTGGCCACTTAGAAAATATAGCAATAGTGAGGCACAACCCCTCACCATTTCATTCAAATGCAATGATGTTGAATATTGGATGGCAGTGACTTAAGGAGAAGCACAGAGACACAAAGGAACTCAGATCTGAAGAAAGATAACAAGAAAGAAAATTTTAGTGGCATTTTCTCTTGATTCAAACTATGAAGGTCTCTCAATTCTGCCTGTGGAGACAACAATATGGATTGAAGCATAAAAACCTGGACTTGGACACTTGGTGTATGGCTATTTGCAATTTGATTGAAAGCATTGAAGTAGAGCATCTTTAAGCATTGTTGAAGCCATGATAGAGTAGTTTTGAGACATGAAGAGGGAATAATGTGCTAATTGATGATAAAGCATCAATCCTTCTATCTTGAGTAAAAAGAAGAAGAGCACTATGACAGGGGGAGTCATAGACCCATGAAAATCTACCATTCATGAAGAACATAAACAATTTGATAGGGGGAGTCCCAGAGCACTCCTTTGCCATTGATGTCAAAGGGGGAGAGAAGAATAATATTGCCATCAATAACAAAGGGGGAGATTGTTGACCTAGGTTGTCATTGATGTCAATATGGAAATATTCTAGATACCAGATGATGATATGAAGCCAAGGGGAAGCAGAGCAGATCCATGAAGAGATAGAAGCAAGGCCATCAGGATAGCCAAGCCATAAGCTAGAGGAGTTTACAAAGGAGGCATATTAGAGCAAGGAGGCATATCAGAGCAAGAGAGGCATATCGGAAAAGGCAGAAGCCATCAAGGTATGAAGGTATAAGAGGAGGTCTTTGAAAGACACTGCCAAGCCAGAGGAGCCACATTGGAGCAAGAGGAGCCATATCGGAGGAGCGTTGCATGTAATACATAAGAAGAACCAAGAGGAGCTACAGGAGGAGCCATATATATATATATATATATATATATATATCATAATATATGCCAAAACAGAGCTATTGGAGCTACAGGAGGAGCCATATATATATGCCATATATATGCCAAAGAAGAACAGAGCAAACAGAGCAAACAGAGCCAAAACAGAGCTATCGGGAGCTATCAGGAGCTATATAGTGTATATACATGCATTTACACTATCGGAGGCGCAAACTCGTATATGTGTGCATTTACACTATCGGAGGCGCAGACTTATATACACATGCATTTACACTATCGGCAGCATAAAACACACACACACACACACACACACACACACACATATATATATAGGCCATATATACTCTCGGTGGCAAAAGCCATACATATATGCAATACACTATCATAGCAGAAAGGCAAAGGTTATATATGTGTGCGCGGAATACATTATCGTGCATGCATATACATATATATCGGTGACAGTGATAATTGGCGGGTTCAGTTATGTGCCACTACCCAAAACCCCCGATTGCGATATATATATATATATATATACGTGGACCCACGGACCATTACAATGTGATATAACATAATATTAGCGCAAATCAAGTTATGGGTTAAGTCAAAGAGCGGAGGAGTATATACAAGGACCCGAACGGGTTATAGCAACAACCCTATATAACATCGTGTCCGCCCATCGGGACTCTCATATCGCAATGTATAAAGGGTTGTCACCCCTGAATCACCGATTGCGATATATATGTATGGACCCGACGAAGGCATTAAAAATAGCCTATAATAATATTGCGCCTGTCATATTGGGAGTCATGTATCGCATACATTGTAAAGCCTTGTCACTCCCGCAAGCGCCGATTGCGATTGCAAGACCGGACCCGATGCAACATTGCAATTTGGCTTAATGTCATATCGCGTCCATCGGCCATCGGCCATCGACCATTGGCGACTGCCGATTGCGATTACAAGGCGGACCCGAAGCAGTTATAGATGCGAGAGTAATATTTTTGAAGTCTGCCCTTAGCGCTTCGCTCGTGGTTTTTCATATATTTCTTGTGTAATTCAAAAATGTATTGCGCAGGGTTTGAAGGGCCAAAATGCATATGATAATGGTTTCGATAGTTCAGGAGGCCTAAATGATCGTTCAATAGGCAGAATGATGCCGATTGCGATTGCGATGGTGACGTGGCAGGCAGGGGCCATCCTGATTGGTACAGTCATCTCCATTAAACTGGAAAAATCCTGTGTATGTCCATGATGATGAAAAAAAGGAGCGTTGTTACAGTTTTAACTTGGAATATGTGTTCTTTGTGTATTATTCGGACCTCGTCGTTGAATCAACGTGTCTCAGGAGAGTTGGTGAGCACGAAGAGACAGAGGAAGCCACAACGACCAAGGAGGGAAGCCGAAGGATCAAGCGATGCAGAGGAAACTACAGAGACCGAGGAGGAAGCCGAAGAGCCAGCGAAAAAAAAGGAAACCGATAGACAGAGGCATGAGGAATGCATAAAAACAGGAAAAACAGAGAATAGAGTGCAGTTAAAACGTTGTTGAAATAAGCTGGAGGAAACAGAGGCAGTGTGAGGGTCCAATAGAATAGGAAAGGGCCGAAGGACCAAAAGGACAGGAGACAGTGGAAGGGGAGAAGCAATCATGTTGAAGCATTCACTGTGACATTAGAACAGATGCTTGAAGAGAAAGTTGTTCTTTATGTAGAGCTTAGTGCAGCTAACAGTAGACTGAATAAAGCTGTGTGAAGACATTATCAGAGAGCATGAAGGCTATTAGAGACTCTGTGTGGAAAGTATGAAGAGTTGCAAAGACTCCTTCATAAGAAGACTGGTTGTCATTGACACTGTAGCATGGAGACTACAGTTAAGTTGTATACAAACAAAACTCAGTAATGAAGAGTTTTGAGAGCAGAACATTACTATCAAATGTGCCTTGAAAAGATTGGGTCGAAACCCTTGGGGCTGGTGCCTCAGAAGTAAGTAGGATTGGAGTCCTTGGCGCTGGTGCCTCAGAAGTAAGAAGGATTGGAGTCCTTTGGATTGGTGCCTTAGAAGTAAGAAGGATTGGAGTCCTTTGGATTGGTGCCTTAGAAGTAAGAAGGATTGAAGTCCTTGGGAGTTGGTGCTCCTAAGTCTAAGATTGGTGCCTTGGCGAAATAGAGTTGGAGCTCTGGAGGTTGGAGCCTCACAAAAGTCCAAGTTGGTGCTTGGCAATTGATTGCAACCACTTATATATTGTATCTATTTTATTGCAAAGATTATATGAATAAAAGCATTTATTCTTGTTGTTCATCTTGTGTTCTGAATATAAATGTTTTAATTGGTAAAACAATAGTCGGAAAAGGAAATACTGATTCACCCCCACCCCCCCCCAGTATTTCCAACATATTTATCAGGATTTTGTACTTCTACTTGCCTTCCATCTACTATTTTATAGTAGCGTAAGAACATGTCTTCACATTTATTTCCTGGTGTCCAATCTTGCCCACACTTGTGACAATTGTTTTTCTTTTTTATCCTTTTCTCTGACTCATGACTTGAAGTGTCTTGACTCCTCAATTTCATAAGTGTATAATTTCTTATTCAAGCTTTTGTGTCCTGATGACCATTTGTCTCCACAATATCTACATTTTATTGTCTCTTTATTACCTGGGTATGGTTGTTGGTTTTCGTCTTCCTTGATGAACGATGGCCTGTTGAACTTATTTTTTTGTTCAATGAGCCTGGCTGCATGCCTAGCTTCTTCGATAGTTTTGGGTTTGCATAGCTTCAATTCAACACGGATATAGTCTTTTAGTCCACAAATATACATCTTCAACAGTTGATCCTCAATGAATCTGTTGTGTTGCATTTCTAGGACTTCCCATTCGTGGGTATAATCACTTATAGAGCCATTTTGTTTGAAATGTATAATTTATTATATAGGTCATCACCATCCTCGTTATGAAATCTTTTTAGTAGTGTTGTAGTGGATCCTTGCTAGGGAAAAGAACGAACGTCACACTTTTTCTTCCACCAGAGGAACCAATCATATGGTTCACCCTCTAAGGTATTGGATGTAGTAATTATCTTCTCTCTTTCACCTAATAGTGGATTTTCCCCCAAAAATTCCATCCATTTTTTTGACCCAAACAGTTGCTCCTCTGTGGTTTTCTCTAGTTGAACACATTGCTATGGAATGGCATTTATTTGCTTTTATGAGTTGACATTGTTTGTGCCTTGTGTGTTGGTGAAGTTCTTGTATGTATTTGCATCTTCTTGAGGCTGGGAGCGTTAATGCCATATAATTTATAATGTTGTCCTTGCCAATTAAACTCCATGAATTGTTCTTCAAGGTTTGTAGTATAGCTTCCTAACTTTGTTAACCATTATGCACCTAACACTATATCCATTTCTTTAAGCGGTAGGGCATAGAATTTTATCTGTATTTCTAGTTCTTGTATTTGGATTGAAACCTTATGACATTCTCCTATTTCCTCAAACTTTTTCTGAGTAGCGACAATCATGGTCAGGTCCTTGATTGGGCACACACAAAGATTAAGTTGTTTAGCAAGATTAATGTTTATACAATTATAAGTACTGCCAAAATCTACTAGTATATTGACATTTCTATCTCTTATGATCCCTTTAAGCTTCAGGTTTTTAGGTAGTAATCGCCTCATCATGTTTGTTGGTGGTTTTGTAAGCATAACATTCTTTCTTCTTGGAGACTGAGTTCTCTTCTTTCAAAGGTGTGGTGGAATGTATTTTGCAGTCACTTGTTGTTTTTGGTCTTTTGAAAAATTGATTTCTTCATCTTGATTTTACTGGACACATGATATTGCAACTAATGATGCTTTTTGTGATGTTTCCTCAGGGTCTAAATATGCATTGTACGTTATACTGAAGTATTTATCAAGATTTTGTACTTCTACTTGCCTTCCATCTACTATTTTATAGTAGCATAAGAACATGTCTTCACATTTATTTCCTGGTGTCCAATCTTGCCCACACTTGTGACAATTGTTTTTCTTCTTTATCCTTTTCTTTGACTCATGACTTGAAGTGCCTTGACTCCTCAATTTCATAAGTATATAATTTCTTATTCAAGCTTTTGTGTCCTGATGACCATTTGTCTCCACAATATCTACATTTTTTTTGTCTCTTTATTACCTGGGTATGGTTGTTGGTTTTCGTTTTCCTTGATGAACGATGGCCTGTTGAACTTATTTTTTTGTTCAATGAGCCTGGCTGCATGCCTAGCTTCTTTGATAGTTTTGGGTTTGCATAGCTTCAATTCAACACAGATATAGTCTTTTAGTCCATAAATATACATCTTCAATAGTTGATCCTCAATGAATCTGTTGTGTTGCATTTCCAAGACTTCCCATTCGTGGGTATAATCACTTATAGAGCCATTTTGTTTGAGATGTATAATTTATTATATAGGTCGTCGCCATCCTCGTTATGAAATCCTTTTAGTAGTGTTGTAGTGAATCCTTGCTAGGGAAAAGAACGAACATCACACTTTTTCGTCCACTAGAGGAACCAATCATATGGTTTGCCCTCTAAGGTATTGGCTGCAGTAATTATCTTCTCTCTTTCACTTAATAGTGGATTTGCCCCCAAAAATTCCATCCATTTTGTTGACCCAAACAATTGCTCCTCTATGGTTTTTTTCGTGATATTTTGATAACTCATTTTTAATTCGCTAATGGTTTTGTTTTGGAATTCTGGTTTGGTGCTGACTTCCTCAAAAGTATATTTCGTGATGCTCTAGTTGCTCAAGTTCACTTGCTTTGTGTGGGCTATTCATTGGCTCCTGATAGGGAGAAGACTGTAACATCAACATGCCCACCTTCTTTATTAGTTTATTAATTTGTTCACAATGTTCACTGATGTTTTTGGTAGTCTCGTTGATTTTGAGTTCTCTCTGTAATATTTTCTCCATCGTCAACATCAACTTCTTTTGTCATTCATTAAATTATGTTTGTGATTTTTCCAAGTTACTGAGGCGATATCACATGCTACTGACTTCGTCTTTATAGCGGTTAATATTGGCTTGTAACTCCTCATTTCTCACCATTGATCTAGGTTTATATTGGTGGCCACCCGCCTATTCCACTTGGACCCCCAACACTATTTCCTTTCAGTTTCCTATTTTCTAGCATACTTTCTATTTTTAGCAAATTTTCGGATCCCGAACTTCTGACACTGTTTTGAGGCCCTAAACAATGTTTTTCGGGGAAACGAGCAAATGGGGGCCACAAGTTGATGTTTGTGGTAAAAAATTGTTGTCCTTGGATATATGTTTCTAACGAGGTATCGTGCATGCCAAACGAAGATCATATGCCAAAGTTACAACCTTGGGAAGTTAACATTCCAACTAAGCCCATCGGGGCCCACAAATTTTGGTGCATCATCTTCGAGGGTTAGGTTTTTGGATGTTTAGGGTTTCTCATTGTTTCTTCATGATAAAAAGGCCTCACAACCTCATTGTAACTCAATTCAGAATGCATGTAGCTGTCATATCTCTTCTCAGAGATAAGCTACTGTTGGCCGAGCTAGTTTGTTTCTTTTTTGCATGTAAATAGTTTCAACAGTTTTTATTTATTAATTGAAGTTATGTTTCACTGTTTCTCTGTGTTTTTGTTTAAATTTGTATTTCATTTTGTTCTTTCATAAATCTGGATCACTGGTGTCAGAGCGATCTACTCTTTCTTTGTTTTTCTGTGCATGTCCCCAACGAGGTCAGGGTATAACGAGTTGGGACTTGAATTGGTTGAACTCTTGCAAGATCGGCCTTGCCGACCCCCATGACCTCTCATGGAGAAAGAAAAGAAATACGAGGGAGCAGGAGATCCTTTCAAAATGTTTCTTAAAGAGGCCCTCGAGCGACAAAGGAACGAGATGATGGACAAATTTTCCTAGATCCTTTGATGGGTATCAGGGGGCAAAGCATCTTCATCTAGTAGTCACTTCGGAGACACCACCCTCTTTAACGTACAATTTAACTTTGACATTCCTATATGTGAAGGCCAGATAGACGCAAATGCCCTAGATATATGGTTAAATCTGCTCGAAGGATATTTTCAGTCCATAATTTTTTCGATGGGGAAAATATTACTTTTGCACTCGTCAAAGCTGCCCCCCATGTCAAGGACTAGTGGGAAACTTACTGTGAGCAGAGGGACGAGGATGAACCCTCACTATTTTCAGTTGCACCCTCTTGGAATTCTTTTCGAGATGCCGTTAATGAACCATATTACCCTATTAGGAGTTATGACGATAAGTACATAAAGTGGACCACACTACGACAGGAAAGGGACCAAGACGTGCCGAAGTTCACAAACATTTTCCATACGCTACGCATGAAGTTGGGTATCAAGGATTATGAGCAACATTTGATACTCAGGTATCAAGGATTATAAGCGACATCTGATACTCAAGTACCGTGGTTGTCTATACAAATATGTCCAGGCAGAAATGGAGTTCCTGGACATCTCCTCGCTTGGGGTAGCATACCAATATGTTGTGAGGATCGAACAAAAATTCAAACAGAAGAAGCGAGACTTTGGATTTGTGAATTTGAAGAAGGGAAAAGGCACCTCCAAACCACTGAACAAAGAACATAGCCAAGGTGGAGCGACCCAAGACAATCCGTCGAAGCCACAAGCAAAGAATAGCACCACAAAGACGAAGAAGGACACTAGAAAGTGGTGTGAGTTCCATAAGAGCTCCACCCACAACACAAATGAGTTTCATGCCAAGCAGTCATTGGTGGCCGAGCTAAAAGTTTCAGAGTTAGATGCATGTTCCAATTTTGAGCCAAAAACCCAACAAGGGGAACGACAAGACAAAGCAGATTATTGATGCAAAACTTAATGTCACTATTGCCACCACCAAGATCCAAATGATTGAGCCCGAAGATCTCGAGGAGGGGGAGCGTCTCTTCCACTCACAGATGTGGGTGAAGGGTTCTCCATTGCAGTTCATTGTCAACAATGGGAGCCAAAAGAACCTCATCTTAGCAGAGGTTGTTAAGCAATTGGGCCTGCTGACCACACCACATCCAAAGCCATACATCATCGGGTGGCTCCACCAAAGACGAGATCTCCATGTCAGCCATTAGTGTCGCTTTCCCTACAACATCAAGCCCTTTCTAGGTGAGGTATTGTGTGAGGTTGCTCCTCTTGAAGTCTACGATGTTTTATAAGGCCAACCATACTTCTGGAAGTTTCATGTTGTGTATGAGTCCAAACCTCACACTGTTATTATTACTTTGGGAAGAAAACTATACAGGATACCAAAGGTAGCCCCACCTATCGCCATTTCTTTGATCTTTGCTAAGCAATGCAGTAAGATCGTCCCCCAGATTGAGAAATTGGTTTTCTTTTTTATTTGTTGTCAAAGTAAGTGGAAGATCGTGGCCACATCCATGGCCCCCATAAAGGGTTCCTTGGCACAACAAAAGAAAGTTGATAAGGTCATGGAGGAGTACAAGGACATCTCCTCACCCATGGGGGTACCCTTGCATTGTCAGGTCAAGGGTTTGATCAAATCGACTTCCGGAGCACCTCTACCCAATGGGCCAGTACACTGTCGCTTTCTTATGGAAAACAAGGAAATCAAATGACAGATCAAGTAGTTGTTACAAAAAGGGCACATTCGACCAAGTTCCTCACCTTATGGGAGCCCAATTATACTTGTACAAAAGAATGATGGGACTTGGAGAGTCTGCATTGATTATGAGACACTAAATAAGATCACTGTCAAGAATAGATACCTAATTCCATGGATTGATGACCTCCTAGACCAGCTCGAAGGGGTCAAGTACTTCAGTAAGATTGGTTTGAAGGCTGGCTATCACCAACTTCAAATAGAACCCACAAATGTATGGAAGACCGCCTTTAAATCCAGGGAGGGTCTCTTTGAGTGGTTGGTCATGCCCTTCGGGTTAACAAATGCTCCTGCAACTTTTATGACACTGACAGATGACATCTTGCGGCCTTTCACCAACTCATTTGTGGTTGTATATCTGGACAACATCCTCATCTTCAACAAGAGTTTGGCAAAGCACTTGCAACATATTCAGTAGGTCCTTCAAACCCTGCGATAGCACAAACTATGTGCCAACTTGGAGAAATACTCCTTTGGCATGAAGTAGGTCCAATATATGGGCTACATAATTGATGAGCAAGGTGTGCAAGTGGATAAGGCTAAGATCCAAATCATTCGGGATTGGTTAACCCCGACAACTCTCATAGAGCTCCACAACTTTTTGGGCCTTGCCAATTTCTATCGAAGGTTCATGTTGTGATTCTCTCATATCACTTGGCCTTTGATTCAAGTTACTAGGGGTGGAGTGAAAGCAATTTTTTTTTATTCAAGGCACAACATAAGGTATTTGTGGAGCTGAAATATTGCCTTTGCTCTGCGCCAATACTCACATTTCCATACCTGGAACAACCATTTGAAATTGAGACAGATGCCTCCAACTATGCTATTGGTGCAGTTCTCACCCAGAAAGGGCATCCGATGGCCTATCATAGTGAGACACTCTTTGATACTATTCAGAAATACCCCACCTACAATAAAGAGATGTACTCCATCATGCAGGCTTGCTGGAAGTGGACACATTTTATTATGGGAAAGGAGATGATCATCCACACATATCACTAACATCTTTAGTTTATGTAGACACAAGGGAAGTTGCAGAATGATTGTCATCATAAATGGTCCACATATATGCAACAATTCCATTTGAACATTAAATATAAGAAGTGAAACACTAATAACGTTGCAAATTACCTCAGTGGGCCTCTGGTTGTGGCACTGACTACTGCTCTCACTCTTGTGGGCATGAGACTTTTGGATGGCCACAACTATAAAGAAATGATCCAGAATTTTCCACCACATACCAGATGCTGATGGATGGCAAGCAAGTACTAAAATTCCACCTCCAGGATGCATTGTTATGCTACCTGGGGCACCTTTGTGTTCCTTCAAGCGAGCGTGTCAAGCTGATTTTGGAGGCGCACTTCAGTCGAGTCGCATGACACTTTGGTTTGCAGAAAATCGTGGCAGTGCTGCAGAAGTAATTCTATTGCCCAAAACTCTGATAAGATGTTGGAAAATATATCAGGTCCTACAGTCCCTGTGCTATCGCCAAGCCAACCATTGAGAAGCAAGGCATGTACATTACTCTGCCTACTCCTAGCTAGCCTTGGGAATCCATCTCCATGGACTATATATCTGGGCTTCCTTCTACCAAGCATGGTAACAACTGTGTATTTTTGATCATTGATAGATTTTCTAAGATGACTATATTGACTGCTTGTAAGAAGAGTATCACAACAAAAGACATTGCCAAACTTTTCTTCGAATGAGTGTGGGTACATTTTGGGATTCCATAGACCATTCCATCAAATCAGGATAACAGGTTCTTGAGCACATTATGGTTGAGCCTCTTGTCATTGTTGGACACTAAACTCACCAAGTTGATTACATTCCATCCTTAGACTGATGGCCAAATAGAGGTTGTCAACAGGATGATAGTGCACATACTACACATGTACAACTCCAAACATCCACGAACATGGGATGAGAGTCTTCCCTATGTGAAACACAACTATAATAGAGCTCTCCATAGCTCGACTGGCAACAACCCCTTTCAAGTGGGCCTGGGATTTCAACCATTGTGTCCCATTGATGTGACAATGCCTCTTGCACTACACATGCATAATCTACACACGTTCAATTTGAAGTTGATAAAGCCACCAGGTTTATTGAACGCATCCAACACATCCGCCAACAAGTTCTTGATATCCTGGATAAAGCGAATGCTAGTACAAACAACGTCATGATCAACATCGGATGCCACATAAGTTTTAAGTGGGTTGGTGCAATAATTAACACTTATTATTTAACATATGCATTAGTTATGCACTCACACACCTTCGATTCTTGATAAGCTTGGGGTATTATGTGAGAAAACTGATAGCAAACAACAAGGATTTAGATGAGTTGTCTCGATCAACTAAGAATAGGAGCAATGTAAAATCTTATATAATTTTTTTTTGAAATTCAATCTTCTTTTAAAGGTTTTCTTCACAAATCATTATGGATAATTTGATGCTTCCTTCTATTCTCTATACCATTATAAATTTGTATTATTATAAACTTCCTTAAATCATCTTTGTACTTGTTACCCTACATTTTTGATGGTAAAGATGAGGAGAGCTTTATATAAAGGATAAATTCCTCCGCTCCTATGATATGTACTCAATCATCTGATATAATAATTTGTTATGGTTTACATACAAGTCTAATGTTGATAATAGTTATTTCAACACAATCCCAAGTGCACTAATTCATGCCCAAGTTCACATAGGCCTCCACACGTAAGTCTCATACAAGCCATCCCATCATAAACCTTAGCCCTATAGAATTTCACCATATATCATACATGATTTTACTAAAAACGATACATAATCTCAGTGCAAGCCCATTTACATTACTTCATCCCTTTGTCTCTTTCATTGTAGTCCATAATCTATTCACTTTAGACCTATTCATCGCAAATACACTCACTTTAGATCTGTTTACATTACTTCATCTCTTCTGCAAAGCCGTTCACTTTAGACCCATTCTTCAAAACTACTTTTTTAATGAGATTTATTTTAATTTCAAATCTTTCAAAACTACTTTTTTAATGAGATTTATTTTAATTTCAAATCTTTTAAATGTTGTGAAAGATCAAATACCTTTAAGTAAACATATTTCTTCAAGTTTTACAATTTTTTTTGCATATCAATTAATTTGATCCATCCCTACACTTAAACTAATTATTAAAATAGATTTATATTAATTTATTTTTTATAATTTTCATTTGTTACGTATCATATCAAATTTATTTACAAACAACAATGACAAAATATATATGTATCATATCAAATTTATTTACAAACAACAATGACAAATATATATATATATATATATATATATATATATATATATATATTTTATATTCTTAATAAAGTAGCATGGATTTTCAATAAATAATAATGGGATGTATTATTAAAAAACCTCTTAATTTTTATTGTTTGTACGTATCATATCAAATTTATTTACAAACAACAATGATAATATATATATATATATAATAAAGAGTAGATTATATTGTTCATTGGTTTTCAATAAATAATAATGGGATGCATTATTTAAAAACTCCTTAATATTAAGGTCACAATTTAAAACTCATAAATAATCCAATCATTTAATAAAAAAAATTCTATTAAAATATTTTTGAAGTCAATAATGATATGAATCTACTTTGCTGTTGGCTCCTCCCCTATCTATGTTACTCTTTTATTAGGCAATTCAACATCAATGTAAATTGATTAAAAACAACGGAAAAACAATATTTCAAAGAGGTTGCCCTTATCCTTGATATCTTGTTATTTCGTATGTATTAAACAATGAAATTTATTTAAAAATAAATAAATTGTATGAATCTACTTTGGTGTTTGCCCCTACCCCTCTCTATATTACTTTTATGGGGTAACTCAACATTAATGTAAATTGGTTAAAAACAACGGGAAACAAATGTTTCAGAGAGATTGCTCTTATTATTGATACCTTGTTAATCCATAACTATATTTGTGGTTTTCTAATTTAAAATATGTCCTTTTTATTTTAATTGTGAATAAATATTTATATAATTAATTGTTTTGGGTTGATATACATTATGGATAATTCGGTACATCTTACCCACCTCAAGTCAAACCTATATAGCGCCTTTCATCACAAGTATTTTATATATATATATATATAGATTTACTTATTTATTTTTCTGAAAATTATTATATTTTTTAATATTTTTTATAATATATTAAAAAAATCAAAATCTTTTAATTTATAATATATATTTTTGTTGTTGTTGTTGTAAGTTTGGCAGGATTACATTTTCATCATGTCCAATATATCACTTTGATTGGGGCAGAGAATTAAACTTGTGACTTCACATCAAGGAGTGTCTTAATAGAGCACATGATCACCATCTATCCAAAACCCCATGGACTTTAATTTATAATTTTGAAGATAGTTTGATTTATTTTATTTTATTTTATTTTTTACTGACTAGCATGTTCATGATTTATGAGACTAGCCTATGGTATATGAAACCATGACTCATGGTCATCTAAAGATGTGTAAATTATTGTGGACATTACTCTGGACAGTTCGTCATAACAAATCTGATAAAAAATTACTGAACTTCGAAATCTATACTATAAGAGTTAATTTTCCTTTAGATTTATGGAATTATTATTTTACTATTTACTGTGTATGCATGCAAAATATATTAAAAATGTGGAAAATAGAGAATAAATGGAACAATCACTCACAAAACCACAATAACACAAGATATGACTTAGGAAACCTTCTTTGGAGAAAGCTTAGTTGGAAGGTGAGGTTGCTTCACTCTCTCTTTCTTTGAATGGAAATGGTTCAAATACAAAGGAGTGAAACTTGTGGCCTGTGGGTTGCTACATAACACAAACACCCTTTGTGCTACCCTCACCCTATCCACTCTCAACTACTCTACTAAACTATGGAACAAAATGCATCAAAATAAAATCAAACCCCTTTTCTTCCCAGTTGTTTGATTATAACACAACTTGATAGCCAACTAGGGGTTAAATTTGACCATATGAGTTACGAATCAACCCTTCTAAAGTATTTTTCATCATGGTCACATGGCTAGCCCCTTTTTTCCATGATTAATGGGGTTGATGTAACATCCTCTCAAATTATGGTGGACAAAATAGGAAGTTCAATTTCTGGGTGGCATAACTTTTTCATATGGACTTCATTTGAGGTTGTTGTTGTGCCATTAGAAAGGTATTTGAGTGTACAATAACGCTAGGGGGTCTATGTAGGTGAGAGTTTTTGGACCCCAAAAAACATCATTAAATGCCTCAAATTTCCTTAAGAATTGTTGGATTCCAAAAACTTTGTTAAATGCCTCAAATTGCCTCAGTAAGATTTTGAACCCCAAGCTGGGAATCATTTGTAAAAAGGTCTTTTGAGCCAGTTCCTCCAATTTTTCCACTCTTAAAGCATCAATATGGATGAAAAATAATATAATGATCCAATTTGAATCATATCTCCCCATTTTGGGAGGCTTTTGGTCCCCCAAATCTTTTACTAAATGAGATGGAGAAAATTTTCCTCTACCTCCTCCGTGGAATACCATTTAGCCTTGCTTGGAAGTTATCCTTTCAACCCAATCTACCAAAGGTCATGTTGTCCTTATCTTATAATTCCGGACCTCTTATAGAAAACAATATCCTCCATCATCTCTACCCGAGAATTTGGTGCTAAATACTCTATAAAAGGTAGGATCTATTTTTCTCCCTGATCTAGGATGGAAGGCTCATAGAGTTTAAGATTGTCCACATTCACTACCAAGTAAATGTGCATGTATGGTGGTAGATTGATTCTATAGGCATTATCTCCCAACTTTTCCAATATCTCGAAGGGACCATATCGTAGAGCCTTGATTTTCTTACGAGGACACCCTGTAGCCTCTCCTTGTTCAACTGTGACCATATTTTGTCCCTCACTCTGAATGGATTCTCTATTATGTTATGATTATGCTCGACCTCGTACTTTTCTTGTGACTTCTGCAACATCTTCGATACCTATAGATGGATTTGTCTAATCTTTTCAACATTTTTTTTCTTCCCTTAAAGAATCCCTTATAAGATCCTCCAACTTTGCCTTATTGTCCAGGTGCAATATCCATAGGTGAAGGTGTTAAATATCCAAAACAAGTTTCAAACAGGGACTTACTATTAGAAGTGTGGACTACTCTATTATAAGGTTGTTGTATATAAAACATATTTTCATATCAAGTCCTCAAATGCTTTTTATTGCAACTACACAAAAGTTGCACCAAAGTCCCGTTGACTACTTATGGTTTGCCCATCTATCTATGGATGGAATGTTGTAGACCTCTCTAACTTTGTGTCCATCTTCTCCCACAATGTAGTCCAACATGCACTAAAAAATCTGGTGCCCTTGAATAAAAGATACTGGGAAAGACAGTCAGGGCTCACAATAATGTATACATTTTTTATGACTCCAGAGTGAGTTGCTACCTAAGTAAGACAAATCAAACTTAATTGTGGCATCGAAGGCTTTGTCATAAAAAAATTGACAAATTGATAAAAATCAACAAGATAGAAGCAGTAAGAGGATTTCTAAGATTGTTGAAGCCCGATAACTCAATCTGCAAGTGCTGTCAATTCGACAAGCAGACAAGGACTCAATTCAAGACGAAGGAGTTCTCAACCTCTAAAACTCTAGCGCTGATTCACATTGATATATGTGGCCCAACAATGACAAAAATCCCAAGAGGAGAAAGGTACTTTATTCTTTTTATTGATGATTTTACTAGAGCCACTTGTATAATGTTGTTGAAAGAAAAATCAGAAGCTCTAAAAAAATTCAAAATGTTTAAAGCACATGTTGAAAAAAAGAAAGATCTAAATATTAAATGTTTAAGATCAGATAGAGGTGGATAATTCACTTCAATAGAACTCGAAGAGTATTGCGAAGAACATGGGATAAGGAGAAAATACCTACTGGCCAAAACTCCACAACATAATGGAGTAGTAGAGAGAAAGAACATAACATTTTAGGAGATGGCCAGAGTTATGATGGATGAATCAAAGGTTCCACACACCTTATGGGGAGAAGTAGCAGAAGCAATTGTCTATTTAGCAAACAGAACATAGATCAGGCCTAATAGTGATAAGACTCCCTATGAGTTATGGAAAAGGAGACCAACATCAGTGAAACCTTTAAAGGCGTTCAGGAGCAAATGCTATATCAAAAGAAATGATAAATATCTTAGAAAATTTGATTCTCTAGCTGATGAGGGCATATTTCTTGGGTACTTTGTCAAGAGTAAAGCCTACAAGTGCTTCAACAAGAGGAAAAAAGGGTTGAAGACTGCACTGATATTGTAGTGGATGAAATATTGCCATGATCAAAGCCATACAGAGAAGACGCGAACTCCGATGAAGGAGAAAGTTCAGTCTCCAAATTCTTAGACCCAAAAGAAGCGAAAGTAGAGGATGAAGATGAAGAAATAGGTACAACAACATAGAGGCCCAAAACAACTTCCAGGTATGTGTAGAAACACCATCTGAAAAGTCAAATTATCTGTGATCATAGGCTCGATGTTCAAACTAGAAGGAAATTCCTTGACAACCTAAGCTATGCTAATCATGCCTTGATATCACAGATCAAGCCCACGAGTCGCAATTAGGCAAGTGAAGACAAGTTCTGGGTGAAGGCAATGAATGAAGAATTGGACCAAATCGAGAAAAATTATACTTGGGAGCTTGTCCCTAGACACAAAGAGAAAAACATTCTAGGCACCAAATGGGTCTTTAAAAATAAGCTAAATGAGTAAGGCCAAGTGGTAAGGAACAAAACACGACTAGTCTACAAAGGGTATGCTCAGATAGTAGGGATATAATTTAAAGAAACCTTGCACTTGTGGTAAGATTAGAAGCCATCAGAATGTTCCTTGCTTTTGCCAGTCACAAGAACATCAAGGTATACCAGATGGATGTGAAATCGACCTTTCTCAATGGTGATCTGGAAGAAGAAGTATATATGGAACAACTAGAAGGATTCACGCTCTTAGAGAATGACGAATATGTATGCAGAATGAAAAAGGATTTGTATAGGCTCACACAAGCGTCCAGAGCTTGGTATGCTAGGTTGGAAAAATACCTTCAACAATAAGATTTCAAAAGAGGCACTGGAAATAACAATCTGTATATAAAATATGAAGATGATCACTTATTGATTTTTGTGGTTTAGGTAGATGATATCATCTTTGGCAGCGATTTGGAATAGTGGAACATCGATTTTTTGAGTCTATGAAAAAAGAATTTGAGATGTTTATGATAGGAGAACTATCCTTCTTTCTCGGGTTACAAATTTCTCAATTTACAGATGGCATCTTCATCTCCCAATCCAAGTATTTAAGAGAAATGTTGAAGAAATTTGGGATGGAGGAATGCAATCCAGTTAGTACCCCCATGGTTACTGGCTATAAGCTATGTAAATAGGATGAAACACCCCTGGTAAATTAGAAAATCTATAGGTCAATGATTGGAAGCTTGCTATACCTCACAACCTCAAGACCAGATATCATGCAAGCAATGGGTCTGGTGGCCAAATTTCAACCCTGCCCTCATGAGAGCCATGTCATTGTTGTAAAAAGGATTTTCAAATATTTGCAAGGCACAACAAACTGTGGGTTATGGTATGCTAGAAGCAAAGATTTTAAGATAAAAGCTTATACTAATGTTGATTGGGAAGGCAACCTTTATGACAAGAAAAACAACTATGGAGCAACATTCTTTTTGGGAGATTATCTAGTTTCTTGGGTCAACAAAAAACAAGACTCAATCTCATTATCAATGGTTGAAGCAAAGTACATTATTGTGGCCACCTATTGCACACAAATTCTTTGGATGAAGCAACCTTAAAGAACATGAAGGTAGAGTTAACTGATTCAATTCCAATCATGTGTGACAATACTAGTGCTATCAACATCTCTAAAAATCCTATCATGCATTCAAAGGCCAAGCACATTCTAATTAAGTTCCATTTCTTAAGAGAACAAGTTGTTGTTAATGTTGTACAAATGAGTATGTGGCCACTAATGAGAAACTTGTAGATATATTCACTAAGCCACTGACACAAGAAACCTTTTAGTACCTTAGGCAACAAATATGCAAATTTTCCATGAAATTCTAATCTGCTATTATGAACAATTAGAAAACAAATTTTATTTTCACAGAGACACAATTTCTCTACCAAATAGCAACTAAATAGAATAGAAATAATTTCACAAAATTCACACAATTTTTCTAGGGGTCCCAACAAGGAAAACCTTCGCTTGCTTCATAATTTAATTATGGAAAATTAAGCAACATATATGATAAACATACAAGATGGTTCCAATTTGAAACTACAATAATTTTCGTGTCTGTTCTAGGCCCGAAACCTTTGACCAATAGTTGACCTGCTTCTTTCCCCTATACACACTAAAGGCTTTGATTTTCTAGCACAAAACCTTAGGAAATAATCTCCTAATTTCTAACACTGGTTGAGCTCCTATTAAATAGGGATTTTCCCTATCTATGCACACTCCAAAGAGAAATTTCCCTCCTTAATAATTCACACAAGGAACACTTGGCTCATTCCTCCATAAGCTCTCTTGCTCACAAACTCGTGCTTAAGAATTGAATTGATTAGTTGTGTGCGTTTGATCTTATAAGCTTTTCGATTATGCTATTGTTAGTGAGTTTTCTAAATTATGAACTGAACTGGAGCTTTTCTAGTTAACAAAAGTCAACACACTTAGTTAAGTGGATCCTCCTAAAACTTAGGAGGCTAACTCCACTTGTTCACTTAGTTCCCAATTTAACTCACACTAGAGGACATATAACTCATCCTCCACAAACTCGCACTAGTCAAATTACTTCTTGAACTTGTCCTCATACCTGGAAGTCGTATAGAAGATATCCAAATTGATTCATTGAATCAAGTCACACATTAAGGAATCCATTCCTTTGCTACTTTTCAACACTCCCTCTTAGTAAGGAAGGGATTGTGTAAAACTCCCAACTTATCTTTGTGATGAACAAAACTGCCTCTTTTCAATGCCTTAGTCAAGATGTTTGTTGCCTGCTCCCCTGTTGGAATGTACGGTAGCTTAACTATCCCCTTCTGCACAAAATATCTAAGATGGTGATACCAAATATCGATATGCTTTGAGCGATCATGAAACATTGGGTTCTCAAAGAGATTAATGCAACTCTAATTATCCCAATGTATCATGGTAGGCTCCATCCCCTGTTTGAAAGGTCCCACAGGTAACTTCCTCTTCCAAATAGCCTCGCAAGCTGCCTGACTAGCAACCATCTACTCAACCTTTGTTGAACTGAGTACAACTCTGCTTCCTGTTGTACCAAGAAACTGCAGTTGATCCAATGCTGAAGATGCCACCTAATGTACTCTTCCTATCTATGGAGCTCCTTGCCCAATCTGCATCTGTGAAGCCCTTAAAGATCACTCCATCAACCTCTCTTTATCACAATCCATAATCTGTTGTGCCTCTGAGATATATCAACACATGCTTTACAACAACCCAATGCACTCTGGTCAGTTCAACCATGAACTGACTCAACTGGTTGAATGCAAAACAAATATCAGGTCATGTGTTGACCAAGTACATCAACGACCCAATGAGTTGCCTGTATACTGTAAAACCCACTCACTCTTCTCTGGTAGCATCCACCTTCCTCAAGTTTGTGACTAGAGGTGTGGCCATGGACCCGCAATCCTACATATGAAATATTCAGAGAATATTTGTTGTGTACTTGCCTTGTCCCACGAAGATCTCACCATCACCTTGCCAAACCTCCAAGCCAAGGAAATAGTTTATAAGCCCCATATACTTCATCTCAAACTCCCTTACAAGGTCCTCCTTGCAATCCTGGATCAAGCTGTCATCTCTAATCAATATAAGGTTGTCGAAATAGAGAACTAGAATGAGTGGAATCCCTCCAACCATGATGTAGTACAGGTTAGGATCTGCCTCACTCTTAGTGAAGCCCAATCCTCGAAAGTAGCAGTCAATATGAGTGTACCATGCTCTCGAAGCCTGCTTGAGCTTATAAAGAGGTCTCTTCATCCTACACACGTGTCTTTGTTGAACTGCTCGAACCCCTCTGGCTACTCTATGTAGTTCTCCTTATCTACAACTCCATTGAGGAAGGTTGTCTTCAAGTCCATCTGGTGGATCTTCCACCCCATCTATTGATCTGAAAATCACTCTTGAGTGATCTCAGTTAATTAATTAATGAATGAAGGCATTAAAGACTCATGTGCTGGTGTGTGTCTATGTTATCTTAGGCAACAGATCGATCAGATTGCAAAATACACAGACACTGGAAAATGGAAAACAGTGAGAGAAACACAGTAAGCAAATACAAGAACACAACAAATTAATAAGGAGTTCACCCAATCCTCCTGGGCTACGTCTCCGGTCCAGCTTTTAGTGGTGGCCTTTTCTTATTGTGTCTTTAAAGCAGATTTTTTACAATGAGGAGCTCAATTTGAGTCTCCTGAAATAGATGATGCTTAGCAGGGTGGTTCTTGGATTCCCCAAGCCACGAGAGTGCACAGACTCTTCCTTACTAAGTCTCGACCTCAACTGGTCTTGAATGGGATGAGTCTAATTTGGCACCCAGTTCCCGACAGATATCCTCTCAGGCATTGCTCGAACCTCTCAAGCCTTTTGTCTGCTCGATGCTACCTTACTCTACAAGTTAGCTCGACTCTCTGTTTTCTGCTTCTTTCTTATTCTTTGTTCTGTCTCTCTATCTCACTGTCTCCTTCTTTCTTACAGTGCTCACTTCGCTCTTGCTTCACGCTTTCCCTTGTCTTTGCCTCTGTCTGTTCATGGCTTAAAGCCAATTTGTCTCATGATTGTTTGCTTCCTTTTCCGCCCCTTCGGATCACCTGCTACTATTCGCTTGGAGTTCCCTGCCTCTGCGCCATCGCCACTGCGTAACGTCTCACAGGGAAGTGGCCACTTTTCCTCTCATGAACTGCGCCAGCTCTTCCTCAAACAATTTAGTATTTAGGTTACGCTGTGTAATGATTCATTCGCCAACTCAGTGGTCAATTCGGACTTCAGACTTTTATACGCCGCAACTTAATTCTCCCTCCAGATCCTGTCATTCATCGGGCGCAATCTTTGCCGTCAGATCTGGAGCCCTATATCTTACGGTGTTCGCTATTATCGCGCGGTTGACTTGCTCGACTGTTAGCCCACGATGAGAGGTGGTTTTCTCTCTCATTCGCTGGACACGCGTCGTGCAATGTGTGGAATTGCTCGTTCTCTTGCCAAATCTGCTTACTGCCCAACATGCCTCCGATATTCTACCGGTTTTGGAGTGCGGGGCCCGCCTTTCACTTTCGCGCTTACCCTACGGTTTCCCGGCTTCCCATGCGACCGAGCGCTTGGGGCTTTTCCTTCTCTAGGGGTTTTTCCCAACGATGCGTTTTTAATCAGAAACAACCTCTGTTTTCCGATCTGGACTTCCCAACTGCTAGTTTTCATCCTGCGTGGTCTCCATGGGCCTCGATCAACGTGCTTTGACTGAGGTCCTCGTCGTTCCTTGTTGGCTACAAACTGCCACTATCTAGAGGTCTCCTGATAGCTCTTTGTTCACAAGTTTTTTTTTGAATTCTGATTTAATACAGTCATAACACTTTGATAATTTCCATGGATCCAATTCAGATCACGACCTGTCCACTGAAAAAGCTTTTGGACCACCAAAAGTTGGTTTTCAAGCATCGACTAAGTGAGGGTACAATTGTCTCACTTATCTAATCTCTATCCACTTTGCACTGCTTGGCTTTGAACCCTTGAGCCCAACTCTGAGGTACTCAACATCTCCCTTGCACGTCGTCATCACCTTCCTATCCAGAACCGTGTCTTCCTGCAATTCATTAAGATATTCAGGTAACAGGTCATCAATAGAAGGCAATTGACTCTGCTCTTCAGGATCTTCAATTAGTGAAGGTTCAAACAATCTCAAGCAATCTGCATTTACGACTGAGTAGATGTGCATGTAAGCTGGTAGATCAAGGCGAAAAGCATTCTCACAGATCTTCTCAAGTATCTTGAAGAGTTCATACCTGATAGACTTTAGCTTTTTACCTTCACCTTGCATCCTTTCCTTGCTGATATACAGCCAGACTTGGACACCAACTTGGAAACTATGCTCCATCCGATGCTTGTCATGCCTTGCCTTTTATTTGGCTTGGCTCTTTTCCAGCTGTCCCTGTACTGCCTGGTGGATCTCTTGGATCTATTCAATGAACCTAGCTGCCCTGTCCACATCACTGTGTCCTTCAACTGTTGTGTCTTTACCAAAGACAAAATCCAAAGGAGACCTTGGTGTGAAACCAAAACAGGTCTCAAAAGGAGATCTCTGTGTAGAAGAATGTTTTTCTCTGTTGTAAGCATGCTGCACATAACATAAATGTTCATCCCAAAGCTTAGGATGCTTGCTGCAATATCCCCTGAGTAACTGGATCACTGTCTTGTTAACTACTTCTGTCTGGCCATCAGTTTGTGGATGAAAAGCTGTGCTTTTCTTCAGTTTGGTGTCCATCAGTTCCCACAGAATTGACCAAAACTTCCCCACAAATCGGGTGTCTCGATCAAATACAATGGAAGTGGGTAATCCAAAATGAACCCATACATGTTGAAAGAACAATTTTGCAGTTTGTTCAGCTGTAATCTGTTTATTACAAGGCATCAAAACACTCATTTTGCTGAACCTATCCACAACAACATACAGATAATCATGACCTTTCCTAGATTTAGGTAGTCCTCCAACAAAATACAGGGAAACACTTTCCCAAGGGTGAGAAGGAACTGGTAATGGAGTGTACAAGCCTAGTTTTCTATTGTTGGGCTTTCTTTTTGCACACATAGTACACCCTCTTACATATCTAGAAACTGTCTCGTTTATTTTTGGCCAATAACAAAATCTTTACAGTTGTGCAACTGTTTTACTTACCCCAAAGTGACCTGATATTAGAGAAGTGTGTGCTTCTCGAATTATCTTTACTCTTTCAGTTTGTGGAATGCATAACTTCCCACAATGGTATAAGAGTCAGTCCTTTACATGATAATCCAATTCTTCTACTTGTTTGCCTTGACTTAAAGTTGCATATACATCTTTAAAGTCTATATCTTGAGCATATTGTTCAATGTAACTCTCATGTAACACAGAATTATGCTTAAGTATAGTAGATGCATTTATAATGGGTCTAGATAACATATCTGCAACTTTATTGTGTATGCCCTTTTTATATCTGATGACTAAATGAAACTGTTGTAGAAAACCCATCCATCTATAGTGCCTTGATTGCTGCAACTTAGTTTGGGAGTGTAGATATTGAAGTGGTTGATGATCAGTATGTATTACTGTCTCTTTGCCCATTAAGTAATGTTTCCACTTTTTCACACTTTGTACTAATGCATACAATTCTTTATCATATGTAGGATAGTTAACTACTGTAGAATTAAATGTCTCAGAATGATAACATTTGGGTTTATCGTGTTATGTCAACACTGCACCCATGGCATAGTCACTGGCATCCATTTGGATCTCAAATGGTCTTTGAAGATTAGACAGTGCTAGTACAGGTGTTGTACTAATCTTTTCTTTCAAGGTGTTGAAGGCTTTTTGCTGTTTGCCTCCCTAGTGAAACACCTTGTTCAATCCCGTTAAAGCATGTAAGGGAGCTGCAATTAAGGAAAAGTTAGAAATGAACTTCCTCCAATATTGCGCTACTCTTAAGAAGCTTCTAACTTCTGTAGCAAATTTGGGTTTAGGCCAGTTCACAATGACTGCCACCTTAGAGGGATCTATCTTCAATTTACCACCTCCTACTATATGACCCAAATAATTCAAAGATGTTTTGCCAAATTCACATTTTGAGAGTTTAACATAAATTTTTTCTCTTTTCAAAACATCTAGTGTCAGCTTAACATGCTTTAAGTGTTCTTCCCATGTTTTGCTAAATATCAGAATGTCATCCAGATATACAATAACAAAATCATCAAGAAAAGGTCTGAGTACATTATTCATTAATCTCATGAAAGTAGCATGAACATTAGTTAAGCCAAAAGGCATAACTAGCCACTCATACAATCCCTGCTTTGTTTTGAAAGCAGTTTTCCATGCATCTTGTTCTGCAACTTTGACCTGATGGTATCCACTATGCAAGTCTAACTTGGAAAAATAAACAACTTCTTTCAATTGATCTAAAAGATCGTTTATGCGAGGAAGGGGATAACAATTTTTGATTGTTATCTTATTCAGTGCTCGGTAATCAATGCACATTCTCCACAAGCCATCTTTCTTTCTCACCAAAACAATTGGTGACCCACATGGTGATGTGCTAGGTCTGATGAACCCTTTCTTGAGCAACTCCTGCACCTTCTTCTTGATTTCTACGTTCTCTAAAGCGGACAACCTGTACATTCCAATGTTAGGCAATGGAGCATCTTGCTGCAAAATAATATCATGCACTATTTCCTTTTTGGGTGGCAGACCTTTAGGTTCTTGAAACAAGATATCATACTTTGAAACAACCTTTTCTAAATCAGCTCGCTGTTTAGCATTACAACCCTCAAATACATTGGTTTTATCAGGTTTCATTTCCTTTACAACCATCAGTAAGAATTGTTTGTATGAATTTATCATTCTTTTCATCTGCCCTGAGTTTATGAGAGTATAATTATTCTTGAGCTTATGAGCTCTTACAAAGTATTCTATTCCATCTTTAACAAGTAGATACTTGTTCTCAGCTCTATAGAAAATAGCTTTTCTGTCATACAAGTAAGGACTTCCTAAAACAATTCCACATATATCCAAAGGAATTATGTCTAACTCAACCTCATCTACAAATGCTGACCCAAAAGAAAACTTGAGTTTGCATTGTATAGTCACTTGTAGTTGTGCTTTATCATTTAACCATCCTAATGGGTATGGTTTCTTGTGAGGTGTAGTCACTAATCCCAACTTCTTTATAATTGCTTCAAAAATTAAATTTACTTGTGAGCCACTATCAAACAAAGTATCATTCTTTCGATGTTTGGAAATAACTCGAATATGGAAAAGCTCATGTCTTTTTCTCTTATTTTCTTCATCAATAGTAGATTGTGCAGAATTACTAGTAGATGCTTCAGAATTCTTACCTCTTATACCTGTGGCTGCAATAGTTGTTTCATCTCCTGAGTCTGACCCCAAATCTTTCTGAATAGATGCAACAATCTTCTTCTTCTTGCCCTCGAACTTCTTAGGTCTCAGCTCCGGATGCAGAATCTAACAGTGCTCATCATCATGCCCGTCCTTTTTACAGTGAGTGTATGAAGCCTTGCTTTTCTGTGCAGTGTTAGCCTTCCTTGCTGTCCATTTCTGCTTTCTTTTCTCCTTATTCTTGCTTGCAGTGGGTTGGGATGATCCCCCAACTTCTGGACTTCCATTCTTTCCTCTAGCTTCTAGATGAGTAGCTTGAACATATACCTCATCTATACTAGTGGGATTAAACATGAGGATAGTGTGCCTCATGTAGCTGTGTAGACCACCAATGTATTTCAATAGAGTCTCAGGTGAGTCTAATGAGATTCCTAGAATCAATGCTCTCTTTCTAAATTCTTGGGTGTATTCCTGTACACTTTGCCCTTTCAACTGTCGAAGAGTTTGCAAGCTCATCATGGCTTGTTGCATGTAGGCCAATGGATAGAACTGCTTTTTGATTGCAGAAACAAATTCATTCCAGACAGAGATAGTCTTACCATGTCTCTTCAGGTCAGCTTGGGTCCTGTCTTCCCACCAAACCAAGGCAGTGCCTCCAAGGCGTAGGCTTGCCAGCTAAATCTTGATCTTGTCTGAATCGATATTATGCACTCTGCAATAAACATCAATTTGTCTAATCCAATTGTCCAGCTTTTCTGCATTCAACTCTCCATCATATATAGGTAAATCAAATTTGACATCTAGTTTAATCAAAGATGTCTTCTTTTTATGTTCAGGGCTATTAGGACGTGTGAGAAAGCTTTCTTCTTTCCCCTTGCCTTTTGAGTGGTCATGGAAGTGAGACTCTCATCTTCTCCTTTACCTTGTTTGGAGCCTGATGAATCTTCATCTTTGTGTTTTCTAAAGTCCCTATACATTTCCTCTACCATGGACTTTATGACTAGGAAACTATCTATGATTTGAGGGTTTGGCCCCATAGAACCTTCCTCTGACATTGTCTTCTGAGGATAGACTCTCCCAATTTCAGGATTAGTTTCGACCAACTCCCCTTCTCCTAATTTGAGCTTTGATCCAGTTAGCATTCAACAACTAAATCCAACACAAGCTTGTCTAACCTTAACAACCTTGTGCTCTGATACCACTTTATCTAAAAATCACTCTTGAGTGATCTCAGTTAATTAATTAATGAATGAAGGTATTAGAGACTCAAGTGCTGGTGTGTGTCTATGTTATCTTAGGCAACAAATTGATCAGATTGCAAAATACACAGACACTAGAAAATGGAAAACAGTAAGAGAAACATAGTGAGCAAATACAAGAACACAACAAATTAATAAGGAGTTCACCCAATCCTCCTGGGCTATGTCTCCGGTCCAGCGTTCAGTGGTGGCCTTTTCTTATTGTGTCTTTAAAGCAGAGTTTTTACAATGAGGAGCTCAATTTGAGTCTCCTGAAATAGATGATGCTTAGCAGGGTGGTTCTTGGATTCCCCAAGCCATGAGAGTGCATAGACTCTTCCTTACTAAGTCTCAACGTCAACTGGTCTTAAATGGGATGAGTCCAATTTTGTACCCAGTTCCCGATAGATATCCTCTCAGGGATTGCTCGAACCTCTCAAGCCTTCTATTTGCTCGATGCTACCTTACTCTGTAGGTTAGCTCAGCTCTCTATTTTCTGCTTCTTGCTTATTCTCTGTTCTGTCTCTTTGTCTCACTGTCTCCTTCTTTCTTTTAGTGCTCGCTTCGCACTCTCCCTTGCCTCTATCTTTGTTTTTTCATGGCTTAAAGCCAATTTGTCTCATGACTGTTTGCTTCCTCTTTTGCCCTTTCGGATCGCCTGCTGCTATTCGCTTGGAGTTCACTGCCTCTGCGCCATTGCCACTGCATAATGTCTCGGAAGGAAGTGGCCACTTGTCATCTCATGAACTGCGCAAGCTCTTCCTCAAATGGTTCGGTATTTTGATTACACTGTGTAATGATTCATCCGCTAACTCAGTGGTCAAATCGGACTTTAGACTTTTATACGCCAAAACTTAATCCTCCCTCCAGATCTGGTCATTCATCGGGTGCAATTTCTGCCTTCAGATCTGGAGTCCCCAAATCCTACAGTGTTCGCTCTTATCGCGTGGTTGACTTGCTCGACCGTTAGCCCATGATGAGAGGCGGTTTTCTCTCTCATCCGCTGGACACGCGTCGTGCAATGTGTGGAATCACTCATTCTCTTGCCAAATCCGCTTACTGCCCAACATGCCTTCGATATTCTGTCGGTTTTGGAGCGCGGGGCCCGCCTTTCGCTTTAGCGCTTTCCCTACGGTTTCCCAGCTTCCCATGCGACCGAGCGCTCGTGGCTTTTCCTTCTCGAGGGGTTTTGCCCAGCGACGCGCGATTAATCAGAAACGGCCTTCGTTTTTTGATCCGGTCTTCCCAACTACTAGTTTGCGTCCTGCGCAGTCTCCATGGGCCTCAGTCAGCGCGCTTTGACCGAGGTCCTCGTCGTTCCTTGCTGGCTACAAACTGCCACTGTCCAGAGGTCCTCCTGATAGCTCTTTGTTCACAAGTTTTTTTTTTGAAGTTTGATTTAATACAGTCATAGCACTTTGATAATTTCCATGGATCCAATTCGGATCATCTATGTTGCAAGTTCCAAAATAGTTGCGATGGATGAATAATGTGTTACTGGGGCAAAAGTCTCCTCATAGTTTGTGCCCTCAATCTGTGACAATCTGTTGGCCACAAACTTGGCCTTGAACTTCTCCATGCTCCCATCTGATCCATGCTTCAACTTGTACACCCATATGGATCCAACTACTAATTTTCCCTCAGGTCGTGGAACAACCTCCCAAACATTATTCTTCATGATAGAGGAATACTCCTCCACCATGACATCTTGCCAAACCTATTGAGAAGCTGCCTCCCCATAAGAAGAAGGCTCAGTATCCTCTGTCATTAGTGCCACACAACTTGTGTACCTATGTGGTTCTTTACTCTGTTTAAACATTGCGCTAAGAGCCTCGACTTGCTCTTGAGCCTCGTAGATCAACCTCTCATCCCACTTGACCTTCTACCCCCCTATGGTGGGTGGCTCTTGCCGATATTTCTACTCTTGGCCTAGATTGTCCTCCTCATCCTACTGCGAATCCTGTTGTGCGACCCTCATGTCGCTAGACTGTGGTTTTCGCTGACTCTGAGATGATGGTTGCACCTCCTGTTTGGGAGTGAGTAACTCCTCCTCAGGTACTACAATTTGCTCACACTCTAAGGAAACTCTCAAAGCCTGATCCTCCTGGAATCTCACATCTCGCTTGAGAATTTTCTTTCTGAGTCCTGGAAGATACACCTTGTATACTTGAGATGTCTCACTATACCCCACAAAGATACCCTTCTTTATTGTGGCATCCAAATTATTCCTGTTATCTTTGGACACATGACAATAGACCTTTGTGCCAAAGATCCGGAAGTGTGAAAGATCAAGCTTCTTTCCTGTGGAAGCCTCCTTTGGTGTGACTCATATAGGCACTCTATGTGGACTCATATTCTGCAGAAATACTGCAATGTTGCATGCTTATGCCCATAAGAATCTAGGCAGATCTTGGTCATGCAACATAGCTATAACTGCTCTAATAATGCTCATGTTCTTCCTCTAAGCCACCTCATTCTGCTGAGGGTTATGAGGTGCTATCAACTCTCTCCTAATACCTTCTTTTACACAAAAATCCTTGAAGGCATTGGAGATATATTCTCCACCATTGTCACTACTCACTACCTTGATTTTCTTCCTAGTTCGCTTCTCTACCAAGGCCTTAAACTCCATGAACTTGTCTAAGACCTCATCTTTCTTTTTCATAAAATAAATCTATTTTTTTTAGAAAAATCATTAATGAAAGTAACATAATACTCGTGCCACATCAGTGATGGAGAAGAGAAGGGCCTGCACACATCTTAATGCACCAGCTCCAAAATACCTTTGGCTTTGCTATCCTTACCATGGAAGAAGACTTGTCATACTTTCCAAGCATGCACCCATTGCACACTTCACCCTTGTCAAGGCCTCCTGTTGGTAATCCTATGGCAATCTACTGAAGAATCTTTAGTGCCCCATGATGCAAGTGTCCCATGCACCTATGCCAAATTTCACCTACATCTGCCCATCTTTCCTTGCGGCTCAAGGCTGCATCAGTCTCTACATGCAACTTGTAGAGATTTTTCACCCTCACACCTATCTGCGTCTTACGTCCAGAAGCCAAATGTTGGAGGTAAGACTTACCTCTACTGAAGGTAACATCATATCCTTTATCCTCAAGGATCGCTACTGAAACAAAGTTCTTCTTCAGCCATGGAACATAGAGAACATCTCTAAGATGAAGAGTATTACTTGACTCCCTCTCAAAGTTGAAAGAACCAACACCCTTTGTATCATACTTGCCATTATCTCCAAGCTCGATATTCACCTGCATATTCTTCTCATCCAACTTGCTGAAATATTCTCGATTTCCAGTCATATGGAAAGAGGCTCCTGAATCAATATACCACGTACTGCTCCCTATTGAGCTTGCCATGCAAGCTATCAATGAGAAGTCATTCTCAAACTGAGAGTCAAACTCATCTATCTTAGCTAATGCAACTGCATGCTCCTTATTTGACCCCTTCTTCTTTCGGTTAAGACACTCAAGAGCATAGTGTCCAAAAGTATGGCAATGGAAACAGTTGATCTTACTCAAATCTGTGTTCTTCTTGTCACACTTTTGAAAGCTTTTGCTCTTCACTTTGACTTTCTTGCCTTTTCCTTTTCCTGAAGGAAAATATTCTCCTCCTTCTCAACCTTACAACCCTTGCCACTGCTATTAGAAGTCTCAACTGGCCTGAGCCATAGCTCCTCCTAGATGAAGTCACTCCATAGGCATTCCCATTCCGACAACTTATCTCATCCAATGATACTTTGAACAAAAATATGCCAATTGATAGTAAACCCATTTAGAGCCACACACACTAGCTCTGTGTCCATGAGTTTCTCTCCAACAACTGCAAGTTCATCACGAACTTCCTCGATTTTGGTGAGATAGGCAATTACACTCTCACCCTTCTGCATCTTGATTTCCCTCAACTTCTCTTTGAGGACAATCTTCTGATTCTTTGAAGGGTTCTGGTAGAGATTGACTAAGGAATCCCGCATGTCTGTAGTTGTATCTTTACCTGTGATATGAGGAGCTACATGATCTCAAAGTCCATCCAAGATCATTCTCTTGGTCTTCGCCATTTGTCTTTGGAAGAGCCTCAACTCGTTTGGATTTGAAGGTTCTACAACACCTTTCTTAGTGAAATCATTCAGCCCAAACTCGTCCAATAAAAATAATATGTGGACCTTTTAGACACCAAAATTTGAAGAGCCATCCAATATATCTTGCTCTCACAATCCCAATCCCGTGTGAGTTGCCATCTTTGAAGACTATGTGTGGATTGATCTATGTTCACAACTTTGATACCATGTAGATTTTCCACGAAATATTGATTTGTTGTTATGAACAATCTGAAAACAAATTATCTTTTCACACAGACACACTATTTCTCTACCAAATAGCAACGTAATAAAATAGAAATAATTTCACAAAATTCACACAATAAAACAAACAAATTTTCTAGGGAACCCAACAGGGAAAACCCTCGCTTGCTTCATAATTTTATTAAGGAAAATTAAGCAACAAATCTGATACACATACAAGCTGGTTCCAATCTGAAAATACAATAATTTTCCTGCATGTCCTAGGCCTGAAACTTCTTCCTGATCGTTGACCTTCTTCCTCCTCCTATATGCACTAGAGGCTGTAATTTTCTAACACAAAACCTTAGGAAATAATCTCCTAATTCCTAGACTTTGGTTGAGCTCCTATTAAATAGGGATTTCCCCTATTTCTATGTGCGCTCCAAGGAGAAATTTCCCTCCTCAATAAATCACACAAGGAACACTTGGCTCGTTCCTCCACAAGCTCTCTTGTTCACAAACTCATGCTCAAGAATTGGATTGATTAATTATGTGCCTTCGATCTCCTAATAAGCTTTTCGATTAGGCTATTGTTAGTGAGTTTTCTAAATTAGGAGTTAAACTGTAGATTTTCTAGTTAACAAAAGTCAACACACTTAGTTAACTGGATCCTCCTAAAACATAGGAGCCTAACTCCACTTGTTCACTCAGTTCCCAATTTAACTCACTCTAGAGGACACATAATTCATCCTCCACAAACACACACTAGTCAAATTGCTTCTTAAACTCGTCCTCATCATTGGAACTCATACATGTCTAAGAATATCTCCAAATCGTTTCCTTGATCAAGGCACAGATCAAGGAATCCATTCCTTCGCTACTTTTCAACAAAATAGGAGTTATGTCTCCTCCAACCAAATGACTTCATTTCAATATGTCTTGGAAGCTACTCAGCCTATTGGATCATTTAGAGAGTAGGTTGCAAAGTTTCACACAACAGGCTATGGGTTGTGGTATGCCAGAACTAAATATTTTAAGCTAAAATCTTATAATGATAGGAAAAACACATTTGGAGCAACATTCTTTTTAGGAGATTGTCTAGTGCCTTGGGTCAACAAAAAACAAAACTCAATCTCATTATTAACGGTTGAAGCATAGTACATTGATGTGGCCAGCTGTTGCATACAATTCTTTGGATGAAGGAGACCTTAAAGGACACCAGGGTAGGGTTGAATGATTCAATTCCAATCATGTGTGACAATACTAGTTCTATCAACATCTCTAAAAATCTTGTCATGCATTCAATGACTAAGCATATTCCAATCAAGTTCTATTTCTTAAGAGAACAAGTTGTTGTTAATGTTGTTCAACTTGAGTATGTGGCTACCAATGAGTAGCTTATATATATATTCACTAAGCCACTAGCATGAGAACCCTTTGAGTACCTTAAGTAGAAAATATGAGTTGTGTCTCCTCTAACCAAATGAATCCATTTCAATGTCTTGGAAACTACTCAATCTATTGGATCATTTAGAGAGTAGGTTGCAAAGTTTCAGGGGGAGTTTCTTCCATTGGGTGCATCCTTTCCCATTGATGTAAAAAAAGGAGAAGAAGCTTTTGAGTGGATTGTTCATTGAAGCTAGGGGAAGTGTAGAGATGGAGAAAACCCCGCTTGATTTTAGGGGGAGCTTGAAATGTTGCCATCAATGCCAAAGGGGGATATTGTTGAGCATAATGTTGGCATTGATGTCAAATGGGAAAGGAATACCAATGCATGGTGTGTCAAGTTCAAGGGGAGTCCAGTGGTTGCTGCAATCTTTGGTAGAGAATCATCATAGTAAAAAGATAAGTGAAGAAGCTATAAAATCTTATAACTATGATGGTTGGGAGTCCTAGGCCTTGAAGGCATTTTTGCCTTAGGAGATCAATTTAGATGCTTCTGGAAGTGGCATAGTTTGATAGTGCTCAAAAAGAGCTTTCCAACGATACACTGAAGTCCAGAAAAGGCCTTTTTGATCAAAAGTTGTCACCAATGAAAGATTAGTACCCCAAAGTCAATGGTTGCATAGTTAAATTGGTGTAGGGTAAAATTTGGTGGAGTCTGTGGCGAAGCATCTAAACACAAAGCTGAGAGGATGTGGCAAACATCATAACAGCAGAAGCAAACTTCATTGGCCGATGGTGGAGCCCATATAACACGTAACTTCGACAGAGGTTTCCCGGACGATCCTAATGTGTGCACAATAGGGCACACCCGGGATGATGTAAGCCCAAGAGGAGTCAGCAGGCAGACATGCGCAGTGATTACTGAATGATTGCAGTAGGAGGTCCCCATAGGAAACCTCATCCTAGGAGACTTTCCTCGGAGGATCAAAGTTGAGCGCTAGATTAAAATACACGCGATGACACACAATTTGGTTAGTGTGGCAAAGGTGGAAAAGGCTTTGATTGGTGTAGTAAAAGCAGAGCGGGCCCATAAGTAACAACTCATCCCGTCAACCTTTTGAGTGGTCGATGTTCATGACTTGTGGTCCCACATGACACATCATCTTGGAGGATTGTCCTTGGGTGAATCTCAAAGTAGACGCGTTAAGAAAAGGTTGGGGAAATAGATTCTAGAGATGAAGATATTGCCGACATTTGATGTTTCGTCAAGTATTGAAAGGCACTCCCAGGTCTTGGTTATGCGGTGGTTTCGTGTGTTGAGCGAACAAGGGCTTTCAGGATGACTTCAATAAAAAAGGCGTTGCAGACATATGTTAAAAAAAAGGGGCCTTCAGACTATATACAAAGCACCGTGGGCATATGTTTAAATGACATGATCAGGTCGGTAGCTCTTTAGCACTATATTCCATGCTTGGCACTTATACCATATTTGGGGGGTCCTCTACAAATTTGAGGAGAAGATTTGAACGGGTCGACAACTATTTTGGCCTATGCACTATAACAAACACCTATGCCATATCTAGAGCTCTCTACAATTGGATTGTGCATGCAATGGATGAGTCGATAATTGTGTGTCGTGCATAGTGTGAATGCACTAGTTTATGTTATTAATGAGGATCATTTCAAGATCTCTAAGTCCCATGCCAAAGTACATCTTGAGTGTTGGAGAGCAAGGTTGGTTATACAAGAAAAAAATAATGGTGGAGCACTCTAATTGTGTAGGAGGTTTGAGAATTAATTCCAAACATGACAAAACCTTTAGAGTTCGCTCTCAAATTTATTATAGCTACAACTGCGAAGTAATTAAATCTCTAATAGTGTGCAATCATAATTGCAAAGCCTTACGAAGCTGCAATGGAGACCATACAAATGCCTGCTGGTTGAGTAAATTGAGCCCATACACATATTTTTAATTGAAGATCAATATGCCATACTGTAGGTTGAATGTGTTGATTAATGAGCTTACATAGTGCATCATTCACTATGTTGTTGTTGAACAAAAAGCTTAGGAAACACTGAGTCGAGTGATGGGAGCATTATTGTGCATTGTGTGAGAGTGTGAACTGTGGCAAGAGGTTATGTGCGCACATAAGGAGAATGGTGGCTGAGAGATATTAATTGTACAGACTAATTGAGGGCTGAGACTAGAGCTAATGGAATAGAGAAGTGTGCAGTGTAGAGAGGGGCTGTCGAGCATAGAGGAAGGAGTTGTGTGTGACAACAGATCAAGTTCTTTATATTTCTATGTAATAGTAGGTCTCCATTACTCAGTTTGAGAATTATATGAAAAATAAGACAGTTGACTGAAGCAGGTTGTGGTCTGCATCTATAAGAGGTTGGTGCCTCTTGGCAAGTTGTGGTTTGCTATTTTAAGGGGGCTGGGGCCTCCTATGAGTGGGTGCTCACAAACAACAATAAAAAACAGATTGGTGGTTTTCCCATTGGGTTTCCACATTAAATCCCTGTGTCCATATGTGTATGATGTCTATATTGATGGTGTGTATGTTCATGTGAATGGTTTACATTGTTGTTTATGTATTCTACTGCAAGGTCTTACATGAGTAATTACTAAATTAAAAGGAAAGTAAGAATTGGGTTTAAAAGTTTAAAACTCTCATTGATTATTGATTCACCCGCCTCTCAGTAATTGCTTCTTCCAATAGAATAGAATTGAACCACTTTTCCTCCTAGTGGCTCAATTGTAACATAGCTCGATAGCCAAATAGCGATTAAATTTGACCAATTTAACCTTCAATATGAGTTATAACTCGACCCTTCTAGAGTCTTCTTAATCATGGTCACATGGCTAGCTCCTTTCTTTTCCACGAGTAATGGGTTAACATGGCATACTCTCGAATTATGGTGGACAAAATGGGAAGTTCAACTTCCAGGTGGCATAATTTTTGCATACATAATTCTTTGAGGTTGTTCTTGTGTAATTGGAAAAGTATTTGAGTGTACAATAGAGATAGGGGTCTTGCACACATAAGAGTTTTTCGACCACAAAAAATTCATTAGATGCCTCAAATTGCCTTTATAAGGTTTTAAACCCTAATTTTCCAAACTTGGGCCCACCAATAAAATTGGTCCTATGAGTTGATTCCTCGATTTTTTTCCACTTTGAAAGCATAAAGATGGATGACAAATAATATAATGATCCAATACATATTATCTAAGCTCCAAAAATTACCTAGGCATGGCACCGAGTCTAACCCACACCAACCCTCAACTGTTGGAAGATACATGAATGTGAGATAAGTTTGTGTTGCATTTCTTAGTAATATGATACATATAAGTACATCATTTAGTTCCTTTGGATTTATCTTCCAAGATCTCTTGAACTCTCAATGACTCTTCATATTCCTTTGAGACTCTTTACATTATTTATCAAGTGAATAATACATTTTACCATAATCCCTAATGATTAAGTTTCCAACATTCCCCACCTTAATTCGAAGGGGTGTATGGGAGTATTGGAATAAATTCTAAATTTGGAAGTGGATAACTACTAATGACTGAATGTGCTCTTTGAATCCAATGGTTTTGGGGTGACCACAAACCAAATGGCTAGTGGAACCCAAAGTTTTTTACTAAATGGTGTTTAAGGATTACCACAAAATTTGTCTAGTGGAAATGGTGGTTTAAAGATGACCACAATTGATGTTTAATAGAAGACATAAGTCTTTTACTAAATGGTGGTTTAAGGAATACCATAAATCGGTTCACACTCATGGATTTAATTCTAGCTCTAGCTATAGTTTTGACTCTAGTTCTGGTTCAAGCTTGCTTGTTCTTGCTCGATTGATAGGACTTTAAAACTTGAAGACTATCAATAACTAGTATTATTCCTCTCTATCAGATACAAGGTGAGAAAGTGAAAATATTTCCATAATGTTCACAAGGATGAAGATAAAAAACACTGATCCTCCATGTGGTCAACTCGATTAGGTGTTGTCTTCTACTAAAAATGCACTTGTTTACAATGTAATTCAACTTAATTTCGAAAAGCATAAGAAAAATTACAAAAATTCTATTTGCAAGTTACAATTATTCTTGATTCTAGAGAATTGATTGTAAATGTATTGAAGATGCTTTAATTCCTTCCAACTAAGAAATCTACAAGTGTAAAATTCACATCTCTCTCTTGTTACTTTGAAAGCAACAACTTGTTCCAATCCTCAAAGCATTGAGTTTTCAAATATAATTCCCTCAATACTGAAATCCAATCCTTCTACTATCATTGTAATATAGGAAAATTCCCTAGTGCTAATCACTTTCTTATCCTGATGATGTTTAATGGGCTTATTGGTGGTGTTATCCCATGCTAACATAGTTTATTTTGCACAAAATTCTTGGATTGTTATGAGATTCTTTGCTTTGGGAATATTGATGGGTTTTTTATGAACTCTAGGAATAACCTTGATTACCACTCATTGCTTGTTTCCAATACGGACAATGTAAATGGTATCTTGGACATTGTCATTTTCAGTAGTATATTAGTAAAGGGTGTCGCTATAAAAAGGAGTAACATGTGATCTAAAGAGCAACTCACACTTCTAGATATGGAGAAAATAAGAGTAACTTGCACTCCCATATATGGAGAAAAAAGAGTAAGTGGCCTAGTGAGAACATCACATACATACTCCGTACTTGGATATTTTTATCAAATTAGCTACTAGGAAAGGATATTTATTCCCTGAATATACTGCTCCAAGGGACAACATAAGTAGTTTAGGCCTTGTAGCTCACAAACACATGCTCAATGCCCATTTTATTATTGAGCATCAAATCAAATTTCTCCAATACATCCTTCTGAGCACTCATTTTATAGGTTGCAAAATATTGTTGATGGCAACATAAACAAAAACACCATAAGAAATATCAATTGAGATTGCATAAAACTAGTTTGCCATACTACCATGTGCAATGGCATAAATAAGTTTCCCATGAATCGAAGGTGTATGTTGCATAGGAGAGGAAGGACCTATAGGGAATTATGCAAAAGAGGGCTATGTCCATTGCTATTGTGATGAATATCTTGTGTAAACACACCATCCACAAAGATCTCCACGCATTAACCTCCATGCTTGCAACACTAATGGTGATCGCTTCAAAGATAGAATGGAAGCATAATGCAAGTATGTGTAGTAAATTGTCTCTAATATAGGTCTTCTTTATTAACGATGCCAACTTCACCATGTTCATTCCTCTATTTGTTTGTGTACATGTTTAGAGATCTTACAAGTTGAGTGGTGTCTTGCCAATTTGTGTGGGTACCTCACTTTTTGTAGAGTGAATGTCAAATTTTCTTTAAAGAGGAATTGCAATGATTTTCAACCCATCTTGTTTTTGATACACCAAAGTGATGATGAGGTCCACGAGCATAATAATAAGGTATCCAATAGTGTAGAACATGAATGTAAAAGGATCCATCTTGTCCATTACCTCTGTATTTTTCTTGTGCAATCTTTGAGGAAATGTGTCCAGGCCATCCCCAAAATGATGTCAGTCATGAATGTCTAACTGAGGAAATCAAACTAAAACTACATGAAGCACGAGACATAGATGAATAGAACCTTCACTTCACTCACTTACGAGCAAATGAAGACAAACAAGAAGAGCTTTGAGAGGGTTTTCATAAAAATAGAGAGAACTCGAGATGCATAAGGAGGAGCATCCATGTCAAGGAAGCTCCATGTAGTCTCCACTTAATCAACCTATTTCATCACCTATGTTCGTGGGATATTAAAGAATACCCATAATCTCACTATATATTATTAAAAACATCCCAAAATCCTTTTGTTTAATCCCCTCTCACTGCATCTTTCTAATAAAAATAACACTTATTTTTACCAAATACCCCTTTTATACTCCCTAATACCTATAATTTCCCCTCACAATCACATCTCTCTACCCCTATACCTACAATATACTGACTCTGTTTTTCACAATTTAAAACCCCCCTTTATGAATGAACATGGTAAGATATTGGTCAGCAAGTTGAAGCTCCTATGGAAAAACTTATGGTACCTCAATCACAAACTCGTGGCTTTTAATACCACTATTGGAAGACACATAAATGTGAGATGAGCGTGAATTACATTTCTAATTAATAAGATATATATAAATACATCATTTAGTGAACTTTGGATTTATCTTCTAAGGTATCTTGGACTTTCGGTGACTCTTCATATTCCCTTGAGACTCTTCACATTCTTTGTCAAGTAAATAATATAATTTACCATAATCTCTCAAGGTTAGGCTTCCAACATTAACATAAATATCTCCTCTTAACTACCACAAAATTTCAAATCTAAATCACTATATAAAATATGACCCTTCAAAACCAATTATGCTAATAAAATTTGACAAAATTATTCAAATTAATCTAAAATCATTTATCTCATTTCTATTTCTTTTTGTTAATTTGACAAAACCATTCAAATTTATTTAAAATCATTCTATCTCATTTCTCTTATTAAATTTGTATAAATGAATATAATCACAAATCCTCGATAATCCTTTAGATATATTTAAGATTCATTGTTTTGTTATAAGATGTACTTGTTATAATATTATAGGGGGGAATTTGATAAGTTATATAATTGTTGACATGATTTTATTTTGTGTGCGATAAAATGAAACATTAATATATATGAAATGTTTATGTCACAGTGATTGGTTGGAAAGGCTTAAATACAATTACTATCGGATTTGGACTTACAATCATACTCTTTGGAGTATTTATGGTGAGTATAATGATTTATTAACTGTAGTTTATTGAATATTTTTTTATTGATAGTAATTTTGTTAGAAGAATTTACATTTCATTATTTCACATTATATTTATTTTTATTCATAAAAATAATATAGAGATATCATTTACATTAAGTTTAAATTCAGAATGTTTAAACGTTTTTGAAGGCATAAACCATATATATTAATAATATACTAAATATAATATATAATTTAAAAAATGTTGAGTATATATATATATATAATTTATTAATATTAAAAGTTTAATTTCAATTTTGAAATTTGTTGGCATTGTTTCTTATCTTACTTATAAATTCAATAATGCACTATGGTTTCTAACTGAAACTTAACATACTAAAAATACCTAAACCGTTTATCATTTACGATTTCCATGTATCTAAATAAAAAAATGATCTAATGCATGCTTACAATTTCTTTTAACAAAACAAAAAAACATTGTTGTCTTTTGTAGACAGTCCTAGGCTAAGGAATGGTGCCAAAGCATCTAAAGTAATGTTTTAATTTTAAATGGATGACCAATGCTTAAACTTTTAAACAAATGTAAATCCTAATTTTATCTGAGAAAATAGAAGGGTTGATTCTTCACTCTTAACAAAATTAAGCTTTAAAAATTATATGGAAAGCAGAAGTAAAGAAGATATATAATTCCTTAAATATTTAGATTGAACATCTAATTTCTTATATATAGTAGATGCGTATACTTTTTTTATTTTTATAGTGAAACAATACATGTGAAAGAGATGACAAAAGGAAACAATTTAAAAATTTAGAGGAATTAACTAAGTCATCAGTTTCAGTTAATTAATCTTTTTAAATAATGCTAACTTTGCAGGAACTTTCAGAGAGATTGATTACCCAGACTTCTATGTTACCTTGAACATGTGCATAGAAAAATAAAATGAATACATAATTGAATAACCAGAAAAACTCACAAAGATACACAAGCTGCTCAGAATGAATCCAGAATCGTTTTATTGACTTTAGAAATAGCTCAGAAAGTTACAAGCATGTTTACTTGTTCATCACAAGCGTTCAACCCTTTCTTTTTTGAATTACAAAAAATTATTAGAGTTCGACTTTCAAACATATCTAAACTGGAATCAAAATTTATTACAAAATATAATACCATACAAAATATTTAGGATATTACAAAAATAGAACTACAAATAGTGGATCTAAACTGATTTCGGGAGCTGTTGATGATGACTGTAGCTAGAAATTTGCTTTTTTGTTCACTGCTCCTGAAATCTTGTTGTCTGCTAATAAAATTTTGATGTCTGCTCTTGGAATTTTGCATTTTGTTCCTATTTGATGACCTCACATAGTTTATCCCATCTCTTTTCATCAGGGATAGAAAACTTTAACAATTTTCTATACGACTCATCGACTTCGGTATATTTTTCAAAGGTGGGCCTAGTTAGAAACAAATGCTTAATTTCATGCTAAATTAACAAATCATAACTTAGACTTTCAATGGAGGCTTTCTTAGTGATAATTCCTCTGAGTTTGGAAAATTTGGTCATATCCACTGCTATATCATGTAACCTTTGTTGATACTCTTCAAGTGGGATCAATTTGCCACTTATATCCTGCAAGGCTAGAAGTCCTTTCTGATGTAAAGCATTAAATTTCGTGTGAAATTTCTTGATTTGAACCTCCGAATTTTGGCACTTGTTCTCGAGCTATAGCATCAAATTTCTCTTGGTTAGAACCTTTATGACCTCCAAGACAACTCCAGTTATGTCTTCAATGCTGAATTCTTCAAGCTCATCTTTTGTCTTGGAGTTTAGGACTTTGATTATCCTTGTAGCATCTCTAGGTTTGTGATCTAGGTCCTTCTTTATTTTTGCTATTGTTGCTTGTGACCTATATAATAAATCTTCTTGCTCAAAAATAATTTCAATTGAAGGCCATAACTCAGTCACTGATACATTAATGTTTATCCAAATATTTTCTTTGGCCTGAGCAATAGTTTGTGCAATTAAAGATTCATTTTCATAAATTTCTAATTGCTGAGTTAATTTATAATTCTTTTGAATCTTAGGCAAATATGCATTATCAGACTTAATATTCTATTCTTGAATATTTTGGAGTTGCATTTTGAGTTTCTTGATTTCTTGATCCTTCAGAGATAAGTCTCCCATGGCCTTTGACAATTGTTTTATTGAGTCAATAGATTGTTTTTTTACTGTAATGGTTATTGTTGTAGATGTCCTTGTTGTTGAAGTACCTGCTTTAGAAGTAGTAGCTATAGGAATGGCAGCTGAAATACTTAGTTGTTGTTCGTTTTCTTTCAGGAGTGATACCATGTCAGCTTCCATTTTCTGAATTTGAACATTCTGTTCAACTATCAATTTGAACATATTTTCTTTTTCCTTTTGAAGTTGACCAACTTCCTTAGCTTGTGGATGTTCAATAGTAGGATGTTTAAGTTGCTTCCTTAATGCTTGAATGTCAACATTCTTATTTTTAATCATCTCTTCTGCTACTTTGATATTACTAGGATCATATCCTAGTTTGAACACCAAATCTTCAAGAGCTTTGATTCTTGTATCTTTAGCCAGAGATGACATTCTCTCCATCTTCAAATGTGTGTGAATATTGTTAAGGGAAGCTTGCATTTTAGAGGCTGCCATAGTTGAACTTGTTAATGTGGAATATATCATTTCACCGGCCTGCTTATGCAGGTCAATTTGATCAATGGCATGAATTTTCTTGGTGTCAAAAGCAAAAATGGATGTTTTGTAATCTTCTGTACTTTTAGGGACTAGAACTTTAGATTCCAAGAAAGTTAATTGAAACTGTCCCTTCTCAGTATCAAGTGCAGACAAAACTCTGTGTTGTGTAGTAGAAGACTGCTTCCATAATTTTGACTAAGTGGTGGCTTTTAATGCTTCATTTTTCCTTTTAATTTCTTTGTATCTAACAAAAATATTTAGTTGCATTGTATCATGAGAAACATAAGAGATAGAAGAATTTGTAATTTCTTCAATCTGTGAAATAGAAGTGGTAGGAAAACCTTACAGCACCACTGTGGCTTGCTCTTGTGAACTCTTGTCCTCTGAGGACTCCTGATTAATATTTGTCTTCTTTATCCTTTTAAAAACTGTGGAACTTGTAGCTTGAGTTTCTGAGTCTATAGGAGACAGACTTTATCTTAGTCTTTTGGTTTCTTTTTCTTGAGGCACTGGAGTCTATGAAGATGTCCGACTAATAATATGTTCTTCAACTTCTTGTAATGTATTCTCCTGCCACTCTTCTTGATTTGCATACTGTTTTATCTCTGGCTTGGTTGTATTTACATATGGAGTTGTTTTTTGCTCAACTCTCAACTTCAAAATAATCCCCAGGGGTTCATAGGTTTATGTAAAACTCAACTTGAATTTCATCTACTTTAATAAATTATATGCCTCCTCCATTACTGCTTTGGTATTAACAATGAAAGGGCCAATATGTGCCTTCAACTTGAATTGGGCTTTCTGCTTCCTGGATACAAAATGCAAATCATCCATATTCGTCATTTGCCTGATGTATTCCAAGGCAAAGATCTTGATTGACACAAATATTTGTAACATGTAAGGAGGAATTTCACATCCATATATTCCGATCTCTGTATCATTTTGATAGAGGTACTAGTCTCCAATTTTGGCTTGCTCAGTAAGGTGCAGAATTCTTCTGATTTCATATGAAATCCTTGGTATAACATCATTGTTGATAAGACATAAAGACATATGCAAAAATTGGTTTACATAATCACTAAAGGAATACTCTTATGTGTTCTTCCTAACCAAGGAATTCCAATGAATGATTGATTGAGACTTTCCTTGTGCATCATACTTCTGCAATGGGAACTTAAACCTATATGCTTGATGAAATAAAAGTAAATACACAAGAACTGACTGATGTTTAAAAGCACCTTTAGTAGAAAACTTTAAAAACTGATCATGAATATTGTCTGCCAAAAACTGACTGTAGTTGAAAATCAATGAGGGCTTATTACCCACAGAGAACATTGATAAAAATCCCAATATTACTTCATCGACCCATTGATCGGTAGGGTAACCTAACAAACACACGACCGTAGAAATGACTTGCTTAGACATTTCTGGAAAAATTGAAGTGGAATAGGGCGGATTAGTCATAGGAAACTCAGAATTCTCAAATAACAATGACTCAAAGATTCGGGCTCGTTGAGGAAATGTGAGTTTTTGGAAAATCTCCATGAGGGAATCAATAGAAAAAGGGTGCAGAGGAGCTGAGTGATTGATTTGGAGTGCTTGGCATATGGACTTAGGAGTAATGGCAAATAAAACTTCATTATTTTGGGCAATTACAACCCTCTGACTAGGAAGATATCTGAGATGATACTAGGTAACAAATTCAGGGAAAATATGGGTATGGGGAAAGATGAATTGGGGAAGGAAAGATTCCCAAATTTTCAATTCACCACTAACATCTAGAAATTTCTAGTTTGGCCAATTGTGGAGTTCATAAAGATTGAACTCGCATTGGGTTTCTGAGATCTTGTATTGCGTATCTACCAGAGGGAGCTCTTCTAGGTTACCTACAGAGGGCAACGTAGGGCTTTTTACAACTAATTTCAACTTGCCTTTAGATGAAGACATTGTGAAGAGGAATTACAGACAAGAGTGACGAATTACCAAACAAATGACGATCACTGGTGTATGAAGATTGTTGCGTGATTGTGGAATTCATAATTGCATTGGTGTTGCTGGGAGCTGAAATGACGAAAGGGAATATGCAGTGTAATGTGTGCTTTTTAAAAGAGGGGATTCGAATGAATAAATAGGTTATAATTGTTTTTTGGGTGCGTTGAATTAATTATTTAGACGTTGGTGCGAAGGATTAATGATAAAACAATTATATGAATGTTTGGCAGGAGGAATTAATTGTTTAAACGACTACATGGTGGGAGCAAATAGGAGAGGGATAGGTGGCAAGGTGTGAGCGGGAAGGATAGTGGTTTTCGGAGGGGGGTGGGCGATTAGTGGTTTAGGAGAGGGGGGTCCCAAACTCATCCAGGAAGCGCCACGTATGCGTGGGCGGTAAACATGAATCTGCTTTTCGGACCCCCCCCCCCCCCAAACTCTGAAAGTGCACCGGGGGGGTCCTGAATTCATCCCCTGTCGTTGATCTGGGCAGGGATGATCTCCTCTGACGATTGCCAATCGCACTTTATTGGATTCAAGTGATATATATATCTCAAAATTGTGAGCAAGTCAAAATTTCGCATTGTTTTATATTGCTATTATTTAATTCTTTGTATTATGTCTGAAGAGTTATTTTATTTTGCAAATAAAAGAATGATTTGATGTTATTCTTTTCTTTTGATATTTGTTCTTTATTTCTTTTTCTCATTTTCTTTCCTTCTTTTTTACCTTTTTTTTAACAAAAATGAAAAAGTAAAAAAAAGAACTATGGTAAAAATAAGTTACAACGTCGGCTCCGTCTGAGGACTACTTCCCTCTTCAGGATGCAGAGACTTGCATATCCATGTGCCTTCTCCTCGGGCTATGGAGTCTTTGTTGTGAAAATCACACTTTGATGCTAAAATTTAAAGAAAACCAGAAATTTACAATGAAGATGGTTGCAAGCATCTAATAATGAATATAGTGTTTGAGGTATTGTCCATTGATAGAAAATGAAGAATATTTTCCTTCCAGGTTGCGCAGAATAAAAGTGTTGTTACCCTTTACTTCTGCAATGCTGAATGGTCCCAACCACAAATTATCAAACTTTCCATGCTTGCCTCTTTCCTCTCTTCTGGCATCCCATCTTAAGACTAGATCACCTTGTCTAAAATCTCTTTCTCTAGCCTTTCTGTCAAATAAGCTTTTCATTTTGTTTTGATATTGACAAAGTTTGTGCTGAACTTCATCTCTGTCTTGGTTTAGCTCAATGATTTGATTGATTCTCCTTGAAAAACATTCAACTTCCTCATATGATTCCTGCAAAAATTTCATGACTAGAAATGCTAGTTGTGTAGGGAAAATTGCTTCAGTTCCATATACAAGTTGGAAAGGGGACTTGCTAGTAGATCTTTTGGGTGATACTCTGTTTTCCCAAACTGCATATTTGAGATGACTATCCCAACTTCTTTTGTGATCTGCCAATACTTTCTTGATTACCTTAACCAGACTTTTATTTGATGATTCTGCTAACCCATTACCTTGTGGGTAATATGGTGTAGAATGATGCAATGAAATCTAATATTTTTGACAAAACTCTATCATTTAATGTTGCTGAAAGTCTGTGCATTGTTTGTAACTATTTTTTGTGGGCGGCCAAATTTAGACAATATATTCTCTTCAATGAATTTGATAACCACTATATTTGTTGCATTTTTAACAGGGATTGCTTCTACCTACTTGGTTAAGTAATTAGTGGTAGTTAATATCCATCTATGTTGGTTGCTATAAGCTGGAACTATTTCACCTATAAAATATAATCCCCATTGTAAAAACAAAGCTTCAATTAAAACTGAGACAAGGGGAAGTGTTACTAGCCTCTGTTTTCTAGGAAATATTTGACATGGGATACAACTTCTTACCTTTGCTCCAACCTATGCAAAAAAATTGGGCCAATAGAAACCTGCTCTCAGAATTTTGTATGCAGTTTCCTTCCAAGCATAATGTCCTCCACAAATGCCTTCATGAAACTGTTCAATGACTCCTTCGGTTTCACTTTCAATCAGGCATAATAAAAGAATATTCAAAGGATCCTTCCAATACAAATTGGCATTTATGATATAATATTTCATAGCTTTGAGTCTAAGAGATCTAGATTGATTCTTTGTAAATTCAGGAGGATACTTTAAATCTCGAAGAAAATTCACTGTCTTTATACCAATCTGAAAGTAAAAATTTGTCATCAATGTGTAGAGGCAGAGGAAAGGGATCTAAACTAGAAGAAGGTTCTCGTAGATTCTTCTCGATTGACATTTAAGAAGGTTCTTGTGGATTCTCCTCATTTGAGATCTAAGAAAGTTCTTGTGGATTCTTCTCTATTGAAATCTGAGAAGGTTCTTATGGATTCTTCTCTGCTGAAATCTGTAAAATGGTGTTCATACCAAGAATCCTACAATTTGATTCAACCAAAATTTTAGCTAAACCCTGTCCTTTCACCAGTTTGGTGGGTCTGATATCCACATCAAACTCAAGTATCTTGGCAATCCATCTTCCCCTCTTTTCATATGTATCAGGTTATGTTAAAATGTTATCACTACATTGTTGGGGACATAAGAAATAACAGGGGAATGTAACACATAAATCATGAATGCTTTTAGGGGTTGGACAAGGGCATAGGCTTGCTTCTCTATGATGGCATATCTTAGTTCAACATCTCTCATCACTTTATTGAAAAAGGCAATTGGATGCTCATATCCGTCATCATTTCTTTGTAGTAAAACAATTGCTATGGTAGTGTCAGAGGCAAAGGAGAAGATACTAAAGAGTTTTGAGTAATCTGGACTAGCTAGTACTGGGCTTCTGAAATAGCTTTCTTGATTTGTGAAAAAGAATATCTAGTATGTAATGTCCATTTGACTTCATGATCCTTTTTAAGCATATCGATAATATCTTTCACAATCTCAACATAATTAGGTATAAATCTTCTTAAGAAGTTTATTTTTCCTAAAAATGCTTGAATTTTCTTTTTGTTTCTAGGTAAACTGATTACCTGAATTGTTGAGACTCTTTTTGGATCGATTACAACTCTTTCATTTGAAATTATATGTCCCAATAACTTTCCTTCTTTCATGGAAAAAAAGTGACTTTTTGGGATTAAGAGAAATCCCATATTTCCTGCATCTGTCAAAAAAAATTCTCAAACGTTTCAAGTGTTTCTCATCAGAATCAAAAAATACAGTTAAATCATCAAGATAAATGACAATTAATTTATTTATCTTACCAACGAATGTGAGATCCACTGCTCTTTGAAATGCTTCCCCAACGTTGTTTAAACCAAAAGGTATCTTGGCATACATAAATGTACCCCACGGAGTTGTAAATGTAGTATTTTCTTTGTCTTCTGGACTAACCAAAATTTGGTTATATCCAAAAAATCCATCTAACATTGAAATCCTATTTGAACCTGAAACCCTCTGAAGTAATTGATCCATTTTTGGTAATGGATAATTATCCTTTAAAGACAATTTGTTCAGATTCCTAAAGTCAACACATCGTCTTATTTCACCATTTTTCTTCCTAACAGGTATTAGGTTTTCTATCCATTCAAAATATCTTAAGGGAACAATTATTTTTGCATCCAATAGCTTTTTAATTTCTTTCTCAATGATTGGAAGCAATATTGGGTTTATTCTTCTTAATTTCTGTTGAAATGGTTTAGCTTCAGGTTTGAGAGGAATTTTATGTTCAATAATGGTTGTGTCATAGGTTTTCAATTCTTCATATGAACATGCAAATACATCTCTATAATGTTTGAAAATATTGATATATTTGTCTTTGATTTCTTGAGGCAATGATGCTAAGATTTTAACATTTTTGATTTCTTCAGATGTACCAATATTACAGTCCTGGACATTTTCTTGTTGTGAATTTAACAATGAAGTTTTTGATACATCATTATGATCAAAAAGTTTTTCAAGCGGAACTAATCCTTTTGGAATATAATTATTTGATAACTGAATGATATCGTGATCCAATTTTATGTTCTAAATGTGAATTTTGATCATTTGATTTAATTTCATCAATGTGTTCTTCTTCCACATGTAAAGCAGAAAATTCATCTATTGTTTGTAAAACGTTTTTTAACTGTTCATCATCTTCAAAAACTTGCCAGTGTTTGAGATTGTCAGATGGAAGGTTTGTATTTTACCTTAATCTGATAATGCAATTGCAAAGAATCGAGAATTTTAAAAGAATTGGCATAAATTTCCAAAGCATTAGCATGAATATTTTCTTCTCTTGGGATTGATGTGATATTGAAGGCTTGAAAATAATTATCTACACAGTCCCAAACTTCATTTCTATAAGCTCTAAACCTAGGATGCTTGGTTTGACAAAGGTTTCTAATTTTTTTAACTGAATCACCAAATACAACTAAGTTTCCAACTTTCAGACTCTTAGCTAACTCCAATCCTAAAATTAGGGCTTCATATTCTACCACATTGTTTGTGACTTCAAAATATAATTTAAAAGATTGGGTTATATTTTTCTTATCAGGAGAGATGAGTACAATTCTAGCCCGTGGCCTGTCTTTGGAAAATGCCCCATCAAAATACATTTTCCAAATGTCAGTGTTTATAATTTGAGGGGATTGACAGTTTCTTGAATGTTGATTTGAGGATTTGAAAGATCATTAGCAGCTAAATTAAAGCATCCAAAATCTTGATCGATTACATAAATGGGATGATTAATTGCTTTATTTGCTTTACAAATTGTATTAATGAATCTTACTTCCCTGTATAATCTTAAATGTTCACTTCCGTAAACTGAGATCGTAGCATAAGACATATCCATTTGCAGACTTCCCCCCTAACTTGGCACAACAAGATTTGGATAATAACATTCCAAATTTTGGGGGAATATTTGTAACAACAATGTCCAAGACTATACTCTTGACAGGGATTTGAGCAAGTGTTACCACTAAATCCTTAATTAATCCGAGGCAAGGTACTTTCTTAGAATCAAAAGTATACATATCATGATATGGTCTAGTGATTTGTAATTGAAGTTGATCCATGATTACTTTAGGCATTAGATTATGGGAAGCACCAAAATCTAACATGCAATTATATAAAAGGTAATCATGAATTTTCAAGGTGACATAAAAGGGAGGTACACTTTCATCAATCATATCTGAACTAGGACCAAAAACAACTTGAGGTTTTTCATCCTATAAACTAATGACATCCCCCTCTGCATCAACACTTGAAGATTGAATCCATTTAGAGACTTGATTATTATAACATGGATTTTTGGAGAGTTCAGATAATGGGATTGGAATTTTAACTATTTGTAATTCTTTTTAAAATTAAAAACAGTTGGAACAGATTTGTCAGCAATATTGTGTTCTTGTCACTGATCTTGTGGTTGAATTAATGGTGTTTGTGTTTCAGTTGATTTTACTTGAGATTCATCAAAGGTAACCTTTTTAACTTGTCTACCAGGTCCTGGTTTTGGTCTAAGGTCATACCTTATGTTTAATTCAGCAATGAGAAATTCAGAAAAAGCTTGATACTTGGAAATTTGAGAATTTTCTTGATTTCGAATTAAAGACTGATCTTGAGTGATTGGAACAATAGAATCTTGTGATGATGGATATTCAAAATAATTGATATCATTTGTATTGACAGGAACAATTTCTTGAGGATCTTGATCATCAATCATTAGGGGAGGTTGAATTTGTTGATTAGAGTTTGGTCTTTGCAAAATTTGAGGTTGAAAAGGTCTTTTGTATTTCACTTGTGGTCTATTCGCAACTTGTTGGGTTACTCTAGGTTGAGTTTCCATTTTAGAGATTTTGTTAGAAATATTTGTAAGTAGAGAAGTTATTTCACAAATTTTATGATCTTCATATTTAGTTTTTGATGAGGTACCTTCTTCTCTAGATTTCATCCTCTTTTTAACCTTTTCTGCCTTCAGTTTAGAAGATGTTGATCTATTGGCTTCAACTTCAATTGCATTAGTTTCCATGTCTGCTAAAGTTTCTAATTTTATCTCCCTAAGCATTACAACAAAGTCATCTTCAAATGCTTTGGAGAACCTAACCTTAGCAGCAGTTACTAGAGGTTTGCAATCAAGAGGCATTTTTGTTATAGAGTTTATTGAATCTTTTAATGAAATCAACTACAGGTTCACCATGGTTTCTTTTGAAGTCTTCAAATTCTGTTAAGTAGTAAATAACGTCATTTTTAATTCCCCGTTGAGTTTTGAAAATATTAACTATTTCAACCCATGAATTAATTGAATTAGCTTGAAGTTGTCTGAACCATATCCTAACATTTCCTTTAAGTGATTGAACAAAAATTCTAGTGTAGACATCCTCATGCTCAATATTCATGTTATTAGAAAGTCTAAGAATGCAACGAAGTGATCTTCAACAGATGGCCCAGTCTCTACATTAGATCTAGGTAAGTGTTTTAAATATCAATCAGGTAAAACATGGAGTTGGGCTGTAGGTGGAAGAACTAAGGATGCATAACGTGCTGCACAATTGGTTGAACCATCCATTTAATGAGATGGAGTTGTCTTTTTAGGAGAAACAACTTTACTAGAAGAAGAAGGTGATGAAGGTTTAGGTTTCTGGAAGAATTGAGGACTAATAACTTCGGGAAGAACCTTTTCAAGATCCTCAAAAGCTAGAGGATTAGTATAAATACTAAGTTCCTCTTCAGATTTAGTAGAAGTGGATGGATAAGTATGTACAAAAGAAGATTTAAAATCAAATGGTTTATACTCAGAAGGAGAAATTTTAGGATCTTCTTCATTGTCAGTAGGTTCCAAATGCGAATAAGGAATTTTAAAAGCCTTAAGCTTATGGACTAAAAATGCAATTTGAAGATGTATTCCTCCAGAAAGGAGTTCTAAAACTTTCGAAGGAAGATCTGATAATTCAACATGTATTGAAGTTGACTGTGAAGGACCAAATTGTGAATGTGCTTCCGATAGAATAGAGGCAGAAGTAGCAAGAAAGATTTCTAACCTATGTCTAATTGATGCAATTCTAACTAATCTCTCTGGATTTGATAAAAGAGAGAAAAAATATGGATCTAACTATGATCTGGTATGCCTGTGTGAAGCCATATTTAATATGTAGAGTCGCCAAGTGAAGGATTTTAGCCTACTAGCCTCTTATTCACTGTTAAGAGACAAGTATATTCGTTTTCCCAGGGAAACAAGCTTCAATCTTCGTTCCCCGACAACGACGCCAATCTGATGTTGTCCTTTGTAGACAGTCCTAGGCTAAGGGACTGTGCCAAAGCATCCAAAGTAATGTTTTTAATTTTAAATGGATGACCAATGCTTAAACTTTTAAATAGATGTAAATCCTAATTATTTTTGAGAAAATAGAAGGGCTAATTCTTCACTCTTAACAAAATTAAGCTTTAAAAATGATATGGAAAGCAGAAGTAAAGAAGATATATAATTCCTTAAATATTCAGATTGAGCATCTAATTTATTATATATAGCATATGCGTATAGAAATTTTCTAAGGCGAAACAGTTGATGTGCAAGAGATGACAAAAGGCAGCAATTTAAAAATTTAAAGGAATTAGCTAAAACAAATAGTTTTAGCTAATTAATCTCTTTAAATAATGATAACTTTGCAGGAGCTTTCAAAGAGATTGATATTCAATCTATTCTTACCCAAACTTCTATGTTACCTTGAAGATGTGCATAGAAAAATAAATTGAATACATAATTGAATAATCAGAAGAACTCACAAAGATACACAAACTGCTCAAGATGAATCCATAATCCTTCTATTAACTTTAGAAATAGCTCAGAAAGTAACAAGCATGTTCACTGGTTCATCACAAGGGTTCAACCCTTTCTTATTTGAATTACAAAATATTTATAGAGTTCGACTTTCAAACATATCTAAACTAGAATCAAAATTTATTACAAAATATAATATCATCCAAAATATTTGGGATATTACAAAAATAGAACTAAAAATAGTGGATCTGAATTGATTTCGAGGGTTGTTGTTGATGATTGTAGCTAGAAATCTGCTTTTCTGTTCACTGCCCCTGAAATTATGTTGTTTGCTACTAAAATTTTGTTGTCTACTCCTGAAATTTAGCATTTTGTTCCTATTCGATGAGCTCACATAGTTTATCCCATCTCTTTTAATTAGGGATAGAAAAATTTAAAAATTTTCTATATGACTCATCGACTTCAATATATTTTTCAAAAGTGGGCCTAGTTAGAAACAAATGCTTAATTTCATGCTGAATTAACAAATCATAACTTAAACCTTCAACGAAAGCTTTCCCAATAATAATTCCTCTGATTTTGGCAAATTTGGTCTTGTCCACTGCTATATCATGTAACCTTTGTTGATACTCTTCAAGTGGGATCAATTTGCCACTTGTATCCTGCAAACTTGGAAGTCCTTTCTGATGTAAAGCATTAAGTTTCCTATTAAATTTCTTGATCTGAACATCCAAATTCTGGCACTTGTTCTTGAGTTGTAGCATCAAATTTCTCTTGGTTAGAACCTTTCTAACCTCCAAGGCAACTTCAGTTTTGTCTTCAATGTTGAATTCTTTAAGCTCATCTTTTGTCTTGGAGTTTACGACTTTGATTATCCTTGTAGCATCTCTAGGTTTGTGATCCAGGTCCTTTATTTTTGCTACTATTGCTTGTGACCTATGCAATAAATCTTCCTACTAAAAAATAATTTCAATTGAAGGCCATAACTCAGTCACTGATACATTAATGTCTATCTAAATATTTTCTTTGGCATGAGCAATAGTTTGTGCAATTAAAGATTCATTTTCATAAATTTCTAATTGTTGAGTTAATTTATAATTCTTTTGAATCTCAGCCAAATATGCATTATCGGACTTAATATTCTGTTCTTGAATTTTTTGGAGTTGCATTTTGAGTTTCTCGATTTCTTGATCCTTTAGAGAGATGTCTCCCATGGCCTTTGACACTTGTTCGGCTGAGTCAGTAGACTGTGCTTCTACTATAATGGTTGTTGTTGTAGATGTCCTTGCTACTGAAGTACCTACTATAGAAGTAGTAGCTATAGGAATGGCAGTTGGAATACTAAGTTGCTGCTCTTTTTCTTTTAGGAGTGATTCCATGCCAGCTTCCATTTTCTGAATTTGAACATTCTGTTCAACTATCAATTTGAACATATTTTCTTTTTCCTTTTCAAGTTGACCAACTTCCTTAGCTTGTGGATGTTCAGTAGTAGGAAGTTTAAGTTGGTTCAATGCTTGAATGTCAACATTCTTATTTTTAATCGTCTCTTCTGCTACTTTGATATTACTAGGATCATATCCTAGTTTGATCACCAAATCTTCAAGAGCTTTGATTCTAGTATCTTTAGCCAGAGATGACATTCTCTCCATATTCAACTGTCAGGGAAGCTTGCAGTTTAGAGGTTGCCATAGTTGAACCTGTTAATGTGGAATATATCATTTCACCAGCCTGCTTATGCAAGGCAATTTGATCAATGGCATGAATTTGCTTGGTGTCAAAAGCAAAAATCGATGTTTTGTAATCTTCTACACTTTTAGGGACTAGAACTTTAGGTTCCAAGAAAGCTAATTGAAACTGTCCCTTCTCAGTATCAAGTGCAAACAAAAGTTCGTGTTGTGTAGTAGAAGACTACTTCCAAAATTCTGAATAAGTGGTGGCCTTTAATGCTTCATTTTTCCTTTTAATTTCTTTGTATCTAGCAAAAATATTTCGCTACGTTGTATCATGAGAAACATAAGAGACAGGAGAATCTATAATTTCTTTAATCTGTGAAATAGAAGTGGTGATAAAACCTGACAACACCACTGTGGCTTACTCCTGTTAACTCTTGTTCTTTGAGGACTCCTTATGAGTATCTGTCTTCTTTCTCCTTTTAAAAATTGTGAAACTTGTAGCTTGAGTTTTTAAGTTTATAGGAGACATAATTTCTCTTGGTCTTTTGGTTTCTTTTTCTTGAGGTACTAGAGTCTGTGAATATGTTTGACTAACAATTTGTTCTTCAACTTCCTGTAATGTATTCTCTTGCCACTCTTCTTGATTTTCATACTGTTTTATCTCTAGCTTGGTTGTATGTACATATGGAGTTGTTTTCTTCTCAACTCTCAACCTCAAAATAATCCCCAAGGGATCGTAGGACTAGGTAAAAATCAACTTGAATTTCATCTGCTTTAATAAATTATCTGCCTCCTTCGTTGTTGCTCTGGTATTGACAATGAAAGGGCCAATCTGTGCCTTCAACTTGAATTGAGCTTTCTGCTTCCTAGATACAAAATGCAAATCATCCATGTTCATCATTTGCCTGATGTATTCCAAGGCAAAGATCTTGATTGGCACAAATACTGGTAACCTGTAAGGAGGAAGTTCACATCCATATATTCTAATCTCTATATAATTCTGATAGAGGTACCAGTGACCAATTTTAGCTTGCTCAGTAAGTTGCATAATTCTTCTTATTTCATATGAAATTCTTAGTATAACATCACTGTTGAGAAGACATAAAGACATATGCAAAAGTTGGTTTACATAATCACTGAAGGAATATACTTATTTGTTCTTCCTTACCAAGGAAGTCCAATGAATGACTGAATGAGGCTTTTGTTGTGCATCATACTTCTACAATGGGAGTTTAAACCTATCTACTTGATGAAATAAAAGTAAATACACAAGAACTGACTGATGTTTAAAAGCTCCTTTAGTAGAAAACTTTAAAAACTAATCATGAATATTGTTTGCCAAAAATTGATTGTAGTTGAAAATCAACGAGGGCTTATTACCCACAAAGAATATTGATAAAAACCCCAATATTACTCCATCGATCCATTGATCGGTATGGTAGCCTAACAGACATGCAACTATATAAATGACTTAACTAGACATTTACGGAAATATTGAAGAGGAATATGGCGGATTAGTCCCAGGCAACTTAAAATTCTCAGGTAAGAATGACTCAAAGATTAGGGATCGCTGAGGAAATGTGAGGTTTTGATAAATATCCATGAGGGAATCAGTAGAAAAAGGGTGCATAGGCGCTAAAGGATTGATTTGGAGTGCTTGGCATATGGACTCAAGAGTAATTGCAAATAAAACTTCATTATTTTGGGCATTTACAATCTTCTTGTAGGTTTTAACCCCGTACAGAAATTACCTGCATACAAATTCTAAGAACAGAAAATAAACAATGCGAGATCATAACACATAAAACACATATACACAGAGATTTCCCCTAGATCCCAAAACCAGGACTACCAGCTTGATTTTTTCATTATGTTCCTTTCAATGTTACAATACATATATATACATGCTGAAGCATCCAATACCATGGACCAAAAAACCATCGTGCCCAAAACCATAAATAGGTTTGTCCCACCTAATATAGGGTCCCAAAAAAATTTCCCTGGGGCGTTGCCCTAGACCCTATAGAGGGGGGCTACCCACACCCCTCAAACCCCCTGTGCCCCCCCTCCCACCCCCGCTGCGCAATCAGCGCAACAAAGGGGGGGTTCTGCCCCCCTCTAACCCTACGGTTAATTAGGGAGGCTAGTCATGGAAAGAATATAACACAACCCAACGTTCTCCCACTTCTTGTTTTCTTTCCACATGAGAGCTTAGTCATTTATCTAGACCTGCAATGCCCATTGTTTCTCTACAACAAGAGAACTTCTCAGAGCTCACAAATTTTGTCAATGCATCTACAGTATTTTTCAAAGTGTCCACCTTTACCAGCAACACCTTTTTGTCTTCCATCATATCCCTCACAAAGTGATACTAAACATCAATGTGCTTTGTCTTTGAATGGTAAGCAGGGTTCTTTGCCAAGAAAATTGCACTTTGGCTGTCACAATCTGTCCTTATAGCTCCCTGTACTAACCCTATACTTGAACACAATATCTGCAACCAAACTGCTTCCTTGCTTGCATGAGTGGCTGCCATGTATTCTGCCTTTGTAGTTGATAGTGCCACTACAGATTGTTTCTTACTCATCCAACTGACTGCACCTCCAAATAGGTTAAGCACATACCCAATTGTAAATCTTCTTTAATCTAGATCTCCAGCCCAGTCTGCATTAAGAAAGCCACGAATATGCAAAACTCTGTCTAATCTTGGTCTTCCTTGGTAGCACAAACCATAATCACTAGTGCCACGCAAATACCTGAAAACCCGCTTTACTGTTGTCCAATGCTCCTTCCCTGGTTTTGACATAAACCTGCTCAATACTCCCACTGCATGTGCAATGTCTGGTCTAGTACAGACCATCGCATACATCAGGCTACCGAATGCGCTTGCATATGGAACACGAGACACGTCCTCTTCCTCTTCTTGTGTCCTGGGACACTGTTCAACATATAATTTTACACCTACAGGAATAGGAACCTTCACCGGTTTACGATCCTGCATATTAAACCTCTGCAATATTGTCTCGACATACTTCCTCTGGTTTAACCATAGCTTCCTCTTTGCCCGATCTCTTTTAATTTCCATGCCCAAAATATAGTTTGCAACACCAAGATCTTTCATGTCAAATTTGGAGGACAACTGGGTCTTCAAATCTCGGATAATTTCTTTGTCATTTCCAACCAACAACATATCATCCACATATAAGACTAAATAAATAACATGATCACCAATTAATTTAAAATATACACAGTGATCTGCTTTTCTTCTGGTGAAGCCAAGTCCCCGTTTAAATGTATCAAATTTCTGATACCACATCCTTGGTCACTGTTTTAACCCATACAGAGACTTCTTTAACTTGTATACCAATTCTTTCTTACCCTTCACTGCAAAACCTTCAGGTTTCTTCATGTAGATCTCTTCTTCCAGATCTCTGTGAAGAAATGTTGTCTTCACATCCATGTGTTCTACCTCAAAATTATAAGTAGCAGCAACAAAAAAAAGTAATCCAATAGAAGCTACCTTGGCATCAGGAGAAAAAATATCACCAAAATCAATTCCCGGCACCTGGGAATAACCTTTTTCTACGAATCGAGCTCTGTATTTCTCCACCTTTCCTTCTGCATTTGTCTTCTTCTTGAACACCCATTTGCTACCAATGGGTTTCCTTCCAGCCAGTAACTCCACCAGATCCCAAGCCTCATTTTTGTGCAAAGATGCCATTTCATCAACCATGTCCTCTTTCCAGAGTTTTCCATCCTCTGAATCTACTGCTTCCTTCACAGTTCTGGGATCATCATCAGTAATAGTTAAAGCAAAATTTGAACAGAAAGCAGATGGACTATACCTTTCTCGCTGCCTTCTTTTTCGAATTGATCTTCTCACAACCAGAGTTTATGGCTCTTCACCTTCTGATTCCTCTTCTGCTGTAGAGTCTGATTCTTCCTCCTTTAGCTCAAACTCTATCTTCTCAGGTTCCTTTAATGGGACTTCATGTTTAATAACATTTTTCACCTCTCTGAACACCACATCTTGGTTGTACACAACCTTCCTTGTTACTCGGCTCCAAATCTTATAACCCTTTAAACCATCCTTATACCCAAAAAAGATGCACTTTTCAGATTTACTATCCAACTTTGTTCTTTTCTCCTTTGAAACATGTACATATGCATCACATTCAAATACTCTCCTATGTAAAAGAGAGAGTTTCTTACTAGTTCATACCTCTTGTGGAGTCTTATCTTCCAACGCTGATGAAGGTGATCTGTTGACCAGGTAACATGCTATCTCCACCACGTCTGCCCAGTATTCCTGTCTTAACCTGGCACCACTGAGCATGTTCTTGCCCTTTCCACCAACGTCTTGTTCATTCTTTCTGCAACTCCATTTTGCTCAGGTGTGTATGGAGTAGTCTTCTGTCGTGTTATACCACACTTCTTACAGAATTCTTCAAATTCCTTGCTGCAAAACTCTCCACCGTTATATGTCCTCAACACCTTTATCTTCTTCTGTGTCTGGTTTTCCACTAGAGCCTTAAATTCTTTAAACCTGTCAAAGACTTCAGATTTCTTCTTGAGGAAATATATCCATGTATTCCTTGAGAAGTCATCTATAAATGATACATAGTACACAAACTTACCAAGTGATGGAACCTTCAGAGGTTCAAACACAACACTGTGCACAAGCTCTAATATCTGTTTCACCCTCTTACCACCAGAGGGGAAACTCACCCGATTTTTCTTCCCATATACACAATTTTCACAGAAATCAAAATCCATAGAGCTATTAGTCATACCTTCTACCATACCTTTACCATGAAGTATTCGAAGGTCCTTCTCTCCAGTGTGTCCAAGCCTTTGATGCCACAGCATGGTCTTTTCTCCAGAGACCACTAGATTTTCTGCTCCACTTTCAGGAAGCACCAAACTGTTGCACCCATCAACAACAGTGCTACTTGGCAGCTTGTACAGAGTCCCAATCCGAGCTCCCCGCATCAATACCAGTGTTCCCCGAACCATCTTGCCGGTATCCTTCTCGAACACTGTTTTTACAGATGCATCATCCATTTTGCTTATAGAAATCAGATTTCCGGGCAATGCAGGAATGTGTAGAACACCCGGAAGTGTTCTAACCCTTCCACCTTGCAACTTCAACTTTAATTTTCCACGACCAACGATTCTAGCCTTCCTATCATCCCCTAAGAAGACATCACCACCATCATATTTCTCATACTCACAGAACCACTCTCTATAGGGAGTGAAGTGAATGATGCACCTAAGTCAATCAACTATGCCTCATGATCTACATGTGTACTTGAAGAAGCCAAGTACACGTCCCCACCTTCATCTGAGGTGGTTTTCACCTCTGCAGAAGGAGCATCATCAGATCCCTTTCCTTTGTTAAGAGCTTTAGATTTACAATCCCTTTTGTAGTGCTCTTCCTTTCCGCATTTCCAACACACCACCTTTACAGGTTTTCCTGGAGATTTAGATCTCCCTCTAGATTTAGATCTCCCACTCGATCACTTATTTTTGTTTCTGTTATGGGACCGTCCTCGTACAGACAAGGCATCATCATTCTGGCTCTCCATATTTTTCCATCTCATCTCCTCCGTCAACAAGGATGAGACTATTTGATCAAATTGCAAGGCAGTTGCATTGCTACCTATTGCAATAATCAGAGTATCCCACGAATTTGGTAGAAAACACAACAAACTGATGCACTTATCTTCATCTGAAATTTTAATATCAACAAATAATAACTGACTTACCAGAATATTAAATGCGTTCAGATGCTCTATCACCGAGTCTCCATCTTTCATCCTCAAGTTATACAACTTTTTCCGTAGGAACAGTTTATTCACCAGAGACTTTGATTGGTACAAAGTCCCTAACTTGTCCCACAAAGCCTTCACCGTAGCCTCCCCTGATACATTCAACAATACTGAATCTAAGACACACAATCATATTGTGCTATTTGCCTTTCGATCCAACTTCTTCCATTCTTCATCGGACACTCCCGTTGGTTTAGTACCCGGATCTACTGCGATCCACTGATCTTTATCCACCAACAGATCCTCCATCTTGAGTTTCCACAACTCAAAACTCTGACCATTAAATTTCTCGATCTCTATCTTTCCATTGCTTGCCATCTTCTTTCACCACTAGAATTGATCCCGCAGATCTCCCACTGAACAGGGTCTACCACAGGCTTGAGCGAAACCCCTCAGCAACAAAGGCATCCTCTTGAAGCCAAAAAAGCTCTGATACCAAATGTAGGTTTTAACCCGGTATAGAAATTACCGGCATATGAATTCAAAGAACATAAAATAAACAATGCGAGAGCATAACACATAAAACACATATACACAGATATTTTCCCCTAGATCCCAAAACTGGGACTACCGGCTTGATTTTTTCATTATGTTTCTTTCAATGTTACAATACATATATATACATGTCGAAGCATCCAATACCATGGACCGAAAAACCATCGCGCCCAAAACCATGTGCTAAAACCATCCACAAAACCATAGATAGGTTCGTCCCACCTAATATAGGGTCCCAAAAAATTTCCCCGGCGAAGGAAACACTCCAAAATGCTCAATTCCTCACTAACATCTAGAAATTTCTAGTTTGCCTAGTTGTGGAGTTCATAAAGATCGAACTCGCACTAGGTTTATGAGATCTTATATTGCATATCTACCAGAGGGAGCTTGTCTAGGTTAACTACAAAGGGCAGCATAGGGCTTTCTACCACTGGTTTCGACTTGCCTTTAGATGAAGACACCGTGAACAATAATTACATACAAGAATGATGAATTACTAGACAAACGACGATCATTGGTGTATGAAGATTGTTGCGCGATTGTGGAATTCCGAATTGCACTGGTGCTGCTGGGAGCTGAAATGGCGAAAGGCAATACACAAAGTAATGTGTAGTTTTTAAATGAAGGGATTCGAATGAATAAAGAGGTTATAACCATTTTTTTGGCTCGTCGAATTAATTATTTAGACATTGGCGCGAAGGATCAATGATAAAACGATTATATGAAAGTTTGGCGGGAGGTTTTAAATGTTTAAAAAGCTACATGGTGAGAGCGAATAAGAGAGGGATAGGTGGCAAGGTGTGAGTGGGCGCGAGAGCAGAGCGGGAAGGATAATGGTTTTCGGAGGGGGTGGGCGGTTAGTGGTTTAGGAGAGGGGGAGTCTTGAACTCATCCAGGAAGTGTCACGTATGAGTGGGTGGTAAACATGAATCTGCTTTTTGGACCCCCCTCCCCTCGTTAAACTCCAAAACTGCAGGGGAGGGGGGTCCCAAATTCATCCCCCACTGTTGATTTGGGTGGGGATGATCTCCTCTGTCGATTGCCAATCGTACTTTGTTGCAAAGTGATAGAACATCAAATCATTCTTTTATTTGCAAAATAACTTAACTCTTTAGAAATAATATAAGGAATTAAATAATGAAAATATAGAACAATGTGGCATTTTGAATTGCTCGCAATTTCGGGATTTATTTATTCTATATATATATATATATATATATATATATTCCCTTTTAATTCTTTTCTTTTGATATTTTTTCTTTATTTCTTTTTCTCATTTTCTTTTCTTTCTCTTTCCTTATTTTTCTTTCTTTATTTTCTATATTTAATGTTATTTTTTTTTTTAACAAAAAGGAAAAATAAAAAAAGAACTAGGGTAAAAATAAGTTATGACAAACACTATGCGATAATTCATGATGTAGAAATTTAGACTTAAAAAAACGTGGATTAAAATAAAAATCCCTTCTAAATTACACGTCATCCATTCATTTCTAATTATATATTACATAAACATGACCATGTGTCCAATGGACTCAATTAAACATAATTTAATGCCTACAAATATAAAATGCCCAAGACTAGTCACCAACATGCACAACTAATCCTTCAACAATTAAAATAAGACAACATAGCTAACATGTATAACCTTTTCTCTCTCTTATATCCCATGCCCTTAAATAGGCCTTAACTTAATCACTGTAGAAAACACTATCATGACTATTAAAAATAATTCACATTCATTGTCCATACGCTCCACCTTCTCCCTAATAACATAAATGGGTTGGGTATTCCCCGATGGGGGTTCCTTTAATGTTCTACCTCAACGTCAGTCAGAATGGTGAGCATGCAAGAGCAAATAGTGGCGAAGAGGAAGGCGCCTATGGGGATCCGTGCTCACATCAACACTTGTCCGGATGCCACCCATGTGTAGCGGTTATACCATCTACACACTCAACTGTACCCCATTTTGTCAAATCACTTTAAATATGGGCATGTGGTGGGAGAAGGACCTCCGTCTGACATTCTCTTGGTTCATAGTCATTGGCTCTTGAAACTGATCATGGATGCATTGCACATGAGTTTGGTGTTTAATGTGGGTATTAACATTTGTGCCAGCATGCATACTTGTCCCTGCTTCGCTCTTGATTGTTTAGGTGGTCTCTTCGGCCTATTTGGTCCTCGGGTCATAAGCTCTCCCTATAAAGACAGGGATCTCATCCTAGGGTGGCGAATTTTCTTTGATAGGGAGCTTGTCCCACAGTGGCAAATTTTCTACAACGTTGTAAGATCTACAGACCTTTTCCTACCCATACTCCATTACGACTCCCCACTCTTGGCGCTCTGCGAACTAGGTGAAGGTTCATTGTTATATTTGCATCCTTTGTGCTCTAGTGTTCGTAGTCATTTTGTTGTTTCTTGTATATCGTTTTGGTTTGGTAGTATCGCTGAGTTTTGCAGGTGCCCATGTTTTTCGTCCTATTTTTACATAACAAAACGACAACCCCTTCATTCGAGTTGGTCATTGTGTTACCTTTAACGCCCTCCCAAATTGCTGAGTCTGTAGTTGCCTCATTCAATTGTTTGGCCCTTATATGTGGTGTCTGGTACTCAAGCACATTTTCTATTTGGTTCTGAACAAATCATGGGTCTAATTTATCTAACGATGCTTTGCATGGTCTCTATATACCTTCCCTACCCACAACGTCAGTGCCTATAGGAATAATACCTACACTAATATATAAGGCTACTCACCCTTTTCGTGGTTGAAAACATCTTTCTAACGTGGCCTATTCACTCAAATTCTAGTCCTTATCTACCCGTATTTTCACCTCGCCATTGTTATAAACCACAAGTTCCATTGCGAATCACACCAATTGTGTCTGGTCATACCCTAGTTCAGTCAGGTATGGTTTCTATAAGTGTTTTCATGGCTCCTAGGATGCGTCAAGCTAGTCGCGGGGGTGATGTGGCAGGAGCATCCACTTCTCGATGTTGACGTTTGTTCGGCTGGCACTCTGTAGCGTATCATTTTGACTTTGCTCCGCCCGAAGTGAGGAACAAGATCCTTTAATTGGAAGCAAGGGAATTTGGCGACAGGTCATATTTCTCTGATACTGAAATAAGTGGCAACAACTTCAGGTTGACTCCTAATCCTAAGAAGTTTCGCAAATGAAGACTTCACTTTCTCCTTTCAGTGGCTCTGCACTATCAACTCGAACCTTGCTCCACATGCTCATCAGGGACAAGCAGGTTGACCACTACCAATTATTTGCAAGACAAGAGGAGATCAAACGGATCCTCCGGGACATCAGATACAATCTGGATGACATTGTCGCCAAATTAACACGGGTGGAACACTATGTGGTCTTCGATTCTAGCTCCAACTCCGACCCACAACCTCACACACCAACTGTTATTAATGCACCAACATAGGATTTACACCAAGGTAACTCCAATGCTCGATCTCCAGTCATTATATTAGACTAACTGACTATTATGCCACTTGGCTACTCATTTTTGTATATGCTATGTTCACTTCTCTATGTTCTATGGCGATTAATATGTCTCAAAATGTTATATGTGAACATTGTTGTTTTAGAAAGCCCACCAGACATCAATGCAAGTAATTGGCAATGGGCTAGATAGTTAGATAGTTTCTATGTATTCTTTGGTGTCTTTTTTGGCTAAAACTAGGATCACAGGAGTAATGGTTGCTCAGTCTAGCTATTTAGGGGATCACACAAAGTTTGGGCAATCAGTAGTTATCAATGTAACATCTGTCTTTTCATAATATAAATATCCTTATATATCTTACAAAAAAAAGGCTTGGGTTTTACATACAAAATCATAACAAAACCATTTATTATACTTTTGTTGAGATCAACATTTACCACAAAATAATTCAAACTCAATCACCATCAAAAGTGTCATAAAACATTTGTTCAATCTTAAATAACTTAATGGCCTAATAGTCGTGCTATCCTATCTGATGCCCTTGGAAGTACCCAATCATCATTATCCTTATAGGTTCTTGTGACTATTCTAATTTTTCTAGTTAAATTCATCTTGCATAGTCATTTCTCCATTTATCTTATACTCCTATGGTCTTTGCAACCTTACTTTCTATCCTTTATACTCTTGGAATCCCCATCATACTTCCTTTAAAAGTTAATAAATGTATTTACATCCATCACCATCTTTTACTTTGCATGTCATGTATGCATTGATATTCCCAAAATGTTTACCCATTCTCTATCTCTTTTGTCTTCTTATTACAATCCTCCTTATCTTCTTGCAATGTAGTTGACATGTTTTATATCATCTTACATGTCTCACTTTGTCCTCCATTTGGTTCCATGAAATTCTCCCTATTGGGACTCTTGAAGGTCTTTCCTCATCTTAGTATCCTTGCCACCCATGTATTTATCCTTTCTAACATCAATCAACAATTGAAATTCATATTATTGTCTCATTTCATGTAAACATTTTGCTAGAAATTTCCTTTCTTAGGAGCCCTTAAGGCCCTATTACCTCATGTGGTTCTCACTCACCCCATTGTGTCCTATTTTAATACTGCACCTAGATTCTTCCTATAATTCACCTCTTTCCATATATAACTTGGATTCTTCGATATCCATATTACTATCCTTTTCTAGATGTCCTATTCTTATCCTACCCTAAGGGGAATTCTGGTCACTGATTCTATTATTCATTCCTACCTAGAATTGTTTTTTGTTGAATGCATGTACATCAACATACTTCACTATTCCTAGATGTCATCCTATGGAACTTCCTTGTCGACCCTCCACTATGCCCATCAATATCCTTCTCTAGGTCTTGTCCAATCATTCCCTCTATATAGCTAAGTTAACCATTATTTATATTCAAACCCAAAATTGTAGTTTATGCCCACTCCATGTCTACTAGGCTTTCTTTTGACCATTATTATGCTTATGCTTGATCTTATTTGTCCATTAATAATGATGGATTTTGTTCAATTTGAACTTCTTACCTCAATCTGATATATCCCTTATGCATGAAATAACCTTAATCAAGAGATATTCACCAATCGAAGGTATGAGAAACCTTCCATTTTCTATAGATTAGTTGACCCATTCTACAATCAAAGCCACCCATAGTTTGTATTCTCTTTATTTCTCATTTTCCATTTATATGACGATAGAAGTTGTTTTCCCTACACAAGTGTAGCCCTTGATCATATTTCCATGATACCTCTTCATCTTGTGTTTTCTATTATCTATAAGAATTCACATGCCATAACCTTTGCTCTTCTAATCTCTATATCACTTACAACCCATTTTCTATCAATTTTGATATTTTCCATCTTTGGCCCATTATAATCCTAAGAGAGTAAACTTAAAATTCTATTGGTATGATGTATTTCTTTTTAAATGATGACTTGAATAATGTATTAGCTATATAACACTTATATTTATTTGATAATCCCAAAGGATAGCATGAAGCCTATATGCCTAGTCTCTTGCCTTCAATTGACAAATATTTCTCTATTCTCCCTCCAATTTCGTTTTATTGTTCTCTTCTTGTCTTTCTATTCTCAAGTAATATGATCTTACTTATGATACATCCCATTGAATATATCCATCAACTTAATCAAATTCATAATGAAATAATTTTTCTTATTTTATGTGATTTGTGTCAATCATACAAACCTAAATGTACAAACTCACAAAAAATTAGCTATCACTATTATTGTGTCCTATACATTTCCTTCCTCTTTCCACTTTGTAAAGATCTTTGTTGCTACAAGAATATGTATATATTGTGCCCTATTCAATGGCACACATCAAGAATTTCAATAGGTTTCATCATATGAAGTACCACAAGAAAATACCATGGATAACCCAATTCCATGGGCTTGTAAATTACAAAAGGTAAATCCTTCACATACTTACTCAAAGTAAACCCTTGACTAAGTCAACACTAACCTAATGTTCTTGCCTTTAAACTTGAACAAGGATAAACATCTATTACTTCTCAAGGTTTATTGACAACAAGATGCCTAAATTGTTCTTATAACAATATGCACATTTAAATGTGATATCTCCAACTCCATAGAGACCTTACCATTATATGCTTGAGCATATGATATCAAACATCAACTTCATTTCCCACATTACTTTCTAATCCATACCCATACTTGTATTAAGTACAATTATTCATACTCCTTCATAGATTCATTTGATCACCCTTAATATTTACATACTATTACAACAACAAATTTTATTCAACCTATCAAAAATTCCTTTCTTATTGTTCTAAAAATAATTACATTTCTATGTACCCCATTATCTAATGGATAGGAAGTTACAACTCTAATTACTTGAAGTCATCTACAAATGACTTAAATATACAAATGCTTTAATACATGATATAAAACAAATGTTTCCACTAGTATATTGGTCCATCAATTTATGACTATGACCTAAGTTTTGATTTATCATCATGACAAATAAACCCATTCGTTAATCAAGGTTAACTTAATTACCATTTACCATGTTAAGCTTAACTTATCAACTTTTTATTGACGAAGATTAACTTAACATGTTCAATACGTTGAAGTATTGTTTGACTTCCTTTCTAACAATACTCATATTTATGAAATAAACTAGGAAAATATTTGGCCAAGATAACCCAATGAACAAAAGTTTTTGTAATGTATTTGTCATAAATGAGTGTCCCTCAACTTCGTAATGTTCTTCCACCATCAAATCTTCTATGTTTATTAGCTACACAAAAACTATAAATATCATGTCCATTTTAAGTCTATATGATGTGGGAAAATTTGACTTTTCCTCCAACTTAGCTCTGCTCTAAACAAATTAGCACTTTGTTATTTCTATTACAATCATTCACACAGATTTGTCAAGACTCTTGTACAATAATAAGCAACCATTCACATTTAGATATCCATGTATTCATGCATAAACACACAAAATCAAAGCACAACAATTAATGAATTCCTCTTCTCATTAATAAACACTTGAACTGTACCTACATAAAAATATTTATCTATTCTCTTCTAGCCTAAATCTACATTCATTTTGGCCACCAGTTCTCATTGCCCGTAGGCTTACAATAAGTAAAATTAAGAAATGCAATAATTTTTCTAAATCCTAAAAGCACTCCATAAATCATCCCATAAATAAATTGTTTTTCCTAAATCCTAAAATCACTCCATAAATCATATTTTTCTAAACTATAAAGTCACTCAATCTATCCCTACAATTTCTCATGCTTTTCAAGGTAGATTTTCACGCTGAAATCTTATCTATTATGTCTTATCTCTATCTATAGTTGTTTTAGAAATGAAAGAATTAAAATGATTTATGATAAGGAAATAAAATTCATTTTCCATGTTGAAGCCTGGTTGGGAGCTTTGTCTCCAAAAATCTTGTGACTTGGAAACGCTAATGCTCCTGCATCAGACTCCCAAGGTAAAAAAAAAATCATGAACTCCTGGTCATGTGCCATTAATTTTTTAATCCTCTAGGATCCCAAACTTCGTGCTGCAACTGATCATCCATCTCGTTATACGGTTGTGCTTCTGCACCTGGTTCTCGAATTCCATCATGATTCTACTCCAGCTTTTCTAATTGCAAGACATTTGTTTTCACCATGCTTCTGCTCTCCATTTCAAGTGAAAAAAATTTAGGCAAGTGATCAAAACAAAAGCATACAACCAAACAAATATACTTTTAACCTCATCCCTTGCTTGTAGAGTTGCTTCCTAAATTATTTTCCCTGCTTTAATTTGCTTATTGGGCTTTGTTTCCATGCTATCAGTAAATTTTGCATCATTTGGCTTTGTTGTATCCTCTTTCATAACAACTTCTAAAAGTTGTCCGTCCTCACATTCTGCTTCTCTTGCATACACATGATCAATTTGAGAATTAAAAATAAGTTTTTCCTTTGGTTCATCACCCCTTATGAGCATCCCATTCAAGTATTGTTCTTCATCTTGGATTAGAACAAAATTCAGATTCCACCACCCCTCCCCCAACCCACCCCCCATCTTCCTCTCTCTTCATGACAACTTCAAGGGGTTGTTCTTCACCTATACCAAGACCTGCAATTACAACAAAATCATCAAATTTAAAAACATAAGGCTCCTTAGCCTCATATGATCTTTCAAACATCAAATCTCCATCAACATCAAATGAGGCTCCTTAGCCTCATTTGAACAACCTCCTCATACTAGTTGCTCTGAGTTCTTCCTTCAACTTGTGTCTCTATTTTTGTATCATCTTTCTTGCAAATAACTTCTCAATAGGCCATTTGACCCTTTTCCTCATATTCCACCTACTTCTCTGGTTCTCCTCATCTTGTTGTAGCAATTACATAAGCACATTCAACCATGCCTTCACCTCAATGAGTTTCTTCTCAAACTCTTCGTCTTTCATGTTCCTCATGCCAACTGTCGTGGCATCTCTATGGCTTCCCTTTGAATTCTTCAAATGACTATCCATAGTCATCTCCATCTTCTCCTCTTCCTTTGTGAGCTTTCCGCTGCCCAATATGAAATGCAAATAAATTTTACATTAATAGGTCTCCTTCCTACTACACACGCCTCACCAAGCTTCCCACTTGTACTTGGTCTTTTGGCATTCCAGGTTCCCTCCTTCGAAACCCCTTTCGAGCACTCCTTGCTCTTCATATTTCTCCACTCACATTTTCTCTTTCCATCACAGCTATACAAGTTGTAAGATTTCTCACCACAATTCAATTTCTTTGCTGCTACAATTTGTAAAACCCTTTACCAGAGTTTGGATACAAACATTTAAATCTACATCTTCAAACATCAAGAACCTAAATCTCAACTTTGATTTTGCAATCTTTTGAAAACATTTACCAACTAGAGCATAAATCTAAACCTTTACATCAACCACAGATTCAACTTTTGAATTCCACTTCCAAATAGCTTTACGAACTCTAATACCACTTGATGCAGGAAAAATTGACTTTTCTTGTGACTTAGCTTTGCTCTAAACAAATTAGCACTTCACTATTTCTCTTACAATCATTCACATAGATTTGTCTGGACTCTTGTGCAGTAATAAGTAATCATTCACATTTAGATATCTATGTATTCATGCATAAACACACAAAATCAAAGCACAACAATTAATGAATGCCTCTTCTCATTAATAAACACATACATAAAAATCTTGATCTATTCTCCTCTAGCCTAATTCTACATTCATTTTGTCCATCGGTTCTCATTGCCTGTAGGCTTACAATAAGTAGAATTAAGAAATGCAATAGCTTTTCTAAATCCTAAAAGCACTCCATAAATCACCCATAAATCACCCCATAAATAAACTTTTCCTAAATCCTAAAATCAGTCCATAAATCATATTTTTCTAAATTCTAAAGTCACAAAATCTATCATTACAACCTCTCATGTTTTTCAAGCTAGATTTTCACATTAAAATCTTATGTATTCTCTCTTATCTCTATCCATAGTTGTTTTAGAAATAAAGAAATTAAAATTATTTACAATAAGGAAATAAAATTAATTTTCCATGTTGAAATCCGGTTTGGAGCTTTGTCTCCAAAAAGCTTGTGACTTGGAAGCGCTAATGCTCCTGCATCACTATATAAAACACCATAAACATGCTTAATTGTTGCTTCATTATTAAGATACTCTTATAAGTCATGCACATTCCATTCGAAGCCTAACCATCATGAAAAAATGGAACACACCTTCTAGATATCTAGAAAAATCCCTGATTTCCGTTAAATAAAAACTCTTATGTTTTTTCGTTTTATCTATTTTTAATATGAGACAAACAAATTTATTTTACACATGCTTTTACAAATTTAGTATTAAAGTCATATTCTTAGAACACCATAAACTACCTACTTATAAAATCAACTTATTAAAAATACTTAATAAAAATATAAAGTTAACTTAATAAAAATGTAAAGTTAATTACTTAATACTTCTCTCTAATCTTATAATCATTTATAAAGAATGACATCATATTACAAAAACATGATATTTTCAATAATTTATTTATTTATGCTAAGATAATGTTGATCGTAATCTTTGAATCAAATACAATGTTTTAAGTATTGAAATCTGAATAAATATATAATTTTATTTTTAAATATTTCATTTTTTATCATTTAAGTATATATTAATAACATTTTTTTCAAAAGCATATTTTTTTAGTTTGACTTATAAAAATTTGAACCTTGAATTTCATGATTTACATAATACTTTAGAACATGACTATATGTGAAACTGCTACGTAGACTTCTTCAAAAACATATTTATAAACTTAACTAGAATTTCATATCTTATTAACTAATGTTCAATAATATTAAATAAATTTAAAAAACTTTATTTACAGTAAACTCCTAGTGTCATGAAGTAAACTCCTAGTGTCATGATTGTTGGAGGCAAAGGAGAGAGACTCTATACATTGACATAGAACCAAAAAGCAAAGTTTGTTGCAATCAACCTCTAGATAATCAATTCATTGTTTTTGAAGAAGTAGTCTCATAATGCTAGCATTGTGTGTGGTACTCGCCTGCTCAAGCTCTATAATTTTTTAGCAACTTAGCATAACACCACTACTATTAGCTTGATTTATATCTTTATGTCTATGGAGAACCTTTCTAACTTTCATATCATTATTATCCATGACATACCTAGTTATGCCTTCCTCACTTATAAATGATAATCAAAGTAAAAAATCTTGAAATTGTAAAACCAAATTCCAAAGACACTAGAGATAATAAGAATTAGAGAGAAATGTTGGATGTTAGGGCTTCCCTGCCTAGAGCATATGAAGTTGCAGACATTAGAGGACTAATTGATCTAGGTGGCTTCGGACACATGCAGCCCAGAAGACTCAGAAAGGGTCAAAATTCAAAGTGGTCAGAATTCTCCCAAACTAGCACAAGATTGAAGCTCTCGTCACCCTGATTCCAACGATGTGAACGACACTCAAATCTGAGCTCGTATGAGGGAGAAAGAGCCAGTCAAAGTTTTGTTCAAAGTTAGGCAGTGGGCCAGGTTTAAGTGTCCTACAAATTCACCGTCAACTGACGTGGGAACCTAGCTCCCAGAAACGGGCAAATTTGTTGGATACTTAATTTGTCTAATATCCCTTATATTAGACAAAATTGAAAAAATGTTTATTATATAAAAAAATTAAAAATATTAAAGAGGTGGCGGGCCATGACACCCGCCACCCCCATCAGACCCGCACCATATCATGAAAACAAATGTTAATTAAAAATGGTCGACAGGCCATGACCCTCGCCGACCCCAACTCCATCCGTTATAACCAATACACTACGGGCTGGGTGGGCCACCTCCGGTGGACTCGGCCCACACCCAACCTCTGCACACAGTGTTATATTTTAAACGGAACCAGTGGGAGTTGAACCCATGGCTGGCGGGTCCGCCGGCCCCGCCCATGCGGCTATCCCACATTGAATGTCGCCCACAACACTTAATGTTTACCATAACACAGTTCCAACCAATGTTAAATGCGCCCATTCAAATGGTTATCGCCAACGTAAATGCGCCCAAAAAAATAAAACAATGTGCTTATTTTTGGAGGGATCCGGATTTGATCCACCGACCTCCCTGCCTCGAGTGCTCCAGCCTAACCACCATGCCATGGGTGGTGGCTTTGTAAAGTTCGCCACCCCATCACCATTTAAACCCGTCTTTCAGTGCGACCGGGGGTAGAACAGGGATGAACGGGAGCGAACCAATGGTGGAACCGCGAGCAGACGTAGTTCCAGGAGGCAGAATGATGGCACATTTTTCGAGACAAATTTTTAATTAATTGTAGGTGGAACCATGAGCGTGGAGCAGAGGCAGGCGGAACCATGATTGAGCCCAATTTTCAAGAGGGCGAAATTTTTCCAGTGTCCAAATTGGACAAACTTTATGTCAATCCTACACCTCTCAACTACACAAACCTGATGGCGCAGACAGAATTTTGATCTGAGCAGCAAATCTTCAAATGACCCGGATAAGGGAATCTTTAAGGAATTTCGGGGAAATCTAAAAGATTCTTGTAGCCCCAGATTTTCACTTTGTTAGAATTTAGAAATTCGACAGTCGATTTTACACTATTTGACGCCAAGAATTTGATGGTGTAATCAGATTTTCCATTTGGTCATTCCAATTTTCGGCCACTTTTCAAAGTGGAGTGCAGATGTGAACATTCAATGTGTGAGTAGTCATTTTCATGATATTTGATACGAGGATTGATGGTACATCCAGATCCAGTAGTTATCATCCTCTTCTTCACATAACTCCTTGATGTGAGGTATATGCAGTGTGATCATGTACTTTTTTGTCTCTTTGCTTGAGATGCATTGTGCTGTATAGATCCCTGTTTGATGTTTGATGTGGGATCTTGTTTTGTTCTTGATGTGAGATGTACTTATTGTCATGTTTTGATTGAGATCCCTTTGTCGTCATGTTGATAGGATACTCATGTGTCGCCATGTATGTTTGAATTGAGATCCCTTTGATGCCATGTTGGTGGGATGCTCATTATTAACATACGTGAAATTATGTCATGCTGATAGGAGTCCTTTTTTTGAATGAGAGTTCCTGCAGCGGAACATCTCTTGGAGCCACTCCTGCGTGAGGGCATATTCCTTGTATGATAGAGAAAACACATGCATGTACATCATCACCCTTTCCAGCACTTAATGCAGTGGCCTACACCATCTTGACATTGGGGCCTGGAGACGTAGTCCCTCCTGGACGAACTCCGTTATCAATGTCTTGTGTTTTATGTTGCTGATTCTTGTCATGTTCCTTCTTCTTTATAGCATACATATATGTTCCTTTATGCTCTTTTAAATGCAATTCTAACCACATCACGAAAGCAAAAGATCTTGGTTAAATTCGGGAGTTGAGTCAATTTGGATCAATTTTGGTATCAGAGCGGTCTTTGCGTGGATGTGAATTGCGAGTGTGAACAATAGAACGTGCAATAATGGAAGATGACAAAGCGATGTACAAGACCATGCTCAGAATTTCCCAAAAGGTGGAAATAATGTATGAAGCTCTACAAAAAGAGACAGAGGAAAAGCAACGAGTGCAACTTCAATTGCGAGCCACGAAAGAGGCCCTGGAAGAACTGAAGCACAACAACTAGAGTCTTCAAGCAAAGAACGTTGAATTGAAGATGCTTCTACAGGAAGAGAAAGAGGAGAAACATAGTTTGCTATGACAGTTGCAAGCTAAGGATGAGGCCTTGGAAAAGCTGCAGCGTGACCCATGTGAGGTAAAAAGTAGTTGCCCGACTTCATGTATGTTTCATGATGATGATTTTACTTTTTTTGAAAATCATACCATAGGAATTGGCTCCAAACTATTGAAGAGAATGGGGTATGAAGGAAAAGGCTTGGGCATTAATGGCCAAGGCATTGTCAACCCCATCAAAGTAGAAGAATTACTCCGTCAGGAAGGAATTGGGTATGTCAGGAAAGAAGTTGGGGAATCCCCCAAGACAGACAATGAACCACCAACAATAGATGATGAGCAGCCCTCGTCAGTTCTTTCCAACTCAACAGGGAAGGTAAAAGATGTTGATTTCCCTTTAGTTTCATCTTCACATAGTATGATTTCTGTTGGAGATGTGGAGATACCAATTACAGGGACAAACATGAGGCTCCTTACCAGGATGAGGTACAAGGAGGAAGAAGAACTTGGTGGCAATAACCAAGGCATAACTCAACCATTGGAGGTTGTGCAAAGACCTCGATTTGTAGGCTTGGGATACACTGAAGGAGAATGCTTGAAGGTGTCAGATTCTTCTGAGACATTGTCGAAATCGTCGAGGAAAGATAATGATGGGAACACATCACCATCATCCCATGGCAGTGCCCATTGTAGGGAAAGGGCTAAGGCAAGCTCTCATCGCCTTAATGACACCAGAGGCAACAAGGAAAGGTATAACCAGTCTCAATATTCGAATGTTCATTTCAATTATGATCATGTTGTTAATGATGGACATAAATCAAGGCATTGAAAAACATGTACCTTTTGTGGATTACATAACCATACATTTGTTGAATGTTGGAAAAGAATAGCAGCACACAAAAGGAGGCGGCGTGAAAGACCCTCTCAACAGCAGGTAAAGAAACATGTTAAGCAGATCTAGAGGAGGAAGACGTATTGCACTCATTGCAATAGAAGTGGTCATCAGAAAGCCACTTGTTGGAGGCTCCATCCAGAGCAGCGCCTTAAAGACAAAGTGTCGATGCATGAACCAGATGAAACGATTGTTCGACCAACAAATGCGCCATAAGGAAACAACCCATTCACGTTGATAAGTGAGAAATGGTTCTTCTAGGCGTGATAGAATGTCATGGCCTTATTTTTTTCCCAATCACGTGTTGCATTTTGAACTGTAAAAGTGATGATGTGTTTTCCATCACTTGTTAAGCAACAATGATGTTTGGTCTTATTTTGTGATGCATTTTAAACTGTGCAAGTGATGTTGTGTTTCCATCACTTGTCAAGGCAACAATAGTGTTTGGCCTTATTTTTGTAAATCATGTGTTGTAGTGATGATGTGTTTTCCATCACTTGTTGAAGCAACAATGATATGTTGGCCTTGTTTTCATAGCCAGGATATTATTTCCATTTTGATGTAAAATTGACCATCGAGTATGTGCTATAAACTCGTGGAAAGTATGGGATGCTTGGGTCATTAGTTGGTCATGTAATTCAAGCATGTAATTTGCAACAAACAATGTACTACAGGTTTGCAGAGGTTGTAGGTGTCGTCTCATCGCTTATGGCTCTGAAGTACAAAGGTGAAGGAGAAGGAAGGGTGACATATCAGATACTTGTAAGTGCAGACATGGTAGAAAGAAGTTGCAGATTATTTTTCATGCTTTTGGAGGACCAAAAGCTCCTCAGTGGGGAGTATTGATCCAAGTGGCTCCGGACACATGCAGAAGTCCCAGAGGACTCAGAAAGGGTCAAAATTCAAAGTGGTCAGAATGCTCCCAAACTAGCACCAGATCGAAGTGCTCGTCGCCCTGATTCCAACGGTGTGAACGACACTCAAATCCGAGCTCGTATGACGGAGAAAGAGCCAGTCAAAGTTTTGGTCAAAGTTGGGCAGTGGGCCAAGTTTAAGTGTCCTACAAATTCATCGTCAACCGACGTGGGAACCTAGCTCCCAGAAACGAGCGAATTTGTTGGATACTTAATTTGTCTAATATCCCTTATATTAGACAAAATTAAAAAAATTTTTATTATATTAAAAAATAAAAAAAATAAAAATATTAAAGAGGTGGCAGGCCATGACCCCCGCCACCCCCATCGGACCCGCACCATATCATGAAAACAAATGTTAATTAAAAATGGTCGATGGGTCATGACCCCAGTCGACCCCAACTCCATCTGTTATAACCAATACACTACGGGTTGGACGGGCCACCTCCAGTGGGCCCAACCCACACCCAACCTCTGCACACGGTGTTATATTTTAAACATAACCAGTGGGAGTTGAACCCACGGCTGGCGGGTCCGTCGGCTCCGCCCACGCGACAGTCCCACATTGAATGCCGCCCACAACACTTAGTGATTACCTTAATGCAATTCCAACCAACGTTAAATATGCCCATTCAAATGGTTACCGCCAACATAAATGCGCCCAAAAAAAATAAAACAATGTGCTTATTTTTGGAGGGATCGGGATTTGATCCCCTGACCTCCCCACCTCGACTGCTCTGTCCTAACCACCATGCCATGGGTGGCGGCTTTGTAAAGTCTACCACCCCATCACCATTTAAACCCGTCTTTCAGTGCGACCAGGGGTAGAACGGGGATGAACGGGAGCGGACCAACGATGGAACCGCGAGCAGACGAAACTTCAGGAGGCATAATGATGGCACATTTTTCGAGACAAATTTATAATTAATTGCAGGTGGAACCATGAGCGTGGAGCAGAGGCAAGCGGAACCATGATTGAGCCCAATTTTCAAGAGGGCAAAATTTTTCCAGTGTTCAAATTGGACACACTTTATGTCAATCCTACACCTCTCAGTGACATGAACCTGATGGCGCAGATAGAATTTTGAACTAAATAGCAGATCTTCAGATGACCCAGAGAAGGGAATCTTTGAGGAATCTAGGGGGAATCTAAAAGATTCCTATAGCCCCAGATTTTCACTTTGTCAGAATTCAAAAATTTGACAGTCAATTTTACACTATTCGACGCCACAAATTTGATGGTGTAATTAGATTTTCCATTTGGTCATTCCATTTTTCGGCCACTTTTTAAAGTGGAGTGCAGGGGTCAGCATTCAATGTGTGAGCAGTCATTTTCATGATATTCGACACCACGAGGATTGATGGTACATCCAAATCTAGCAGTTATCATCCTCTTCTTCACATAACTCCTTGATGTGAGGTATATGCAGTGTGATCATGTACTTCTTTGTCTCTTACCTTGAGATGTATTGTGTTGTATAGATCCATGTTTGATGTTTGATGTGGGATTTTGTTTTGTTCTTGATGTGAGATGTACTTATTGTCATGTTTTATTTGAGATCCCTTTGTCATCATGTTGACGGGATAATCATGTGTCGTAATGTATGTTTGAATTGAGATACCTTTGATGCCATGTTGGCAGGCTGCTCGTCATTAACATACGTGAAATTATGTCATGCTGATAGGAGTCCCTTTTTTGAATGAGAGTTCCTGCAACGGAACATCTCTTGGAGCCACTCCTGCGTGAGGGCATATTCCTTGTATGATAGAGAAAACACATGCATGTACATCATCACCCTTTCCAGCACTTAATGCAGCGGCCTACACCATCTTGACACCGGGGCCCGGAGACGTAGTCCCTCCTGGACAAACTCCATTATCAACGTCTTGTGTTTTATGTTGCTGATTCTTGTCATGTTCCTTCTTCTTTACAACATGCATATATGTTCCTTTTTGCTCTTTTAAATGCAATTCTAACCACATCATGAAAGCAAAATATCTTGGTTAAATCCGGGAGTTGAGTCAACCCAGATCACTAATGAAACTTGAAACAACTTCCCTTACAAAACTTTAGATAGAATTTAGCTCACCAAGAGGTTTATCATATCCACACCAATACACCCAATGCACCTTTATTACAAATTTGAACTCATTGTCAATTTCCAGACTTGGAAAAACCCAAGGAAAATCACCTAGAACACCTCCCATAATGGTTCATATGGGGTTGACATAGTCCCACATTTCATTTTGGGATTCATTCCTATGCATTGAATTTACATGAGGGAGGTTTGCCAAGCCATACGAGTATGGGCAGAAGGCCTCCATGCACCATCATTCCCAATTCATATCCAATTGTTAATTAATGTCACTTGCATATTGGATTGGGTGCCAATAAATTCCCACTAACAAATAGATCATGGGATTAAGTTATAGCTTAATACCCCATTTTTGTTCAAGATGCCTAGATCTAAGGTCGTGGCTACCTTTTACTAGTAATATGTTTCTTCATTCATTTCTTACTTTATGTGGTAAAATTAGAATTGTTCTATTAAGCCCTATATGAGCCCCTTTTTAACCCTAAAATCCGTTATTAACCCTTTACACATTGAGTGATTATATTTCTATTCTTATATTGTTATGTAGGCTAGAACCTTTCATGGTCCCATTTTATTAGAATTGTACCCTTTGTCTCCTACACACACACACTAAGGAGACCTACTCTTAGGATCACCAAATCTTGTCTAGTACATTGTATTCATTGTAAAAGGAGGTTTCCCCCTTGAAGAGGATTATAATTATTGGTTTCTTATCATTTTTAAGGCGCAAGTTTCATAACATTTGGTATCAAAGCTTATGATCTTAGGGCTTTGCTACTTCAAATGAGTGATCTTGGAATTTTTACTATAACTTTTTTTTGAGATGTTTTATATGGTGAAATTTGGAGTATGTCGACGATAAATCTTGGGGAACATATGGTTAAAATATCATATCTTGGTTCGCTATACTTTTAGAGCTATGCTCAAAAGTATGGGTTCTTGAATGGTCATAAAATTAGTTTCAAATAGGTTCGTTTGTAATTTTTAGTTTATTTTTTTGGGGATGTTTCAAACCATGAAATTTTAAGGGGACAAAGGAAAAATTGATAGGTATTGTGATAAAAATTCATACTTTAGTTCACTATATTTTAGAAGATATAAACTATGAGAAATTTAGGGTTCCTGAATGCTCTTGAAATTAATTTCAAATATGTTAGTTTAACATTTTCACTATAACTTATTTTAGGAATGTTTAAGATCGTGAAATTTTGAGGAGATAGAGGAGAGACCTCTAGGTATATGTGGTAAAAGTTTTGGACTTTGGTTTGCTACACTTTTAGAGATATGCCTCTTGGAAATGAGGGTTTCTGAATGGTCCTGAAATCAATTTCAAACTAGTCGGCTTGGTATTTTTGCTAACTTCTTTTCTGGGACTTTTTAGACTATAAAATTTTCAAAGATCTTAGCAGACATATATAAGTACCTTAGGTAAAAATCTTACAATTATATTTGAATAATTGGATGCATGGAATGCTATACAAGTTTTTTCATGGGAATAGGCCAAAAACTAGCAAGTTTTGGGGAAGTTACAATAACTTTTATTTAGCACTCCATTACTTATCCAACAAAGTAGTAGTTAATGTTAATATGCATGAATTTTGAGTCAAAATTTAGATTTTTAAAGAGTATAATGGAACTTTTATTTTCAGAGAAATCACTTTTAAAATTTTATCAACCATGTTTAGTTTCCGAAGTAGTTAAAGTATTCACATTGAATGCACGATCCATGTATTCAACCTTCATACATATAGTGTAATTCACATTTATTTCTTACTATGCTAGCTAACCATATGTACAAAATATGAGAATACATATATTGTAGGAAATATTTTGACCCTTGACATGCCCTTCCCAACATGTCCAACATATGAGAATGCATATATGATAGAAAACATTTCGACCACTGACGTGCCCTTCCTAATAAAATATATTGGATCCAACTAACTCAATGTCATATTTCTTATTATGTCCATCATGGTAAAAATATAGATAATCATTTATATGCAATTATCAAGAAATCCACTTAGCTGGATGCTCTTATATATGATTGATCACTCATGTTATAGCCTTTTGAAAGTCATGGAAAACAACAACCTTCTTGTTGCATTTTGATACAGAACACAATTATTCAATTGATTTCATATTCATACTTGGGATACATCTCCTTCAAAAAAAATTGAATCCTTATCAATAATAAGCAATAAATGCTTACAATAATACATCCAAAATTTCATGTCTCATGTACTCTTATTGAGCAATAGTTTTTTTTAATGAAAAATATATGAGAGTTTTATTGAAAAAATAAGGTTTGGATTTGGCCCAAAACTGTTACATTTCTTCTGGGTTGCTAATATCCTTTATGAGTTTCCTATTGAGCACAATGACTCAATCCAACCCTCAAGTGAGAACTCCATAATACAAAAATTTCATTCCCTTTCCAACTATAGATTTTCTAAAATACTCCCAAGATCCAAATACATTTGCTTTCCATTTCTTACTTCTTATTGATTTGACTTTGAATGACTTCTCATTTTCCTTGGCGATAAGTTTTTTCCTTTTTTGCCAACTTGAATCCATCTCAAGTTTTTTGGTGGATTCGAGTTTCTCTTCTAAGAGTGGTCTTTGTTGTTTTTATCACTTTTTCCATATGCCTGATCAACCCAAGAAATTGCATTTCATGTCTTGTTTCCTGAGAGATCAATGCAGGATCCAAAATTCACAAGGCTTTGATAGGTTTGATCCTTGTCTATTTCTGAATTCGGCGGATCTTCTGTGACATACATTTCTTCCTAACTACCTTGTGCTTCCTTTGGAGATTCCCCTTTAATATGCACTTTTTCCTGATTTTCTTTTGCTTCCTCCTTGTCCTGGGTCTATTCTTTCTTTAATAGAGTATAGTGCTCTATCTAAGAACCTTCCCAACATTTGGGCCTCTGGTTATTTTTTCGGGCTCTATTATTATGTAATCACTTGGGGAAATTCTTGATTACATGCCCTATTTCATAACCCTCTATACATTGGAATGAAACATTTTCATAGTCAAGCTTCTGAACCCATACATAATCTGGAGTCGTTAGTTCTATTTCGACAAGAAAAGATTTATTAAAATCCATCTCCACGCATATTTGAGCATAGGTCTTGAGGAAATGCTCAATTTTGAACTACTACAATAAAATTCCCCTATTGTGTTTCCATTAAAAGTTAACAAAGGGAGATTCCAAAGATGTAGGGGAAGGTTTGGAGCCTTACCCAGACTGGACCTAAGGAGATTGACATTGTAACCAGATCAAAAAAAGGGTACTAGGGCTACATGGAGAGACCAACATTACCCCAAAACTAGTGCCTCAAATCCTAAATAGTATTCTTATCCTCAATATTATCAAAGAAAACAATAAAAAATTATCCATATTAGATCATTATATTGTTTTTCATCCATCTTGATGCATTTGGAGTGGAAAAAGTGGAGGAATCAACTCACGAGACTACTTTTACCGGTGGACCCAGTAAACAGGGTCTGAAACTTTCCAGGAGTGTTTTGAGGCATCAAATGACATTTTTTGGGGATAGAAATTTTCTGCTTTAGGGAAATAGCTATTCATGTTATTCTACACACAAATATTTTTCCAACAGTACAAGAAGCGTGTCAATTAGAGTTTGTATGCAAAAGTTATGCCACTCAGAAGTTGACCTTCCTATTTTCACACCTATAGTTCTGGAGGATGTCGCATCAACCCCATTATTCATAGAAAAGGGACTAGCCACATGTTTTTGATGTAAAAGACTCTAGAAGAGTCTATATTGTAACTCTAGTTAAGATTTGATGTAGTCAGACTTAACCACTAGTAGGCTATCAGGTTGTGTTATAACCGAGTGACTAGGAGGAAGAGGTATTCCATTCTTTCGAGAAAATGTTATTCCATAGTTGAGCAAATATAGCTAGGAGATATAAGACATAAAGGACATAGAGAGGATTTGTGCGTTGTAGCAATGCACAACCCACATGCATTACTTCTTTGTACCTGTAGTCTTATTTTTTAGGCAAATAAAGAGAGCGAAGTGACCTCACCTTCTAGCTAGGTTTTCTCCCAAAAGGGTTTCCCACAACATATTTTGTGTCTTATGTGTGTGTGTGTGAGCTTATTTTTTTCATTCTCTACTTTTCTGCGTAATCCATTCGCATGCATTCACTAATTACAATTAATTCTACAGACCTTAAAGTTTAATAAAACTGTAATAGTGTAGAAATTTCGCATCTTTAATATTTTATTATTAGATTTGTTGTGACGAACTATCCAGTGGAATATCCACGGTAGTTTACAGATAATTTGTATCAGAGAAGGTTTCTTTCGGTATTTTGTGGATATTGCAAGAATCTAGATCGACGGGGCTGAAAATTGTAAAACCCTAATCATGGTCAATGAATTTATAAACGAGCGTTGTGATCCTGCAGAGGTGAGGTTTACACAACTAGAACAAAAAGTCGCAGATATCAACTGTAATGTAAACCTCTTCATGTTGGCCTTGAATAGAAAGCTGGGGGTATTTGGAGAAGATGGGGTTTTGAATGCAGAGGACAAATCAGAAAGGGGATCAGAAGATCGAGGAGAAATGAAGAATCAATCAAAGAAAGAATGCAGAAAATATCAACCCGGTTCAAGTGTTGTGAATCAATCCCTATTTAAAATGGAAGAAAAAGTCAATATCAAGCCAAATCATAGTGAGATCGACGCTCTAAAGTTGAACCATTGGTTGCAACAACTGGAAGTTTATTTTAGCATCCATTAGATTGAGGAAGGACAGAAGAGCCAATTCATGCAACTGAAATTAGAGGGCCATGCACTGACTTGGTTGGAAAGCCACACGAAAACCATAAAGGTTGGACGGTGACCCTGCACTGACTAAGTGGGAATATTTCAAAACCCTCATTAAGTCACAGTTTTATCCCATTGGGTACATGGAGGACCAATGGGTCCGGTGAGATTAATTCAGACAAAAGTCAAGTCAAAGCATGCAAGAGTACACCACAAAATTTAGAAAGATGGCTATAATGTTGGGTATCTCTCCAAAGAATCCAGATGTACTCCTCGAGTATTTGAGGAGTTTACATCACCATCTGCGTGAGAAAGTCATGTTTTGCAAGCCCAAATCGGTGGACGAGGTTTGTGTACAGGGACAATACTTGGAAAACATAGGCATGAAGAGAGCACACTCAAGTGGATTGAAGCAGAAGGATCAACAACATGCTTCTAAGGAGCGGAAGAAGAAGCAAAAAGGGGGAAAAGATAAAAAGATGATAGCCATAGAACACGATTGCAAAGATCCTAGCAACCACTATAACATTGATGGCCATACAGAGGAGAAGTGCTATAAGTTGCATCTAGAGATAAACCTGAAGAACAAGAAGAAAGATAGCAAGAAGAAGAATCTCATGGCCACAGGTTCGAGCAACTAAGTTGAAATCAACTCAGACGTGGAGATAACATCATTTGTATGTAAGTGCAAAAGGAGGTAAATCTGAGTAGCCTTTAGCAATAGGAAGAGAAAGAAATGACCAAACTCTTCCATATAAAGGTACAGGTCAAAAAGACGAAGATTGATGCTCTATTTGACTCAGGATTGCAGGTGATTCTCATTGCAACAAAGTTGGTCAAGAAGTTGGGGCTGGAATTTTGTGACCATCCAAATCCATATCCACTGGGATGGGTAAATAAGGATGCAGAGCTAAAGGTAACAAACCGTGTAAAATTAGATTTTCTATTAGTGTTGATTTTATCGATGATGTAGGTCTAGATATGGCTCCCCTTGATGCATGTGGAGTCGTGTTTGGGTGTCCATACATGTACTTGTGCGATGCAATATTCATGAGGAGATCCAATCAGTACTGACTCCTCAAGGATGGAAAATTGTTCATCATCAACATGCACAAAGGAAAGTTAAAAAATTCACTAGTAAGTGCCAACCAAGCCAAGAAATTGATAAATTCCAACAAGAAGTAAGTTTTATTGTTTTTAAGAGAAATTCAATCTAAAGAGGAGTCAATAAGAGGTAAGGAATCCCTGGAGGGGTGTACTGAGAAACAATAAAAACAATTGGAGGAGTTTTTACAGGCATATAGGGATGTGTTCCGAGAGCCCAAAGGGTTACCACTTAAGAGAGAAGTGGAACATGAGATCCAACTATTTTCGAATTCCCCATTGCCAAATATTGGGTTGTATAGGCATTGTGTTATAAAAGCAAGTGAGTTAAAGAAACAATTACAACAAATACTGGAACATGGTGTCATTTGACCGAGTACATTTCCATGTGATTCACCCATCATCATTGTGCCAAAGAAAGATGGGACTTGGCGAATGTGTATAGATTACAGGGCATTGAATAAAATCACGCTAAATAATAGATACCCCCTGCCCAGGATAGATGATCTGCTAGATTAGTTGCAACAAGAAAAGTACTTCACCAAGTTGGACTTGAACTCTGGATATCACCAGGTTTGAGTCAAAGAAGAAGATACATGGAAGACCGCCTTCAAAACCAGGCAAGGTTTGTATGAGTGGTTAGTTATGTCATTTGGCCTATGTAATGCACCAGCTACATTTATGAAATTAATGAATGATGTATGCCACCCTTTTATAGATACATTTGTTATTGTCTATTTGGATGATAATTGGTAAATAGTGCTACCTAGGAGGATCATATTTCAAATTTGATGCAGGGGTTGGAAACATTGAAGAAGCACTAGCTGCTAGAAAATCTCAAAAAGTGTGAGTTTTCACAGTAACCTTTGGTGTATTTGGGGTATGTGATCGGTGGAGCAGAGATAAAGATAGATCCTTCCAAGATGGAGGCCATCATGAAATGGTCGATGCCTACTAATGTTTCTGAGGTCAGGAGTTTCATTGGGGTAACACAGTACCTGAGGAAATTCATAGCCTCATTTTCAGTGGTAGCAGCACCACTCCATGCCATAACAATAAGTGGCAAGAGTTTCCAGTGGGGAAAAGGTCAACAGAAGGCTTTTGAGGAGCTAAAGAAGAAGATCAGTTAAGCACTAGTTCTGAAATTACCAAACTTGCAGTGCCACTTTGAAGTGGAGACATATGCGGGTGGGTATGCTATGGGAGTTGTCTTGATGCATGGAGGAAGGCCTGTTTGCTACCATTTGAAGTATTTCATGGGGCAATTCTTAACTACTCTACCTATGATCAGGAATTTTATGCCATGGCACGAGCTGTGAAGAAGTGGAAGCACTATTTGATGGGAAAGTAGACAGTAATCCACACAGATCACCATTTGTTACAGTACTTGCAAGCCCAGAGTAAGCTACAATAGACTAGACATTACAAGTGGATGGGGTTTTTACAACAACTTCATTTGGTGATCAAGTATAAGAAGGGAAACACAAACAAGTTGGCCGACATGACTTCAAGGCCACCCACATCAAAGATCACATCTTTGGGGACTCTTATGCAAATGGAGTCATTCACCCATGATGCATCCAAAGAGGCATATTCAGAAGATAAAGACTTCAAGGAGGTGTATCACCAGTTCCAGAGTTAGATTCATGTGCACGATGGTGACAACATCATTGACTACCATCTCCAAGATGGGTTACTGTACAGGCTAGATAAGCTATGTGTTCCTAAAGGTGAGCGATTACAGCTAATCAGAGAGGCTCACTCCTCTAAGGTTGTAGGGCACTTTGGTGTAGGGAAGATTATGGCTAACTTGCAAAGGTATGTGTATTGGCCCAAGATGCAAGAGCAGGTAGCTAGGTTCATAAGAGGATGCATTCTTTGTTGTACCAGTGAGCATAGCAATAAGAAACTGGGTCTATATCATCCCTTACATGTACCTACTTGTCCTTGGGAAAGCATTTCCATGGACTTTATGGGAGGTTCATCGACAACCAGGGAGGGACATGACTACCTATTCGTGGTAGTTGACAGATTCAGCAAGATGTGTGTTTTGATGCCCTGTAAAACGACCATCAACAAACAAGAAGCAACAAACTTGTTCTTTGGATAGGTCTGGGTGCACTTTGGGATACCAAGGAGCATCGTTTCAGACAGGGATACAAGATTTCTCAGTGCATTCTGGACTACATTTTGGGAGAAGATGAACATAAAGTTGAAGAGATCTACAACATTTTATCCAGATACATATGGATAGACAAAAGTAGTCAACAGGAATTTGGTGCAGCTTCTGAGGGGATACAACCGGAAGCATCTTAAAACTTGTGATGAAAATCTGGTATATATGCAACTTTATTACAACAAAGCAGTCCACAATTCTACAAGAAAGTCCCCATTTTATACTTGTTTTGGATATGTGCCACCTTCACCTTGGAGATTGCATATGGGTAACAAGGAGGAGTAAGGGAAGATCTTACAGGAGATGCTTTGAGGGCTGAAAAAATTATAGAGAAGGTCAAACAAATCCATCTACAAGTACAAGACACACTACAAAAGTCACAGGAGAAGTATAAAGCCAGGCATGATAAAAATAGAAAAAAGAAACATTCAAGGTGGGAGACAAAGTATGGCTACAATTTGACAAGGTCAAGTTGCAGGGGCCTGGTAAGAAGATCAGGGCTCTAAGATATGGTCCCTTTGAGATACTGGAAAAGGTGGGCAATAATAACTATCGACTCATTTTACCACTGTATATGCGCATTTACTCAGTTGTGAATGTAGAGAATTTGGAACTCTATTAACCTTCCTTGCTAGATCAGGAAGAGGAACAAGTCCTACCTTATGTGGAGGATTTGACACCAGACGCTCAGGCAAAGATGACAGAAGATACAGTTTTACAGAATAGTTCAAGAACTACAAGACAAGGGCAGCATGACCTTTGGCAGATTGGGTTGAAGGGACAACTTCTAGGTAAACCTAAATGGTATACCAGAGAGAAGGTGGAGGAAAAATTTCCTCACCTCATTCAGTAAAATATTTTGGGGGAAAAAACCTCCCAAAATGGGGAGGTGTGATCTAGATTGGATCATTATATTGTTTGTCATCTATCTCGATGCATTTGGAGTGGAAAAAGTGGAGGAATCAACTCATGGGACCATTTTTACGGGCGAGACTCAGTTTGGAAAAATGAGGTCTAAAACCTTCCTGGAGAGTTTTGAAGCATCAAATGACATCTTTTGGGGGTAAAACCTTGTTGCTAAGGTGTAACACCTTTCCATTCTATTCTACACACATAGATCTTTCCAACGATGCAAGAAGCGCATCAATCCGAGTTCGTATGCAAAAGTTATGCCACTCAGAGGTTAACCTTCCTGTTTTCACACCTATAGTTTGGGAGAATGTCGTGTCAACCTCCATTGTTCATGGAAAAAGGGCTAACCACGTGTTTTTGATGTAAAAGACTCTAGAAAAGTTTATATTGTAACTCTAGTTAAGAGTTGATGTAGTCAAACTTAACCACTAGTAGGCTATCGAGTTGTGTTATAACCGAGCCATTAGGAGGAAGAGGCATCCCATTCTTTCGAGAGCATTTTGTTCCATAGTTGAGCAAATATAGCTAGGAGAGATAGGAGGTAGAGCACACATAGAGGATATGTGCACTATAGTAGTATATGGGCCACATGCATTATTTCTTTGTACTTGCAGCCTTATTTTCTAGACAGAGAAAGAGAGTGAATCAGCCTCACCTTCTAGTTAGGTTTTCTCCCGAAAGGGTTTCCCAGAGCATATTTTGTGTCTTATGTGTGTGAATGAGATTATTTTTGTCGTTCTCTAATTTTTTACATAATTTCCATTCACATGCATGCACTAATTACAATTAATTCTACAGATCTTAAAGTTAAATAAAACTGGAATAGTGTAGAAATTCCACATTTTTAATATTTTATTATGAGATCTGTTGTGATGAACTGTCCATTGGAATATCCATGACAATTTACAGATCAAAAAAACCTCGAGCCAGAGGGTAAATATTCATATAATTAGATAATAGAGGTTTCCATGAATAAAAAATCCACTTATGGAGATCAACCAGTTGCGGCCAAAACTCATTAAACCTGCACACCAAACCTTGTTCTGAAAAATGTTTTGCACAACTAAAGGTTTCATCCCCCAAGGGAAAATCAATGACATAAGCTTCTTGAACTGTCAGGAGAACAAATTTGGCTTTTAGCATGGCACTGTAAGAAACCTTGACTTGAGAAACCTGTGAAAAAGAGCTATCAAAACCAACAACCATTCCTTCAAGAGTAATTGACTTCTCCTTGGATTAAGTTTCCTAAGCAGAAGAAATTGCAAATCTAGTCACCATTCTGTCAAGCGAGATTGATTTCACTGTGGGTTCACAGAAATTCATCATTTTATAGAGATCTGTGGGAAGATCTATGTAGCAACTGGTTGATTAGGCCAAAACTCTAGTGTTGTGGAAACCTGCAAAACCGTGTATTACTTTTGTGACAAAAAAACACTCTTATTAAGCAATAGTCAGTAAATATGAATTATCGTATACATTTGTATATTCTCCTTAACATTTTCTCCAATATTCCATAACAACATTTTAACTACTCCATACTTTCTTTGAAGTCATATCACACAAAGCTAAATTTTGATTTTTTTTTTAATATATGCATCATTTTGTTCACACGTCTTTCTTTGTATATGTGGTCAAATGGTGTGTGCCCACAAGCAAGAGTATTCAATGTAGACAACAATATATTGGTTTTTAAAAAGGAAACCAAGGAAGTGCATTACTATTTCAATTACAACATGACGCATTTTGTTATCTAGGGAAATGCCATTATGTTCTAAAGATGATACCCCAGCTATATTCCAATAATTATTAGAGAGGATTTAGCTTGAGTGTTGGACCAAGTTGTTTAAGTTGTAAGGTTATTTCAATTTTCTTCTAGACTAGGATGTGGAGTGGTTCATTGAAACGAAATTGGTTGCGAAATGTGGAGATTGACAAGACCAATGACAATAGCGAGAATTATAGGGGATGTTTTAGACATGTTCACGCCAAGCATAAAGATGATTTTGGTTTACAACTCCAATATGCAGATCAATAATGGGTTTGAGCTTATTCTATTACATTGCCTTCTCATGTCCAAGTCATAGGCAATGACATGCACACATTTTATACTCTGGTAGTTTTAGGTTTTCTATTTACGCACACTATGCCAACTTTCATGTTATGGGATGCTCTTCTGCCTTCGTACATGTTATAGCCTTGTGTACGCTTCAACTTGAAATTCTTCAAATTCAATTCTCTTTTAAGTTTTGCTTTATTCATTAAACAATAAGGATTGAAGAGAGAAGGTAGTTGTGTTGGGTTCAATTAATTTTGTGATTTCCCATTGGCAACATTAGATAATGACAAATCCATAGGCTCCTAGTCCCAACAACTGTATAGAATGTGAATCCTTTATTTTTTATCCCACGTAAACAAAATACAAAGTGTGGAAGTGTGTTTGTATTGCTAATCGCACTTCTTCGCACCTCCGTACTCCACATTGCATAAACAAAATGATGGACATCATTGTTTCAATTCTCACACGAGTAATGTTGTTGTCTATGGAAATGCCATTATCTTCTAAAGGTGATACCCCGGTTATATTCTAGTAATTATTAAGAGCGTGATAAGTATAAGAAGTGCAGTGTAGAGGGGATTTAGCTAGAGTGTTGGACCAAGTTGTTTGAATCGTAAGGTTGTTTCGATTATCCTTTGGACTAGTAGGTGGAGTGGTTCATTGTAAACGAAATCGGCTACAAAATGTCAAGATTAACAAGGCCACTAACAATAGCGAGAGTTATGGGGAACAATTTAGATATGTTCACATCGAGTATAAAGATGAATGTGGTTTACAACTCCAATATGAAAGTCAATAATTGGTTCGAGCTTATGCCTTACTGTTTCTGGGAAAACTAGTGTCTTTTCGATTGACTAGCCCTCTAGGTTTGGTAGCTACCCTAGAAACAAGAGTTTAAAGTAATTCAACGATTTCTTCTATGCACAATAGATAAGAGAAAGATGAGGGGACCAACCTGGAACTTCCGCTTAATCCATTGCTTGATCTCTCTCTCCCTTCACAGAGCTTGCAACTCCTTTCCGTACTTATCCCGCTTAGGGAGTACCTGTAGAAACACAGTAACAAAGAACCATCAAAGCATCTTGATCTATTATAACATAAACACTACAAAATCAGATATATAATGAACATACAATAGCATTGTATTGTTGGTGTGATCTTGCTATTTCAAGGAGATAATGGTATGTCCTTATACAAGTTCTAGTTTCGAAATTTTGATTAACCCTGCAAGATAGCTTGACCAGATTCTAAATGAGTGTTTCAGTAAGCAGTCAATAGTAGTGTTGAAAAGCCACATACATACTCATACTCCATAAATGAATTTGAAATCTGAAGATTTTATTTCAATAATAGAGCAAGCAATAGTGTTGTACATTTGATTACAAAAATAAATCTTATTATAAAAATGAATCAATTACATAAAACATCAGAGAATTACAATAGTGCAGGTCCTCTGTTGTCTCTAAATTGTTTCTATGTTTGCACATATGGATCTGATCTCACTACAATAGTGAAAATGAGTCTCAACTCCTAGACAAACAGGTTGTAAGCTCTAGTATTACTCTACCCCTTTTCTCTCATATTCGAATCCTCCTTAAACTCAACCCAATAGTGGGTATTTATACATGATTTAAAAAATAATAATAATAAAAAAAAATAAAAAAATAAATAAAAAATAAAAAATAAAAAAATAAAAATCCCCAATTTCTCCACAACAAAGTTAATTATAGCATAGATGGATTTAATTGGAATTCTGACCAAAATGCAGATGAGCACAATCGAACGGATTTCTTAGTTTGGTTTGTGCAGATAAGGATGATCCCACTTGTTTCGAATCAATAGGTGAAATTTCATGCGAGGAACAACCAATTCAACAACTTTCTTTTATTACAATATCCCTTTACCATCTGGAGGAATTCCATTGGTGATAGACTAGATCTGTTTCAATATTGGCCTTAATTGGAAATCTCTGTTATAACAGAAAACAGAATTAGCCATGGCGTAAAACAAACTTTGTAAACAAACTCTAACTATGCCCAAAACCAATAGAAAAATCAATGGATTTTCAATTAATATAATAGCGGCCGAAGGATGATACACGTGGCAAGAGCTGAGTGGTATCAGAGGTAATCCCATAGGAAATTTTTATGATGTGCGCAAACAAAAACTACTGATATTGGGAGGTTGTGATATGGAGTAGACGCGATATCTTATTGAACTCCTTTTAAATAGTGTATTGGGTTTGGATATCGAAGGTGAGTGGATTATCGGAAGTCGAAAGTTGGAGGGTTATGATTATCGAAGATCAGAGGGAGTGTTGTATCAGAGGTCGGGGATCGTAGGTTATATCGCTATCAGAATATCGACGAAGTGCCATATCAGATTTTTTTAAATGTGTCTCGAAAGGAAATCTCTGATATGCATTACCTTCGATATGCGAGAGTGGAATGTGGGTACAAAAATATGTCAGAGATTGTGATTTTATGAACCAAATTTTGCATATTAAAGGAGCTTATATCGAAGATCTTTAATATTACAATATCCATGTATTTTGATATGTGTAATGAAAAGAATTACAGCCACTTTATTAAATGGATTCGAAACTTTGGATAAATTTTTTATTAAGCCTCTTCATAATATAGTTCAGACTTTGATATCGGGGATTCTCAAAAGGATTCTTCTGATGTCAAAGTCTTGATGACTCAAAGTATAGATATTATATTTGATATATGCATTCTTTTCAATAGGTCTTTCTCCGCTTTTATCAATAAACCAAAAAACCACTTTGTAATATAAGACTTGGTCTTGGTCTCGGGGGCTATTTTCATATTTAATCAAATTGATTTAAAATTAAAATAAAACTAATATTTACAAATAAAAGTTTATTATTTGCAAACAAATAAGTTTATAAAACAAAAGTAATGTACATTTTATACATTTAGTAGGCCAAGGCAATGAAAATGTCCAATCTTCATTTAGGCACCATTTGCAAACCAAACAACCAAATGAAATCAAATGAGTTTTGATAGGAAGACAAAAACAGATCAAACTCATTGAATCAATCCAAACTCAGAAAATCAGAAAGTGACATGACCAAGATTCAATCAAAGGTACCCATAATGAGAATTAAGTGAAAAATGGGGGCGGGGTGTGGGGAGGAGGGGTTGTGTTTTTACCACAACAGGTTAGCAAGCGACTAAATGTTGCACGATGAGGATGATGGTGTTCATGCCCAATTCTTTGCACAGTGCTATTATGAGCCTACTTTTTGGGTTCTTTTGATTAAAATTTATTTTTAGATTTTATTAGAAAATTTGAAGGTTTTCTACTATGTTAAATTTATTTATATATTCAAATATATAATTTAAATTTCAAAAGCATTGCCTATGTTATTCTCATCATTCCTAGGAAAAACCAACAAATGTCGAGTCACTGCAAGTTGTTCCTTGTTTATTTGTAAGTGTTAGTCATCTAAACTAGCTCATCATGTTATTCTTAAGAAAAACTAACAAATGTCTAGACAATGTACTATGTTCTTCATTTATTTGTAAGTATTAGTCATCTAAACTAGTGCATCATGTTATTCCCCGAAAGAAAACAACAAATGTCGAGTTAATGTACGTTGTTCTTTGTTTATTTAGTATTTTTCATCTAAACCAGCTTGACATATCCTCTCTAAACATGTTCCTAAATGTCACAGTTGAACTTGAAGTATAACTCTCGACATCTTGATAGATTAACAGTCTTGATGACGATAACTTCTATCTGACCGACTTGATGTCACATGATCCGGCCAAAGAAATAATTCTCAGAGGGTTTATTTACGATTATCATGATGATGATATGATACATGTCATCCACAATGGTGCATAAAATGGTCTTGGGAATAAATCGCAACGAAAGTATGCTTCATTGTGTAGAAATTAATGTGTAGATTCAATATTGTTCATGAAATTTGCTAAATCACAAGACTTGAAGCTACTCTATTGATCTGTGGAAGTTAATTCAGCATCTAAAACAAGAATCATAGACTTGCAAAAGGAAACATCACACATGCACAAAGATTTATCTAGGGGAAAGCAACCGCTCAAAACCCCTTACTATCTAAATTGCATTAATCAAAGAATACAAAAGAAATGCAATGCTTGCTCAAGCTTGAGCACACCCTCCAAGTGTATAGTCTATCCCTTCTCTTGACTGTCTGAGTTTGGCCAACGCTTAGCCAATTTCAATCCCTCCCAATCTCCTATTTTCTTGCGCCATTACCTTTGGAAATTGCCCCTATTTTTTAGGAATTTCACACCAAGGAATTGTGCAATAGCCTTACGTCAATTTTTGATTGCATGCACAACCTGTACACATGAGAATATGATACAACTGATAGTACACTGCCTTAGAATCTCCATCTTAACTAGGTAACTCGAATTCTCTGCATGCAACAATTATTTTGGGTTGATTGATCAGTTAATTGGTTGATCACTCAGTGTGGTTGAAGTCACACATCCACAACTTGACCTCCACTAGTTCTTCTAACAATTAGAACTAGTTAAAATGACAATAACTCAAATTCACTGAAATAGATTGCTACAAATTAGAAATCAATCATGTAGAAATGAACTCAATTGTCTCCAACTCAAATTTACTGAGCTAATTGAGTGACAAGAGTTATGTCACCTCAGTTAACTACCTCCGAGTATTCTGCCAAAATAGAAATTCGAATTTTAATCTAGTTTGACCAAGGCAAAGTCAAAACTAGATTTCTTTGTTGTATTTTCAACACTCCCTCTCAGAAAAAAATGGATTATCAGATACCCCAATCCTGCTTTTATGGAACTCAAATTTGGCTCTTGACAAAGCCTTTGTCAAAATATATGCATCTTGTTCCTCTATCGGAATGTATTGCAACAACATAATTTCCCTCTGCACACAATCTCATAGATGGTGATATCAGATGTCAATATGATTGGATCAATCATGAAATACTGGATTCTCGGAGAGTTTGATACAATTCTAATTGTCACAGTAAATCACAGTAGGATCCATCTTTTGACCAAATAACCCAACAAGAATCTTTCTCATCCAGATAGTCTCACATGTCGCTTGACTTGCATCCGTGTACTCTACTTTTGCTGAGATGATTGCCACATATCTATGCTTCTCATTATACCAAGAAATTATTGCGGACCCAACACTGAAATTCCCTCCTAATGTACTCTTCCTGTCTTATGGACTCCCTACCCAATCCACATCTGTGAAGCCTTGCCGCTTCACTCTCTCTGTCTGTCTGTACGAAAGAACAAACCGAATGGTGCCTTCGAGGTGCTTCAACACGTGCTTTGTTGCCTTCCAATACAGTTTGGTAGGCTTAACCATTGCTTGACTTAGTTGGTTAACTGCATAACACATGTTTGGTAGTGTGTTCACCAAATACATAAGAGAACTCACAAGCTGCCTGTAAATGGTAGCCTCCACTACTTCACCTAAAGTAGCATCCTCTTTCCTCTAGTTTCCTGCTAGAGGAGTCTCCATGGCTTTTCACCTGTCCATGTCGAACCTTTGAAGTATCTCGTTGGCATACTTTCCCTGAGAGACAAATAATTCTCCATCACCTTGCCATACTTCCAAACCAAGGAAGTAGTGCATGAGGCCCATGTCCTTCATCTCAAACTCTCTTACAAGGTCCTCCTTGCAAGATTTGATTAGCTGCTCATCATCATCATCAACATATAACACAATATTCAATAATTTACCTTCTACCACAAGGTGATAAAGGTTTGCATTTGCTTCACTTTTGGAGAAGCCCAAACTGGTGAGATAGTTATTGATCTTGGTATACCAAGCACGGGGTGTTTTCTTGAGTCCATACAATGCTCACTTGAGTCTGCACACATGTGAATCTCTGTCAAAGGTCTCAAACCCCTCTGGTTGCTCAATATACACCTCCTCCTCAATAAATCCATTGAGGAATGTTGTCTTCACATCCATTTGGTGGATCTTCCACCCCATCTGCGCTGACAGTGCTAGAATTGACTTGATGGATGAGTACCTTGCTACTGGAGCAAAGGTATCCTCATAGTCAATTCCCTCCACCTGAGAGAACCCCTTGGCCACAAATTTGGCCTTGTGTTTCTCTATGCTCCCAATGTATGCTACATGCTTTACCTTGTAAAGCCATCTCGAACCAACCACTAATTTGTCTGTTGGTCTTGGGACCACTTCCCAAACATTGTTTCTGACAATGGAATCATATTCCTCTACCATAACATCAACCCATATTGGTTTCTCTACAACTTCCTCAAATGAGGATGGCTTTATCTCTACCAGCTCACTCATCAGATCCATGTATCCAGTGTACCGATCTGGTGACCTCCTCTACCTACACTGTGATGTGGGTGCTCCCACATTCTCTCTAACATCCTGCAATACTTTTTCAGCTTCCCTGATTCGATTCCTTCCTTCTTTGGATGTTTCAGCCTAAGTGGATGTCTCCACTCTTTGCTCCTTTGCTTGTGGTTCCTACACAACTTCCTGAGGTTTTTCCTTTGGGCCAAAATCTCCTAATCAGGCTGCAACTGAAGCTCCATCTCAAGAGAACACCCCATTACCTTCTCCTCATCAAATTTCACATCCCTTCTGACCACTATCATCTTGAGAGATGGAAACTACACACGATGGTTGTGAGGTGTGTCTATGTGCCCCAAAAATATGCCCAACTCTAATGTTAGCTCTAGATTTTTCCTTGCTTCCTTGGAACATGACAGTTAACTAATGATCCAAAAATCTTGAAGTGTAACACATCTGGTTTCTTCCCTAAAAATGATTCCTCTGGTGTACTCATGCCAAGAATCCTGTGAGAACTCTTATTATGCAAATAGACTGATGTGTTGCATGGTTCATCCCACAAGTGTAGAAGTAGGCTTTGGTCATGCAACATCACCCTTACTGCTCCCACAATACTTATGTTCTTCCTCTCAGCCACCCCATTCTATTGTGGGTTATGGGGTGTTGTCAATTCTCATCGAATGCCTTCCTTTGCATAAAATTTTTTAAACCTGTTCGACATGTACTCACCACATTATCACTCTTGAGAGCCTTCACTTTCCTACCAGTTTCTTTCTCAACAAGTGCTTTAAACTCAACAAATTTGGAGAATGTATGGTCTTTCTTTTGCATGAAGTATATCCAACACTTTCGTGAGAAATCATCTACAAATATAACATAATACCTATGCTTGGCAGTGGAGGTTGTCGAGAAAGGTCCACAGACATCATAGTGGATCCTTTCAAGGACTGCATGCGCCTTGTTGTCCCAATCATTGAAGGTGGATTTTGTGTACTTCCCCAACGTACACCCTTTGCATGTATCTCACTGCTCTAGTGCTCCTTTGGGGAGGCCTGTAGAAATCTGTTGCATGATCTTCAAAGCGCCATGATGCAAATGGCCAAGTCTTCTATGCCATAATTCATCGGCATCTCGACTATGCACCTTATCTACTTTTGAGCTCAATGTTGTGTAGTCTTCCACATCTAATTTGTAGAGGTTTTTCACTCAAACCCTGATTTGCTTCACTTGTCCTGTGGTGATGTGTCTTAGGAAAGCCTTCCCTTTGCTGAATATCACATCGTAGCCATAGTATTCCAACACAGCTATGGAAACTAGATTCTTCTTCAAACCCAGTACAAACATCACATCCTTGAGCTTGAGATGGGATCCAAACTCCCTTTGAAAAGTAATTGTACTAATACCGGTCACACTTTACCTTCCATTATTTCTCATCTCGATGTGCATTTGAAGATCCTTCTCCTCCAAGTCACTGAAAAATTCTTTGTTCCCGTCATGTGGAACGAGGCATCGCTCTCGAGATACCACACACTACCCATAATTGTGCTTGCCATGCATTCATTGAGGGTAAAATTAAGTTCAAATTACGAAGCCAATGCTTCACCTATTGTTTCTCCTGCGGTCTTCTTTCTTTCCTTCTTGTGTGGACACTTTGTTGCATAGTGCCTGAATTCATGATAGTGAAAGCACTTGATTTTGGAGAAGTCTTTCTTCTTTCCGCCTTGACTCTTTGGATTGGTATTTCTTCCCCTTCCCTTTCTTTTCCTTTCTAGCCAAGGCACAGTTCTCCTCATCCTTGCCCTCGGATGAGGTCTTGTCTCTGGTGTTCCGCCTTATTTCTTCCTGCATTAGATCAGACCATAACCGCTCCCAACTTGGTAGTATCTCTCTACCATTTATCGAGTCTTGATAGCTATGCCAACTCTTGTGAATGCCCAAAAGGGATAGATATACCTAGTCTTCTTCAGGGGCAATCACACCGACCCCACCAAGCTCATTACAACATGTGTAAACCTGCTCAGGTACTGCAGAATTGTGTCGCTCTTTTGCATCTTGATACTGCGAATCTTTTCCTTAAGTTCCAGCTTCCTGTGGTCACTATTGTTCTCGAACAATTCTGTCAGTGTTTTCCACATCGCGAACAGAGTCTCTTTTCCATGGAGATTCGAGACAATATGATCCTGAACTCCCTCCAATATGATTCTCCTTGTTGTGGCCACATCTTTCTTCCACTTAGCAAGATTTTGGGCATCAGATGCTTGGGGTTTTGCTACATCTGTCTTGATGTATTCTATAAGTCCAATATCATCCAATATTGCCTCTCGTGTCCTTCCATGCAACAAAGTTTGAGGTGCCTTCCAAGGCATACTCGAGCCCGAGTCCATTGAAAACCATCTTTTCAGTCTTAAAGAAAACTCGCAACTCTGATCTTCAAATTTTAATATTCTACAATGACAACTTTGAAATCTCTTCTCTAAAGTGATTCCAACTCTGATACCTTGTAGAAATTAATGTGTAGATTCAATACTAATGAAATCTATTAAATCACAAGACTTGAAGCTACTCTACTGAACTGCGGAAATTAATTCACTATCTAAAACAAGAATCATAGACATGCAAAAGGAAACACCACACATGCACAAAGATTTATCTATGGGAAAACAACTACTCAAAACCCCTTACTGTCTTGCATTAATCAGAGAATAGAGAAGAAATACAATGCTTGCTCAAGCTTAAGCACACTCTGTAAGTGTATAGTCTATCCCTTTGCCTGACTAACTAACTTTGGCCAACATTTAGTCAATTTCAAGTCTTCCCAAGCTCCTATTTCCTTGTGTTGTTCCCTTGGGAAATTGCCCCTTTTTTTAGGAATTTCACACCAAGGAATTGTGCAATAGCCTTAGGTCAATCTATGACTACATGCACCACATGTACACATGGGAATATGCTACAACTGATTGTACACTACCATGGAATCTCCATCTCAACTGGGTAACTCGAATTCACTACATGCAACAATTATTTTGGGCTAATTGATCAATTAACTGGTTTATCACTAAGTGTGGTTGAAGTTACACATCCACAACTTGACCTCCACTAGTTCTTCTGACAGTTAGAACTAGTTAAACTAACAATAACTCAAATTAACTAAAATAGATTGCTACAAATTAGCAATCAATAATGTAGAACTGAACTCAAGTGTCTCCAACTTGAATTTATTGAGTTAATTGAGTGACAAGAGCTATGTCACCTTAGTTAACTACATCCAAGTATTTTGCTAAAATAGAAATTCGAATTTTAATTTAGTTTGACCAAGGCAAAGTCAAAACTAGATTTCCTTGCTGCATTTTCAACACATTGTGTTACTTCGAATGAAATCTTAGTGCTTCTGAAGAAATGCAATAGAAGTGTTTCTCAAGAGATGCAATTGAGAGTTTGAAGAGCAACAAGCAAGTCACATACAACAGATAAACTCAGATTGTAATTAAATAAATTAGATAAACAGACATGGAGATAAGGTTTGTTAAGGAGTGTGGAGGAAGCACAATGAAAGCTTCCTCCGCACTCTACACAGTGAAGGCTTCCTCCTCTCCTCTGCCCTTTGCACAGTGAAAGCTTCATTTGCATATTTGTACAACCTTGCCCCCAAACACACAAATTCTTTGCACACACTTTCTATTGCATTTCCCGCACACCCTTTCTTTGCACAACAAAATAGTAGCGATTTGATATTCAATTAATATATAAAATATTCTTCTGCATATTTGTTCAACCCCTCGCACCCCTCCCCCGACCTCGCTTACGTAAGGGACTTGGAAACCTGTAAGTTCTAGCATCATTGGGCATAGTTGTAGCAGTGTCAAGCATGCCAATGTTAGAGTACATGGCCCCTCACAAAATTAACCTTTTATTGATTTTAAAATGATTTGTCAGGCATTGACAAATACCAAAAATAAATCACCCTCCACTAGTGGAATTATGTCACATCAAAGCTCGCTTAACCAATGTAAAATTATGAATAATATTTCCAGAAATTAGAAAATTATTTTTGAATTTATGAAAAATTATTAGTATTCAACATTTTCTCTAAACTTCGATTAAAGTTACAAAAACTTGGCGAAATAATTGAGGATCAATGGACTTTGACCATAAGGTGAGTGCTATAGTCCTTTGCAAGGCAAGGACTAATAAACACTAGGGCCTCTCCGTATTGATTTCAAATATGCATTGAATCAAGGGTTAGGTAGGTTCCCCATACTCTTTCTCTAGATGGCTTGTAGGTTATGTTACATACCAGGCTCTTACGAGGAAAAGGGGTTCCATTCTTTAGCATCTTATCTTGTTCGATAGTTGAGCAAGACATTTGAGAATGTTATTTTGTGAGATTGATAAAAGAAAATTCTATACTAGTCACTCAAGCCACAATATCAAAATATAACTCCACAATAAGTTTTCATTCCTTTGTATATGCATTTTTATAACTAAACAAAGAGAAAAAAAAAAAAAAAAACCTTACGTATTTTCTCTCGTTCTTCATTTCCCAAAATAAAATTGGTATTCATTAATATAAATAATATATTTATAAACATATTTTTTTTTTGTTTATTTCAATTCTTTTATAAATTTAAACAAAATTAATAATTAATTTAATTTTAAGAAAAAATAATTTATATAATTTCAAATTTCAGAATATAAATTATTAAAAATACAAATGAATAAAAAATGGTAACTTTAAATCTCACCCCTTCCTTCCATATCCTATAAAATCCTTATGTCTGCTATTACAACGGAAAACTTTATAATCCATAGTTTTATTACAAATTTTGAAGCCCTAATTTATGCAGCCATAGAGATTAACTGGCTAGACCTTATTTGGAAGGTTTTTATCAAAAGTGAAACATTATTTTTTTTAATTTTTTACTCGAAGTGATGACATTATAATTTATTATTTATTTTAAAATAATCATAATGAAGTGTTTAATTTTATTAATTTGTTTTTTACTAAAAATATATGGTATTTATCTATAATTTAATATTAGAAATTCAATTTTTGTTATTTTTTATTTATATTTAAATTTATTTATTTGTAAAGTGATTGGGTGAGGTTTTATTATGGGTTGTTTAGTAATTTCAATTTTTATTAGTTACTAATTTATTTATTTTTGTTTTATTTCCTTTTTATTTAATTTTTTAATTATTTCTATTTTCATGAATTATAATTTTTTCATCATATTTTCAATTTAAAATAATTATTATTATATTAAAAACATATTTTAATATATTTAATTATAAATAATTATATATATTCATAAAAATGAAACACATACAAAGATATATGTATGTTAATATAAAAATATTAATTAATCATATTTTTTAATTTTTAGTGATGGCATTCAATATTAATTGTTTTATTTTTGTGATGAAATTTTTGTATTTATTATTTTTTTATTTAATTAAACTATATTTAAATTAAGCAACTATTATGTAACCCTTATTTTATTATTTTATAATTTTTTTAATTATAATTTTTTTTTAAGTAAAAAAAAATAACATATAAAGATTAATGTTTTTGTATTTGTATAATGGAATTGTATTATATTGATCTGTATATTTTAGGCCTGGTCACGTAGCCTGGAAGGAGTGCATACCCAATTGCAAGTTATGGTGGGCATAATGCTAGGTTTCACTACAGCCATCGCATGGTATTATGCATGGAACACAGTTATGATCAGACATTTATATTTTTTCAACAAAGCTAGAATATTCCTGCATCTGGCTTCATTTATTGCGTTGTTGAATCTATGAGTGTTGGATCTTGATTAGTTAAGGATTTTAGACAAATCCATTTTTCAACCTTGGCATATCATTGTGTTTTTTATACACAAAACTAATATTTATTTGATTATTTTGTATTCATTTTAGATTATGTAAGCTTAACACAGTCAATGTCTTGTGTTAAGACAATCATTTTCTATTAATGATGATATTTGATGAAGAGCTAAATGCTATTTTTTTTTTACATATGTATGTTTTTTTGAGAATTGTATTTTGGTTTGTATTTTAAAATGATGTAGAAATATTTTTTTATGATATTTTTTATGATTAATTTTAATCAAAATTTTGGTGGAGATTTTTAAAAATTTGAGTTTAAGTTGTTTAATCTACAAAATTGGAGTGCCAAGGGTTTTTCAAGGTGTTGAATCCATTTATGCATTCAAAACAACAAAAAATCGCATTTTTTAAAAATTGTTTTACTAAATTCTGGTGAAAAAGTCTATTTCGTCTATAAATTAGACTAGGCCTTTTAAAATTATGTGAGAAAATTCCATGTAAATGAAGATTATGATGATTATATTTTAGTATATTTTTAATAATATGATTTTTTTAATCAAAACAAAAATATAATATATTTAATTTCTTGATTTATATTTAGATATATATTTTATAAGATAATTGTTAATGATGATAGTTAATGTTTATTAAAGTTGAAATGGTTTATCTCATTTTTAAAGGTAAGAGTATTTTGAATTTTTTGTTTGAAGGGAAGAGTTCTAAGATCATCATAGTTTTATGTGACAATTTTTTTTAAATTTAGATAGAATGTGAATATAAGCTGGACAATTTAAGAGAAAGTGCCTTTCATTTTCAACTCCCTTAGTGTTGTAAAAGTGACAAAGTTTTTCATCCCATGATGTTTTGGAAATTGCTAACATCCACTTTCACTATGAAGCTAGTGATAATTTGTTCTTGTTTTAGCAATTTGATTCTCTAAATTGGGGTTGATCACTTCTTTATAATATTTTAGTTTCATTTTCCCCTTTAACTCGATATTATTTCATAATTTTCCCTTAAATTTTAATGTAATAATATTTTTAAAATTATCTTTATTTTGCAAAATAATCTCTCTCTTTCTGGTCCCCGAGAATGGGTGGAGTTTCCAACAAGCTTAAGCCATTAGAGTTTGTTTCCAAAACTTTGACAAAAATAATTAAAATTATAAAATAAAAAAATTATTTAAAACATATTTTATTAGTATTTTTAAATAATATTACTTATGAGGCAGGTCACTTGACAATCATGTGTTATGAAATATTATATCAATCATGTGTTATGAAATATTATGTCAACCATGGTATTCAAATAAATTCAAATAATATTATTATAATTTTTCATTGATTAATTTAATGCTAATCATAATTTAATATGTTCTATATCTTTTAAATATATGAATTAGTTTAGACTTAATTTTTTTTCAAAAAATTATTCAAGTGAAGTCACATCTACATTTTTATGGTTAAAGCATTTACAACCATTCAATATATATATGCATGCAATTAAATCATTAAAAAAAAAATCGCATTAAAACATACAATTAAATAATGTAAAAATACCACAAAGAGTTTCAATAGGCAATAAAATATAACATTTAATAATATTTATTTATATTTATCATTAAAGTATTATTTTAATTATTTTAAACTTAAATTAGTTAAGTTCATATATTACATGAATTTATCTTTTTTTAATAAAACAATAACATTTAATAATATTTATTTATATTTATCATTAAAATATTATTTTAATTATTTTAAACTTAAATTAGTTAAGTTCATATATTACATGAATTTATCTTTTTTTTTAATAAAACAATTACTCAATTACACTCAAGTATGAGAAAACATGGATTGATGTTTTGTCCACCCCACAAATCACCACTTAATTAAAATCAACTAAGATGCAAGTATTTTTAAGGAACTGGAAAAAGTATGCTGCAAGTATTTATGAGGAAATGGAAGGCAGTTACACTATTTCTGTTGGATTTTAAAGTTATAATATTTAAATAGCATAATAATGAAATTTCTGTTATTATATTAAAATATATTATATTATTATTTTTAATCAAAATTATAATAAAAAATAATTTCATTTTATAATGTATTTATTAAAAATATAATATTAATGAAATTTTATATTTAAATTAATTAAATTTATAAATAATATTATTATATAAATAGATAATATTATTTTTTATTTAAATATTAAAAAAATTTGCAAAATTTAAAATTATATAAAAAATTATATATTTTTTTAAATTATTAGTTTATTAAAAAAATTATTATAAAGAAATTATATATATATATATATATATATATATATGATGATGATGATGATGATGGTTAACGTCCACTGAGACCAAACATATATTTATGATGAAGAACATCCATTAAAAATGTAAAATGTTATATTTGACTTTCACTAGCTTAGATTCATTTAACTCTGGATCTATTAAGCATTGAGAGAGATCAAATCTCCCGTGGTGCAAACTTCTTTTTTCAATGCAAAACTTGAGGAAATGTTTGCACTTTATTGTTAGACTATAAACCTAATAAGATCCTTTGTTATATGGTAAAACCCAGTAAGAATATATACCTTTGTCTATTATGAACATCTGAGAAACATATTCCAGTGAATTTCCATGTGGAGGCTAAAACCAACAGTTGACATAGTCTAAATTGAGCAACTTTAATAAATTTTAATGGGAACAAAAATTATAAACAAAATGTAACACTACATGCACTAAATTTTTTATTTTTTTTTCATGCCCACATTTCTCTACATACTGAAGAGTAAAATTTCAAACATTAAAATAAAATGAATAACATACGAAACAACCTGGAAAAATATTATCTTTGAAGGTTATGTAACAAAGTGAGCAAGGTTGTTTTTCACAAATTTTACTTGGAAGACATGCATTCACAAAGCTATAAAGTCTTCATTTAGTGTGTATTTATTGAGTGGTTTTCTTTGCCAAATCAGATGTGAAAATTGCTTAGGGTTATGGTATTTGTTGTTGAAATTAGGATTTATTTTAGTCTAGCTAAAAACTTTTATTGCAATGAATGTCTCACATTAGCGAATAATATCTTTAAATAGACTACATTAGAGAAAAATACCATGGGCTGTGAAAACCTAGAGCCCAAAAACATCTGTAAATTTACTATTTTATCTCAATTATTAATTTTTTATTTTATTTTAAATTTGTAATGTAATTTGACCAAGTCAAAATGTTTACAAAATGTATGTATACTTATAAGCTCAACATTTAAAAAATATTCACATATTTAACTCCTATACATCTAACATCTAATGCCTACACATCTACCCTAGACTAGGTTGTAGAGCTCCTCTCGGCGTAAAAATGTAAGATATTTATTTGGAATTCCTTAAAAGTTTATTTTTATCTTTAAGAGAGGTGTTTCATGATCATCATAGTTTTACCGAGTTAAAAGATCAAAAAGGATACTAGCGTGGTAAACATTTTGAAATCTAAATTTAATCAGAGTATATGATGGACAATCTAAGAGAGTGTTGCCCACTTTCCACACCCTTAGTTTTACAAAAGTGACAATCTTTCAATCCAAGAGGTTTTGGAATTTACCAATGCCCAGTTTTACTATTGAGTTCAAGAGAATTTGTTCTTATTACAACAATGCTTATTTTCTTCTTTACACTAGTCAAGAGACTCATAAACTTTTGGATTTCTAGATTTGGGTTCATCATCTGTTTATAATACATTATTTTCTTCTTTCCCTCTAACTCCTTATCATACCATATTTTATTCTTGATATTTGAGGTAATAATATTTATAATATTATCCTTATCTAGCAATCATTCTTTATACCCAAATGGTATAACTAAGACAGGGCATTTTTATGCCATCTGCATTTGAACCGAAAGTGGTTTTGGCTAGAGTTTGAAGCAATTTTAGGAAGCCTTTTATTTTTTGTTTATTTAACCTCTTCTTATACACTATACATCTAGTCATATCTATGCTCTCAATTGTAGAAACACTTGCGTAGATGAGGAGGATAAGATAAAGTGTATTTCCTCTAATTTTGAGATTATAAGTTATAAATTACTTTTGGATTTCTTATATCTTTTTTCCATTAGGCTTTAGAGATACTATATCACAAACCTCACATCCATATAAAATAACAAGAATAAAAAAGAGTCTCAAAGAGATTACGTGTGTGTGTGCGCATTGATTTACAATTGTTTTCAAGTCCATAATAAGCTTTCCACCATAAGTTAATCCTTTTCTCAATACTATAATTCTAGTTGATCTTGTGATTGATTTGGACCATTTGAGGAATGAGACTAAATATTGATAGTAGAAAATGTCACAAGTGCATAAAAGAAATAATGTAGACAAAAAAATAATATGAAAGGAGCTTAATTATTTTTATTAAATGGTAAAAGTGTCATAAGACTACATCATGAGAAACTTCATGGCTTTTACAATGGTGAAAGTCTGTATTTATATTATTTATGGGTGCCTTTTCATCGAGAGTCACACACTTTCATTGATTTCAAATACTATGGGTAAAAACCATGGGTTACAAAAACCATGAGTGAATAACACAAATCATTATGGTAAATTCTAATGAATGGTTGTCCATGGTAAAAGCTAATTGTAAAATTATATTTTTATTTTATTTTCTTCCACCTTTCAAATACCAAAGGTGGGTACTATGGTTTACCAAAAACATGGGTTTGTAAACTATAAATAGTAGAAAATAATTATTGACCGTGGCGATTCATTGACATCCACCTGCATCAATCCTCCCCCCTTAGGAAGCAATGGTCTCTATTCTCTCATCAGATGGGACACATTCTGTTGAATTTGGTTCATGGTGAGCCACTTTCCTTGGTGAAGAAGTTGCCTTACTTTGACAACTTGATAGAGTTATATGTTCTGCTATTGGGTATCCTTCATATTGGTGTCCATAATGTGACTAGTTGTAGCTTGTTTAATGCAATAAGGATTGAGTTTAGTGGGAGCCAATTTTTCAGTTACCTCTGAGGTGTCCAACAAATTTGGGAAATATGGTTGAAGAAGCTCCACATTAAACATCGGGTGCAAGCCAAGGGAAAGGGGAATACTCAATTCAAAATAATTTTCATGCAAACCTTTGTGCATGTGTAAGGACCATAGCAGAGTGGTTTGAGCTTCCTATGGGGTCCTGTGAGGTGCTCTTTATGCAAATGTATCCACACCTTATCACTAACTTGAAACTTGTGTGGAACCTAACGTTGGTCATATCGTTGCTTGTACTTGGGATTGACTTTTTGTAAGATGTCATGAACCTATTGTGGTAGGCGTTGGATCCATTCAACAATTTTGGTTGTTTTATCTTCTTTGGCCTGATCATGGGAGGACTTTGTTGGTAAAAATGTAGTAAGAATAATAATATACATGGGGGTTACATGGGATAATATCCTTCTATATGCTTAGCATGGCTATAACCCCAAGAGTAACAATGACACTTTGGGGTCTATACTGATAAAAAAACATAACATTTCTACATATGAGGTTGTTCTAGACAGGTGACATTATTGGTTGATACAGATGCTTGTGCATGGCTCAACCAACCAATGGTGTTTAGTTGAGGGTGTGAATTAGGTAACTTCAATCTCTTGATGACCTCAATTGAAATCGGGTTATTTTAGCTCCCACTATCAATAATGAAATATAGTGGGGTCCCCTTCATCCAAATCTGTGAATGGAAAAGGTGCTCCCCCTCCTTATGCTCCTCTCAATGTTTTGGATGAATATTTGCAGTTGCAAATGTAGCATTGGGTTTTGCATTAATGATCATCTTTCCTTTATCTTGTTCTAAATTAGAATACGAGCCAAATTCCATTTCTTCCTCTTTAAGCCCAGACAACGATTCAAGAATCAATGTTTCTTAGGTCAATACTTTAGGATTTTTTGTAAACAAAATTAATAAGGACAATGACCATAATATCGATTCATATAAAAACATACAACATGATATGGATTCGGATGAAAGCATTGACAATACAAATAAGTAGCTCAATTCCCCTCACTCAAACAATTCGAAGGTGGAAAAATCTAATTCTAGAATAAATGTTTCTCAGGTCATTTCTTTAGGATTTACCGTAAACAAAGTTAACAATGACAATGCCCATAATAACAAAAAATTTCACAACCTAAACACAAGTTTATATTCAAACATTTGGATCGTCTCTCACTATTTCTAATTCTACACATATATGTTTAGATTCCACTCATATGCATCAACTCTCCACTACTTCGACTTCCATACATACATGCTTTGATTCACATACAGATTAACTTTTTCCCTCCATCCTTAAACCCACACACATATTTATTCAACCTATCTAGATCATTCCCTAATCCAACCACTTCGTCCTCATCTAATTCTTTCCAAAATTCATTCATTCCCTTCCCATCCATTCCTGGGACTGACGTCACCACTACCTTTAAACCTATTAATACCATTCTTTGCCACCTTATATTTGTCCAAAAAACCATTGGTCCCACCAATCAGAAAGGTGTATATTTGATCCCTTGCTCGTGTAGTAAATGTTGGCATTATGGCATTATGGACATGTGTTGAACTTGATGGCAACCCTCTCACAGACGGACATTTCTCTTATATACATCTTGATGGGGACAAGAAGAGCCAAGAGGAGAGAAGAGGGGCCATTTACATATGTTTATCGGAACCATTGAGCCATTGGGAGCTTATCGGAGCAATAGAGGCTCTTTCTCATATATATGCTTATCGGGAGGTATCGGGCTTATTAAAACCTATATATGCATGCATTAATATTATCAGGAGCGGTTTGGGTGTGTAAAACCCATATACATATGCTTTATTCAATAAGCAATAGATGTATGCAGTTTCCCCTTTCGGCGGATATATCCCAGTTACATGAGTATTAATACATGTGTTTCGGCATATCGGCATCGGGGGCTTGTCGACCCGATTGCATTTCAAATATGGTCTATAATAATATCGTATCCGTTGTATATCACAAGGTATATAGGGTCGCCCACCTCAAAACCTCCGATTGTGAGTGGACCCGATGGGGCATTAAATTTGGTGTATAATAATATCGCGTTCGACATATATCGCAGTGTCGCTGATCGGGGGTTCCGCTATGTGACATCGCTGAAACCTCTGATTGCGATCGGACCCGATGGTGGCATTAAAACTTGGTGTATAACAATATCGCATCCGCAATGCATAAAGGGTCGCCCACCCCAATCCTCCGATTGCGATAAGAAGTGGCGGACCCGATGGGAACTTTAAAGGGACTTTATAATATATCGCATCCATCGCACAGTTTATAAAAGCCTCCCTCCTCAAATCGCCGATAGAAATGAAAAGAGCGGACCCGATATATATAAAAAAGAGGGTTAATGGGCATGTCGCATCCGATCCATCGGATCGGCAGTCGGGAATAAGCCATGACACGGGCATGCGTTGTTAGCGATGAGGAGCGGACTCGATATATATATATATATAGGCTGGTTAATGGGGCATGTCGCATCTGATCTATCGGATCGTCCATCGGCAAATAGACAATGATAAGGAGCGGACCCGATATATTTATAAAGAATGGTTAATGGCCATATTGCATCCGATCCATCAGATCGGCCATCGGCAAATAGACGATGTTATACAGCGATAAGGAGTGGACCCGATATATTATTTTTATGGGTGCATAATGTTTAAAGTCCGCCTTTTGTTGTTTGGACTTGTTTTCCCGCTATCATCGGTCAAAGCAAGTGAGCCTCGGGATTTCGGATCCTCTGGTTTTGACTTATGGTTTTGTCAAAAGCATGACTATATAAGAAGAAAAGAGATCCTTTGGCAAGGTATCGATGATGAATTGAAGATCTTAAGGGAGAATTGATTGGCATTCTTGTGATCGGTTAAGGAGAAATTACTGATCAAGGAGAATGCGCGTAGAACAGAGAAAAGGATCGCAGGCTTGAAGATCAGACATTCTTCGAGAGAAATCGCATCGCTTCGGGTGTATTGCAGTTCAGGTTCTGGGTGCGATTATTGGGTTTGTCTTGTGTCTAGACTCTGGGTGCACTGTTATATATGTATATCTTCTGCATTGTGTTCTGATTTCGGCATAAACAACCTCTGTTTTAATGGGTGACCAGATCGAGCATTTATTTATATTTTGATCTAGTGCTTGGGTTGGCGCTTGGGTGATTTTGAAAGATCTGCTGTATAAAGAAAATATATATTGATCTGATGCCTGGGTAATTCTGAAGATTTGTTTATACTTGATGACCATTTGATCTTCTTGGATCCAGTCTGAAAATTAATGAAACGTGGTCCTTGAACGAAGTAGGGGGTTGTAGCTCCCTTCCAGGAGAGACTGGAAAACGAGAGAGGGTTGTAGCCCTCTGCAGGTTGCAGCCTGCGTACTGGTAAAGGACTGCACCAGTACAAATTCATTGTAAAAGAAATTCTATTTGAAAGAAGATAGAGACATATTGTAGCAGGTGGTTTTCACCCACATTGGGTTTCCACCTTATATCTAGTGTTCCGTTGTGTGACAATCTGTTTTTAACTGTTCTTGTTCATCATTTTATGGTACTGACATACAAGTTAATTATCAATTTCGGAAGAATAATTTAAAGCATAAATCTGGATAATTCATTGAAAAGAAATTAATAATACTGATTCACCCCCCCGCCTCTCAGTATTATTTCCAACAATTGGTATCAGAGCAGGTCCTTCTGAAGAAGCTTGATCGCTTGAAGGAGATCGTTCATCATGAGCAACTACGAGAGGGAAGCATCAATCAGGCCACCAATTTTTGATGGGACAAACTTCGTATATTGGAAGGTAAGAGTTACTACCTATCTTCAATCTCTGGGTACAGAAGTCTGGGACATCATAGAAACAGGGTATACTTTTCCATCAGCTACTCCTACAGATCCAGCTGAGAAGAAGAAATATGAAACAAATGCAAAGGCGGTCAATACTCTTCTAGGATGTCTATCTCAATCAGAATTTGTGAAAGTTATGCAGTTAAAATCAGCAAAAGAAATATGGGACAAGATTGTCCTAAGCTATGAAGGAGATGATCAGGTAAAACGAGCAAAACTTCAAACCCTCAAGATTCAGTATGAAAATCTCAAGATGTATAATGATGAAAGTGTGGCTAACTATTTTCTTCATGTAGATGAGATTGTTAATTGTATGAAAAACTTGGGAGAAGAAATAAAAGAGGCTGTTGTGGTTGAAAAAGTTCTAAGATCTTTGTCGCCTAGGTTTGAATCTAAAGTTTCTGCAATAGAAGAAAAGGAGAATCTAGAAAGTCTTAAAATGTCACAGCTGCACGGAATTCTTACTGCTTATGAAATGAGGAAAGGAGGTCCATCAGACAGGAGAGAAGTTGCCTTCAAGGCTTCAGGCAAAGGAGAATACTATGAATCAGGACACGTGTCAGAAGAAGAAGAAGTATCAAATTTTGTCAAAAATCTCCAACGGGGCACTGGACGATTCTGAGGTAAGTTACCTTTCAAATGCTTTGCATGTGGAAGAGTGGGTTACTATGCTGCCAAATGCCCTCATAAAGAAAATAATGACAAGGGAAAGGAACCTGTTAGATGGAACAAGAAACAAAATGCTAACAGGAAAAGCTATTACACTCATGAAGATAGTGATGGACTCTCAAATAGTGACGAAGATGAACGAGGTAATGACTATGAACTCTTAATGGCTTTTGAGGATGATGACTACATGGATGCTATAGATGAAGAGTGTTTTTATGAAGAAATGTCTAATCTCAAAATTTGTTTAGAAGAGAAAAATGTGATTATTGAATCTCTGCAATGTCAACTAGTTGAAAGAGAAAAACATCTTGAAAAATTGGAATGTGAAATTGTTGGCCTTAGAAAAGAGATTGAGAAGACAAAAGCTCTTAATCTTAAATTTGTTAAAGGATCTGAAACTCTGGATGAGATAATCAATGTGCAGCGTTCTCCATTAATCAAGACAGGTCTGGGATATAATGGAGAAGCATCTCAAGCATTCACCTCCAAAAGTTATCTTGATGCAGCAAGAAGGAGCGAGCAAAGGCCTAATAGAAATCATCAAGTAAATCAGGGATAGTTTATCTCAAGAACGAACAAAAACTATCAAGAAGATCGGAGGTAAGCTACAAACAGAAGCTACAACCAGCCACAGGTAAAATCTTCCCAATTTGCCTCAAGAATGGATGTTGGTAGAAACTACAATCGGTTGGATGACAGATTTGATAATCGCAGAAGTTTCTTCAATGGGCAATGTTTCTCTCGCCATAACTTTGGTCACAAAGCAGCTCAATGTGTTGCCTATAAGACAATCATGACTAGAAAAGCTCATAAACAAAGAAGTATGTCTGGAATCAAAAAGAGTACCTATAACAATTTTTCCGCCCTTGAAAGTGAAATTGAATGTTCTATTTGTAATAACTTCGGTCATGAAGAATCTGAATGCAGGGGCAGGTTTCGGAAGACAACTCAGAAGCAACAAAGCCCGAATGCCAGAACTTGGAGAATGAAGGAATCACAACCAGAAAGATGTGGAATAGCTTTTTATGCAGAAGGACAGGAAAACTTATGGTTTATCGACAGCGGATGTTCAAAGCACATGACAGGTGATAAAGAAAAACTTGAATCATATACTACTCTAGAAAAGGGAAAGAACGTTTCTTTTGGAAATGACACTCCTGCGGCCATAAAAGGAAAAGGCACTGCTCAGTTGAAAGAAAAGGTCAAGGCTGGAAATGTTTTGTACGTTGATGGCTTGAAGCATAATCTACTAAGTGTCAGTCAGATGTGCGATCAAGGAACATAGGTAATATTTCAATCAAATGGATGTAGTGTTCGTGATCTCGATACAGGAAAAACAGTGATCAAAGGCAGAAGAACTCCAAATAATTTATACATATTTGAAGAAGGACAACAACAATGTTATTTGAGCAAGGACGATGAACATTGGTTATGGCACCAGAGGTTGGGGCACCTAAGCTTTTCACAAATAAGGAAAGCATGCAAATACCAGGCAGTCCGTGGTCTTCCAGACATCAAAATTCCAGACAACACAATATGCAAATCATGTCAGTTTGGTAAGCAAACCAGAACTAACTTTCCTGAAAAGGAAGGATCAGCTAGCAGGCCTCTTGAGCTGGTACATACAGATGTATGTGGTCCATTTAGGACAAGGTCACCTCGAGGAGAAGAATATTTTATATTATTCATTGATGACTTCTCTAGGATGGTTTGGTTAGGACTTATGAAGCACAAAGACGAAGCATTTGAAAAGTTCAAGTCTTTCAAAGCCTTGGTTGAAAATGAATCAGATTACAAAATTAAGTGCCTCAGGTCTGGCAGAGGAGGGGATTTTACCTCAAATGAGTTTTTCGATTTCTGTGAAGAACATGGAATAAGAAGGGAATTCTCTACAGCTAGGACTCCTCAACAGAATGGAGTTGTGGAAAGGATGAACAGAACCATCCAACAAATGGCTCGTGCTATGCTTGATGAGTCTGGAACTCCCGCAACCTTCTGGGGTGAATCTACATTTGCTGCGGTTGTTATTCTCAACAAAACAAATGTCCGAGTGAACAACACTCAAACTCCACATGAGCTCTGGTATGGTGAAACTCCTTCGGTAAAGCACTTCAAAATTTTTGGGAGCAAATGCTATATTAAGAATACTGATGAACAACTTGGCAAACTTGAGCCTAGAGCAGATGAAGGCATTCTCCTTGGTTATTCTCCTCACAACAAAGCATATAAGTGTTACAATAAAAGACTTTGAAGAATTGTTGACAGCATTGATGTAGTGGTTGATGAAAAGGGATACATTCCTAGGCAAGTAAGGTATGAAAATATCGAAGAAGATGAAGACTACCCTCCAAATCAGAACAATGATGAAGAAAAAGAACCTCAAGAGGCACCCGAAGAACAGATAATGATAGAAGAGAAGACTCCATCCAGGTATGTACAGAAGAATCATCCAGAATCTCAAATTTTGGGACAAAAAGAGGCAGGCGTACAAACAAGAAGATCAACTGCAGAAGCTTCAAGCTATTTGGCATTACTCTCCTCCACTGAACCACAAAATGTAAGAGAGGCATGCAAGGATGAATGTTGGGTCAAGGAAATGGATGAAGAACTTGAACAGATCGAAAAGAACAACACTTGGGAGTTGGTTCCTAGACCAAAGGATAAGAATGTCATAGGAACAAAATGGATTTTCAAAAATAAGTTGAACGAAAATGGGGAGGTAATTAGAAACAAGGCAAGACTGGTGTGTAAAGGGTATGCCCAACAAGAAGGAATAGATTTTGAAGAAACTTTTTCTCCCGTTGCAAGACTTGAGGCCATCCGAATGTTCCTTGCTCTCTCAAGCTTTCAAAAGTTCAAAGTATTTCAAATGGATGTGAAATCAGCTTTTCTGAATGGAGACTTAGAAGAAGAAGTATACATTGAGCAGCCATATGGTTTCATTCTTGGGAATGATCCAAATCTTGTATGTAGATTGAAAAAGGCTCTCTATGGTCTTAAACAGGCTCCAAGGGCTTGGTACTACCATTTGGACAAATATTTTCATCAACAAGGTTTTTCAAAAGGATCAGCAGATAGCAATCTTTATATAAAAATTGAAAATGACAAGTTGCTAATACTTGTTGTGTATGTAGATGATATTATCTTTGGCAACAATGAAGAAGCTATGAGTCAAATCTTTGCCTTGGTAATGCAGAAAGAATTCAAAATGTCCCTGCTAGGAGAACTGACATACTTTCTTGGATTACAAATCCAACAAAATAAAGATGGTATCTTCTTGTCTCAAACCAAGTACCTCAAGCAGATTTTGAAGAAGTATGGCATGGAAGATTCAAAACCAGTATGTACCCCCATGGTTACAGGATGCAGTCTTAGTGCGAATGATGAATCAGCAGCAGTTCATCAACCAACCTACAAATCTATGATTGGAAGTCTACTTTATTTGACAGGTACCTGACCAGACATCATGCATGCAGTGGGAATAGTTGGAAGATTTCAGGCTAATCCTAAGGAAACTCATCTTCAAGCAGTTAAGAGAATCTTCAAATATCTTCAAGTTACTCAAAACTATGGCTTATGGTATCCTAGAAACACAGATCTCACACTCCATGCTTACACAGATGCAGATTGGGCCGGAAGTGTGGATGACAGGAAAAGCACAAGTGGTGGTGCTTTCTTTATGGGTTCCAGATTAGTATCATGGTTCAGCAAGAAACAGAGTTCAATTGCCTTGTCTACAGCTGAAGCAGAATATGTGGCTGCTGCATCTTGTTGCACTCAACTTCTTTGGATGATGCAGACCTTGGAGGATTTTCAAATCACTTGTACTCCACCTATCTCTATATTATGTGATAATACAAGTGAAATCAGCATTTCAAAGAACCCAATCATGCATTCAAAAACCAAGCACATACCAATCAAGTATCATTTTCTCAGGGAACAAGTGCTTGAACAAAATGTCAAGTTGGGATATGTTTCTTCTAAGGAACAAGTGGCTGATATATTTGCCAAACCATTGCCCAAGGAGACTTTTGAATACCTCAGGCAAAAGCTAGGGGTTGTCGACGCATCATCCTGTTGTTAATTCTCAGATTGGTGCTTGTACGCGATGTTCTTATGGGGTATACACGTACAAGGTTCAGGGGGAGCATAATTCATTGTTGGCATTATAGTATTACAGAAGGAGTCATATGTTCTTGGTTGTCTCAATATCCATGGCAATAAAGGTGCCGAGTTCAATTAAAGGCACCAGCTGAAGGGAAAAACAGGGCGGTCTCTGTATTATACGTAGCCAGAATAGCTCGACTTTCTGTCATAAAGAACATGGTGTCGCCAACTACTGTAGAATAAAATGGTTGCCAGAAAACTCTGAAGTTGATGTCACTTTCAGAATCCGATTCATAATCAGGCGGAACAGGTCCTCAGGGGGAGAAATCAGGAGGAGCAAGCTCTCAGGGGGAGACATAGTTAGGAGAAGCAGATATCCGCCCTTTGCCCTTGATGTCAAAGGGGGAGAGTGCTTTTTGTTCTTTTTGGTCAGTGTTGTTGCCATCAAGTCCAAATGGGGAGATTGTTGGCATTATGGCATTATGGACATGTGTTGAACTTGATGGAAACCCTCTCATAGACGGACATTTCTCTTATATACATCTTGATGGGGACAAGAAGAGCCAAGAGGAGAGAAGAGGGGCCATTTACATATGTTTATCGGAACCATTGAGCCATTAGGAGCTTATCGGAGCAATAGAGGCTCTTTCTCATATATATGCTTATCGGGAGGTATCGGGATTATTAAAACCTATATATGCATGCATTAATATTATCGGGAGCGGTTTGGGTGCGTAAAACCAATATACATATGCTTTATTCAATAAGCAATAGATGTATGCATTTTCCCCTTTCGGCGGATATATCCCAGTTACATGAGTATTAATACATGTGTTTCGGCATATCGGCATCGGGGGCTTGTCGACCCGATTGCATTGGACCCGATGGCATTTCAAATATGGTCTATAATAATATCGCATCTGCTGTATATCGCAAGGTATATAGGGTCGCCCACCTCAAAACCTCCGATTGCGAGCGGACCCGATGGGGCATTAAATTTGGTGTATAATAATATCGCGTCTGACATATATCGCAGTGTCGCTGATCGGGGGTTCCGCTATGTGACACCGCTGAAACCTCCGATTGCGATCGGACCTGATGGTGGCATTAAAACTTGATGTATAACAATATCGCATCTGCAATGCATAAAGGGTCGCCCACCCTGTTATAGACATTTTTGTGCCTTACAGCTGTAAGCATGAAATGTCCATAAACCAAAGGATCCTAAGTCCCTAAAAGTGTTGTTCCGACCCCTAGAGGAACAAGGTCAACAAATTACAGCTTCTCCTAGAAGTTCTCCACCAGAAAATGCTCAAAATCAGTCAAATCAGGATCATTTCAGCTGCTCCGGCTAGCTGCGTTGCATAGCACCCAAATACACTAGCTAGGTGCGTTGCAACGCACCTAAATGCACTACCAGGGTGCGTTGAGCGGGAAATGACAAATGGCAGTGTCATTCTGCGAGGTGGAAAGACAATGGAAGCTTTCAGAATCTTCTCCAATGACACTTGCCTCACTGAATTCGACCAAGGATGAGTAAGAGGCTCTCAGTCTCCAAGTGGAAGCAAGAACTGACAGAGAGAAGACACTAGTCAAATCATAAGCTGACTCATCCTCCTTGCATACATCTATATATGGATCCCTCATCCCAGAGATCCAGAGGCTGGAATTTTGTACATTGCAAAGAATTGTTGTTGGTTTTGAGATAGATATCATAGTATTGGGTGATTTATGCTTTGTTGGAGGTGAAGAGGGGCTTCTTTGCTGGGAGGTTGATGCTGGATCAGGAATCATCGGTTGTAACTCCTCCTGGATCTTCTTGTTATATCAATAAAACTATTTGAGTTTCTCCTACATGCTTGTGTATCATTGATGCTTGTTACATTTGTATGTTTAGCTTAAATCTGATCCTAAGCTATTTATGAATATAAATCCATGTCTTTGTGTAGTTTTCTTCTTCTATGATCTTACAGGAACTTGGTGAAGCTGGGCAAGTAAGGAAGCAGGTAGCTGGAAGCTGTCAAAGAAGAGAGAGATTGGATCAAAGGACTAGCACAAGACACAGGTTGGTTCATCCTATTCCTCTTTGTTTATAGTTCATAAAGAAGAATACAAAAGTAGTTTTCTCTGTTTGATTCTAAGGTCACTGTCACACCTTAGTGGGATAGGGTCATTCTGAATAGACACTTTTCCCGTTAAAAAAATGGCGACTCCACTGGGGATCGTGTCTAGTTAGTTTTTTTGTGTTTCTCTTGTTGTTTGTTTCATAAACTTAGAAGTAGCAAATCGAACTGCATTTGCCATTAACAAATGCAAAGTAGACATCTGCTACTTCAATCCATTCACTAGATCTGTTTATGATTTGAACAGCTGATTCACAAATGATCTGATTGCCCTTTGTGATAGCTCTTAGACCTTCTTTAAATCTACCCTCTGATTGTGCATTACTGATTGCTTTTACTCGGCCAAAAACCAAAGACTAAACTGTAAACCGTGACCCAGAACCCGGATAGAATTCTCGTTTCTGCCCCAGCGCAGGTACTGTGAAGAGTTCCTGCATTTCAGCGCAGTTCCTGAGAGGGCAACCTGCGCTGCAATCCAGTTTCTCTGTATTACAGGTGCGCTGATCAGACTAGCCCTGTGTAGCTGAGGTTCTTGTGCTTCGTTCTTTCCAGTTTTGTCCCTGATTTTTGCAGCCTGTGATCGGTGTATGTGTCTGTTTGAAAACCCCTTTTCTTTGCTATAATTCTGCCTCCTTTGTACAAAAAGACTGTAGATGTTTTTGTGTGTTTGTTGCGTCATTTACAGTTTTCCATTGCAAAAGTAGAATAGTCATACTGTCGTCCTTTGATTTAGATTTGTCGCAAGTGTCAATTTTGATCATAGGAGAAAGTTTATTTGCTGTTGATAGTCGATTATGCTTTTAATTTTGCCTTTGGTTTGAATTTGTGACTTTCTAGTGTCGAAACGAGTATTTATTTCAAAATCATAAAGTGTCGTAATCATCTCTACCTTTTGATTTCGAAAAGAAGCTTGTTTGTGTTTGTCACTTGAAAGCAAATTCAGATTTGTACATCAACTTTCTTTTTAGGCATCAATATTAAGAAAGTGAAAAACAAATACATGCACATGTGCATTTGCATATTGACAGTCTGTTTGGCTTGATTTAGGAAAGTGCATTTACAGTGTGCTCTTTTCTCTTTGTGAAAAGATTGTGTCTTTCTTTTCCCATTGTAGCTAGGATTTTCATTGCTGAAAAGAGATAAAAGTTTGCTAATCATCTTTAGATTGCATTTTAGGAATTACATCTACATCTCGTGGTGAACCCAAAAGGCAAACTTCATAAGAAAGATCAACTTAAAATAAATTCAATGAATCTAACAACGCTTTGGAACTTAACGCACAACATTTAGAGGTCTAGGCTAGAGACGTATTCCGGCGTCGTAAAGCCTGGTAACTGTTGTCCTCACTGATGGTTGGGTGATTCCTCCACTTTGAGATGATAAGTGCCAGTACAGACTTGTGCTCCCACGTACCGTCGAGTATATATTGGGAGACCCCTATAGGCTTAAATCCTTTATCCATAGGAAGCCGTGTTTGCCGCCCTATCGATCGCAATGCACTGAACACAACATTCGGGAAGATTGACTGCCGTACCGTAAAAAGTATTCTGTAGTTTTACGATTGGTTTGGTACTCCCTCTACCTAGATCTCCAGAGCAGTCCCTTTCGTTCCTTTTCAGACTCCTTAACGGAAAAGGTCCATCTGAGCACTTGCCACTTCAGGCTCATTAAAAATCGAAGGAGACTAGAGTCATCTTTTGTTTTTTCTTGACTCTTAAAAACTGAAAAAACAAGTTGTGTCAAAAGCATCTAAAATTCATTTAATTTGGAAACATACTTCCCCTTTTTATTTTAGTTGATCGAGTAATCCGCAATCGTGGAAGAAAGTCAATTGAAACCCTGTCGTTCGCGGAGGCTTACGAGTCAACCGTCTTTGTCTCCGGAATCGAAACCAGTACGGACAAAGCGAACTCGTTTAACCGGTTCCAAATCTCCTATTAAAGTTAGAACAAGTGTTCCAACGACATCAGAGACTCCGGTTACTCCAAACATTTCTGGAATCCCTGCCTCTACAGAAGAAGTTCAACAGCCACGGAGGGACAGTGATACTGATCCTAGTCTGAGAGTGAACACTTGTGTTACCGAACCAGTTCCATCTACAACCGGTTCGGAGAGTCTTACTCTTCAAACATCTGTCGCTGTCGATTCCATCCCTTCTTCGGCACCATAAATATTTTACGGACCTGACGGTCTTCCCCTTCCACCTGGTCTGATTGCAATTGAAGAAATTGTAGAAGATCCTCAAACAAGTACTCCAACGCACTTTGGAGTCGGGATCACTCTATATCCTTCTTCATCAGAAGTTAGTCTACCACCAGCGGAAGCTCCTGTAGAATCGCTAGGTAATATTTTGGATAGACTACAAATGTCTGAACAACCGTCAACATCTAGAACTGTGTCATCTGACACAGCGACGGCAGAACTCCCTGCTGTCACTCCGATGATGTTTGCCGGCATACCATCTGTCCCGACTAGCTCTCAATCGCTAGAAGGAGCCCACTCAGGGGCTATTTCGACAGTCTGGTACTTCCCTGTTTGTTCATCCGGAATAATATCCGGAAACTCTTATGTTGAGTCTCAACAAATTGATCCATTTGGAGGTCAATTTGGGCAATCCGGTCCCCAAGGGCAAACAATTCCCTTGAGTTCTGGATTACCACCGTATGGGGGGCAGTATGCCCTTTCATTATCCCCTCCGGGAGGATATCCATACGGGAGTTCACGACAACATTCAGGTTACACTGGAATTACCTCAAGTGGTTGGGTACCTATACTACCTCAACAACTAAGAGTTGTGTATTCGATGCAACAATGCGTACCTATGTCGAATATCCCAACTACACCAGCTATTGTGATGGTGTCACAAGTTCAAACGCTGCCTATTGTATGCCAACCTCAGATTTCTCAGGTTGTAATGCAACAGCCCCTTGACCCTGCGACTCAACCACAATCGCCGACTAGTGGGGCGACACAGGTCCAGACGGGTACAATTACCCCTCACCTTGGTCCAATGGTTAGTATAGCGCAACAGCACATGGCTTCACAACCATGGCTGGTGCAATACCAACAACCGCAATTCCAACAAGTATACCAAGGTTCTGAGTAGCAAATCTTTGCGAACAGTGGACAACCGTACATTCAAAACGGTCAAAATCAACCATTTTACAATGGTCATGTCCACCAACCTTACCAAACATACCAGCATCAAATGCATTATGCTGGTATGCAAAGACCAACTCATCAGGCAATCCCATCTTATCCTGGGTATGCCTCACCTAACCTGAATCAGCAGTTACCCTTTGTGGCAACCTTAGAGTTACCTGATTTAAATCGGTTAACAAACGATCCAATTTCTTACGCCCCTTGGTGGCCAGCGATTCCGCATAAACTTCCATCAGATATTCCTAAATTTAATGGAAATCTGGGTGAAGATCCATCGAATCACGTAATGACCTTTCATCTGTGGTGTTCATCAAACACCCTAAATGATGATTCGATAAGACTTCGCCTCTTTCAGAGGACGTTAACGGGTCCAGCGGCAAAATGGTATATTGAATTGCCTAGAGCTTCGTTCGACAACTTTAGTACCTTAGCCACAACCTTTTTAACCCATTTTCAATTACCGATAAGGTACGAAACGGGAACAGAACTCCTTACCAACTTCAAACAGACAACGGCCACTCACATATCTGATCATATACATGAGTGGCGACGTCGTCGTAGGATGGTAAAAACGTACGTTCCCGATCAGCTATTAGCTGAATGGTTTATCAAGTCATTACTGCCTTCCATCACGGAAGATGTGGCAAAGGGGGGAGTCGTAACGGAAGAGCAAGTGATCGCTCATGCACAATATCTGGACTTGATTTACACTCAGTCCGGCACGCTCTATGACAAAATACCTGACGCCCCTAGACCGGAATTCTCAATTCCTCCTCCTCCTAAATTGAACAATGACTCTCATGCCGGCGATGGCGTGATTGGCACAACGGACACGAAATCGACAAAGGCTACATCCAAGAAGGCTCATAAGATTTCAGATCAAAATTCAAAAGACGAACTTCTTGCTTCGGAAGTAAATGCTGTATCGACAGATAAAGGCAAAGAAACCAAGCAACCAGGAAGCAAGAAGAAAGGCAAAGGGAAGAAGAAGAAACAGGATGAGTCATCTCCTGAAAAACCTTCTACAAACCCTTCTGGGCAAAGGAAACCCCCTGCGGGGTGTCATATATGTGATGAGGATCATTGGACGAGAGATTGTCCATACAAAGCTGAGCTTAAGAAATTCTTTAAAAGTTCGAAAACCTCAGCAGTGTTAACTGATCCGTTTCCAAACCCAGGAACGAATCTGGTTGAAAGTGGAAATGCTTCCCCGTCTCAAGTGCTAATGTTGTCGGTTTCAAAACAGCAGAATGATGCTTTGATTTCGACAAGGAACAAAGATTATGGGAATCCGCAGCTGTCGAACAACAAGGATAAAGATCAACCAAGTAGTTCGACAACAACTTCGACAGAAGTTGTACCACCCACCATCCCTGAATTGACGATAAAACCGCCGAAGGGAGTAGTACACAAGTCGACATTTAATCCCCGCGCTAGAGCGGCGCAACATTATAACATAGTGGAAGATTTGGCCCAATCGCCATCCGCTATGTCGACTCTTGAAGTACTACAAAATTGCCCATCCCAAAGGCAGGCTTTATTATCGGCCATTGGTGGGGTTGACCCAAAGGATTCCAATCTTGTATCCTTCGACCACAAAGGATACGATCCTCAGTTACCGACTCAACTAGCTTTCCTTGTTCAAGTGAAAGCCCTCAACAAAACTGTTCATCAAACAATTATTGATGAGGGGGCATCTACATGTATTATGTCGATGAGTTGCTGGAAAACTTTGGGATCTCCGACCTTGTCGCGGTCTGCGACGACATTAAAAGCATTCGACGGAAGGACATATACCCCATATGGTATCCTAAATAACTTGAAAGTTGAACTAGGGGGAAAAACGGTAGAAATAGATGTTGAAGTCATCGATGGGAATCTTGATTACAACATCCTACTGGGAAGACCATGGATATATGCCATGGCAGCTGTTGTGTCGACTTATTTTAGAAAGATTGCATTCCCCTTTCAAGGAGGAATTACAATCGTCGGTCAACAAAACTTCCTCCCCAACGGTTCTCAAGTTACAGGAAGCATTCCCATGATCCATGTAAGCCCCCATTCGCTTCAGAATATCAGAGTAAACCTACTAAAAGATCCTATACTAATGGGAACTTTCGCTCTTCCACCTCCAATCAATCTAGCAGAAGTAGCGTCGATAGGAACCTGCAACATGATATCTTCTACAAAGATCTCAGAAAACGATATCGACATGGATCATGCAATGGTTTTGCCCCCAAGCCCAATAGAAATATTATAGCAATCAATGTTTCTAGCATGGGAGGCAAACCCAAATCAACGCTCATCAAGCGTTTGGATAGATAGGTCTAGAGAATATGGTACTCCTTTAGATCATTGGTCGCGAGTGCATGTCACCGACGAAGGAATTGTCCAATCTATGGTAATTGAAGGAGCACCATGGAATGATTCCCACCATCGTTCCCTTCTTCCGGATTGTGGAGAAGATACTCAAAATGACCTTTATCATCCTTCAGTCTTTGATTTTCTGTCAAATACTGTAAATACGGTGGATTCCGAGCGAAACTTATCCAACATTGAAGAGACTATAGCCATAAATATCTCCACCAAAACAGATGTTGTAGAGAATATTTATGTTGGAAAATGTTGTTCTCCTTCAGAACTGGAAATATATAATGCTCTTTTTCGCGAATTCAGAGATTTCTTTGCTTGGTCATACAGTGAGATGCCAGGCATTGACTCGAGTATCGTTGAACACGAAATTAAGATGTATCCAGATGCCAAACCAGTACGACAACGGCTAAGGTAGGTGCACCCCAAGAAAGCCGCTGCCATTAAGGCAGAAGTTGAAAAACTTCTGCATGCTGGTTTCATCTACCCGGTTCCTCTAACCGATTGGGTATCGAATATTGTCCCTGTTATGAAGAAACAGGGGACAATTAGAGTGTGCGTCGATTATAGGGATGTAAATCAAGCTTGTCCAAAAGACAACTACCCTACACACTTCATCGACCAGATAATTGATGAATGCGCCGGATGTGAAATCTTTTCATTCATGGATGGATTCTCCGGGTATAATCAAATAAATATCTGCCCACAGGACCAGTCAAAGACTGCATTTATTTGTCCGTGGGGCACATTCACATATCGAAAATTACCCTTTGGTTTAAAGAACGCAGGGGCGACGTTTCAGAGGGCAATGAATTATGCCTTCCATGACATCAAAAACATCGTTCAACCATACCTCGACGACCTTCCGGCTCATTCGCGAAAGCGGACTGATCATCCGCAGCATTTAAGAGCGATATTTCTACGTTGCCGACACTACAAGATACGACTCAATCCACACAAATGTGTATTTTGCGTCAGTTCTGGTCGTTCACTGGGCTTTGTAGTCTCCAAGGATGGGATTCGTCTCGACCCGTGTAAGGTCCAGGCAATCATAAATTTGCCTCCACCTTCAAATTTGCTTCAGATTCGGAAACTCCAAGGGAAAGCAAACTTTCTGAGGAGGTTCATTCCAAATTACGCCGAACTTGCTAAAGGTTATACACGTCTTTTGAAAAAGGAGGTACCCTTTGTCTGGGATCAGGTTGTGCAAGCTTCCTTTGATGCTTTGAAAGATTCCCTGATGAAAGCATCATTAATGTACGCCCCTGATTATCAAAGAGACTTTAACCTGTATCTGGCTGCAACAGATACGACCATTGCGATGGTTTTAATTCAAGAAGTCGATGGAATTGAGCATCCTATATATTATTTAAGTAAAAACTTAAATGATACAGAAAGCAAATATTCTTACGTTGAAAAGATAGCACTTGCAGCTGTTCAAGCGATACAGAGATTTCGACACTATGTCCTCTTTCGGAAAACTACCATTCTGTCAGATTGCAACCCCATGACTTATATATTGTCACGACAGTTGCTGGGGGGAAAGTATTCAAAATGGATAGCAATCCTTCAAGTGTTTGATCTGGAATTTGTAAAATCCAAATCAAAGAAAGCTCTAGTCTTCGCAGAATTATTATGCGATCTCCCATCGTCGTCCAACGATGAAACATACGAAGAATCAATCGTGGATGAGAGTTTGTTTCTGATATCTAAAAGCAATGAGTGGTATGGAGATATAATCATTTATCTCCAAACCCAAAAATTTAGGCCAAACACCTCCCACTCTGAACAAAAACGTATTCGATACCAAGCAAAAGACTACATGATCGTCGGTGATACACTTTACCGTCGTGGTATCGATACAGTTCTGAGAAGGTGCCTCACCCATGAGGAGGCCGAAAAAGCCCTGAATGAGTGTCATTCAGGCGCGTGTGGGGGGCATCAATCTGTATATGCTACAACACAAATTTTTTTACGAGCAGGATACTTTTGGCCAACAATGTTCAAAGATTGCATAACCGCAGTCAGAAGTTACCATGCATGTCAAATTTTTGATAGCAAAACCAGAAGACCACCCGCACCTCTACAACCAATAGTTGCTGTTGGGCCGTTCGCCAAATGGGGCATCGATTTCATGACATGTAACCCCACCTCGACCGGGGGGCATGGGTATATCATAGTCCCAGTTGACTAGTTTACCAAATGGGCCGAGGCGATGCCTACATTAGATAATACTGGTGAAACAGCTGCCCTCTTCTTTTTCAATCATGTAGTCGCTAGATTCGGCGTACCGCAGGCTATAGTCACAGATCATGGATCGAATTTTCGCAATCATATGATGGTCGAATTAGCTTCCAAACTAGGATTGTCTCACGACAGCTCTACTCCGTATTATCCGCAAGCCAACGGACAAGTTGAAGCGATCAACAAGGTCCTGAAGCGCATGTTGCAAAGGATGATCGGAGTTCACAAAAGAAGGTGGCACCTAATCCTGTACTCAGCCTTGTGGGCTTACCGAACATCGGTAAGGAATGCAACCGGGTTCACACCCTTCCAACTGGTGTATGGCCTGGAAGCAGTCTTACCAATCCAGTGTGAAATCTCGTCTCTTAAACTCGCGATTGATCTCCTCCCCGGAACTTCAGAAGAAGAGGCTCGTTTCTTGGAATTAATCCAATTGGATGAAACCCGTCGTGACGCCGCTTTGGCTAACGAAGCCCATAAGAAACGAGTCAAGGCGCAGTTCGACAAAAATGTCAAACCCCGTGTCTTCTCGGAAGGTGACTTGGTCTTGCTTTATGACCAAGAATCCGATAAATTGGGAGCAGGTAAATTTAAGTCTTTATGGATGGGCCCCTATATTGTTAAACGAGTGTTAGCAAAAGGAGTCTACGAGTTAATGGATCATGACGGAATTCCACTGGCGCAACCTCGTAATGGGTTGTACCTCAAGCGTTACTATGCATAAATAGTAACCAATATGCTTTTGTTATATTTTTGTTTTCGCTAAAGTGTTTGTTTTGGTCGAGTAATCCACCTTTTTACATTTATTGCAGATTTCAAAACCTATTGGAGCCATGTGTTGGATATGCCGACGGAACGAGTCGTAGTTCGCGGAACCTGTCCTCTGCAGCCTGGGCCATTTTTGATCCAAGCGGCGAGTTAGTAAGTTTCAGAGGTGTATGTATTGGTCGATCAATGAATAACATCGCTGAGTATAGCGAGTTGATAGAACTGCTCTCTGATGCCATCACTCATGGTATACGCCGACTAATTGTCAGGCTAGACTCACAACTCGTAATACTACAACTCAATGGTATATATTCCGTCCGAAACCCAGCTATTTATCGCATGTTCCTAAGGGTTAAGATTTTGGAAAGACAATTTGATCTTATTCAATACCAACATATTTCCAGAAACTTAAACACATTAACCGACTCATTAGAAACTATGTGTTAGATAGACATTTGCAACATTTATAAAAAGAAACACATCATCAATGTTCTACATGTGGATCATATAGCTCAACCAAAATAAAACCCCGAAAATCAAAAATATATATAGCTGTTTATGGTTTACATATAATGTTCTATAACCAAGACAAAATCGGTCACGCGACCCAAAAACTCAAAATGCTGAGGGGCACCCTAGTCTAATGATGATCGTGATAGAAAGTCACAGCCTGTGTGATCATGCGTAGGAGACGAGTCCATCGTCTGGGCACACCAGTAGTATGCCGCTGTAACCGCAAAGGTATCTCATCGGTCCTCACATCCGGAATACCGAGAGTGAGGCCCTCAACCTGCTCCTGTAAAGCTGTGAGAATCTCGGCCACATCGAGGTCACGAAGAATAGCTCTTCCGGTGGCCTCTCCTACTGGGGCAACAGCTGGTACTCTCAGGCGAACTACTGGACGAACAGGACCAACATCTGCATGTACACATGAGTTTGATTAAAGTCTTGATAGAATAAAGCATAAGGACATTATAAACAAAAACAGTAAACAACAATATGGTCAGAGGTTTTACCAATAGCACCCCACTGCTCGCCATCCGGCAGTACTAAATCTGGATCACCCCGGAAGTCCATACTAGCATATGGATACTCGGAATAAACCATCTCCTGACGATCAAACCACCTGAAGAAGGTATCAGAGAATGAAATCTGAGGCTGGCCAACATGCCTAGACATATGGTCAACCCATCTCTGCATACGTGGTTTAGTAGGAGAAGGTAAATCGAGTGCAATGTACTGCGGCTGCATCAGTGGTATCTTCTCCAAGGCAAAGGTGGTCAAAATAGAACCGAACCCAAAGTTCTTCAACCTCCCGTTCTTTATCTTGGTCAACTGTTCTTTCATCACAAGAAGTACTACGTCGCACCAGTTGAACACCTTCGGTTGGAGGCATTCCAAGGCATGTTGCATATAGGATCTGTTGGCTACATGAAGAGACGCACTACCGGCCATCCTACCAAAAGTAAACAGGATAGTCCTAAGGGACCTGTCAGTGACATCACGGATGATGATCTTGCCGTCTTTACTCGGCTGAGATCCTTCTCTGCAATACCGGCGGACATAATCTCTCACAGAATCGCCTCCTCGGGCCGAACCTGACAAAGAGATGGGGGCACCCCGCCTCGACAAGCCAGTCAAGAAATAGACGTCTACTGCAGTCAAGAGGATAGATTTGCCCCTAATATGGAAAACCTGATTGATAGGATCCCAAGCATCGAGCAAATACTGCAGTAAGTTGATCTGCTGTCTCATGCTAGAAATGCGGAAGAACTTCAGCAAGCCACAATTCCGCAGCGCGTTCACTGTAACTGGATCATGTAGGGCAATCATGTCCTCTTCTTCATGCTCACGTTCTCGCCATGTAAGGGTCATTTTGCTCCAAATCTCTGGAAAAAACAAACAAGAGAGGAGTTAGATCCTGATTTTGGTGAGAAACAGGCAAAAATTCCATCAAAAATTGTGCAACAAATTCCCTTTCTGCGCCCAACGCACCTGCAGCAGTGTTCTAAGTGTGTTGAATGTCAAACTGCCTTCATACAAGCCAGCATTCAACGTAGGTTTCGATACACTGGGGGTGCGTTGATGGCAGAACGAGTCTCTCAAACCCCAGGGGCTCAGAAAAACAGGGAATCAGGCTCAAAAAGCAAAATGGAAACCATGAAATGAAAGAGCTCAGGTTTAGCTCCTACCTGGTCCAGACGGCACCGAGAATCGTCCACAGGATCTCCCGAAATCAACTGATGAAAATCAAGGGGGAAAAGCACCTCCAAAGCTCCAACAAACCAAGTTCAAATGAAATGGTAAAATGAGAGGTAAAAAACACTTTTTGATTACTTTTACGTAGTTCAAAGCAAAATATTAGCGTTTTAATCTCGTTTTCAAGCAAATATTGTTCATTTCTGACTAGTTTGATGAAGCAGTTGAAAATACAGTATGACCTTTGGAAGGACAAAGCTATTTATGGTAAAAAAATCAAAACAAGACCATCTGATCGAGCAGTTTTAGCACATAGTTCAAGCTCGTTAAAAAATAAACATAAGACATGAGCAAATGTTTCCACCCGCGTTTAAGCTCGTTAAAAAATGAACTATCCCCTGGTAAATAACCACCGTGAATGTAGTACTTCAGCCATTAAAGCCTTGGTCGTGTTTGCACCGTCACCTCCACTTTTCCATTGGCCGATCATTCACCTCCATTTGATTGTTTACCCATTTTGAGGAACAGCTGCGAAGAGTGATTTCACTAGCCATCCTTGTGACACTGCCGTGATTGGAAAATTCCAAACCTTACCTGGAATCAGCTGCTACCCATTTTATCACTCGTTCCTCAAAAGACGAGTCTTCTTTAAGCTCTTTTCAACTGACTCGTAAAATATGAAAAGATTGCCGAGTCTCTAGCCTTCTAGCTCGTTAAAGGGACATGAAGTGCTATCCCTCCTCTAGATTTTAATCTTTTTGGACCTGAGGGATTATTGCACAAAAAGATCGAGCGCTTGTTTTGTTCGGCTCGTTAAAACTATCGAAAACTCATCCCTTTTGTATTGTTTTATACTTTTTCGGACTTAAGGGATTAGATGACGAAAAATGAATTTTGGAGTTACCTTTACGTACCTTTTCAGACTCTCTAAAAATGAAAAGGACCGAGTTATCTTTGTTGTTAAACTCGTTAAAAAAATTGATAGCGACAAACTTGTCTTTAGACGAGAACGAGTTTCACTATCGCTAGGCTCGTTAAAACATAGTGATGGGTTTGCCCGAAGGGCAAATTATAAAACAAGCATATGTTATCCTCCTCAAGCTTGACAAAAATAAAGAGGTATTGGTCAGCAATGACTGGGGAAAAATTGGGAAGAAAACTCAAAGAATCTTTATTGGTAGCAAGTCGCTCTTGAACATGACACTTCCACTCCGTGTCCGAGTCAGGTTGGGTTGTTTCATTCACCGGTCACATCACCATGGTCACGCCATACCATCCACATTTGGGTTTAATGCTACCAATCCATCACATAAGTGTCGCCGACATGTTCAAGAGAAGTCATCCAGAGAAGTCACCTGTGTCCCATCCACTACCACACATTATACTTCATTATTTCATGACCGCCATCCTGAATCGTATATCATCAGATTGTTTTCACCTCCATCAAAATCATTTGCTCCGTTCCGTGTCATTGATGTGGGATTCATTAAGGCCCTCCTTTGACGGATCGCTTCTTGTCGACATCAGCTCATTATCCAAGAAGTTGATCTAGGAACACCCCATTCAGTACTTTGAAGCTTGCATGCCTCAATGGCAAGTTTCTCACTTCCGGCGACAAGTATACATCAATGACCTTCGACCGAAAGATTTTGCATGGTGTTCGACGCCAAATCCTTTATTCACACCACGTGAATTGTACTGCAGTACCTTGAGGGTCATCATCATTATCGGTGATTCCTCTCGCGCTTGTTAACAATTTACATCATTGACTGGTAATCAAGCGATGTCTTTCCATGTTCGACTTCAAAACATTTCTCACATGGATCGACTTGTACTTCGAGTGAAGATCGGACGAGATTGAAGACCCCGGATCTAGTTTCATCCATCCGGGCTGCGATATATATTCAGGAAAATAAAGACATTGAAATGTACAGCATTGCAGCGCAGATAATCATCCTACCAAAAGGATGATGGCTCTATCAGAATCATCAGTCTACCATCAGACGATTGTCTGTCCTATGTACATGAAAATGAATTTATAAAGCTGAGCATGGGAATGCCCGCCTCAGCTAGATCATGAAAACAGTATGAATATAATGTATTGTATTGTATCTTATTACAGGTCTCCTCCCAGCATTGAAAGAACTTCGGATCCTCCTAATAAAGCATTTCACCCGATAAACGACCTCATACTTTAGGGGGCAACTGTTATAGACATTTTTGTGCCTTACAGCTCTAAGCATGACATGTCCATAAACCAAAGGATCCTAAGTCCCTAAAAGTGTTGTTCCGACCCCTAGAGGAACAAGGTCAACAAATTACAGCTTCTCCCAGAAGTTCTCCACCAGAAAATGCTCAGAATCAGTCAAATCAGGATCATTTCAGCTGCTCCACTGGCTAGCTGCGTTGCATAGCACCCAAATACACTAGCTAGGTGCATTGCAATGCACCTAAATGCACTACCAGGGTGCGTTGAGCGGGAAATGACAAATGGCAGTGTCATTCCGCGAGGTGGAAAGACAATGGAAGCTTCCAGAATCTTCTCCAATGACACTTGCCTCACTGAATTCGACCAAGGATGAGTAAGAGGCTCTCAGTCTCCAAGTGGAAGTAAGAACTGACAGAGAGAAGACACTAGTCAAATCATAAGCTGACTCATCCTCCTTGCATACATCTATATATGGATCCCTCATCCCAGAGATCCAGAGGCTGGAATTTTGTACATTGCAAAGAATTGCTGTTGGTTTTGAGATAGATATCAGAGTATTGGGTGATTTATGCTTTGTTGGAGGTGAAGAGGGGCTTCTTTGTTGGGAGGTTGATGCTGGATCAGGAATCATCGGTTGTAACTCCTCCTGGATCTTCTTGTTATATCAATAAAACTATTTGAGTTTCTCCTACATGCTTGTGTATCATTGATGCTTGTTACATTTGTATGTTTAGCTTAAATCTGATCCTAAGCTATTTATGAATATAAATCCATGTCTTTGTGTAGTTTTCTTCTTCTGTGATCTTACAGGAACTTGGTGAAGCTGGGCAAGTAAGGAAGCAGGTAGCTGGAAGCTGTCAAAGAAGAGAGAGATTGGATCAAAGGAATAGCGCAAGGCACAGGTTGGTTCATCCTATTCCTCTTTGTTTATAGTTCATAAAGAAGAATACAAAAGTAGTTTTCTCTGTTTGTTTCTAAGGTCACTGTCACACCTTAGTGGGATAGGGTCGTTCTGAATAGACACTTTTCCCATTAACACACCCCAATCCTCCGATTGCGATAAGAAGTGGCGGACCCGATGGGAACTTTAAAGGGACTTTATAATATATCGCATCCATCGCACAGTTTATAAAAGCCTCCCTCCTCAAATCGCCGATAGCAATGAAAAGAGCGGACCCGATATATATAAAAAAGAGGGTTAATGGGCATGTCGCATCCGATCCATCGGATCGGAAGTCGGGAATAAGCCATGACACGGGCATGCATTGTTAGCGATGAGGAGTGGACCCGATATATATATATATATATATATATATATATATATATATATATATATATATATATATATATATATATATATATATATATATATATATATATATATATATATAGGCTGGTTAATGGGGCATGTCGCATCCGATCTATCGGATCGGCCATCGGCAAATAGACAATGATAAGGAGCGGACCCGATATATTTATAAAGCATGGTTAACGGCCATATCGCATCCGATCCATCGGATCGGCCATCGGCAAATAGACGATGTTATACAGTGATAAGGAGCGGACCTGATATATTATTGTTATGGGTGCATAATGTGTAAAGTCCGCCTTTTTTTGTCCGGACTTGTTTTCCCGCTATCATCGGTCAAAGCAAGCGAGCCTCAGGATTTCGGATCCTTTGGTTTTGACTCATGGTTTTGTCAAAAGCATGACTATATAAGAAGAAAAGAGATCCTTTGGCAAGGTATCGATGATGAATTGAAGATCTTAAGGGAGAATTGATTGGCATTCTTGTGATCGGTTAAGGAGCAATTACTGATCAAGGAGAATGCGCGTAGAACAGAGAAAAGGATCGCAGGCTTGAAGATCAGACATTTCTTCGAGAGAAATCGCATCGCTTCGGGTGTATTGCAGTTCAGGTTCTGGGTGCGCATATTGGGTTTGTCTTGTGTCTAGCCTCCGGGTGCACTGTTATATATGTATATCTTCTGCATTGTGTTCTGATTTCGGCATAAACAACCTCTGTTTTAATGGGTGACCAGATCGAGCATTTATTTATATTTTGATCTAGTGCTTGGGTTAGCGCTTGGGTGATTTTGAAAGATCTGCTGTATAAAGAAAATATATATTGATCTGATGCCTGGGTAATTCTGAAGATTTGTTTATACTTGATGACCATTTGATCTTCTTGGATCCAGTCTGAAAATTAATGAAACGTGGCCCTTGAACGAAGTAGGGGGTTGTAGCTCCCTTCCAGGAGAGACTGGAAAACGAGAGAGGGTTGTAGCCCTCTGCAGGTTGCAGCCTGCGTACTGGTAAAGGACTGCACTAGTACAAATTCATTGTAAAAGAAATTCTATTTGAAAGAAGATAGAGACATATTGCAGCAGGTGGTTTTCACCCACATTGGGTTTCCACCTTATATCTGGTGTTCCGTTGTGTGACAATCTGTTTTTAACTGTTCTTGTTCATCATTTTATGGTACTGACATACAAGTTAATTATCAATTTCGGAAGAATAATTTAAAGCATAAATCTGGATAATTTATTGAAAAGAAATTAATAATACTGATTCACCCCCCCCCCCCCTCTCAGTATTATTTCCAACAGTAAATTCTATATATGAGAAATTGGTCACTCCATAAAAATAGAATACAAGAACACTATATTGACATAAAAGACAATTGATCCCTCTTCTTTGATCTAGGTGGATATTAGTGGCCACCCGCCTATTCCACTTGGACCCCCACCATTGTTTTTTTTAGTTTCCTTAATTGTAGCACATTTTACTATTTTAGGTAGTTTTTTGGGTCCTGAACTTCTGGAGTCGTTTTGAGGCCCTAAACAACGTTTTTTTTGGAAAACGAACAAACTCGGGACTTGTAGCAAGGGTTTGAAGTTGAAAATTTTAGTACTTGGATAGATATTTATAATGAGGTATTGTACATGTCAAACAAAGATCATATGCCATAGTTATGACCATGGGAAGTTGATGTACCAATTTACCCTAATGGGTCCCACAAATTTTTGGTGCTTCATCTCCTAGGGTTAAGTTTTTAGATGTTTAGGGCTTTCCATTATTTCTCAATAATAAATAAGCCTTCAAGCCTCATTGTAAAATAGTTCAGAAGGCATGTAGCTGTCACATTTCTTCTCAGAGATAAGCTATCATTGCTTGAGCTAGTTTATTTCCATTCTAAATGTAAACGATTTTGAGTACTTTGTTATTAATGAATTAAAGTCATGTATTCACTGTATCTCTGTGTTTTTTTTTATATTTGTATCATTTCATTCCTTCATAAAATATGGATCAGTGGTATCATAGTGGTCTCTTCTTTCTCTATTTTTTTGTGCATGTCCCCAAGAAGGTTGTAGAGTCGTTAATATACCATTATTATTGTTGCTTGTGAACGTTTATTTCACCCATTTCTACCATTCTTCATCATGCCATTTATTATAATTTATCATTTAAATCCATTTTATTAATTATTTATGCTCTCATGAATAAATATTATTTATTCTCCTTTATTTCTAATAAATTGATTATTATGCATTATTTTACCAATGATAGTTCTAATAAGTTGGTTGTAACCTTATTTACCATTTTTAGCCTCCAAAGTAACTTCCAGATTGAAGATTTGATTTTTAAATCAGCCAACTCAGAAATTCGCTGGTTTAAGGAGTGACAGTTTTGCGGTTAAGATTCTGAGCAAATGAAGACGAATTTGGAAAATCAGGAACATGGGTTTTGTCCATAACGGGCCCAATTATCTTCAAGAAGAACAGATTGCCCAAATTCGGCTTGTACAGGGAGAAACACAGGGTTCTTTGAGCACGATTTTCTCAGATTTGCAGTTGTGGCCACCCTCCAAATCTCAGCTGTAAACCCAAATTCGTCTTGCTTTTGTTGAAGAGATGAGAGGGAATATATTTTCTTGTTGATCATCTGGTTAGAATCAACCCAAATTTATCATGTTGTAATTATCTATGCTCTGATCTTTCTCTATTTAAATGAAACCAAAGATCAGAGGAGGGAGGATTTGCTTTTGTAATTTTACACTCTCGGAATAAACTTTGATCGCTGAGTCTCATTGAGACCTGACTTTGTTATACTTTTGTGGATGAAATTAATATAAAAGACTTGGTGTTCATTCCGTCTCTGCGTCTGGAGTAATCTAAGGCGGTGTACCATCGGCAGCTAAGGGCCCGGCTCCGGAGGACACTTGCCTTTGTATCATACGGTGATTTGTGTGGTTTGCTTATTTCTCTTGTTTCAGTAATCCGATATATCTTTTATATGATAGACTATGCTTCTTAATTAATATCTGAATCTGAATAAGTTCTTTAATTCACGTCTCTGTATTACACAAACTGAATCTATTCGAATTGCATCCATTTCTACAACAAGATATTGGTATGAATGTTATCATTATTGGATTCATATAAAATAAGTATTTGTGAGGCTTGAAGATAATATCACTTTGTTCAGAAACATAGTCACATCATACATTACTCTCGGATCGCTACAATAGTATAGAACGCGTACATACATCGAAGTTTGCTGTTCCATTTGATTGCTGTTGTTCCATTTGATTATTGTTGTTCCATTTTACTGTTGCATCATTTATTGCTATCCCATTTCCATTTCGCTGTTCCGTTTTACTTTCTGCTGATTTATTTACTTGCCTTTATTGCTTTGGTGTGAGAGAAGGTCTAAAGTTGTAGTGAGTCAGCAAGCCGCTGCTTAGCTCCCAGATCTTTGGTCCATGCTCTAATTTCCATTCCATTTACTTGCATTTACTGTTTTAGTGTGGGAGGAGGATCAAAGCTGTCGTGAGACACAGCAGACGCTATTATGCTCCCAGATCCATGATCCATACTCTAATTCCTTTTCCTTCATCAATTTCTAGAGGATTGAGTTATTGCTACTATATCCTCAATTGATGGTTGTTTGAATGAATGATTTAGTTTAGAACATTTCAGTTTCTTGCTGTTCCAATTAGATTTTGTTTCAAGCATTCATTTACTTTTGGGTTTTAAGCACTATACTGCAAAACATTACTCTTAAGTAAATAGCCGCCTCAGACAGAGTACACTCTTGAAATAAAAAGTCGTCCCTGGGTTGATAATTAATGTGAGGTAATTAGGAGTTCACAAGACACCTTTTTATCGCTCCACATTTTGGCGCCGTTGCCGGGGAGAGTGTAGCCATTTCTAAAGAGTAGTGTGAATTTGATGACTGCCTGCTAGGGAAGAGTTGGATCTTAAAAACGGAAGGTAAGAACCTGCGTACGGAGCATGTAAAAGCCCTGCTCCCCCGTCCGCTTTCCAGCAGGACTGTTAAAGAACCTAGAGTAGAAATAGATGTTTGAATTTTTGTGTGAATGATTAGGAAAAAGATAGAAATTTAAAAAAAAAATGAATCACATGATCTCACACAAGTGGTGATGTAAGCACCACCCATTTCACTAACCGATTGACAGGAACATTTGAAGAAGGAGCCTTGAAGAAACACATGAAGAACATCTTATATTATGGTAAGAAATGGCTCACGTTTCTACTTTTGAATTTCCTATCAAAGATCTAGGAGGAGTGACACAAATGCACATAATTCCCCCATCTTTACCAAATTTTCATGGTTTAGCAAATGAAGATCCACATACATTTTTGTTTGAGTTTGAAATACTTTGTAGAGGATATGATTATTATACTAATGATCAAAGATTGAAAGTGTTTCCTCTTACTCTAAAAGGAGCAGCTCTCCGATGGTTCATGAGCCTAGGTGGGAATTGCATCCAATCATGGGAGGACATGAAGAACATATTCTTGAAGAAGTACCAAGACTATTGTAAAGCCAATGAAGATATTTTTGATATGATACAAGGGGAAGATGAAAGTTTGGAGGACTATGTAGATCGATTTCATTACAACCTTCAAAAATCAAAATATAAGCATTTGGAAAAAGAGATCTTAAAAACACTCATTCTTAAAGGAATCAAAGATGAATTTTTAGAACTTTTAAATCTGATAGGAAAAGGTGATGTTTTTCAGTTATCATATGATGATGTTTGTGAGTTGTGCATAAGGTATTCAAGAGGAATCTCCAAGGCTGGTAAGAATCCTAGAGATGTTTTTTCTTTGTTTTCCAAATCTGCTACAAGAACAGAAGACATAAGAGCTGAAATCAATGTGTTATTTGAACATTTTAAAGTTGATTTTATTAGCTCTCTAAATGAAAAATTGGATGTTTTGCAGGTTCATAAAAATGAAGAATTTGATGAAATGTTTTGTTCTCATGACCGAAAGGAGCATCTCATAGATACTCACTCTTCCTTATCTAGGATGGAAGTAGCATATCAAAGAGGTAAGGAAGCTGCAACAAGGTCAAAACCACGGAAATCATGGCCTACAGGTATGGTTCGAAACACTCCCTCTCCACTTTCTTACTTGCATAATCCATTATGGAATGCTGATGTGTTAGGGCAGCCATGTCAATTTCAATATAACCACCTATCTTGTTTACAAGTTGGGCATGGTTCATCTTATGATGGCATGACTATTCTCCCTCATCTTGTAGCACAAGCACATTCTCCATATTCTCCACCAGCTCTTTCACAACACCTTGCTTGCCCACCAAATTCATTCACTCAACCCAATCAACCACATCATCACAATGCTCCATTCTTTACACATTTTCCTGCTCAACTAATTCCACACCCTCACCATAATAAACCAGTACAACATGCTTACAATGTTGAACTGGCAAATTTACCCACCCTTCGCACCCATTCTATCTCACACGCGCCATTAAAGAAAACCTACAATGAGATTCAGAATGTTTCAAATGCAAAAATTGTAGAAGCTATGGAAGAAAATGAGGTTTCTTTTACTATGCATCAACAAGCTATTTTAAAAGCCCAAGAACTTCATGATATGATGGCTATGCGAAATCAAGAAAATAAAGGATACATTGAAGATTGGTTTCACTCCATCATTTGTTTGCAACATCACTCTATGCTTCAACAATTTTTGATATCATTTTTTCAAGGGAAGCCACCTTCTCATACCCTAATTTTCATTAACATCCATTTTTCAAATTTGGGTATGCGTATACATGAAGCCTTATGTCGAAAATGGCTTCACTGGAAGTACTCATACACGTAGTCATATTCATCCTTCAATCAAAGTAGGTTAGTGAATAAAATAAAACAAAATAAGGACATAAATAAGTGCATTTTGTTCTTTTGTAAAACTAGGGTTTTTGTTGCAACATGCTATGCAAATCAACATCGGTGATAATTTTTTTTATAATTTTTGTTTGTAGATGAATCATAATGGAAATAATAAGTTCTACAAACACTCATTTTCATTTTATCACCAATTTAAAAAAAATGCTTGAATTTCATTTTTTTTGGCTTGCGGGCTTGATGAACTTTCTGGAAAAACAGTCGGGACAATCATGTTTTGAGGGACCAAAAGTGAATATTTTTAAAACCTGTTTCTACCCTAGGTAGCCCTTGATGTCTACTTTCTAACCCAATTTGAATCACTCAATTTGGATTTGAAATGAAAAAGTTAGAACCAAAACATTGACAGGGTGTCTAGCGGGCAGCTCAGGAACAGAGTTGGGACAGTCAGTTTTTGGAGGCCTAAATGACCATATTTTTAAAACCTGTTTCTATCCTAAGTAGCCCTTGATGTCTACTTTCCAATCCAATTTGAATCACTCAATTTGGATTTGAAACGAAAAAGTTAGAGCCAAAACATTGACCGGATGTCTAGCGGGCAGCTCAGGAACAGAGTTGGGACAGTCCGTTTTTGGAGGCCTAAATAAATGAATTTGTAAAACCTGTTTCTATGGTAGATTCCCCTATGAATCTAGTTTACAATTCAATTGGAATCACTCATTTTCGATATCGTATGGGGAAGTTATGATCAAAATACTGACTGTCTATCGTAAATCAGCACTCTTAAAACTATGCCTTTCCAGCTGTTCCTTAAAGTATTTGACCTATCAATTCTTCTTGTCTTCAAAACCTGTTTCTATTGGAGATCAATAAATTAATCTACTTTCATATCCAATTTGAATCATTCGAATCTGATATCAAACGAAAAAGTTATGCTTGAAATATCAACTGTTGGTCTAAGCCGGGTAATCGAAAATGACTATGTTATGCAGGCTGTTCTAGCTAAAATTGACATATCATATCATTGAATCTTTAAAACCTGTTTCTACTGGAGATAAACCTTTGAATTAGCTTTCATTTGGCTTTGGAATCACTCAATTTGGACGAAAAACAAAGAAGTTATGATTAAAACACTGCTGGTTAGTATGGTCGACCACTCCTCTCCCGCAGGTAACAAATAAATTTTACTTTGTTATTTTCTCTATGGATTTGTTATACAGAATAACTACTTGTTGTTTTTTGCATAATTCTTGGATTAAGGGAGCCCGTACACCTCTCTTTCTTCATGATTTAATGCTTTATTGCAGGTAGATACTCGTTTTTTGCAGGTCCTGGGAAAATAAAAAAGGTCAATTTATGGACGAGTGATTTTTCAAAGAAGTTTTTATAAAACAAAGGAATTTTATCCAAATCATTACCCAACGGATTCATAATAGAACAAATGAAGAATTGATTTCAATTTCAAGATTCATGTCTTGTCACTGCTGCCAAAATATTTTTCAAAAAGATCATTTTCTTTACATAATATCATAGCTGTTGTAACTTAATTTACATATTGTTTTTAAATAAAATGTTGTTTTTTTCTAATTTCTTTTATATTTTGTGTTTCAGGTGTTGCTTCGTTCAAAGTGCAACTCATCCTCAGCATCAATGCAGTGAACAGCTAATTCATTCTTTGCGTGTTTTGCTATTTTTGCTGTTCCTTTTCGAAATGGAACAGCATTTGTGTGTTTTTGCTGTTCCTTTTCGAAATGGAACAGCATTTGTGTGTTTTTGCTGTTCCTTTTCGAAATGGAACAACACTTGTGTGTTTTTGCTGTTCCTTTTCGAAATGGAACAGCACTTGTGTGACTTTGTTGTTCCTTTTCGAAATGGAACAGCACTTGTGTGACTTTGCTGTTCCTTTTCAAAAAGGAACAGCACTTGCGTGTTTTTTGATGTTCCTTTGCGAAAAGGAACAACACGTGCATGTTTTTGTTGTTCCTTTGCGAAAAGGAACAACATTTGAGTGTCTCTGCTGTTCCTTTCTCAGAAGAAACAACATTTGTGATTTTTCGAACGACATTTGCATTTTCACGTTTTTTGTATGTATTTTTGTTTTTTTTGGTGTGCATTTTCTTTGATGTTCCTTACACGAAACACCGCTTTGTGAGTGTTTTTGCTGTTCATTCAAAAGAGCAACACTTTGAGAGTATTTTTGAGAGCAACCCTTCCTTTCTCTTGTGGGATTATTCATAGTTCATCTCAACCACATTCTCCTGATTCTCTTTCATGGCATGAAGTACACTACTTTTATGAGGACAGGAATTATGGATTCTTTTGAAGCAAAGTTAATATTATTCACGTTATGATCTTTAACAGGACAGCTCCTTGATGATAGATTCTTTTTAAAAGGGGACACAATTATTTATATATTCTTTTACTGCATTGTTTTCTGTTGTACATGATACTGATTGATCATCTTAATACCATGCTGGTTCCACCCTTCCTGGTTATAATCTTCTCTGTCTGTAATAAATGAGATTATGGGTATATTTTTTTATATATTGACATGTTCAACTTCTTCCGCCATCCCTGCTCTTAAGGAGTACTGAGCCTCCCTCTTTTTATCATAAAAATGTGTAATAACAACAAAATTTTTCTTCACAGATGGAGGATAGGGGGTCTCATTACGAGCCAGCCTACCATGTTCATAAGGCTGTAACAAAGTGACATTCCCATTATGGCCACCACACCAGGGTTTTGATCCATTTGATAGCCAAATTATCCTTGGAACAGGGGGTCTCATCACGAGCCGGCCTGATCACTTTTGCTACCTCCTAGTGAATGGCAGTGTGGTTATCTGGTTACCACGCCAGCACACTGATCTCTTCTGTAGAACATCACTAAAACTCTTCATTTATAAATTGAGGATCCTGGCTCATATGGGTTAAAAGGCAACCCTGCCGAGGCTATAGACGCCTGCTGGCAGCAGCGGCTCTGCTTATGGTATTGAAGTTATATCTTTTCGTCAATTATTATTATAATACCCTTTTCTTATTTTCTTTTTATCAGAGAAGTTATTTCCTTAACTTTTTCCCTGTTTGAACCTTTATGCATGAGAAATTGTTTTATGATCAATCACATCATTTTCAGCTAGAATACCGTCAGCAAAGCATCTTTTTAGCATATTGTTGTCCTTTTTCGTTTTGCATAAACTATCATCACTCCAAAGCGTCCTATCTCTTATTCATAACTATCTTTACACACTTTGCTCTCAAAATAACCATAACTTTCACCGTCCTATCATTGATAAGTGTACTCTGCCTCCCTTACTGATATATTGTTCATTCCATTGCCTTGCCGTCAGCACCACCCCTTTCATATGCTTTATGGTTATGGAACCCATTTTCCAATTGGAGGGGGGAATGTATGCATTATGGGATTGCATGCGATATGATTACTGCACTTTGCCATACCTTGTTGATTTGAGTTTTTCTAATCGCCATTTTGCATGCATTTTATCTGTTGCTATTCAAAGCTAACACTATGGATTCAAGAACATTGTATGCAAAATAGTGCTTTGTTTACAGGAGAACAACAAGTATGAGCAAAATTCTATTCGTAGCATGACCACACTATTGCACTTCACAGTAGAGGCTCGCGAACGTGAACAATTCTTCAGACATGATGTGCTTCTCTGGATTCCACCTTTTGCATCACGTTCAGCACCAACTCTATCTACATCAGCTTCAACAACTGCCAGTCCATATATGTCATTCCACATTTTTGGAGGTAAAACTTGAGGTAAAATTGCATAGTTTTCTAATTTATTATAAATTTGGGAGAATCTAATGAAAATCCATTTTGAGCATTATTTACCATCCTTCATTTCTACCACTTCCCATTTTTCAGCAGCATATCATTTCCGAGTATAGGGGCGTGTTCCTTCATTTTTTTCTTATCACCACGCCATTTATATTCTTTATCATCCATTGCTATTCTTATTCACTCTCAACACCGCCCTTATTCCATGTTGTTTTACACCAAGCATAGAATTCAACAGCTGGTAGCAACCACCTCTATTTGTTTTCTAGCATCGCATGAAGACATGCTAATTTTTCAGAGAGGGGGAGGAATTGCTATGCATGATGGATATTTTCTACTTTCTTCCTTATTTAAGGCATACAATTTCATTTTTTGATTTCCACATATTTTTTAAAAACTATGAACCCAATTCTTGTAATTTTTGGAAAACACATACCTATCATTAATACAAACCCACACAATTTCAAGAAATAATGGTTCATAAAATTTCGGAAATCATGCACTCTCACCTACAGCCATTTTGTTTATATCTCATGATCCATGCATCAAAACAATATGATTTTTGGATCATAAATGCATTCATATATTATAAATTTACTTGCCAAATTTCAACAAAAGCTGGTTTGTAGTTTTTGAGAAAATGGTTCATGAAGTTTGCTGTTACATATATCATATTTTGTTGCAACTTCATATATACATATAATTGAATGTCAATGAAAAAATTGTTATGCCTTCATCAAGATTACTAAAATTGAATATTCATTAATTAAGGAAGAATTCATTTGTTCTATCCATTTCATGAGCTGAGATGAACATATTTTTTTTTATTGCTTGGTTAACACATGGGTTTTTGTCTTTGGGTTGCATGAGGACATGCAATATATTGAGTGTGGGGGTGTGTAGAGTCGTTAATATACCATTATTATTGTCGCTTGTGAACGTTTATTTCACCCATTTCTACCATTCTTCATCATGCCATTTATTATAATTTATCATTTAAATCCATTTTATTAATTATTTATGCTCTCATGAATAAATATTATTTATTCTCCTTTATTTCTAATAAATTGATTATTATGCATTATTTTACCAATGATAGTTCTAATAAGTTGGTTGTAACCTTATTTACCATTTTTAGCCTCCAAAGTAACTTCCAGATTGAAGATTTGATTTTTAAATCAGCCAACTCAGAAATTTGCTGGTTTAAGGAGTGACAGTTTTGCGGTTAAGATTCTGAGCAAATGAAGACGAATTTGGAAAATCCGGAACATGGGTTTTGTCCAGAACGGGCCCAATTATCTTTAAAAAGAACAGATTGCCCAAATTCGGCTTGTACAGGGAGAAACGCAGGGTTCTTTGAGCACGATTTTCTCAGATTTGCAGTTGCGGCTGCCCTCCAAATCTCAGCTGTAAACCCAAATTCGTCTTGCTTTTGTTGAAGAGATGAGAGGGAATATATTTTCTTGTTGATCATCTGGTTAGAATCAACCCAAATTTATCATGTTGTAATTATCTATGCTCTGATCTTTCTCTATTTAAATGAAACCAAAGATCAGAGGAGGGAGGATTTGCTTTTGTAATTTTACACTCTCGGAATAAACTTTGATCGCTGAGTCTCATTGAGACCTGACTTTGTTATACTTTTGTGGATGCAATTAATATAAAAGACTTGGTGTTCATTCCGTCTCTGCGTCTGGAGTAATCTAAGGCGGTGTACCATCGGCAGCTAAGGGCCCGGCTCCGGAGGACACTTGCCTTTGTATCATACGGTGATTTGTGTGGTTTGCTTATTTCTCTTGTTTCAGTAATCCGATATATCTTTTATATGATAGACTATGCTTCTTAATTAATATCTGAATCTGAATAAGTTCTTTAATTCACGTCTCTGTATTACACAAACTGAATCTATTCGAATTGCATCCATTTCTACAGCAAGATATTGGTATGAATGTTATCATTATTGGATTCATATAAAATAAGTATTTGTGAGGCTTGAAGATAATATCACTTTGTTCAGAAACATAGTCACATCATACATTACTCTCGGATCGCTACAATAGTATAGAACGCGTACATACATCGGAGTTTGCTGTTCCATTTGATTGCTGTTGTTCCATTTGATTATTGTTGTTCCATTTTACTGCTGCATCATTTATTGCTGTCCCATTTCCATTTCGCTGTTCCGTTTTACTTTCTGCTGATTTATTTACTTGCCTTTATTGCTTTGGTGTGAGAGAAGGTCTAAAGCTGTAGTGAGTCAGCAAGCCGCTGCTTAGCTCCCAGATCTTTGGTCCATGCTCTAATTTCCATTCCATTTACTTGCATTTACTGTTTTAGTGTGGGAGGAGGATCAAGGCTGTCGTGAGACACAGCAGACGCTATTATGCTCCCAGATCCATGATCCATACTCTAATTCCTTTTCCTTCATCAATTTCTAGAGGACTGAGTTATTGCTACTATATCCTCGATTGATGGTTGTTTGAATGAATGATTTAGTTTAGAACATTTCAGTTTCTTGCTGTTCCAATTAGATTTTGTTTCAAGCATTCATTTACTTTTGGGTTTTAAGCACTATACTGCAAAACATTACTCTTAAGTAAATAGCCGCCTCAGACAGAGTACACTCTTGAAATAAAAAGTCGTCCCTGGGTTGATAATTAATGTGAGGTAATTACGAGTTCACAAGACACCTTTTTATCGCTCCACAAAGGTCGAGGTATAATGAGTTGGCACTTGAACTGGTTGAGCCTTTGTAAGACATCCCCACCGACACCAACGACTTCACATGGCAGAAGAAAATAAAGATGAGGGAGAAGGAGATCCTATCAAATTGTTTCTCGAAGAAGCCCTTGAGTGGTAAAGGAACGAGATAATGGACAACTTTTCCCAAATCCTTCGGCACATGCCCACCAGTGATGCATCTTCATCCAGCAGTTACTTTAGAGGCATCGCTCCCTTAGAGGTTCAAGTGAACTTCGATATCCCTATATTCGAAGGTCAAATAGATGCAAATGTTGTAGATAAATGGTTGAATCTGTTGGAAGGCTATTTTTCGTTCCATAGTTTCTCTGATAGGGAGAATATTAATTTTGCATTGCTTAAGGTTGTCCCCCATGTCAAGGACTGGTGGGAAACTTACTGTGAGACAAGGGCCAAGGAACCCTCTCTGTTTACAACTGCCCCACCCCCACCCCTTGGAACTCTTATGAGATGTTGTGAAGCTATAGTATTACCTTGTGGGGATTTATGAGGAAAAGTACATTCAATGGACCACACTACGACAGCAAAGGGACCAAGATGTGCATGAGTTTAGATATATTTTTCATACACTACGCACAAAGTTGGGTATCAAACACACTAAGTGACATCTAGTGCTCAAGTACCTCTCTTGTCTACACAAATACATTTAGGAAGAAATGTATTTCATGTGCATCTCCTCACTTAGTGTAGCATACCGATATGATTCCAAGATTGAAAAATAAATAAACAAAAGAAGTGTGACTTTGGATCCATGAATCATAAGAAGGGCAAGAGCACCCGCAACCGGCAAAAAAAAAGAAAGAGCCAAGGTGGAGTGACCTAGGACAACCCATAAAAGTTGCAAGCAAAGAATGACACCACAAATACGAATAACGACATGGGCAATTAGTGCGAGTTCCACAAGAGCCCCACTCACAACACAAATGAGTGTCGCACCAAGCAAACAATGGTGGTTGAGCTGAAAGTTTGAGAGTCTGATGCATGTTCTAATTCTGAACCAAAACCTAACAAGGGGAATGACAAGGGGAAACATATTAGTGATGCAGAACCGAGTTCCATTGTTGTCACCACCACAGTCCACAAGATTGAGCCCAAAGATCCAAAGGAGGGGGGGAATCTCTTCCACTCACAGATGTGGGTGAAGGGTTCTCTGTTGGAGTTCATTGTCAACAACAAGAGCCAAAAGAACCTCATTTCAGCAAAGGTCGTGAAGCAATTGTGCCTACTGACCACACCACACCTGCGTTCGTACACCATTAGGTGGCTTCATCAAGGATGAGATCTCCACATTAGCCAGCAGTGTCGCCTTCCATACATCATCAAGCCCTTCATGGATGAGATACTATGCGATCTTTCTCCTCTTGAAGTTTGTGATAAGTTATTTGTCCAACCATACTTATGGAAGCATCATTTTGTTTATGAGTCCACGCATCACATTATTTTATTACTTTGGGCAATAAGTTATATAGGATATTAGAGGTAACGTCGCCTACTTCCATCTTTTTGACCTCTGCTAAGTAATGCAATAAGAACATCTCCCAAACCGGGAATTTTTTTTTCTTTGTGATTCACTCTCAAAGAAAGGGGAAGATAGTGGTCACAGCTATGGGCCCCTGGAAGGGTTCCCCCACACAGCATAAGCAGGTGGATAATGTTGTGGGAGAACAAAGGGACATATTATCCTCACCCAAAGGGTTACCTTTTCATTTCCAGGTCAAGCATTCGATTCATTTGACTCTCGTAGCACCTCTACCCATGGGTTGATACACTGATGCTCCATTCTATAAAATGAATAAATCAAGCAGCAGATCCAGGAGATGTTATAAAAAGGAAACAATCAACCAAGTTACTCACCCTGTGGGAGCCTGATTATACTTGTATAAAAGAAAGATGGAACCTAGAGACTCTACATTTATTATCAGGCACTAAACAAAATCACTGTCAGGAATAATTATCCAATCCCATGGATTGCGAACATTCTTGACTAACTAAATGGGGCCAAGTATTTCAGTAAGATCGACTTGAAGTCTAGCTATCACTAGGTACCAATAGAACCCACAGATGTATGGAAGACCACCTTCAAATCCAAGGAGGGAATTTTCAAGTGGTTTGTCATGCCTTTCGGGTTAACAAATTCCCTTGCAACTTTTATGAGCCTGATGGATGACATCTTGTGTCCCTTCACTAACTCGCTCATGGTTGTATATCTAGACGACATCCTCATCTTCATCAAGAGTTGGGAAGAGCACCTACAATACATTTGGTAGGTCCTTCAAACATTGCGACGACACAAACTATGTGCTAACTTAGAGAATTGCACATTTGGCATGGGACAGGTCCAATATCTGGGCTACATCATTGATAAGAAATGTTTGCATGTGGATTTGGATAAGATCCAATTCATTCGAGATTGGCCTGCCCCGACCACTCTAACAAAGTTTTGTAGATTTTTGGGCCTTGCCAACTTTTATAAGAGGTTCATTTTGGTATTCTCTCATATCACTTGGCCTCTAAGTCAGGTTACCAAGGGTGGAGTAAAAGCAAGGTTTTTTTGGTCTGATTCCCAACAAAAGGCCTTCGTTGAGCTGAAGCACTGCCTTTTCTCTCCACCTGTACTCACATTGTCAGACTTGCAAAAACCATTTGAAATTGAGACAGATGCCTATGACTATGTTATTGGTGCATTTCTCACCCAACAAGGGCGTTTGATGACCTATCATAGTCAGACATTTTCTGATACAATTTGGAAATACCCCACCTATGATAAAGAGATGTATTCCATCGTGCAAATGTGGTGACAATGGAAAATTTACATTATGAGGAAGGAGACAGTCATCCACATAGATCACCAACCTCTTCAGTTTTCCAGACAAAAGGGAAGTTTCATAATGATTAACGTCCAAAGTGGTCTACATATCTACAACAATTCCACTTGAACATTAAATACAAGAAGGGAAGTACCAATCATGTTGTAGAGTACCTCAGTCGTCCCCTTGTTGCAACATTGACTATTGTTCTCAACTCTTATGGCCATGAGACATCCGGAGGGCCACAATTATACAAAATTGATCCAAAGTTTGCAACCACATACCATATGCTAGTGGATGGCAATAAAGTTCCAGATTTGCACCTCTAAGATGCATTATTATGCTACCTGGGCCACCTTTGTGTTTCTTCAAGCGAGTGTGTCAAGCTTATTTGGAAGACACACTACAGTTAGGTCACATGATACTTAGGTTTGTAGATAATTGTAATAGTACTAAAGAAGTATTTTTATTGGCCAAAGCTCCAATGGGACGTTGACAAACATATCATATAATGCATTGTCTGTGTGATTTCCAAGCCAACCATTAAGAAGCAAGGCCTGTACACTCCTTTACATTCTCCTAGCCATCCTAGGCAATCCATCTCCATGGACTATTTTTTGGGCCTCCCTTCTACCAAGCATGGTAATGACTGTGTATTTGTGGTCATATACATATTTTCTAAGATGGCTATATTGGCGGCTTGCAAGAAGAGTATCATGGTAGAGTACACTGCCAAAATCTTCTTTGAATGAGTGTGGGTACATTTTAGAATCCCACAGACCATTACATCAGATCGAGATAGCAGTTTCTTAAGCACATTTTGGCCGAGCCTCTGGACATTATTAGACATTAAGCTCACCAAATTGACTGCATTCCATCCCCAGACTAATGGCCAAACCGAGGTCACCAACATGATGATAATGCACATACTACGCATGTACAACTCCAAGTTTCGATCAACTTGGGATGAGAGCCTTCCTTATGTGCAACACATATATAATAGATTTCTCCATAGCTCGACTAGCCAAAGTCCTTTTCAAGTGGGTTTGGGATTTCAAATGTTGTGTCTAACTGATGTTGACATGCCTCATGCGACTACATAGACAAAATCCACACATGTACATTCTGAGGTTGATAAAGAAACGCAGTTTATTTAACGCATCCAAGACATACGCCACCAGGTGCATGACCTCTTGAATAAGTCCAATTCCAAGTACAAGAAGCGACATGATCAACATTGGGTGCCACACAAGTTCCAAGTGGGCGACAAAGTTTGGTTGCATTTGTAAAAGGAATATCTTACTAGAGTCCATCAGAAGCTCAGAACACTCTAATATGTGCCTTACACCATCACCAAGGTTGTGGGAGACTGATTTTGAGCTAAACATTCCCCCATCCCTTGGTTTGCATCCAATGTTTAATGTGGACTACCATCGTCCATACTTTCCACTGTTACTAGACACATCAGACACAACACACTATTCATCAATGAATAATATCACAAACTTGTTCAAATAAGGACACAACACACTATTCATCAAACACATGAAAGTAGTTGGATCATTAGTAAGGCTAAAAGGAACTACTACAAACTCATAATGCATGTACATGGTACCGAACATGATTTTGTAGATGTCATCTTCTTTGATGTCTACCTAATGATATCATGATCTCAAGTAAATCTTCAAGAACATTGTTGCTCCCTTTAACTAATCAAACAAGTCATAAATCCGCAGAAAATGATACTTGTTCTCGATTGTCACCTTATTCAACTGCCTATAATCAATACACAACTTGAGAGTACCATCCTTCTTCTTCACAAACAATACTGATGCACCCCAAGGTGATACACTTGCCCTTATGTATCCCTTATCAAGCATTTCTTTAAGGTGCAATTTCAATTCCACTAATTTTGGAGTGCTCATCTAGTATGTTTCCTTAAAAGTTCGTGTTGCTCCCGACATCAACTCAATAGAAAAGTCTACTTCCCTATGAGGCGGTAACTCTGAAATCTTTGCTGGAAATACATCCTGAAACTACTACAAAATCAGATACCTCTTCAAGACTTCAAGACCCTCAACATCCTTCCCTTTGTCACTAGAAATATGAACTGCAAAAAATACGCATCCTTTCCTGCAACCATGCTTTGCCTGCATATCATTCTCACTAATGTGGGCTTCTTCTTACCCTGCAAGATTCTCCTCTCTCCATTATCATCCAAGCACTCAATAGCCTTATTGTAGCAATCTACCTTAGTCCTATGAATCTACAATCAATCCATACCCAACAACATATTATATGATCCCAATGGAAGAAAATTTAGATGTGCTGATGTAGATATACTGTTCAACTCAAATGCACATGATCTCACCCATTGATGAACTCTTTTCTTGGTACCTGTGGCCAACTGCACCAACCAATATTTTGCATGAACTTATTTATTCAAGCAACACTTCTCCACCAGGTCAAGAATGAAATAACTATAGTTAGATCTAGGGTAAATCAAAATAGAAACAACTTGATCAAAAATCTTACCTTCCATTCCAATAATAGATGTTTGATGATCAACCTACCTATTATCCAATGCTGCATAAATCCAAGGAATGTTATGTCCAACATCTCCAACTGTCTATTCCTCGTAAGCATTGTAAATCTGAGGTCTACCACCCTAATGATGTGGACAATCTCTCTTGTGATGATCCTTGCCACAAGTAAAACACTGCGAAGGATTCCTGCCATCACCATTGTTTTTCTCCTCAGACTAAAATCCCTATCCTTTTTCGACTGCATTGAATTTCTTGTATAGTGTTGCATTCTCCTTGTTACCAAATTCCTTAGGTATTCCTTGCTTCTTATCCCATTTCCCTTAGTATTGTCATTACCTTTCGAACCCTGCTTAGGCTCTAACTTACACTTAGATTGCTCATAACAATGCTTCAAATTCCCAATTACTTCCTCCAATGTCCGAGGCTTATCATACTCAATCTGATCCTTAAATGCTAATGGAAATCCACTAACGAATATTTGAACCTTCACATTCTTATCCTTAAGATATGGTACATACCTCAATATCTCTAAGAACTTATTCATATACTCTTCATCTGTCATAGATCCAATCGTCAATTCGTATAACTCCTTTGCCTTACCATCATAGTATCTCTCTGAAAAGTACTTCTTTCCGAAGAGTCTTTTGAATTCATGCCAACTCAATTCCTCTATTCTGACACGCTTCACATCTTTCTACTAGATGTACGTTTTCTCCTTTAGACTCAAAATGTCTATCCCGACTTTCATGTTCTCTGTATAATCATGCAGCTCAAAGAACTTCTTCAACCCAAGTAGCCATGCTTCTACATATTCCAGTTTCTTTAGCTCTCCATCAAATGTAAGAGGGTTGGCTTTCCTGAACTCATCTAGCAAGTACTGCTTCTCGTTCCTCCTATAAGTATGATAACAATGATGACCATGCTATCTGGTCCAAAACTAGAATATAATCCATAACCACTACCTCTCCTTTCAGGTGTATCCATCCATTTTCCACCTATGATCGTGTCATCTCTGTCTGACCTATGCCCTCCGTGAGACATGCTACCATATGCCCCATTAGTCCTTTCCTCTTGTCCATAAATGATTTTTAGTTGTCTCTGTCTCTGAAAATCTGATAAACTCTAAAGAATCATTGTATTAACATCTACTTGATTTTCCTAAGCCCTAACAAGTATTTCCCGTGTCTGAATGATTTTGTCATTATCCACCTTACAACTTCTGATTTCCGACTTTAAACTTCTCAAGGTATCTGCTATGTCAGGAGAGTACCGATCTCTGTGTTTCTCATTTGATCTATAAGGAGAGTCATGTGAACTATAATCCACCATTTTTCTTGCCATCTCTAATCTTCTACTTCCTGCAAACACACCATGTCAAATAACCAAATATAAGCATAATCAAACATACCTCAGTGAAGTTCATGGGAGGCTATATCATTTGCATAGTTAATCCATATTAGCACAACATATGTATATATAATGGAATTAACATATCAATCATCTCAACATCAACATTATCAAGCTCTACATGATGACACAACTCCAACAATGACTATCATAATGCATGCATAATATCACATAAACAACTAACATGCATGCATGATAAACAAATTTCGCCCTTCCAATCCAAGTGTTTGACCTTGGAAGCTCTGATACCAATTTGTAATGACCCCTCCCATATTTACCAAATTTGACCATCCTACTAGGGTAAACATGAGACGAAGAGTTACTATGATATGACCCAACCTCCTAGCTCTCGTTAAAGAAGTGGCGCCTACAAACTGACTACAAACTGACAACTCACAACATCCCTCAGGGCAACAACACACTCAAAGGCCCAAGGACCACCCAAGGTGACCAAACCATGAGCTAGGGCTCTTTTTCATTGACCTAGACCCCCAACCACATGCATGACAAGGCATGGGTGTGATTATAGGCCTCCAACTGCATGCACAACACTGCCTCCATGCGGTTATGACCCAACTTGCCCAATTCAGAGGGTGTCGTCCCAAGATCTGAGTCAAAATTCTAGGCTAGTCTTCAGACCACTGCCCATAACTGCTTGTGACTTCTTAGAATGATAAATGACACAATGAGAAATCTTTTCATACAAAAATTGAATAAGAACTGACCCAAGACATGCCTAGTCCATAATAGACATTTCGTCAAACACATGGAAAACATGTAAGCTATAGGTCACGAATGCAGATCTAATCATAATAGTCTAAGATTCATCTGAGAATCACTAAGAAGGCTATATTCCCTCTCCACATAGTTGCAACAATACTTATTAGTCCATGCATTCATAAACTAATCAATAACTAAACAATTCGTGACAAGATCCATAGATAATACACATCAAATAACCAGCATATAATCAAAATATAACCAACATATAAACCATGGAAACTTAGCCATAATATTACCAACATAATCGCTACCAATGCTCATAGATCGCAAAAGAAAAATGTCTCATATTATCATGTGAAAATACCAACCAAGTTAGGGATTTCCACGTACCACCCAACCTTAGATTGGGCTGAACCAAATCTCTCTTTCAGCTAATCACCCTCACACCATATTCCAAGCATGAATGTGGGATCTCATGAAATATACCAAAAAAAAACCAACCAACACTTCCATAGGCCAAACCACCTCAACCCTCAACCACAATGATTCCACCTATACGATCGGACATCACTAACATCGACCAGATCACTCTCTACCAAAAATGTCAAGGGCTCTAAGAACTAGTAACTCAACCCACAACCTTCTAGGTGATCTGTTTTTTATTGTTAGTTTATGCTGTGCTAATATCAATTACAAATTTCTAAACATGTTCTTGCTTATTGCTTCTTGTACTGAGGTTCCATTAGCTGTTTGTGTATGCAATCAGGTAAATTTTCTTAAGTTTAAAATGACATTCATGAGAAAAATAGATTAAAAAAAAAATACTGAACAACAAACATTCAAAGTACAAAAACCATCAAAGAGACACTTTAACACAGTGTTTTGATGAAGGAGTTCACCCCTCCTGGGCTACATCTCCTTGGTCCAGCTTCCATGGCTTGGGCCTCTGTATTAGCTCAATATGGAAAAATTTTGTTTTACAAAGCTCTATGGCTCTTGATACCTGCACCAATGTGTTTGGAATGTCAAAATTAGCCAAGAACACCTCTTCCTAAGCTCCATTTGGTCGAAAATTGCCTTCTCCATGACTCAATTAGTCTTTTCCTAGAAAAGTTCTGCTAAATCTAGAATGACTCCAGTTAGCGCGCTAAATGTGGAGGTAAGCCCGAAATTGGGGGCACCGCCAAACTTCCGCCAAACTAAACTCATAGTTAGCTAGTGTTTAACTATGGTTATTAGTTTTAAACCTGGATTAATTAACAATAAATCTGTGATTAGCGCTAAGACCGCAGAGTTAGTGCTAACCACAACCGTCAGAGTTTTATGCGGTCACATGTGGTGGTTACTGCGCAGTTTTGGAGGTGACCGTTAGCTTGACCACCAACTTCTGTTGATCGCAACCGCCACAATACACATTCACATGCCATATGTTAAACCATCAGAGGTTTGTTTGGGGCATGGTTAATATAAACGGTATGCGGTTAACACATTTACATTCACATGGGGGAGGGCTATCTTGTAGGGTGGCCTTCCCCTAACTGCCCAACTCCTAACCATTAAACTTTAAATTGATGTTGAGAACATAAGGGGTAAGAAACAAACGGTAGTACAAGTGGTTAAGACATGTGAACAATATGTCGGAGGTCGCAGGTTCGACCCTAACCTCCACCATAAAAAATTTCTCCACTACCAAGACTGTCAAGGCCTTTGGGAGGTGCCACGTGGTGGCCTCTGGGTTTGCCATGTGGCATTCTTCCATTGGTCCAAAAATAAAACAATCAAATTGCACCAACGCACCACTTGTATAACCCAATCAATCGATGCCACTTATCCATCTATGATTCATAATTGACCATCTTTGACCATGCCTAGTCACTTGCCACGTCAGAAGTACGGACTGCTGACTATGTAGTGACTAGGCATTTTTTTTTTAAATTTCCCCTATTTAGCAAAGATCAGAACACAATAACTTTCTCATATAAACTCAATTTTCGATGAAACGAGTTGCGTTAGGATTGCTTTTCCGAGACAAACGCGGTCATTCAAGTTTCAAGCCATTCTGAGAACTTTGACTTTTGAGCTAAATATTGAGCACCTGATCATTCCTCCCCACTAGAAGCCTTTTGGACCCCAAAATATATTGTCAATTATTCAGCAGGTGAGGGTACAACTCCCTCACCTTCCCAATTTGCAACCATTTGGATTGAGAAGGCTTTTTTCCCTTGAGTCCCACTCTAAGGTATTCAATATCCCCTCTCTTCGAAGTTCTGATTCTTCTATCAAGTATGAGATCTTGTTGAAGCTCACCTAGATATTATGGCGAGAAATCATCTATTGATGGCAGCTGAACATGTTGTCCTTGATAGCCAATCAAAGGAGGCTCAAATAATCTCAAATTCTCAACATTAACAATAGAGTATATTTGCATATAAGGAGGCAAATCAAGCTTAAAAGAATTATTACCAATCTTTTCCAGAATTTTAAAAGGACTATCATGGATTGGTTTAAGCTTTTTACCTTCCCCTTGAAGTCTCTCTTTGCTAATATATAACCACACTTCGTCACCAACTTGGAATTTATGATCGACCTGGTGTTTGCCATACCTTGCCTTGTAGCTACTTTGACTTTTCTCAAGCTGTTCCTGCACTGTATGATGTATCAACTAAATTTTCTCTATGAACTTCCTTGCCTTATTGATGTCACTGTGACCATCGATGGCGAAATCTTTCTCAAAGATTAAGTCTAATGGTGATCTTGGCAAGTACCCATAACATGCCTCAAATGGCGAAGTGTTTGTGGAAGAATGCTTTGCCCTGTTGTATGCATGTTGTATGTAATGCAACTGTTCATCCCACAACTTGGGATGTTTGCTGCAATATCCTCTAAGAAGATGAATGATTGTTTTATTGACCACCTCGGTTTTTCCATCTATTTGTGGATGAAAGGATGTACTCTTCTTCAACTTTGTGTCCATCATGTCCCACAAATTTGACCAAAAATTCCCAACAAATCGAGAATCTCAATCACTTACAATAGAAGTAGGAAGACCAAAATGAACCCAAATGTTTTGGAAGAAAATATGAGTTGTTTATTAGCCGTAATTTGCTTTTTACATGGTGTTAGTATGCACATCTTGCTGAACCTATCTACAACTACATACAAGTAATCATGACCTTTCCTTGACAATGGAAGACCTCCTACAAAATCCATTGAGATACTCTCCCATGGACGTGAAGGTACCGGAAGTGGAGTGTATAAACCAAGTTTCCTATTGCTAGGCTTACTTGTAGCACATAAAGAACATCCTCTTATGAAACAAGAAACATTATCCAACATGCGTGGCCAATAACAATACCTTTGAAGATTCACTACTGTCTTGCCTACACCAAAGTGTCCAACAATCAATGAAGTGTGTGCCTCCCTTATGATATTGTTTCTTTCTCCCTGTGGAATACACAACTTGCCCAAGTGATACAACAAACTGTTATGTACATGATAATCCAACTCTTCAATTTGATTTCCTTGACTCAAGCTTGCATATACTTCTTGAAAGTCACTATCATTTGCATATTGTTCTATGTAACTTTCATGCAAAATAGAATTATGCTTGAGTATAACAGATGAATTTACAATAGGCCTTGAAAGCATATCAACTACCTTATTGTAGATTCCCTTTTTATACCTGATAACCAAATGAAATTGTTGTAGAAAACCCATCCATCTGAAATGTCGTGACTGCTGCAACTTTGACTGTGACTGTAAGTACTGCAATGGTTGATGGTCGGTATGGATGATGGTCTCCTTCCCCATCAAATAGTGTTTCCATTTCTTAACACTTTGTACCAATGCATAAAGTTATTTGTCATACGTGGGATAATTAGTTACAACTCCATTAATATTTTATAATGAAATGAAATGGGCTTACCATGTTGCAATAGAACTACTCCCATTGCATAATCGCTTGCATCCGTTTGAATCTTGAATGGTTGTCTAAGATTCGAAAGAGCCAATACCGGTGCTAAGCTTATCTTTTGCTTCAAAGCATCAAATTCTTTATGTTGTACATCTCCCCAATGGAAGACTTTCTTGAAACTTTTCAATGCATGTAATGGAGCTGCAATGGAAGTAAAATTAGAAATAAACTTTCTCCAATATTGTGCTGCCCCTAAAAAGATTCTTACCTCTGTAAATGTATTGGGCTTGGGCCAATTCAGAATGACCTCAACTTTAGAGGGGTCGATCTTCAGCTCACCTCCTCCAACAATGTGTCCCAAATACACTAAAGAAGTCTTGCCAAATTCACACTTCGACATCTTTAAAAACAACTGCTCTTTTCTTAAGACATCAAGTACTTTGTTTACATGCATGACATGTTCATCTATGGATTTGTTGCATATGAGTATATCATCTAAGTAGACAATGACAAATTCATCTAGAAATGGTCTCAATACATCATTCATTACCCTCAAGAAAGTAGTTGGAGCATTTGTAAGACCGAAAGGCATAACAAACCACTCAAACAATCCTTGTTTAGTTTTAAATGTGGTTTTCCAAATGTCTTCTTTAGCTATCCTAACTTGATGATAACCACTTAATAAGTCTAACTTAGTGAAATAATTTGCATACCTCAACTGATCAAGCAAATCATCAATTCTTGGGAGTGGATAACGATTCTTTACTGTGATTTTGTTCAGTGCACGGAAATCCACACACATGCGTCAAGTTCCATCCTTCTTTGGCACCAAGACAATGGGCGAACCACATGGCGAAGTAGATGGGCGTATGATGCCTTTGTTCAGCAATTCTTGAATTGGATTTTTGATTTCCATGCTCTCCATAATTGACATGTGATACATGCCTATGTTTGGAAGTGGAACATCCTGTTGCAATTGAATCTCATGCTAAATTCCCCTCTTGGGAGGTAACCCCTTTGGTTCCTGAAACATCTTGCCATGCTTGCTTACCACATCAAACAAATCAGATTTCAATTTATCATCACAACCTTCAAAAGATTCATAATCAATATCATTCTTTTTCTTGATCATGAGAAGCGCAAAATTTTTACTTGCATTTACTAGTCTCTTCATCTGCCCTATATCAACCAAAGAAATGTTCAGCTTTTTGCGAGGGGCTCTCACAATGTACTCCACCCCATTCTTAAGCAATATGTATTTGTTGTCATGGCAATAAAATATTGCTTTCCTATCATACAAATAAGGAATACCCAAAATGATTCCTGAGATGTCAAGTGGAACTACATCTAACTCAACTTCATCAATGAACTTTTTAGTAATGATGAACTTGAATAAAGAGTTCCTTGTAACCTGAAAGTTTACATTGTTAACTATCCAACCCAATGGATATGGATTATGATGAGGTACAGTTTTAAGGTTTAGTTTTTTAACCAAGTCTTTTGAAATCAAGTTTGATTGTGACCCACTATCAAATAATGCATCAATATTTGTATGATTTGAAATCACTCTTACATGAAACAACTCTATTCTTGATTGTTCATTTGGAGTGTTGTTTTGACTATGTGATTAATTAGTGCTTGCAATAGTTTCTTTTCCTTTTGTGACCATGGCTGAAATCTTGGTCTCATCACCTGAATTTGAACCAAGGTCATGTTGTGTGGTATCGGTAGTCTTTTGTTTTCCCTTATTATTTTGTTTCTTACGCCTTAATTTGAGATGCAATTTCCAACAATGGGCTTCATCATGCCCCTCTTTGGAACAGTGTGTGCATGTGATTTTCTCCCCTTATTTATTCACACTTGCATTCTTCTTTCCCTTCCATTTTCAACCCTTCTCTTTCTCCTTGCCCTTGAATGGCTTCCTCTTACTACCCTCTAACTGAATGTTCTTTCCTCTAGATTCAAGGTGTGTGGCTTGCACACATACCTCATCTAAATTGTTTGGATTGAACATAAGGATAATATGTTTCAAATAGGAATGTAAACCCCCAAAATATTTCAACAGTGTATCTTTGGAATTCAAATTTACTCCTAACAACAAACCCCTTTTCCTAAACTCTTGTGTATAATCTTGGATTGTTTGGCCTTTGAGCTGTCTAAAATTCTACCAACTCATAATGGCTTTTTGCATACAGGCTAAAGGGTAAAACTGTCTTTTAATTGCAGAAACAAATTCAACCCAAGTAATGGATATCTTACCATGGATCCACATTTCCTCTTGAGTCTTTGCTTCCCACCAAACTAGTGCAACTCCTTCTAGCCTCAGTGAAGCCAACTGGATTTTTATGTCATTGTTATGAAACCAACCCAAGAAAAGATAGAAAAGATAGATCAACGCCTTAGAATTCAGCCTCTTCGAGGGGGCAACCTCCTTTACATTACATAAATGAACAATTCTTATATGATACAAATGACAAAACCTCCTTTCTATACATAGGAGTCTAAGGAGTCACAATATAACCCAACCGACCTAACAATAATACTATAAAGCCACAAAAATAACAATAGAGGGTTTCTATGGGGCACAATAATAACAATATGGGGGCAATAGGGGCACAACAATATTAATAAGAGATACAACTACAATAGTAATGGGGTAATCACTAGTATTATAGGGATCTAACATGCCCCTCTCCTTCAAAAAGGTGTTCTCCTCAACGCTTGAGTAGTTCTGGATGCTTCTGTAAAAAATTCTCATCCTCCCATGTGGAATCTTCAGTAGATAAGTTCTTCCACTTGATGAGATACTCTGAAATTGATCGATTTCGTAGCTGTCTAGTTCTTGTCTCTGTGACTGCTTCTGGTTCTAATATAAATTTTCCTTCCTCGTCAAGTTCTGGCAATATTGTTTGAACTGGGAGCTTGTCGCCTATAACCTTATTTAAACATGAAACATGGAAAACTGGGTGCACTCGAGAAGCTGCAGGAAGCTCCAATTTGTATGCCATAGTACCAATCTTTTGCAACACCTTGTACGGACCATAATACTTTGGTGATAATTTATTATCCTTCTTAGCTTGCTTCAGGGACATTTGTTTATATGGTTGTAGCCGTAGGAATACCCAATCACCTACATCAAAACTTCTTTCACTGTGATGTTGATCTGCTTGTTGTTTCATTCTATTCTGTGCCAACACGAGGTTATCCTTTAAGAGTTGGAGGACTTGTTGTTGATGTTCGATGTGATGTTCCACTGCTTGAACCTTATAATTTTCTCTTAAATATGATGTGATGGATGGTGGCTGATATCCATAAAGTGCCATAAATGGGGTCATTTTTGTTGTTGTATGGAAGGATGTGTTATACCACCATTCAGCTAGAGGCAACCATTTGACCCATTGTGTCTGTTTATCAGAGACAAAGCAACGAAGATATCCTTCCAGACATTTGTTTACTATCTCAGTTTGCCCATCAGATTGAGGATGATAAGATGAGCTATGAGCTAACTGAGTAACAAGACAAGAAAATAATTATGTCCAAAAATTTCCAGTAAATATGGGATCTCTGTCACTTACAATAATCTTTGGATTTCCATGTAGCTTTTGAATTGTTTCCATAAATGCAGTAGAAACTGTACTGGCTTTAAATGGATGTGATAATGCACAAAAGTGTGCATACTTGGTAAGTCTGTCAACTACCACCATGATGACATTCTTTCCCTCAGACTTGGGTAAACCTGTGATAAAATCCATTGAAACCTCCTCCCAACGTTGGCTTGGAATGGATAAAGGTTGTAATAGACGCGGGGTCTTAATTGTTTCAACTTTATTTTGTTGGCAAACCAAACATTCCGCCACAAACTTTTGAATATCCGATTTAAGGCCATCCCAAAAAAATTCCTTCTTAACCCTGTGGTAACTTTTTAAAAATCCTGAGTGCCCTCCTAAGGGTGAAGTGTGCAATTCCATAAGAATATTTTGTTTGAGTTGGGAATTCTTACAGAGGTATAAGCGATCTTTGTACCATAACGAATCATTTTGCCAGCTAAATGTATCAGATGTACTGGAATCTTGTTGTAACTTTCGAATAAGTGCCCACACTTCTTCATCATTCTTCCATTCCTCCCTTGCTTCATTTATCCAATCTGGTTGGATAATAGAATGGCGCACAACAATGCTTCCACATCCTCATCCTTTATTGAGAGTGCATCTGCCACCACATTTTGCTTCCCTTTTTTGTAGATGATTTCAAAGTCATAACCCAACATCTTTGTGACCCACTTTTGTTGCTCTTCAGAGGATAATCTTTGTTCTAAAAAGTATTTAAGGCTATCATGATCCGTTTTTACCTTGAAGTGTCTTCCCATTAGGTAGGGTCGCCATTTCTTAAGTGCATGTAGTATTGCCAACATTTCCTTCTCATAAATAGCTTTGTGTAAAAACTTTCCCTTGATTGGACGAATTTCAAAAGCAATGGGTCTTTCATCTTGCATTAAAACAACACCAATTCCATTTCCTGAAGCATCACATTCCACAATAAAGGTTTTTGTGAAGTCCGGTGTAGCTAAGACCGGTGCTTGGCACATTGCCTCTTTAAGATGTTCGAAGGCCTTTGTTGCTTCTGGAGTCCATGAAAATGCATCTTTCTTCAATAATGTTGTTAGAGGTGCTGCTATTCTCCCATAATTCTTAACAAACTTGTGATAATACCCTGTCAACCCGAGAAATCCTCGCAGATGCTTTATGGATGTGGGGATTTTCCATTCCTTAATGGCTTTAATTTTGCTAGGGTCTACCTTAACTCCTTCATGAGATACAATATGACCCAGATATTCCACTTCTTGTACTCCAAAGAAACATTTGGATCTTTTTGCATATAATTGTTTCTCCTCCAATAGTTGTAGCACCCTGTCAACATGTTCAACATGATCCTTCCAAGACTTGCTGTAGATTAGTATATCATCAAAAAATACTAACACAAATTTTCTAAGGAAGGGTTTGAAAATGGAATTCATCAAACCTTGAAATGTAGAAGGTGCATTGGTAAGGCCAAAAGGCATGACCAAAAATTCATAATGACCCTCATGAACTCTAAATGTTGTTTTCGGAATGTCTTCAGTCTTCATTCTGATTTGATGATATCCTGAACGAAGATCCAACTTGGTGAAGTAAATTGATCCATGCAATTCATCCAGTAATTCATCAATGACAGGAATGGGAAACTTATCTTTAATAGTGAGCTTGTTGAGCTCCCTATAATCCGGACACATGCGCCATGACCCATCCTTCTTGTGCACCAATACTACTGGAGCAGAGAAAGAACTTTGACTAGGTTGAATTAGACCGGCCTCTAGCATTTCTGCAGCCATACGTTCAATTTCGCTCTTTTGGGCATAGGGATATCTGTACGGCCTGATGTTTGGAGGAACACTTCCTGGAATCAGATGAATAGCATGATCATGATCACGAATAGGTGGGAGACCTTTGGGAGTCTCAAATACCTTGGAATGATTGTCCAAGACTTTTTGGAGATCTGGAGAAATATATGATTCCAATGTGGAAACATCTAGCGAACATAATTGTGCAATTACACCTCTTTGTTCCTTTTTTAGAAGCTTTGTCATACCATTAGAGCTGATTATCTTTCCCGGTTTCCCTGTAATACCCCTTAATTCAACTTCCTTTCCTTCCGCATAAAATTTCATGAAAAGTTCTTGAAAATTAAAAGATATTGTACCCAAGGATTGTAGCCATTGGACACAACATCAGCACCTCCCATTGGAATGGAAAGCATTGGGCTAGTCAATACATATTCTCCCATGGATAGCTTGATATTATGGAACTTTCCAGAGCAATTTATTGTTCCTCCATTTGCAACCATCACTTGACACTCTGGTGCTGGATACAAGAAGCAATTCAATTCTTTTGCTACCTTACAATGAATAAAATTGTGGGTACTTCCTGAATCAATCAACACTATTACCCTTTTCTTCTTGATTTGTTCTTCTATATTGATGGTTTGAGGAGTGGTAATTCCCATCAATGCATTACAAGATATGGTCAGATTCATTTCTTCTTTATCTAGGCTTTGTTCCTGGAGTATATCCTCCTCTTTTGACCTTTCTTGCTCCTTTTCTTCTTCCTCTTCACAATCTATGTAGAATAATTTCTTCTCAGCACACTTATGACCTTTAGTGTATTTGCTATCACAACTGTAACAAAGCCCTTTTGCTCTTTTTTCTTCCAATTGTTGTGGTGTCAACCTTATAGGTTGTGGAAGACTAGGGGCAACAACACTTCCATCTTTATAGTTGTGAGTGGTATGCTTCCTGATTGCCATAATTTTGCTTTCCATTTTTCTTGCTAACCTGAATGCCTTCTCTAATGAATCAGGTTCCCAAAGGCGAACATCATGTTGGATATTATCCTTTAAAGTCCCTATGAACACATCAATCCTATGCTCCTTTGGAATATTTTTTACCCTTATGTTCAATTTTTGGAACTCCTCAATGTGCTCCATTATTGAACCCTTTTGTTTGAGACTTATCAATTGGCTAAAAAAAGTGTTGCTTTTTGTATCCTCATAATGTGCTGTCAATTCTTTCGTAAAAATTGCCCAAGTGATAGTTTGTTTACGAGAGCAAAGCCATTGATACCATACAAACTGATTTGGTTCCAAATATAAAGTTGCAATACGTACCTTTTGTGTGTTTTGCACATTATTGAGATCGAAAAATTGCTCCATTTGTAATATCCATGTTGCGGGATCCTTGCCATCAAACTTCCTCATATCGATATTTGGAATATGGTGGGTCTTCGATCCAACATTAGAGTCTATGAAATAATGATTAACATTTCTTTTGTTCTCATCATGAGTTTCCTTTACTACCCTTTCACCATTAGTAAGGATTTCTTGTAGAAACTTTGTCAAATCTCTCTTCAAATCTGTCTTGAAATCTTCCATGCTTGTCTTCAAATCTTCCATGCTTGTCTTTAAACAATCCATCTTAGCTTCTACGCCTTTCTTTAAACCATCCATCTTAGCTTCTACATCTTTCTTTAAACCATCCATCTTAGATTCTGTTGATTTTTGTGCAAGTGACACTTGTTGCACTTGGTCTCGTAATTTTGATATATCATGTTGCATTTCTTCCTCTTCTTCATGAGTCATGCTAAAGCTTTCAGGTTTCCTACTAGGTGTTTGCATTTTCTTCCCTCGGGTCATCAATTACCGATAATAATGCTTTACTATGCCCTTTGAATTCCTTCAAACTATTTTTCAAACCAAGCTTATGCAAAAATTTAAAAAAACTACACAACTTTTTTCACTTTGTAGGAGCTTGATATTGAATCTGATGTATCTCTGTAATTTCGAATCATCTAGTTCTGAAATTGTAGCCTGCAATATCTCTCTGTGTCCTCTTTCCAATGCCACCAGTCTGATCCAAATTGGATTCTCCACGGAAGAGTTATGCTAAATCTCCCACAGTGACCTGATTATAGACTAGTTCAGTAGAGCGAACTTGTATGACGTGCCACGATTCACTGTTTTGACCTTTGGCTCTGAAAAATATATACAAGAAAACTACAGTCTGTCCTCTTTCTATACCTTCTTACGAGATTTCAATCCGATGCTCAGAGAGAAAGTTATGACGATTTTCCCCAGGTCACCTGTTTGGAATGTAATTCAGGAGTCTACAAAAAGACCAACTTCCTCAGATCATATCTTCGCAAATATAGAGCGAAAAGCTCTGAAATTCGGACCTGAGATTCAGCGCGATGTCTTCTCAAATGGGTTTTTTTTAGCCTCTGAAACGTCGCAGAAAAAAAATTTATAGCGAAAATGCCACGATGACCTGTTTGGAGCAGCGAAACCCTAGAATCCAAAGCTCTGATACCAAATGTTATGAAACCAGCTCAAGAAAAGATAGAAAAGATAGATCAACGCCTTAGAATTCAGCCTCTTCGAGGGGTCGACCTCCTTTAAATTACATAAATGAAAAATTCTTGGATGCAAATGACAAAACATCCTTTCTATATATAGGAGTCTAAGGAGTCACAATATAACCCAGCAGACCTAACAATAATACTATAAAGCCACAAAAATAACAATAGAGGGTTTCTATGGGCACAATAATAACAATATGGGGGCAATAAGGGCACAACAATATTCATAAGGGATACAACTACAATAGTAATGGGGTAATCACTAGTATTATAGGGATCTAACAATCGTCTTCTTGAAGGTTGTGAATTATACAGTATACCTCCAACTGTCAAATCCAATTGTCCAAATTTTTTGCATTCACCTCTCCATTGTACATGGGAAGTTCAAATTTTATGTCTAATTTGAGTAAGGGAGTCTTTCCTTTTGGGGTTTTTGAATGAGTATGGGAAGTTTCGATGGTGGTAGTGGAAGATGATGTTGTGTGAGATGATGAAGATGATGAGGAAGATGATGAGGATGGTGGAGATGGAGGTGGATTTCCACCATTCCCTTTTGAATCTTTCTTCTCATCTTTTTTATCCTTTGAGCTTCCTTCTCCATGTGGAGGCTTAGAAATATCTCCAACCATTCTAGTGTTCCTCTCTTCATAGAGGACTTTAACCATCTCAGTTAAAGTGAATAAATCCTTCTTGAATTCTTCCTCTTCTGAAGAAAGACCTTCAGGCTCTCTTTCTCCAGAAATAATGGTTGTGGATTCAGGCTCAGAAATTGGTACTACTTGTACCTCTTCAATCTTAGTTGAAGGAAAAACTTGAGGAGTTTCAAGTGCAACTGGAATTGGAACTTTGGGTGGTGGATATTGTGGTCTTATGGCTCTCCTTCTTCTACGAATTAACTCACGAGTTGCAACCAATAACTTCCCTTCTCCTTTCTGCAACTTTAACCTTGTAAGATTCACAATTTTTCAACCATTAAAACCCTAATTGCACAAACTCAAGCAATCAAGTAATTCAACATAAGCTTTGATACCAACTTGATCTATTTTTTATTGTTAGGTTATGTTGTGCTAATATCAATTACAGATTTCTAAACATGTTCTTGCTTATTGCTTCTTGTACTGAGGTTTGATTAGTTGTTTGTGTATGCAATCAGGTAAATTTTCTTAAGTTTAAAATGACATTCATGAGCAAAATAGCTTCAAAAACAAATATTGAACAACATACATTCAAAGTACAACAAACCATCAAAGAGACACTTTAACACAATGTTTTGATGGAGTTCACCCCTCTTGGGCTACATCTCCTTAGTCCAGCTTCCATGGCTTGGGCCTTTGTATTAGCTCAATATGACAAAATGTTGTTTTACAAAGCTCTATGTCTCCTGATACCTGCACCAATGTGTTCAAAATGTCTAAATTAGCCAAGAACACCTCTTCCTGAGCTCCATTTGGTCGAAAATTACCTTCCCCATGACTTGGTGAGTGTTTTCCTAGAAAAGTTTTACCAAATCTGGAATGACTCCAGTTAGCGCGTTAAATGTGGAGGTAGGCTCGAAATTGGGGGCACTGCCAAACTTCCGCAAACTAAACTCAGAGTTAACTATTGTTTAACTACGCTTACTAGATTTAAACCCGGATTAATTAACAATAAATCTGTGATTAGCACAAAGACCGTGGAGTTAGTGCTGACCACAACCGTCAAATTTTTATGCGGTCACATGTGGTGGTTACCATGCAGTTTTGGAGGTGATTGTTAGCTTAATTGTCAGCTTCTGCTGACCGCAACCGCCACAATACACATTCACATGCCATATGTTAAATCGTCAGAGGTTTGTTTGAGGCACGGTTAACATAAATTGTATGTGGTTAACACATTTACGTTCACATGGGGGAGGGCTAGCCTGCGGGCTGGCCCTCCCCTAACCGCCCAACTCCCTCCCCTAACTGCCCAACTCCTAACCATTAAACTTTAAATTGATGTCAAGAACATAAGGGGTAAGAAATACATGGTAGTGTGGGTGGTTAAGACATGCGGATGGTAGGCCGGAGGTCGCGGGTTCGACCCCGACCTCCACCATAAAAAATTTCTCCACTGCCGAGACTGTCAAGGCCTTTAAGAGGTGCCACATGGCGGCCTCCGGGCTTGCCACATGGCATTCTTCCATTGGTCCAAAAATAAAACAATCAGATTATGCCAACACACCACCTGTATAACCCAATCAAACGATGCCACTTATCCATCTGTGATTCGTTGTTGACCATCTTTGACCATGCCTAGTCACTTGCCACGTCAGAAGTACGGATGCTGACTGTGCAGTGACTGGGCTTTTTTTTGTTGTTGAAAATTTTGCATGTTTAGCAAAGCGATCAGAACACAATAAATTTCTCATACGAACTCGGTTTTCGATGAAACGAGTTGCATTAGGATCGTTTTTCCGAGATGGACGCAGTCATTTAGGTTTCAAGCCATTTTAAAAACTTTGATTTTTGAGCTAAAAACTGAGCACCTAATCACTAGGGCTTCAGATCATTTGTCCAATCCAGTTCCAGGGACTAGTAGCTCAACCCACCAAGGGCTCCAAAGAGTTTGTCCCAACTTAGGCTCCAGGAACTAGTAACTCAACCCAAGTTGTTCTAGGGCTTCTAAAGCATTTGTTCCAACCCACAACCATACGGAACCTAAACACCAATAAGAGAAACAAGTGGAAGAAACTCACAATACCATGGCTATCTAGGAAATGGAAAGGCAAGGCTAGAATCCACTGTCAATCCAAACAAATATCTATGCCAATGGCAACACATAACCAGAGACTCACATGCATATACCATGCATCCATAAATCAACAAGGAAATCACACATGCAACTTTTTACCTACAAAGCAATCCAACTGTAGTTGTTGATCCCACTGTTTCCTTGCGCTTCCCTGCTTTCCTTTGTATTCTTTCTCCAAATCCAAGTGAATTCCCAAGTGCTCCAATAATTCTCCAAGATTTCTCTAAGTGTGCAAAGAGTATGAAAGAATGAAAGAGATCTCAACTCAAAAATATCCAAAAGCTAAACTTGAAAAAGTTGTGAACTGATCCATAGAAACCTTTTTATCATTGAGGCCTTTATTTTGTTCATTTTACTTCATTTTACCCCTAATTTCCTTAGCATGCAAATATCCGTCCCTTCACCTTCGTTTTCTCCTATTTTACTTTATTTTCATAAATAAATGCCAATTATTGCCTCTTTGCCTTTGCCAATTTCCATAGCCATTAATTAATCACAAGTGATGCCCACTAAAGTGTTTTCCCAACATTCAACTTGGAATACATGTCCAATGACCGTGGTCTTATTTTATTTGTAGGAATTTACAGGGTAAGTTCCTCAGACAGAACACCAAAGGACACCACTCACAAACAGATCACAGATCAATACACCAGTATTGTTGACGTGGTTAAAATCCTCAAAGAGGGAAACAGTCCATGGCCTGAGCCAACGCGGCCACTTCAAACAATTTATTAATAAAAGAATGAAAATTTACATAAGCTTCTCTCATAAACAATTACCCTACAAATGACCCTTCATGCTCTTTAAATAGAGATCATGGACCAATCGGGTGTTAAGCCATGGATCAAGTGTTGGTAATACCGAGGAGAGAATGACGTCATTAAATATTGTGACCATCAGATTGTAAGTTACAAAAGTACATAGTAAAGAAACACACTTTACCTAACTCTACACTAGACCAAGTTATACTTAACTATTTCCTATGTGTCAGAATATCCTAACATCCCCCCTTAAGAACAACTTGGGATAGGATTGAAGGATGTACAAATATGACACAATAGGAGAAGGAAGGAGGCATTAGAGTCTATCCCCCCTTAGTGATGACTTCCTGAACTCCAACCATAAATCAAAGTTTAGTAAACTTTGCCTCTGTGAGAGCCTTTGTAAATATGTTTGCAACTTGATCATCTGTTGAGCAATATTGCACTTCAAGAACATGGTCGTAAGTGAGCTTTTTGATGAAGTGCATGTGCAGTTCAATGTGTCTGCTACGTTGATGTTGGACTGGATCTTTGCATAGTTGAATGGCACTTTGATTATCACACCAAAGTGTAGTTGGATGCTTCTGCTGAAATCCAAACTCTGACAGGATCTGACGAAGCCACAGGGCTTCCTTACTAGCTTCTACGACACTACGATAGTTTGCTTCTACTGAAGAAAGAGAAATGACACTTTGTTTCTTGCAAGCCCATGTAATAGGTCCTGAAGCAAGAGTGAACATATAACCTGCAATAGACTTCTGATCATCAGGGTCACCAACCCAATTCGAATCAGTGAAACCAACCAATAGAGGAGATGCTTCTGCATTGTAATGAATCCCAAATTGAACTGTACCTTGAACATAACGAAGTATTCTTTTAGCTACGTTCCAATGACTTTCAAGTGGGTTTTGCATAAACCGAGCAATAAGGCCAACAACAAAGGAAAGGTTAGGACGAGTATGGGTCAAATACAAAAGTTTTCCTACAAGTTGACGGTATAATGTAGCATCAACTTCAGGGGAAGTACAAGTGACTAAAAGTTTGGATTTAGACTGAAAGGGAGAAGGGGCTAGCTTACAGTCTTCCATGTGAAAATGGTGTAGAAGATCACATGCATACTTGGACTAGGAAAGGGAAATACCTCCTTGGATTGCAAGACTTGAAGGCCAAGAAAATAATGCAAGTGTCCTAAGTATGTCATTTCAAACTTCTTTTTAAGGCTGGACTTCACATGGTTTATAAGGTTGGGATCACTACCAGTAAGGACAAGATCATCAACATAAAGAACAAGAATGATAAGGGACTTGCCCACTTTCTTGGTGTAGACAGTATTGTCAGAATGACACCTAGAAAATCTAGTTTCTAAAAGAAAGCTATACATTTTGGCATACCAAGCCCGAGGGGCTTGCTTGAGACCATAAAGGGATTTCTTAAGCCGACATATAAGGCTGGAGTTTGTTTGTATAAAGCCAATAGGTTGTTCATATAGATTTCTTCATGCAAGTGCCCATGTAAGAAGGCAGATTTAACATCCATCTGATGGACTTCCCATTTGAAAGAGGAAACAAGGGAAAGAACAAGGCAGATAGAGTTCATTTTGGAAATAGGGGAGAAGGTTTCAGTATAGTCAATGCCTTCAACTTGTGAAAAACCCTTAGAAACAAGACAAGCTTTATGTTTATCAAATTTTCCATCTGGTCCATACTTGGTTCTATAAACCCATTTGCATCTAACAAGTTTTCATCACTTTGGAAGGGGAACAAGATCCCATGTATCATTTGCCAATAATGAACGATATTCTTCATTCATAGCTGTGTCCCAATCTGGATGGCCTGAAGCTTCTGCAAAGGTGTCAGGATCATAATTAGCTGAAGCTTGAGCTAGTAAAGAAGAGGCTCTATCGAACTGAGAATGTGTACGCCGTTGATCTGTAGGATCACCGACAAGAGCACCTGTTGCATCCCAAGTAGCACAGACCCATTTTGGAAGCTGAGGAGTTGAAGGAGGATCCTAAGAAGGTGGGGGAGGATTTTCATCCTCGTTGTCATCATCTAAAGAAGAAATTTTTTCAAAAGTAGAACGGATAGAGAGAGGTGGCACATCTGCCGAACTAGGATCGTAAGCTGATATATTTTCAGAAAACTTTACATCTCTTCTAATGATAACATTTTTGGACTTAAGTGGAGTAAGTCTGTATCCTTTGACATCTTTAGAATATCCAACAAAAATACGTTTTTCACTCTTAGGTTCTAAATCTTTATGTTTCTCATCTAAAATATGGGCCCATGCTTCACTTCCAAAAACATGAAAGTGACTTACATCTAGTTTAATTGAGCTCCATGCTTCTTCTAGAGTGATATTCTTTAAAACCTTAGTAGAAGTGCGATTTATTACGTAATTTGCACAGTTAATTGCTTCTGCCCAAAAATTAAGACTAAGTCCTTTAGATTGAAGCATACAATTAGCCACTTCCTTTAAGGTGTGATTCTTCCTTTCAGCTACACCATTTTGTTGTCGAGTATATGGAACAATATGTTGCATTTGAATTCCATTCTCAGTGCAAAAGTTGATGAATTTGTTGTTAACATATTCTTCGTCATTATCAGATCTTAGCTTAAGAATTTGATGTTCAGATTGCTTTTCAACAAAGGCCTTAAAGGCCAAGAACATGTTAAATACTTCACTCTTGAGTTTTAATAAGTATACCCAAATGCGTCTGGAGAAATCATTAGTGAAAGTTAAGAAATACTTGTAGACAGAGAATGAAACAATTGGAAGTGGACCACATAAATCACTATGCACAAGTTGTAAAGGGGCTGAGACGTGCCAAGAGGCATGCTTTACAAAACTATCTCGATGATGTTTTCCGAGTACACATTTGGAACAAACACCATCTCTACAAGATACCATTGGAACACCTGTCACCATATTTTCTTTACATAGATTCTGAAGGGAGTGATAGTTTAAGTGACCAAATATCTCATGCCAAAGTTTGCTCACTTCATCATTATGAGCAACAATTACCGAGGGAAAATTTGATGACCCAAAGTTGTTAAACTTATACAACCTTGTAGAATCATCAGCAATGCTAGTAGCTAAAATCTATCTAGGATCTCTTATGTCCTTAATTACAAGATCGTGAGGTGAAAATTCAACGATTTTACCTTCAACTGAATGAGTTATCTGATATACACATAGAAGGTTGCAGGATAAGGTTGGAACACATTATACATCATTGAATTAACCATTGTCTATATGAACAGTTCCAGTCCCTACAACACTAAGAGATCTATCATCACCAACATATATATTTTTGGTGTTACAATCATTTAAAGAATAAAACATGGCTTTGTTTTTTTCTATGTGATAAGAAGCTCCAAAATCAATGAGCCACTCATGAGAATAAGAAGAAGAAGATACATTTAGTGCATATCCAGATCGAGATGCTTGACAACTACATGCAGAAAGTGCTATTCCTGAAGATGAAGTTGAAGTTGTTGAATGCTCCAAATGGATGTTATGCTTCTTCATTGATGCTTCCAAGGCTTCCATATTCCTAAAGCATTTGGATTCTAAGTGGCCATCTCGAATACAAAAGTGGCAACGTCTATCAGTCTTCTTCCCTTTGTTTTTATTTGCCTTATCATTTTGTTGAAATGATTTTTCATTTTGAGACTGAAATGGCTTATGACCCTTGTTTGGTTTAGGACCATTCTTTTTAGGATATGGCTTCTTAGGATTCTTTGAATTTGGTTGCTGCTGGGAGGCTAAGGCTTTCTTAGAAGAGTTTCCAAGATTAAGAAGACCAAGATGTAAGGGTTTTTCTTGTTCTCTTATTAAAGAATCACAAAAGGCATCAAAGGAAGGGGACTTGTAGTCTTGTCCTTGAGACATGAAGGCTTCTCTTGTAGAATGGAGGGTGGAAACAAACACAAAGTAGGCTGGTCCCAACTTAGTAAGAATGGAACATATAAGGTTACCATCTTCTTTCTTAACCTTAACACCTTCCAAGAGAAGTCTAAGGGTCTTGAACTTGGACAAAAAATCTTCAATGGAAGAAAAATTATTGGGGTCCAATGTAGGCATCTCATTTTCGAGTTGATGGGCTCTAAGTTCATTTGTAATTCCAAAAAAATTAGTGATCTGTTTCATTGCTTCATTAGGAGTATCAAGTTCTGTGATATGGAATCTAAGGTCTGGAGAAATAGACATCCCTATCAATCCACGTGCTTGATCTTGCCTATTTTCCCATTTGGCTACCTTATCTTCATCTCTCGATTTGGTTTCTTGGCATGAAGCTATTCTGTAAAGACCTTTACTTTTAAGTAAATCCACAATGTAGGACCACCATTGGAAGTAGTTGGTGCTGTCAAGAATAAGTTGGCATGGACTTTCCATTTTAACAGAAACTAAAGCTATAGATGCTGAAACTAAGTGTTCTAATGGAAAGATCTTGAAAAATTAGGTTGATTAAAGAAAACGGATTCCAGATAAAGAAGTTATGGCTTTTTGAAGAAAAGTTATTGAAGATGCCAACAAAGTGCGGGAATGTGTGGAAATGAATGATAATGTTATATTTTAAAAAAATCTTCCCCCTTTCCAAACTTAATATAATTAGCTCAAAAAAAAGAAAGACTTGAACTCAAGACCTCTATTCTCATAAAGTAGCTTTGGACCAAGTGAGTTAGATTAAAGGGTTAGTAATTTTTGGAAAAGAGGAAGGTTTTTTTTTTTTTTTAGTCACTGAAGCTTTGGGGTGCATGCTTACTTGAGAAAGCTCGTTTTTTTCCTACAAAACAAAAAACACAAAACCCAACACAGACATATAAAGAAAAAAAGAAAAAAAAAAGACCTTACCTCTTGAAGTTAGCTTTAGTCGGAAACTAAATATTTTCCTCAATGTTCTTGATTTTCCGAGATCACACTAAGGCGCGACAGAAAAGAGCATACACATGAGAAAAATCCTTCCTTTCTATTTCTGATTTGCCCAGATCGCACAGAGTTGTGGGGAAAAGAGCATATGCAGAAATGAAAGGTATAGATTAGGTAATAAAAAAAACAAATAGCTAAATAAACCGAAATAAATAGAGAGAAAATAACTAAAAACTGCAAATAAACACTATATACCTCCAGATCTTAAAAGTGACGTAGCTAGGGCTACCAGAAACCTTTTCACATCAAACGAAAGGGGTTCCTCACTGGAACATATGCTCCTAACACAATAAAGCAGTCCTCTTGGCCCGAAAGCAGTCAGTAACAATAGATCTAGGAAACGACAGTCGGATGCAGTTCTACTGGCTTCATATTTGGATCACCAACGGATGCGACCCTCAAATAGCTCTGATACCATGTAGGAATTTACAGGGTAAGTTCCTTAGATAGAACACCAAAGGACATCGCTCACAAATAGATCACAGATCAATACACCAGTATTATTGACGTGGTTAAAACCCTCAAAGAGGGAAATAGTCCATGGCCTGAGCCTACACGACCACTTTAGACAATTTATTAATAAAAGAATGAAAATTTACATAAGCTTCTCTCATAAACGATTACCCTACAAATGACCCTCCATGCTCTTTAAATAGAGATCATGGACCAATCGAGTGTTAAGCCACGGATCAAGTGTTGGTAATACCGAGGAGAGAATGAACTGTTGGATCACTACATATCATGACTGTCAGATTGTAAGTTACAAAAGTACATAGTAAAGAAACACACTTTACCTAACTCTACACTAGACCAAGTTATACTTAACTATTTCCTATGTGTCGGAATATCCTAACATTATTTACATAGAAAATCAACTAGGGGCAAATAAAAAAAAGTTCTCCACTAAAAATAATGGCTCACATCATCATATACCACCCAAGTGTGAAAATCATGCACTCAATGGTAGGTCTCTATTGAGTCAAAGTTATGTAAACTAATCATTGGAAGAGTTAGATTATCATAGAAATTTGTGTATAAGAAGAGAAATCTATTAGGATAGGTAGTGTAAGGCCTTCGGGAGAAGAGTGCGACGGGCATCAGCGAGTCGTGCACGAGAGCGGGCATGCGGGCGGATGCATGGGTGCGCGGAGGAAATGTGCGACGAGTGCGACATTTTGTGCGGAAGAAATGTGACAAAATATGCGATGTTAGGAGAAACACTTATGCGACTAAGTGTTGGAGCGTACACATATATGCGATATTAAATGTATGCAAGCCGACTTGTAATGGAAGATAGGTGGGCATGCGTTAGTGGTTTTGGGGGTCGGCCATGGGGCTGCACACCCCATGTAAACCCACGTTGATAATGGTATAAGTAAGTGGAGCTTGAAGCTCATTTGAACATAAAACAAACTCTCATCATCTCTACGCATAAAGAAGAGGGGTAAAATCTGTGCAAGGAGAGATAGAAGATGCGCATATGTCATGCGCCTTATCTAAGTGAAGATTTGGTATATTCTTGTGCCGGTTGAGGTGTAGGCAAGTGTGCCGGGGTTCGGTTTGTATGCAGATTTGTGCAGGACTTGGTAGAGAGGAATAAGTGGCTCGGGTGAGCACTTCTCTTTGTGCAAGGGTGCACATGATTGTAAAAGCAGGTTGCTTATCTTTGTAAATTTGTCCAAGTGTGAGACTTGGTTCGGCCAAGACACACTTGTGTTGTAAATCTGATATTCTTAATAAAATTGTCGGGCAAACTCACATTACGGGGAGTTACCCCTCCCCTTTATACTTGTTGCAATTGTTATTGTTCTCGGTATAATTGCATGATGATAATGAATGAGTATGGGCTTCATTAAGTATAAAGGATAATTGCTTTTACTTAGTTGCGAAACACAAGCTAAGTATGTTAATGTGAAAGTAGGCGTAGTCCACGAATGTTAGTATTGGTGAAAAGGACGCATTCGGTGGTGCCGCACCTTGCTACAAGCAGTTGGAAGACTACCGCAGGTGTAGGGGCGTGACAGGTGGTATCAGAGCAGGTCTGAAGACTTGGAGAAGTCTTGCAGGAAGCTGGTGTTGAAGCTGTTGAGAAGGGTTGCTCGTGACAGGTACTTGCAGGTGAAGGAAGCCGTTTCACACGAAGTGGAACAAGGGTTGGTTCAGGTTGCAGGTGACTTGGTAAAGATGTCTATCTGGCAGAGATTGGGTTTTGCAACCTTCGAAGAGTTTGAAGGAAGTCTACTTGAAGAGTCAGAGGAAGTAAGACAAGGATTTGCAGAATATGGCAAAAGGTTGTTTGAAACAAGGAGTGCTCTTCATGCCTTGGCTAAGGAAGGGGTTTCTGACCAGAATGAGGAGGAAGCCTCTCAACTTGCAAAGGAAATGGACTTGCTTGAAGCAGAATTCAAGGAACTAGAGATAAGACATTAATTGAATCAGAAGAAGTGGGATTGCCTAGCCCTTGAGGTAAGGCATCTCAAGGCATTGAAGAAGAAGGTTGAGTCTGATGGAAAGAATGAAGATGCTTCTGTGGGGATGATGCAGATACTTGGTGCTTCTGCTACTACGGAAGTGGCTTCTAGGAGGGATCCTGAAAGGAACAAGTTGGAGTATGTTCGAATAAAGGTTGGAGGTGCTGATGTGCTCACTATGGTGGATAGTGGGGCTTCTCACAACTTCATGGGTGAAGATACTGCGAGAATAATTGGGCTGAAATTTGTACCAGCAAAGCCACAAATGAAGACAATGAATTCTCCTCCCATTGAGATTCTTGGTATAGCTGAGAGGGTGGACACTACACTTGGTGAATGGACCGGGAAGGTGGACTTCAATATAGTGTGGATTGATGACTACGAAGCTGTATTGGGGATGGAATTTATGAAACAATTTGATGCTATGATCGTTCCACATTTGAAGAAGCTCTACATTTATGATGGAAGGGAAGATGTACCCATTGGTGTGACAAGACCTGATTGTAAATTAGGAGTGATGCAAATGGAGGATAAGGAGAAGGTGAACAAGCGGTTGTCTAGTGTTGAGACAAAGCTTTTGGAGCAGTCATTGGTCATCAAGACACTTTCAGATAGCATTTTGGATTTGACAAGAAGGCTAGAGTTGGTGGAGGATGATGATGATGATGATGATGAGGTATATGTGAGGCCGGATGTCCAGAAGGAAGACCGGGTTGCTTATCTACAAAGGATGGAGATTGAGGATCCTGATAGGTGGATCGAATTGATTAGTGAGGGAGAGCCTTCAGGCTCTACTCCCTCTACATCTTCTTAGATGGATGAAGAAGATGGGGCTCATTGTTAGCTGCTCATGGCAGTGAGTCCTTAAACATGTTTGAGTAGGTATGATTGATGGTGCAGGGATGGCTTGGCATCAAGCATCATGACATGTTGCAGATGGGATGGATGGAGTTTCCATGGACCTGAGCATGGATTATGGAGATGGATTCTTGATGAGTCAAGGATGTGGCAGATGTTTGAGGAACAGCTGATGATGGCATGAGGATGTTCACTCTCATGGAATGAGCGTGATGGTTGGATTAGCTACCCAACTAGTTCAGACATGAGGTCCGGAAGTGTGCAGAGATATGTTGGCATCGTGTTGGAGTATCATGGCAGAGGTTCACATGGAGACACATGATGAGGTCGACACGAGATGTTGCAGTGGAGATTGTGGCAGAGGGGTCGATGATCATGGATCGAGATGATATCTGATGGAGAGCATACCGTTGAGGTGCATACCTTGGTATGGTGAGCTTGGTGGCAGTTGGTCACTAAGGCGAGGCATGATGGAGATGAGGCTCTACATATGTTGCAAGGATGTTTGCTTTGTGTGGAGGAGTCAACATCATGGATGATGATGATCTTGGTGGATGGCTACCGGGATGGTATGTTGTCGAGGACGACAATGATTTCAGGTGGAGGAGGATGTAAGGCCTTCGGGAGAAGAGTGCGACGGGCATCAGCGAGTCGTGCACGAGAGCGGGCGTGCGGGCGGGTGCATGGGTGCGCGGAGGAAATGTGCGACGAGTGCGACATTTTGTGCGGAAGAAATGTGACAAAATATGCGACGTTAGGAGAAACACTTATGCGACTAAGTGTTGGAGCGTACACATATATGCGATATTAAATGTATGCAAGCCGACTTGTAATGGAAGATAGGTGGGCATGCGTTAGTGGTTTTGGGGGTCGGCCATGGGGCTGCACACCCCATGTAAACCCACGTTGATAATGGTATAAGTAAGTGGAGCTTGAAGCTCATTTGAACATAAAACAAACTCTCATCATCTCTACGCATAAAGAAGAGGGGTAAAATCTGCGCAAGGAGAGATAGGAGATGCGCATATCTCATGCGCTTTATCTAAGTGCAGATTTGGTATATTCTTGTGCCGGTTGAGGTGTAGGAAAGTGTGCCGGGGTTCGGTTTGTATGCAGATTTGTGCAGGACTTGGTAGAGAGGAATAAGTGGCTCGGGTGAGCACTTCTCTTTGTGCAAGGGTGCACATGATTGTAAAAGCAGGTTGCTTATCTTTGTAAATTTGTCTAAGTGTGAGACTTGGTTCGGCCAAGACACACTTGTGTTGTAAATTTGATATTCTTAATAAAATTGTCGGGCAGACTCACATTACGGGGAGTTGCCCCTCCCCTTTATACTTGTTGCAATTGTTATTGTTCTCAGTATAATTGCATGATGATAATGAATGAGTATGGGCTTCATTAAGTATACAGGATAATTTCTTTTACTTAGTTGCGAAACACAAGCTAAGTATGTTAATGTGAAAGTAGGCGTAGTCCACGAATGTTAGTATTGGTGAAAAGAACGCGTTCGGTGGTGCCGCACCTTGCTACAAGCGGTTGGAAGACTACCGCAAGTGTAGGGGCATGACAGGTAGCCACATCATCAATAGGTATTCCATGTCCCTAAAACACCCACTCTATCAAGGGAATTCACACCACAAGGCTCAAGCTATGCTACACCATGTCAAATAAAATCCTCTTGAGAGGGACAAAACCATTTGAAAGGGGGTGCACATGAAGTGCTCTCTCCAATTTTGTGAAACCAACCATGCCAAAATGTAATCCACATGTGAGATAAAAACCCAAATTTCTATGTTGCTCATCCATTAGTAACGTGTGTAATCAAACCATATCCAAAATTTAGTCCATGTGGTGGCTAGAGAAACATAGAAAAAAGTACATAGGTAGAGTGCTCTTTCCAAGTGACAAGCCAATACATCAAGAGTGACACTATAATTTGAGATATACCATACAACATAGGGCACACCCAAGATTAACCCAAGTTACTTCAATAATCATCCATTAAGAGTCCTAATAAGCTTTGGGGGCAACAACCAATTTAATGTGCAATAACGACTTTCCTCTAGAAGACGCGCACATACCGATGGTGAAGATCAACAATATCATTAGGGAAGTGATGGAAAAATATGTTCATCAATAGAAATTGCCCCATATCCATCATGTAATCCTATAAGTATTTTGACACTTGCAAAAGGTTGTGATGGAAATCATACTTTTGTGATGAAAATTGTGAATGCGTGAACTCATATAGTATGAGGTAGCAAAGTCCATTAATGATTCCTTGGATGCTTTGAAAACAATGGCTTTGAAACCCTAAATATGGTAGGGGTTCTTCATATCTTAGTTTTATTGGAATTGAATGGTTGTTTACTATATAAGTCATCCCTAGAATGTGGAGAGTGGAAATGGTCTCAAGATTTCAACTATGAAAGGATTTTGTTTAGGTGCATGTTCTATCATGTTGCTGGTCATATCTTGTGAGATTGTCCTATGAGAGATATAGCCTCCAACAAGCTAAGGTTTGCAAGGGGTCTAATGGCCGACACTTCCATTTATCCTTCTTTTAAGGAAGAAGATAAGAGAATATTGAGAACTCGTGAGGCATTGGGGGATGATCCTCTCAACTTGTAGGCCATGGGTCTTTTTTATTGTCACACACATAGACACACACACATCTATTTAATAGTTTAGTGTTTATGTAGATCCAATTATAAAGGTGGTTATTCCTTGTCTTTTTGATGTCACAAACTTCATTATCCTTGGTTCGAATGCTATAGTGGTTCAAGGTCATGGGGATCTCTCTTGGAGCATCGAAATCATCCACCCTCTACCTTCTTCAAATCAATGTTTCTACTTGTTGAGACTTCAATACACATTGATTTTTTTGGGACCTCCAAATTTGTATTTAAAGGATGAGAAAGATAATGAAGGGAATTTTTCCTTGTTAGAAATGAGAAGCTATTTAACTCTAAGGAGAAACCACTAATGGCTCTTCTTCTTTGTTGTAATTTATCTTTTCTTTCTTAATGAAATAAGCCATCACTAATCAAAATTGTTGTTGGAAATTTATGTTGTGCTATGAATTTGGCATGGATTATTCTTGCTATTCATTAGTACATTGGAAGGTTATAATAAAGAGTAGCTCATTGTTTTAGACTACTCTTATCAACTATTATTTGTTCTTACTCTTTCTTACTCAATATGCTTACTAGTTTGGGTATGGAAATATTGCTCTCAACTATAGTTTGAGATTTATGTAGGCCCATATGTTGTGAACTATTGATGGGTTATTATCTTGCATTTACTCCAATCCATTATATGCACTCCTAGTTTTGTTCAAGTAGGTTAGATGGATACAAAATTGCACCGTACATTTCCAATTACATATTATTCTCAATTGGTTGTCAATTACATTAGTGTCAATGCCAATCTTTATTCCAATGAGCTAATTTCTTTTATAGATTGTATTTACTTCTATTGTCTTATATCTACATTTCCTATTGTAACTAGTTTACATGTTGACAATTGCATTAGCATTTTAGTTAATTATATGTCCATTTATTTCATTTTAAATCCTAAATAGTGGACTGGGTCACAACTAGTAAAAACTAAATGGTAATGGCTATCGAGCTTGAATCCAAATGGGGGAGAGTTTAATTGTTAGGGTCAACCCCTTCTATTGATATTGGGCATTTTCCCCTATCAATGCTACCATTTTTCATGGATGTGATATGATGTGGAATTGGTTTCAATAAAGTTTATACAGGCAGTCCTCAAGCCTCATCCATGTTTATGGTTGGTTTAACTCATGGTGATCTTGCCTTAGCTTTAGTGGAAGGTAGTTTGGGGGAAAAGCAAGGGGTGGGGGTGGACATCCTTGCTTCTTTTCCTTGCATCTAAGATCCAAAGGAGGAGGAGATCTAATTGGTAGAAGGTTTTCATTCGTTTTCTATTTTTTGGTCTAGCACATAGGTGTTGACATAGAAGGCTTCATATATTTGTTCATAAGATCTCTCTTTCTCTCAGCTAGTGCGTGGTTTGTTTGTCTTTGAGGCATGTGGTAGCTCATATATACGTGCTTTGGATTGTGGGGGATGCTCTAGATCTTCTTTCACTTATGTGGATTTATTTCTCACCTTGGGTGTTAAGATTCCCTTGGATTTGCAATTTATTATGATCAAGGGTGTTCCATCATGCAACTTGAATTTTTGAAGTGGTTTATTCTTTTGTTAAATGTAATTAGTTAAATTCATTCCATTAGATATGTATCCTTCAAGTTCTTGGATCAGAGGGATTAGATATATATCCTTAAACTTAAACTTGATGTTTAAGTTTGTTTCCCATTCATTCGATGAAGGATATGATTTTGGATTTTGGGCTTGTTTTGATGTATTCTCACCCTTTGAGCTTGATATCTTGGTAATGGCCATTTATGTTTTGTTGTTTTTCAAACTTAATTTTTAGATTCATATCCAACAATATGTAGCAGGTTTTGAACATGGGTTGGGAGGATAACAATTTTTCCTCTCAACCACCAAAACTAAAACCAATTAACGTTTTTCTATTCTTTCTTATTGATACATCAAATATTTTCCTTTCTATATGTTTTTCACTAAAATATAGAAAACTAAAATGTATATGATAATCATATAATTTTACAATCATATAATACATAAACATATAAAGTATAATAAACTTAAGCAATAAAAATATTATGTAAATTTAGAGTGGGAGACTCGAATTTACATAAATACTATATTTATATAAATTGATATATTTACACAATAAATAGTACTTTAAAACATTGAGATTTCGTGTTTAGCTAATCTTATTATCATTAATTTTGATATACTATGTTACACTCTCATTTTTTTTGTTTGGAAAACTAGCCTTTATTTTGTATTACCTAGAAAAATAACTATACATAATATTGAGCAGTTGGTTTGCCTCTACAAAAACTAAACTAGCAACCAAAAAGTAAAGCTTTTATCCAAATTCTTTGAAAGATGTTACTAGTCCCATAATTATATAAAACAATGTTATTCATGAAAATTGGTTTGCCTCTACAAAAACTAAACTAGCAACATAAAAGTAAAGCTTTTATCCAAATTCTTTGAAAAATATTACTACTCCCAAAATTATATAAAAGAATGCTATTCATGAAAATAAAACTATCTTGACAAGTAATACTACTCTAAGAGGCAACAACATAACTAATACTACTCTAAGAGGCAACAACATTGCTTCTACTTACATAGAAAAAAATAGAGATGTTAGTGACTTAGCCATTAAGAAGATTAAGCAAAATATGGAGTGTCAACATCAATAGGTGCCTACCCTGCATGACCACCTCATTCTACAAAATCCAAATTTGTGATCTACTTGGCAAGAATTAAAACCTCATAGTCAACCTCCTTGATTTGGAGCTACACTCTATCATATTGAAGCAAAATTTCTTGATAGGCTTCATGTTTCCCCATTAAAACTTTTTCAATCACAGTCTAGATTTGTCAATACAAATCTATTATTTACAAATACTTAGTATTTCTATTTTGAACATTACCATGATGCAAAATGTAAAATTAGGATTTTTTCCTTTTTTTTTAATTCTGTGAAACATAATTTTTTCCTTCCTTTTTTTTATTATTCTGTGAAACATAAACTTTGATATGTATTTTGAATTACTTCAATAACTTAAAATAAATAAATAAAATTTTTATTAAATAATTTTAATGAAAAAGTTTAAAATTTAATAAAGATATTTCAATAGAAAAGTTTTTCTCAATTCAAAAAACCAATAACCATGTAAGTCTCATTAGGACAACCAATTGAATATGGTGCTCCGTTAGCAGCGCAATCCAAAATCAAATCTCATTGGATGATTATACCTTATACTAAAGAAAAAAACGTACTTAAAAAAATACAGCAAACAAGTGTGAAAACTCAAAGGAGTTGTCTATAATGTGACTTTTTGGAGATTCCGGTGACGGAATCTGGCGGAAGAAATTGAGGTTAAATTTTGATTTGTTGCAGTCAAAATGGTTTTTTAACTGCATATTTAGATTCAGCACCCTCGAAAATCCCTGGGATGCTTTCATTGTGCAGAAACTAGCTATCAAACTTGTCATTCCAATAAATTCCTGCCGGATTTCGACTAGAAAAACCCACCGCAAAAACTTTCAAAAAATCGCGTTATAGACAACTGCAAACTCAAGTGTACCTCACTGGTTTTGCTACATAATCCCTGGAGAAAGTACCTCAGCTCAGGAAACAAACCATGTGAGGATCATTTTCATGATATTACTTGTTTAAAGAATACGCCCTGCCCTGCCCTGGCCATTTTTAATTCCCGCTTCTTGCAGGTTGTTTAAAAAATATGCCCTGCTCTGCCGCGTACACCATTTTTAATTCCTGGTGCTCGCAGGATCCATTCACTCATCTACCAGAAGGGCACCCCTTTCAAATTGAGAAAATTTTGGCATAACTAACCATGTGAAAATCATCTTCATGATATTCTTTGCTTAAAAAATATGTACTACCCCGCCGCCTACACCATTTTTAATTCCTGCAACTCGCAGGAACCATGCCCTGATATGGAAAATCACTCATCAGGAACCATACCCTGATATGGAAAATCACTCATCCACCAGATGCCCTTCTTTGTCCTTTTGCCACATTCCGAACATATTCAACAGCAGCCCGGTATGAATTCTGTGGTTGCATTTCCAGTATGAATTCTGCGGTTGCATCTCCGGCAATGGCCGCAATATCGACAGGGTTTAACACCTCACATTCAAATAAAATTTGCCCTTCAAAATGCTATATTCATAGCCCACTTCACCCTGTTCGTTACCGTCTCAAATATTTTAGCAAAGATCCATCTCCTTCCACACTAATGATCAGAAGAAATAGCGCTGCAAACCGCGCCAGGGGAGAAAATCTATTTGGGGATGCAGAGGAACCTGTGTTTAAAACTGGGGCATCCAGCGACGCGGCACCAATTTCACCCGCACTATGTCATTTTCTGAATAAAGTGGTTAGTGCCGTTATCATCTTTCTTCTCTTTTAGGTGATTATTTTTTACCAGGTCAAGAATATATATATATATGAAAAATTGTAATTTTCTATTAAAAAAAATTTACAGAAGTTGATGTGTAAGTGCATTCATATATTGTGTAGGAAGACTAAAAAGAAGTGCTTTAAGCACTTTTAGTGGTCCGGCTAAAAAAAATAAAAAACATTTTGCTACATATACTAATTTTTTATTTTTTATTTTTATTTTTTTGAAACTTTTTGCTTACTCTAAGAGATGGAGTAGCCATAACAATTGTCAATTTGTTGAATTGAGGCTTTTGTGATCCATAACATTTTTAAGAAGAGTTTCGGCGTAAATCACATGTAGAAAACCTTTGTCTACGCTTTTCGAACCAAACTTGCAACTATGATCTGACTCCTCAACTTGTCCTGATTTACACCGAAACTTTTCTTAAAAATTGTTAATTTATCACTTGTTTCTAATGCTGACCTTTTTTTATCTGAATCAGAGCTCTCAGAAACATGAGATCTTGATTGTTGTTAAGCTTCCATGTTTATCTTTGCCTATTAATGATAATATTCATATCTGATTGCAGATGAGATGGGTTTACATCATAATCATAGGTAGTACGATAGGTTGGACACAAAATCCACAGGTCACTTGGGCTGTCATGGGCATCATCGTCAGTGCCCATATGTCAAAAATTTTGAAAGTCTTGTTCAACCAGAGTCGGCCGTCTACAGCATCTGGCATACGGGAAGATCCAGGGATGCCATCTTCACATGCTTATATATATGCGTATTCTACAATGTACATTGCTATAGCTTGTAAGTATATTTTTCACCACATTGTTAGTCTGTTACAGAGTTTTAAAACTGTATTTACTCTGTTGCATGGTTTTAGAACTATATACTAGATCCAGGGATGCCATCTTCACATGCTTATACATTTGCGTATACTACAATGTACATTGCTATAGCTTGTAAGTATATTTTTCAACAGAGTTTTAAAACTGTATTTACTCTGTTGCATGGTTTTAGAACTATATACTAGATCCAGGGATGCCATCTTCACATGCTTATACATTTGCGTAGACTACAATGTACATTGCTATAGCTTGTAAGTATATTTTTCACAACATTGTTAGCCTGTTACAGAGTTTTAAAACTGTATTTATTCTGTTGCATGGTTTTAGAACTATATACTAGATTTGAAAATGGACTGAATCATACATCATATAAACAAATACCCAACTATATTATTAAGGGCTCAGATTTTGGATCATTAACAGATTTGAGAATGCACCGAGTCATACAACATAAAAACATTACCCATTCAAAATTCCAACACCCATGTTATTCTTAGTTATATCCATTTCCAATGGCAATCTTTAGAACTGGATAGATTGAGGGCTCTACACTTGTCTAATATAGTAAGAGGACTCTTCAACCTGCACCCTTATGTGATATATTATATTTTATCTTTGTTTAAAGTAACATTGATTTTGTACCCTGAAAAAGGGTTGATTGACCCTCGGATATAGGTATTTGTTTGAAATTTTTAATTTAGTTGGGTCCCCATGTTATTCTTAGTTATATCCATTTCCAATGACAATCTTTAGCACTGGATAGATTGAGCGCTTTACACTGGTCTAATATAGTAAGAGGACTCTTCAACCTGCACCCTTATGTGATATATTATATTTTATCTTTGTTTAAAGTAACATTGGTTTTGTACTCAGAAAAAGGGTTGATTGAACTTGGGATGTAGGTATTTGTTTGAAAATTTTAATTTAATTGGGTTTTAGGTATATAAATATAAATTATATTAAGTGTAATAGAGTAGCTAGTATTTGTTATTTAGTTTAAATGTAATTAGTTTTGATTTATTTTAATTCGGGATTTATCAAGTGCTGAGAAGAATCAAATTTCTTTTTACTCTAAAAGAGGTTTGGATCAAATATCTTTTCACTCTAAAAGAAGTTTACATATCAAGAGATAAGATCTTTCTCAAGATGGATCTAGGTTGGTTTAATTTCCGTGTTTAAATAGGCTATATTTTACATGAATACCAGGGGTTCTCACTACCATGGGTCATTTTTTTATTATTTTATTTTTATAGGGTTATTTTTATTTATTTTTGTCAATCTAAGAAGTTGATTACATGGGTGCCAAAATGTCTTTGTTCTCATCACTCCGACCAGATTTGTTGGCCAGGAAAATAATGCAAAATTTAGAAAGATAAAGACTTTTTTTTGTAAGAACCCCAAAGACAAACTAGGCCTATTGCCAAAAATACAGACAAAACAAAAAAATACCTTGTAGCAACCATACTACATTGGAGAAATCGGCCCCTGAGCGTTTCCAGGGGCCGCGGGCTGACCATGCCTCTTATGAAGATGAAAATCAATGTGTGCTAGCCTTGCTTCAATTCCAACCAACCTTTTATCGAACTTGCACTAGCTACGACGAATTGAAGCTAGGTGATCCAAGGTTTCTCCTTAAGAGCATTGCAAATCATTTATGTAGGCTATTACTTCATTTCTATCGTCATACGTTTGCTCTCGGAGAATGGCCAAGCTTGCATGAATAGCGTGCAATTGTTTAGCGATTGACTGCAATGTCAAGGGCTGCACCATGTTCCCTGGCGATGGGGCACGTCCTTGGGCAACCTCGTCCTACATAGCTCCTCCCTCGTCTTCTCTCTCCTCTACCTGCCCAATCCGGTCCCCAGCTTGCCTGCGGTGGCCAACTCCACGTCGAGCTCTCCCTTGTTGCCTTAACATGATGACAAGATGCTTTAACTTCTGTATAGTTGGCCCACTCCACCCCTTAATCTTGCCCAAAGGAGGGGCCACTCCAATGTTGCAAACACCCAAAGCACTTATGACCTTCACCTGCTAATCTTGAGTCTTTCCCCACCATTTCTCTCGGAGAACTTGATTAACTGGGCGCACCAAGCCCACCCACTGCCTAACTCCCCAAGCCCGGCCTTTTCGGTCCCCTCTTAGCCGTGTCAGAGCGACCATGTCTCGACACCAACGGGTGACCGAGGGGTTTCAACACTGCAAGGTGACTAGAGGCCACCAACAAAAAAGGAAGAGACGATGAAAGCAACAAACCAGAATTTGAACTTCGAAACCACAATTAATTTCCAAGCCAAGCAAATTCTTAGTGACGACATCCACTGTAACACAGTTTCCAATCCAATCTCTAGGATCCCATACCATTCACATCTTCACAAAGAGCAAACACACCGTAACCACGAACCACCCTCCATCAATACCTCTCACTCCATTTGAGCCAGAATCTGCGAGCATGCATAGGGAGAACACCTATGCATACTCCCCAATCCCTCTAATCCACACTCCCATACCCAACATCTAAATACAACTTGAAATGATGAACATACAATTTTTATAAATCATGACTGTCTTCTGGATGTTTTTGTTCCTTCGATGCCACTTCGGATGGTCGTCATATTTGCCATCACCATGCCTCATGTCCACCTATTGGAGTCACTTGCAGCCAGGCACCGTACCTCCTGCCTGTCCGTCTCCCACGCACTTACCCAGGGGAATGTTATTTTTTATTTTATTTTATTTTGACCAAATTAAAATGTTTAAATTACATTAATTAATTAATTAATTTTTTTTAATGTATTTACAACATATCTACCATAATGAGCTAGAGAGGGTTTTTTTCTGCAATAAAATTATAATAAAATATTTTAATTTTGAAATGAGTTATGTTTTTTTTTTTTTTTGAGCGAGTGAGATTAATAAGTCATGGTATTGTAACAAAGCCTATAAGTTAATAATATCATGGTAAAATAGGGGCCAATATCCATGGTTAAGAATTTTGTTATATCGTATATTTATTGTAAGTATTAAGTTTTAATTTAAAAATTGTTATAAAATTAAATTAAAATAAAATATTTATAATTTGTTTTTAAATTGAGTTAGGGTTTTTGGATATGTGGTATTGATAAGTCCTAGTATTGTAAAACGACCGGTTTAGAAGTGGTAAAATGGGGTAAATATTCATGGTTAAGAATATTGTTATATTGTAAATATTAATTTTTTATAGGTTGATTAATTAAATTTAAATATTGTTATTGAATCATTATTTTAATTTATATGGTAAAATGGATGTTAATTTATAAATACTATTTACATGTTATATATTTTAATATGATGAGTATATTATGATTTTCTTTTATCTAAAATATATTGCTGGTAAATTTATTAATAAAAACAAAATTATAATATAAAAAAATTGAACTTAAAAAACTATTTATACCTAACATCTAACACATTGCAAATATATCTTATACTAGACTATAAAGCATCCCTCAATGCAATTATAGTTAGTGTGAAGAGGGATCAAATCTCTTGAGATGCAAACTTCTTTTTAGAGTGAAAAGAGATTTGATCCAACATCCCTCAATTCAATTAAAAATTAAATCCATCTTAACTTGGGATGGACTTGGGATCTACCAAGTGCGTAGAGGGATCAAATCTCTTGAGATGCAAACTTCTTTTTAGAGTGAAAAGAGATTTGATCCTTTTGTAGATCTAGAGTTAAGATGATCTAGGCTGGTTTAATTTCCCTTTTAAATGAATTATAATCCACATGAATACCATGTGCCAATACCATGGGTCATTTCTCCCTTTAAATAGGTTATATTCCACATGAATACCATGGGTCAATACCATGTGCTAATACCATGGGTCATTTTTATTTTTATTATTATTTTGTTATTATTATTATTATTTTATAATGTTTACATAACCTTACATTCATTTTTTTATTTAAATTAATTAATTAATTTTTATATAATTTGACTTAGTCAAAATGTTAAACATTATATCTTTACAACACTGGTGATGCTACAATAAAAATAAAATAAAATATATATGAAATATATTGATTTTGAAATGACTTACAATTTTTGGGTGTGTGGTATTAATAAGCCATGGTATTGTAAAAAAACTTATTTGCAAGTTAATAATACCCATGGTAAAATGGGTGAATATATGGTTAAGAATATTGTTATATTTGTAAGTTTATCGTAAGAATTAAGTCTTTATGTGCTTATTAATTAAAATTAAATATGGCTATGGAATCATTTTTTTACACCACTACATCTCCCCAATACATTTTTGCTTTTAGAATTAATTTTTGTTTTTTTTTTAAGCTTGGCAAGACCTTTTCATTCATTCATTTTCATCAAAAGTAGGTTACAACCATAGATAAGATGTAATCCAAAAACTAAAGAGCTATAGTATTTATAACTAATCAACATATACATCATAGAAAATTAAACAAAAACAAGTACCACCGTATCCCAACAAACTATTACTTGGTAATTCAGACCGAGGAATACAGGGGATGTGTTTTTCAATGTGGCCAAGACGAACATTCTACTGCTAAATTTGGAATTGGATGAGTTGAAATTCTTTTTGAATTTCTTGATAACTTGGATAAGGTTTGATAGAGCCTCCTGGAGTGGTCATGACAACTCTAGCCACAAGGCTCTTCATTAACCAGTAGAGATGGACAATTTGTTTGTATTGTGTGGTGTGGCCTCTGGTATGTCCCAGATCAGTGACTAAGTCGCGCCTATCTTCAATCTGAACTTCTTCTTCTGCTTGCTGATTCAAGTCAACTTCCCATGTAGAAATCAATTGCTTAACTTGGGCCAGAGTGCTTGTATGATAGGCCTGGGATGCCTCCTTGATGATTTGAACATCAGTTTTATGACCCCTTCTTTTCGGTTGCCACTCTGAGGATGGACCACTGCCTCTGCGTTTTCTCAACTATCGACTGCGGCCTCGACCACCTTTTCCAGAAGAACTGGCACCGGGGGATGGACGAGCCATATGAATTGTCAACCAAACAACATAACCCCAAGCTGTCAACCAAACAAAACGAGCCACGATCCAGAACCAAACTATTTGCGCGCAGTCAGGGAGTTTACAAAATTTTGAAGACCTGACACAATAACATAGCATGAAAGCAAGATGCAGAATTTGTTAGGCTCGAGCCTTTCAAAGAAACTAAGGGTTGAATGGAACGACCACCATCGGCGCACAGTACCGTAGTTCAACGCCCTGAGCCTAGGTGAATCAATATACACAAATAAGCCAAGGTATGTCTGTCGCCTCAAGAAGAAGGCTCCACAGATTGACTCCCCGAGCCCAATTTCAGTAAAACCCACACCACATTTGTAATAACTTAGATAAAGGGAATTCAGACGCATTTCAATGCTCAGGACCAACAATTCAATGATATAACCAACACCAACGAACAAACATTCATCCACAGGAAGATTCCTGACAAGAGATTGACAATACAGTCCCCTTCGAGATAAAAGAATGCCAAAGAAGACAGATGCAAGCATAGACAAAACAACCATTACATAAGCCAAGGCAATAAAAACTTTCCAATTTGCCTGACATTGATTTCCATTCTTCACAAGTATCATATTGTAGAGATTTCCATTTAGGTTTCGAGAGACATTAGAAGAGTATGCAGACTGTGGTCGGAGAGGGGGAATAAAGAGAAGTACATACCCAACAAAGGAAGCCATGAACCTAAGAGAACCAACTGTGTCCAAGAAGCAGACCCGCCTATCCTTCCTCGCAAACAAGAATACGCTTACCGAGAGCCTTCGCTCTCCTCCCATAAACAAAATCCACCATATAACAACTAGATGCTTAGGTTGATGAGCCCTTACCACTTGGAGATTAAGAGCCAAGTGGCTTGTCGCATCACAATTAACACGTCCCATGCGCGCTACCATTCAACATTCATGCTCGAGCATGCGAGGGCATGGGTTGGGCCGCCATCCAGCCCTTTCATTGACCAATTTACACATGACAGTGACCCTGTGAGGGATTATGATCTGCCCCGCACCCCGATCAGGGAGCTTTTAGATTTAATTTAAAATGTGTTATAAAATTAAATTAAACTAAAATATTTATAAAATTGTGACCCTGAGAGGGATTATGATCTATCCCGCACCTCAATCAGGGAGCTTTTAGATTTAATTTAAAATGTGTTATAGAATTAAATAAAACTGAAATATTTATAAAATTGTTGACATACAATCTTTCTTACATTATGCCTAATGCCTACACATCTCCCTAATACTGGGCTGTAGAGCGCCTCTCAGCGCAATTAAATTAAAGTAAAAATACAACATTTAAGTTAGCGTTAAGAATTCGGTTTAAAATTGAATGTTTAGAATCTCATCAATTTAGATTTTACTATTAGTAAATTGAGGTATTTTGTTATTTATAATTCTGCATTGTTGCTGTGGAAAATCCAATCCTACCTAATGACAATAATAATGGCTTATTAGTCCCTTATATAACATGAAGTCTAAAAAATGATTTCCATGAATTATAGTTGACTTCAATAACTATAGTCGATTTTTAAAAATATATTAAATTTTCTACAACTTTTGTTGTTGTTGTTGTTGTTGTTGTAAGCTTGGCAGGACCTCTTTCATTAATTTTCTTTAAAAGGCATGTTACATACATAGATCAAATTGTTAGGTGACCTCAACTTATCCGACAGGAAATCATATATGTTAGCCACCTAACCGCATTATATGCTATCCAAAACCGGAAGAGTTTGAGACTGTAAAGCAGAGCTATATATAACTGAATATCATGTATCCTACTATATGCTAGATATATAAATTCTGGAACTAGAAACTATAAACACTGCATATGGTAAAATATAAGTCAAAATTGAGACATCTAAGCAACCAATCTTCAGAAGCATCCACTGGGGTCGGATCCTTCACACTTGAACCTAGAAGTTCAAACTGAGGAATGCACGGGATGTGACTCTCAATGTGGCTAAGGCGTCCATTTTGTTGCTGCAATTGAAATTAAATCTATTGAAGTTCTTTTTTAATTCCAGCATGTCCATATTCTGTCTAAGTAAATTCACCTGAAGGGGAAGCCAAAGCTTTGGCTAGTAGAGATAAACAATTTGCTTGTATGGGGAGGATCTTCCACAGGAGTGACGCGGGTCTGGGTCCAAATCATGTCAATCACCCAAATCCACATCTGATTTTGCTGCCTGTTGGTTAAACTCTGCTTCCCAACCCGAGACTATTTTACGAACCTGTTTTGGAGTACAAATTTGAAAAGCCTGATCTGCATCATGGATAAGATGAGAGGTGGTTCTATGGCATCAGCTTCTTGAAGGTCGAGAATGGGGCTGACTAGCACTGTGATGTTGCCCATGCAATCTACCATGACCACGACCCCCCCTGGTCGACGAGTCGGTGGCATATGAGGAGCGAGACATGAGGTTGACAACCAAATAGATGCACAAATGGCTATTGAAATAGCTAGACCCAAGCTTGAGCGTGACAGAAGTCGATGAATAGTTGGTGACCGACTTAAAAATCCAAAAACCTTTCAACACTAAAAAACATGTAGGAGTAGTCACGCAGACAAACATATAACTATGAGATATAATTCTACCCGCCCACCATGTGATAGGTATAGAGCAGTGAGTATGGCTTGTGGAGTGGAAGATTACCACCCAAGTCTCCCCTGGACAACGAGAACCAAAATATTCAAACAGAGAAAGGAGGGCCATGTTCAATATCTAGAACAGATTAAGAAAAAATCCCAGATTACCGACATATGTGCTTCCACAAGCAGGCCAACATACGAAACCAGTGAAATTCCATACCAGAGTTCTTGAATACATTCCCATACGCAAAAGCAACATGCCGAAGTATATAGAAACAATAGACGAATCAACAGAAAATTCCCCAGAAAAAACCATAATTTCCTTCCTCCTTACATGAAATGGTTTTTCATTAACATTGGATATCATGACTATACTTAGCCATCGAAAATGTACAAACACAGAACAGACAAAGGGGTTTCTAAGATAAGAGACTGCCATAGGTACATACTCGTGAGGGAAGATTGTCGAAGGAGCCAGTTCCACTGGTTGCGGGTGACGGGTTGTGGAGGTCTCCGACTCTTGCCAACGTCTTTTGTTCAACTCTCCAACTGCCATGACCACTCTTCCCTTCTGAAGGTTATGGAAACTTGACGAAGCAACAACTTTCAAAATTTCTAAACTGCTAACGAACCTGCCACCTTCTTCCTCATAAATTCTTTGCATGTAGTTTGCCACCATTACTAACCTGTCAAGCATGTGAGGAGTATGGGGCCTCCATTTTCCGCTCATGCTCCCATCATATCCCTCTATCTCATTATGTTATACAGTTGGATCACACCTCGACCGGGGAAAATTTTCTATAGCTTATTATATTGTTTTGCAAAATTAAATAATTATGAGAATATTGTAGTTAAAGAAAACATTTTTTTTCTTAAAAAAAATAAAATTATAAATCTTTAATTGGTTGAAATATATGAAAATATTAATCAATTGTAGTTGAATATTATATAATAGAAACAAAAAATCAGAAAATTATATTTGTAATTTAAAAATAAAATCATACAATAATTATGAAAATATAATAAGCAAAAAAAATATTAAAAAAATTAGTGATTGTAATTTAACACAACCAAATAGAAATAAATTGAAATTATTTAACACATTTAACCAAATTAATAGATGATTAGCCTAAAAGCCATTATAATTAGTTTAATTATTGAACTTTGAAAAGCATGAACCAACTGTCACATTTGAACAAGGGCTACATTGTAGATACTCTCGCTTAGTTTAGATATAGTTAAATTAGGGTCAAAACAAAACTTTCATTGAGGTTGATTGAGAGAGATGTAATCATAATAATAGACAAAGTACAAGCTTTAGTTTTAAATTTTATGTATGTAAAGCTTTGAGTTTGAGTGTACTAACCTTCAGTTAATCATATTTTTCAAATTCGTTGTTTCATAGTTAATATTGTTTTGACCTTTTCAAGTTCGTTGTTTCATAGTTAATATTCTTTTGACCAAATATATAAAGTCCTAAATTGTACAAGTACATACAATCATCATATTACATGTTAGTATCGAGGATTTAAGCCAATGGCATTAGAATAGAAAATATAATATTATATATAATTAAATAATAATATTAAAAATAGAAAATATAATATTATATATAATTAAATAATAATATTAAAAAGATTTGTTTACATAGATATCATATATTGAATTAAATTAACAACAACAATAATAAAATAAAATAAATTATAAAGAAATCCAACCTGATTTAAAAATGGGGTTAATCTAAATTTTTCTTATACTAAATAAAGTTTTTATTAAATTAATAAAAAATGATATTTAATAAGAGTTGTAATTAAGACATAATAATTATTTTATTATTAAAATAAATATTATTTTAAAAATATGTTTTTTTTCCTAGTTAAATTTAGTGTGGGTTCATGCCTTGCTATATGACTGAAATTCCTTAATAATTACATCTCGGCATATTCCACCAAAAGATTCAATCAAAAGTAGATTCTTCATCTGCTGACACTTTAATACCTTCCTTGAACTCTATAGAGAGCGACGTTTGGTCTTCAATTATGATAATGCCATGTGGAACATGCAAATCATCATAAACTTTCCTGTATGATGTCCCTTAAGGTAGAGAATGGCTTCACAAAACAATTTTGAAAAGCACAAACGTTACCCAAAGACCATGATGAACAATAAGCCTTATGGAAAATGAGTATTAAATAATATTAATTATTCTTCAAAAAAAATTAATATGAAAACCACACTTTAATTCATGTGATCTAAAATGGTAAATAAAATAACTTATCATGTATAGAAAATTAATATAGTTGAGATAGCTTTATTAGCAATAACATTTTCACGTAATAGTTCTTAACTAATAAATCTCTTTATATAAATAATTTCAATAAATATATAAATACAAATAATTTTAATACAGAAGAACACAAATCAACCAGAAACAATAGATATACAAAAAATTTAAACCCACCTATTCCCAAATTTGGCTACTCCCTACTATTATAACACATAGTGGGTGCTTGGAAATGCAGAAATAACTCGGCGTTTATACGGGGGAAAACTGAACAAACAAAACTGTGAGAACATTGAAACGATAGCAGGAAAGGCGAAAAAGGACAAGATTTTGGTCAAGCCATCCCTAACTTTTACCAGTGAAAGAGTTGGACTTGGGAAAACCCTATTTCCAACCCTATTGAAAAGTAAATGCGGCCTGACATAGCGCTGATATAACACGATATAACACGCTGCGCGGTGATGAGAGAGAAAAAAAAATAGCGCCGTGTTATATTGTGTTATATCAACCCCATGTCAGGCCGCATTTACTTTTCAATAGGGTTGGAAATAGGGCTTTCCGTTGGACCTGCACACACTAGAGTCTCAAACAAGTAAGCTGTATTAAAAAATTCATTAAAGTCACAACCCAACTCAAATCAAATCGACTTCAACATTAAATGCATTGACGATGAAAATATTAAATATTAAAAAAATATTTAGGAAAAAAATATTTTTAGTTTTATAATGTGAATTTAGAAAATTTGTTTTAATTTTTAGTTAATAAATAAGTAATTTGACCGTCAACGATTTTTCGAACACATTACAGTACCAACAACAAAATAATAAATTAAAAATTATTTAACACATTTAACCAAATTAATAGATGATGAACGTAAAAAAACATTGTCATTATTTAACACATTTAACTAAATTAATAAATAGTCACCCTAAAATTCATTATGATTATTTAACATCTTTAACCAAATTAATAGATTTAGCCTAAAAGCCATTGTGTAATACTTGTTGACTGCAATTGTTCAAACACTTTATTTCTAATAAATGCAAAAGGGAACGAACACCAACCACCAAGAACATTAGAGATAATAAAGTTGTATATGTTTATGTTAGAGATAATAAAGTCGTATATGTTTATGTTATGATGTTTTTTTTAATAATTATAATTTTTTTCCCGTGATTAATATTGGGTAATGGTTCTCTCATTAATATTAAATTATTTTTGTATGGATTTATTTTAATTCAAGATCTACCAAGTTTTAAGAGAGATCAAATTTCTCAAAATGCAAACATTTTTTAAGTGTAAAACTTGAGAAAATGTTTGCACCTCTAGATAATTAATTTATCTTAGCACTTAATAGGTACTGACTTAAAATAAATCAATGTTGTTTTTTAATAATTTTATTTATATTTATATAAATTTCACATGAGTTGTTTTTTGTGGTCAAATCTTGATTTATATTGTTTAAACTAGTTTTTTGAGTGCATATATGGATTCAACACCCTCAAAAACCCGTGGGGAACTTTGATTTTGAAGAGTTCACCCATCAAACTTGTGGTTTCAATGATTTTTTGCCACATTTTTGACAAATTAGATCGAAAAATAAATCGGAAAACTTTTCAAAAAATCTCACTTATAGATAACTAGAATTTCACATACAATATTTTTTATTTTTAATATTAAAATTCTAATATTACATATATATATGTTTGTTTTTTATTATTATTTATTTTTTAAATATAATTTTAATTTTTAATGTGATATACGTACTATTATATATAGTACTTAAAAAAATAATTTATTATAAATATTAAATTGTTGTTGTTTTTAATTAAATCTATATATGAACTTCTCAAATATATATATTGATTATTAGTATGAATCATCATTTTGAAGCAAGGCATCAATAAAGTAACATCTCTTTGTTCTCCATTACAATCCCTTTTCTCCTTTATCTCTTCATCATGAAATTCTCATCATGGATGACACAAATTAGCAAAAGCATATAAGGTTAGACGATAATCAAAGAAATGTGAAAGCACTCTTCATCTTCTTTTGTTTGTTGAATTAGTTAAGCATTTCAAATGGTGATTTCCTCTTGAACAAGTGCTCACTTCATTTACAATTGTGAGTAGTATGTTGACAACTAAGGGTTGTAATTCATCAAGAATGCTGATGTAAGTTATCCGCTCTTGGCATATTCCATTCTTACCTCTAGTTAGCATAAAAATTTATGCATCATGACATTCCAAATACCAAAAGGAAAATGAACCTAAGTGCCTTTTTAGAAGAGACTTAACAAGAAATATAAATTAGGAATTTAGTGTTTAAAATCCTATGAGAGGTAAATGAAATGTAAGTGTTTGGATGAAAGGAGCTAGATCTCATTCAAATACATACTTATTCAAAGAACATGGTAATATTAGGGAAACACATTATCACAAATATTCAAAGCATATTTGGATGAGGTTAATTTTTTTGTTGTTATTTTTCTTTTCTCGGTTTGTTGTACAATAAGTGAACTCACTATTTCTCTTTGCAGATTGGTAATTGTCACAATGACTTCTATGTGTCTCTTCCTTCTACCTTACATTCCCTTTATAAGTTTGAGTTGATGACTAAGTCTCCACAAATATAATATCTCTTCAAGATCAATGGATAAGATCAAATCCCAATAGATAGTGAAGATTACATCTGAATCACTATGTTATTATATTACATTTTATTAGACTTAAATCAACTCCAAAAAATTAAAAGGCTCTTCACTTTAGTAATTGACTTTAATTAAAGTGAATTACAAGGATAAAATGACTTCAGTTGACTTCCCACTCATTCGACACAAAACTTGTGCAAAAGTATCCATTTGAGCTACAAATATCAACAAGCAATGCTTTGCAAGCTCTCTCGAAAACAAGTGTTTATAAACACATCCCCATAACAATTAAAAAAAAGTGAGTATATCTCTCCATGAGTTCGAAACTCTCATCTTGCGATTAATCCCAACAAAAGAAAATTGCCACACCTGCTTGATAAAAATGAAATCAAGGAAAAGATGATGATGGGGGTTTCATTTTTGAATGGACATGCATCATGATGGCCTTTGTAATCCCCATTTTTTAAGATTCTTTGTAGTTAAATACTTATCATGGACCACTACTCGATAAAAAGTGTTAATCTTAGGTAAACCATTGTTGTGCCAAACATGCCATAAATTGGATCACTAAGAGAAAAGCATAATCATGATTTAAGTTTGATATCCAACTTTGACAGAGCAATCGAGTTGACCCCAATCTCTTTGATCAAGAACTAGTTGACTTCCCTTAGATAGGACTTGTTGACTTCCTATGGTATCCATATGAAGACAATTGGCCTTTAGAAGTCACATATGACCCCACTGGCCAAAAAATCATGGTGTGAGAGAAATATTTTATAGCTGTAGAAGTTATTCCAAAAACCCATTAATTTTGATTGGAAGAAATATCTTCCAATTGTTTAAGCTATACTAAGACACAAGTTTTATAAAAGTTATTCTAGGACACTACAATCATCCAACAAACAATCAACCACTCTTCTCTTAAGTGAGACTTGTTGACTTCTAATTGTGTCCATATGAAGACCCCTTAGGCGTGACTAATTGACTTCCTTTAAGAATCATGGCAAGAAGGAAGTCATAAAATAGTGTAGTATCAAAGGAATGTTATAGTAGCACCTTAGATGAAGCATTATATAATAATAATAATGATAACAAAACATGATGTCGACTCAATTTTAAAAAGTAATAGAAATAATAAATATATCTCATTTTTTTGTTATACTGTAATTTAGATTTTATTAATAAAATTACAAACATTTTTTTCCAACAAAAGTTTATAATATACATATCATATTAAAATTAATTCAAATAATAATAATAATCCATATTCGTAACCATGATAGGATATTTCAACATATAATTAATAAACAAATAAAAACTTAATAAATTTAATTAATAGACATATAGTTAAAAGTAAATGTAGAATATTTTAAAGGTAGTAATTGAACATGATAAATGCAAACTACACATACAAGATAATTGCTTTTTTTTTAAGTGTTCAAGATTATGTGACAAAGTTCAAAGGAATAAAAGTGGCTTGGTTGTAATTGCATAAGTTTACGACTTGCATGATTTAAGGCATTTGACATAACTAGTCTCATGGAAGTTTTTCTCATTTTTTGTAGTTGTGTCAAAAGGGAAGAAAGCACCACTACTTGACCTAGATGACTTGTTCACGGACATGGTGTTGCCACCAAACACTCCCTTGAAACATACATATTCCTCCTCCTACCATATACATAAGGATGTCAAACCTCCACAAACTATCGCTAGTGGGTAGAGGGACTAAGGAGAAGAAAACAAGGATTTCAATGTCAAGATCTTGTAAGGCAGGAACTATAGAAGAATTGTTTCCATGCAAAGGCATGCTAAATAGCTTAACGGGTATCCCAATGTATAAGTTCCACCTTCCATAGTGTTGGTAGGTCTCCAGTGGTTGTAAGAATTTGAAAAAGTGCATGATTTTCATAACTTTGTGAAAGAATGGTGGCTTCCTTTTCGAATAACCATGAGAAATTTATGTTTAATCAAAAACTTGTGAGCAAAATTTTAAGGCTGAGTTGTGCTCATGAACCACTTATATGGGAGAATAAACAGTTGATATATATGGTTTTAAGGTAGATTCAATCATGCATGAGGTTCTCAAGCATGGGACAATATCCACTTAGGTAGACCTCATATGTAAAAACCTTGCTTGATGCATTCAAGAGGCTAAAACACTCATTGATGACAACACACCTAAATATTATGGATTACATATGTGATTGCTCAAACTTCTATAGTTTCAAACCCACCTAGAAACCTTCCTTTTCATCCATGCATGCTTACTTTCAAGGCTTGTGGATAATCCAATATACGTTGCAGTACTTGGTTATATGTGACTTTGTCTTAGCTCCCATATATGGAAGGATCCTTGTAAGAAGTGACCACACTTTTCTCCAAAGACCATGGAGGTGTTGAAGAAAATCAATGAATGATTACTAATGGAAAAAGTTGCTACAAAATGGTGAATAAGGATTTTGTTGAACCTCACACTTCACCCAAGCAAGTGCTAGTTTGATTAATAATTTGGGAAATAACCTTCTAAACTATATTCCATGGGGGGAAATGATGATGAAAAAGAGTAAGAAGGAGCTTCAGTGCAAGTTGTCAATGAATATTGAATGATATGAAACCTAAAGTGGCACAAGAGGAGAGTTTAGGATTGGATTTTCAAGCATAGAGTCTTTTGCGTAGATATTTTTAAGGTAAACTCTCATCAAGTGGTTAAGAGGTTCTTTGTGTGTCAATCCTTGGTTTGGAGATTGAGTCATTAGAAGAATGAATAAGAAGGAATATATAGAAGAGCTTCAAGATACATGAAGGTGTAATTGAGAAGAATTGTGCATATAAAAGTGCTCTCATATGCACCTTAAGTGGATCTAGGGCCATCGATTAAGACCCCTGTGACATTTGGCATTTTATTGTTGCATCATTAAAAAATTGAAGCAAAGCTCCTAGGTTTGAAAATAAGTCCTAGCAGTCAATATACTAGTAGAGGTGCCAAGAATTGGTGATGTGAGGTTAATTGAGCCATCTGTCATCTAGATACTTGAAGAATTTGAATGCTTAATTCTTAAGGAGAGTTCAAAGGAAAATAGTTCAATCATAAGCCACAATGACTAACTTCAGTTATGTGATGGTTTGAGCACAACACAGGGTGGTGTTAGTAAAGGGCACAATGAGGATGTCATAATAGAGGCAATGAACAATGCGGGGGAGTTGGTGCATTGGTTTGTAGAAGAACTAATGATTCCCAAGTTGGGTGTAGAAGATGAATGCCTAGTCAACACCTTTGAGATAGACTTCATGCTTAAAGGATTCAAAGGGTATTGATAAAGATGAAGCGGAATAAGAAGCATAAAATCAAAGTCCAAGAAACTAAAGATTATATCTCAAATGTGGAAAATATGCATCCTATAGTAATATGAGCATCATGGGTCACTGTAGCATAGATGTCTAATGAAAGTTGGAAGAAAATGCATATTTACCTCCTTGCCATGAGCAAAAAGAATGTTAAGCTCTAAGAATAATTCAAGAAACAAAAAGATCAAATGATGGGAAAGAAAATGACTATAAGAAAGGCCATAGGGCTACATGATGGTCTTATGCCCTTAGTGATTGAATATTTTACCAAACTCATTAGCATATGCTCCTTGCAAAAATCTAATGGTGATATTTAAACCACCATCTTAGCAAGAAACTAGTTGACATTAGGTGGTGACAATCTTAATTAGTACAATGTGCTTAATAGTAGGATCAATATACTTTGATCTCAAACTATATTCATGTTCTAAGTTCATCTTAATTTCCTAAAAAGCATCCACATATGGATTTAAAAGATGAAGATCATAATGCACAAATTGCTTCGATCTCTAAAGCTATATTCATGCACTAGGTTCATCGAAAGTTTCTGAAATGCATGCACACATGGATTATGGATTTTGAATATCATAGTGCACAAATTGCACAAAATAAAGCACTTATACTTCTGAATGAAATGTAAATATTTTGACAAGAATCCAAGTTGCAGGAGGCTTACTAGCATATCCTTTAAATTGTTTTGATGAAGAACCTCTTTGCCTTAACACTTGAAATAAAGGGTTATTTGATGCATAGAGCCAATGAAGCTCAATGCTAATCAAATCTCAATGTTAATTAATTGGTACTGGAAAGTTGCATATTGTTCCTAGCCAAGTAGGTTGAAATACTGAAACATGCATTTGATGAGTTAGCTAACAAAAGGACTAATGTGGAACTTAAGTTGGCTTGTCTTAAGACAAGGGTGGAGAATTTGTCAAGTGCACATGTGAAAATGTTGGATGAAATATTCTCCCAACTAAAATATTATACATCAAGTATGCACAATTTGATAATTAGCTAATTTTGTTTTTGAGTCATAACAAAAATTTAAGAGAGGAGAGAGAGAAGGTGAAGAGTCACTTGAGAGATCAAGCGTCACTTGGGAGATTAAGGGACACATGGGAGGTGAAGAGTCATTTTGAAGGTCAAGAGTCATCCTATCTTCTTTTTCTTCTTGTTTGTTTGTATCTTAGAGGAACCCAACAACCTACCTGACACGCAACTACTAGTAAACCTTTGGGGTTCTACGACTTGTCCTCCTCTTCGTAAACCAAGTTACAACCAAGGGGATTTGAACCTTGGATCTCTCAGTTTTCACAGATTTCACATTATTTCAATCACCAATTGAGTTGTCCCCCCTGGGACAAGAGTCATCCTATCTTGTATAAAAGGTTATTGGTGTTTTTATTTACAATGTAAGCTATTTTATTATGTGAATAAAGAGACTATTGTTAGCTAAGTTGTAATTTTGTGGATTTAGGTTTGGTTGTGGGATTTCCCTCCTCTCCTAGTACTCTTGGTGCTTGTTGGTTGTAGCGTTTATCAAGCAGAATATTCTCTTGCTACTTTGTTATTGCTCACTTATCTTTCATATGCTCACATTTGATTTAGAACAGAGAGTCTTTAGACAATTTCTGGACTATTCTTGGCTACTCAAATATATATATATATATATATATATATATATATATATATATTTTTTTTTTTTTTCTATAATCAATTGGTAGAATAGTCTCTCCAACATTATATGCTTGATCATGTTTCATTTTAGATTGTTGGTCTTATTATAGGGAAGTGTTGCTAGTTGACAAGTTTCTTCAAATCAACCTTAGTTACCATTCTTGATCGAGAGTAAGTTAGTTGCATGTCATACTACATTTTGCATTACATGATAGTTACATCACATTTATTTCATAAGAAACTTGGATTATGTCAAATCATACCATAATTACAGGGTTTGCCATTTCAATAAGACAAGGTTAAATTAAGCCTTTTCATTGAGTGAACTTGTAAAATTGACAAAGGTTATTTGCCATGTAAATAATTTTTATGTATATAAATAATAAAACATTAAAAAATGATAAAGATAATAAAAATCTTCCTTTAAAAAATAATGAACACCATAAATTTAATCTAAATAAGAAACTTCATAAATACAATTGAAAAATAACTATCACTTAAATTTTTTTATATGATATTCATCTAACTTAAAAGAATTGATTTTGAAAATCACAAAAATATCGATGTAAAAACTTTAATAAGATCCATTATTATAATTATCACACATCCCCATCATATACATTAGATAAATTCTTATTCTTATAAATAATACTTCATGACTTTACTTACATTTATTCATATATAAATCTTTATTTTCATTAATAATAATTGATTAATATATTTATATTTATACATAAATACATTCACTAATTATAATACATAGATCTAATGTTTAAAAATAAATATCAACAATATACATATATATATTTATATATTTATAGGTCATATATCTTATGATTTTGTTGTGACTTATTCTGGAAAGGAAAATGTGTGTGTTTTCGTTGTGACTTATTTTAAGCATTATTTTAAATAACTTTTTTTGGAAGGGAACCACTATTATTGTAGCAATCAAATTTGTGTATGAGACCCTCTTATTTATGGGATAAAAGGTCTATCTCCACGCAACAATTTGACTGTTAAATCTACAAAACATACATACTCTACCCCTATATAGTGAAATATCACAGTGAAGAAAAAATATAGTATTTCTTAGTCGAGTTATTTTATTTTAACTTTCTTTCCTTACCAAAGAAACACTAGAGTGAGATAGTGTATACAAGAAAAAATGTGGTGTTTCCCGTTGTGATCCATTTTAAACTTTATTTTGATTAACTTCCCTTAAAAGTAAAACACTGTAATAGAGAATGTAATAGAGAGTGAAAGTGTGAGAATTTTGTTCTGATCCATCTTAAACTTTATTTTAATGAACTTAAACTTTATTTTAATTAACTTCAGGCTTGGGAGGTAACCACTATGCTTTCCAACCAAAATGACCTTTAACATGAGGGAATAATGGATTGATTTGAAAAATGGAAAGACAGGTATTTTGCTATGGTAGCCTATCTACATTTTTAAGATAGCTGTTTTGGTATGGTTGCTTATTGATATTTTTAAAGGATGAGGGCAGTAGCTTATAAGTATTTTTATTTTTTTTTTTTTTTTTTTTTTTTTTAATTGGGAAAAAAATATTATATCTAGTAATTCATGCATGTGAAATAAGTATTTTTTTTTTTTTTTTTTAAATTGGAAAAAAAATATTATATCCAGTAATTCATGCATGTGAAATGACTTTTGAATAGTGAACCAATACAATAAACATTCTCTTATGAGAAAAATCACATGATATTCATATTTGGATTTCATAAAGAATTAACTTTGATGGATGGTTTAATCACGAATTTAAAACATGAATTTGTTGATTATAAATTATATTTCAAGAATTAAAATAACAACGTATTTAGATTTATATAGGATGTTAAGAAAAACCAGATGTAAAAAAGCATGCTAATTTCTTTTAAGGCCGCCCAAAGACATTAAATTAAATTTAAACCTGATAATTAAGCACTCAAGAAACATATTTGACATGATTTTAACTTTTCTAAATCATTTCAACATATTTGACATGATTTTAACTTTTCTAAATCATTTCAACGTCAATTAAAGCCTAGAATAATAATTTTTAAAATTTCTAGATTATCATTTTAGATGATATTTGTTATAAATATTATAAATTTTTAAAAGATGAGTATGTAATTTATATATAGATATAAAATTAATTTGGATTATAGATTATTTTGGACTAATAAAATTAATATTTAAATTATTTAATTATATTAAAAAACATTTCTTTTTAGTTTTTATAAATCTAAAATATAAAGATAGAAAAATATAGATGAATAATTAACAGCATATGTGTATACATAATTTCCATGTAAACACATTTCTTTTTATATATTTTAGAAATTATCATTGTTAATATTAATCATATATGAAGCATTTCAAAGTTGATGATGAATTTGCGATCATCACTTTTTGAGTCATGGTTGGATTTTTATTTATGTTGGATGCATGCTCCTCGTTCTAATTCATTTGATACTAGTTTTTTTTTTTTTCATCATGCTCTCAATTGTATGAAGATAAATGTGAACCCTATTCTATACAATTTACTTGTTGCGAAAGAATCACAAATTGTTGATTGGTTTTCTTGAAGTGAGCATGAACATTCTCATTGTTGCTTCATTCTTTAATATGTCTATTTTCATTTACCAATTAATCTCATTTTCCATTTGTTTAGTGATTTCCAACATGTATTTTACAAATTCAAAGTCGAAGAGTGTAGTTTCAATATGGGTTTTATCCTTTTCCCAACCGTTTAGTAAGGTGTTTGTTGTCTCATTATTGTTTGTTATTATGCAAACTTATAATATTTTTTCTTATGTGGGTTGAAAAGGGAAAGTGTGTTAGATTTGCCACAACCCAACATGTCATTTCATCCCTAGTAAAAACTTTACTAAGTAAACACATAGTTAGGTCCCTAACACAAATATTCAATAGAAGCAAGTATCGATCTCAATCACAATGATACAAAACATATTTCTGCCCAACAAATTAGTTCATCATTAAAATGACTCGGAACCTACTTGGGCTCTTGCCCTAGGATAATTGCCCAACTGAGAAAATATATAATACAAAATTCTAGATCTGACCCAACATATCTGCCTTAGATCGAAACTCAATCTCTCCTGTAGATCTGTATCATCAACCTCTCTACACTTCCTCGGACCCAACACATGCTCACTTAGATACTGCTCTCAACCTTGTGTTGGCATTGTGTGTCTTCTCCCTCTCCCTAGCCTTGCTTTTATAACTTTGCATTGAGCCAAAACCCTAACCCTAATTCTAAGCCTAATCTCAAATTGATTGACGGTTGAGATTAGATCTCACCTCACTTGAGATCGATGGCTAAGATTAAAACTTACTAAAGTAAATTACTTTACTTTTCCTAAGTTTTATTAGCTCAATAAGCCAACATATTAATATGTGTTTTTTTTTTTTAAAGTTAAATTGAGGCTAAGTTACAATGAAAACTTTCTCAACCTAGAACAAGTGTTCTAAGGAGATGCAGATGACTTTTGCACACCCAAATACAAGACCTGTGCAGAAGTAAAAATAGCGGGGAAACAAATATAAACAATCATAGGTAGGAGAGAGGGAATGTATACCAGCGAAATTTATTTAGGGGAATAACATGATTAAGAGAGGATAAGTGAGAGGGAGGGAATGTATACAAGGAAAATTCATTGAGGGAAATGGAAGGATTACGAGAGAATCTCAAGGGGAGGGTGGAAAACATACAAGAAAGGGAGCACCAAGGGATAATCAAGGGACCTGAGTAGGTGCCAATAAGAGAGGAGTAAGTTCATGAAGAGAATATAAGGATTGTCTATGAAGAGGTTGAGAAATTCCCATATATCAATGGGAATGATTGTAAGGAGGAAAGAGATGAGAAATATATATTGCACAAACTAAAAAGGAACATCTACTAAGGAACCTTATGTCAACATGATTCTCAAGGAAAAATTGCATTTATTGAGAGGCTAAGAGAGTCAATTAGCCTATTTATTAAGTATCCTTAATTTCTTAAGAGAATTTGAAGTTTGATTAGGCACTCAAGAAGATCAAGGAAATATTTGAGAGAAACTAAGTAATTCTCAACCATACAAGAGGAAAAGTTGTTGACGCCTTGCCTAGGCTATGATGCTATTGCTCACCATTAACTATTAAAATATTCGATCACATGCCAGAATTTAAAGCCCTAAAAATTTCAAGGATCCTTTTATACCAAGTGAGAATCTTGGATATTTAAATGGGTGGTTTGATATTTTTTAAGGAGGGAGATGATTGATTGAGAATGTCGATAACCATAAATCTGTCAGAGTTAGTTTCTTTGGGAAATTGTAGTTCTTTGTAGGTTGCTAATGATTCCACATAGTAATAACATTTTTTGTTGTTGTTGTTGTTGTAAAGTTAGGCACTTTGCATTATGTCAAATGAGTATTACATAGACAATTTTTTTTTGCTTTTGGTTTGCCTGAAGGGAAAGTAGATGAGTAATGTAATTTGAGAGCCTCGAGGTTGCTAAGACCTTGTCTAACTAGAGCATCTTGTAAACATAAACTTATAAAAACATGCTAGTTGTACTAGACCTTGACAAACATCGACATGAAAAGACAAAAAATACTACTAGTGCTGCATGTTGAAAAATGTGTAACGAGGTTTGGTCTAAATAAAGATGAAATTTACTTTTGATTCTTGTAAAGTGTAAAATGAAATAAAATTATTATTATTATTTTTGGAGCATGGGTTTCATGCTCAAGGTCTTTTATTTTATAGGTCAAGCACCCATTGAGTGCTTCTAGGGTTTGTCCTAGGTGAAGAAGTCAAAAGAGTCATTGCCATAAGTTGAAGACCCGATCAGGCACATTGTAACTTGTAAAGAAAATTATTTTTGTCTTAAAAAGTGTCCAAATACCCTCCAAGGCCAAGTTGGCATGGCAGTTGGCAAGTCAGCCTAAAAGGAAGAGCCATGTCCACCTTGAAGAGCCTATATATAGGAGGGAACTCATCCTCCTTGAGACACATTCACTCACCTCTCATTCTAGCAAAGAAGAAGGAAGAGGACAAAGAAGATCTTTGTTTGGGCTAGTTCTCTCTCACGTGCTAAGAAGGACAAGGGTTTGTGCAACAGATCTAGGGGTTCTATCTACAAGTTCGATCTTGGAGAAAAGAAGGCAAGTAGGTCACTAAGGTTAATCCTCAAGCTCCAGAAGTGAGGGAAAGGCAAGTGAAGGTTAAATGAAGGCTTAGGAGGTAGATCAAAGCTCACACGTGTAGCAGCAACAACTGGGGGGGGGATTTCAGGTCTACAGTGGAGGCTAAAATTCTGTAGCTGGAGGTCGAAGAAGTGCTACTGGAAGAGATTTGACTAGGTTTGACTGGATCGAGGATAACAAATCATCCAGAGAGGTTGGTCTTGGTCTTAGATGGTTTTGAAGCCAGTCTTAAGGTTTTGGAATTCATCAATTGAAGAATCTATAAGGAAGAGAAGAGATTTACGGGTTTTCCTCCCAAGTGGAAAGGTTTTGGCCTTGGATTGCAACCTATATTCTGTGTTCTTGTTCTTGTTTTTGGTAGTTGTTTGATGATACACATATAATAATAAGTAACAAAGCTAATAAGTAAAAAGACATCACAAGCAATTATCATGTAGAGAGAAATCACTATAATAATTTCCCAATAGATTCCTCAACATGGTATCAGAGTTAAAGTTGGCTAAGGGCATTATGAAGATCTCTACTACATTGAGGAAGCTCTTCAAGAAGTGTTCAAAGGTAGAAATCCATCTCAAGAAAGGCATCAAGGAAGCATGGAATTTTCTATTCACCACAAAGAAGGAAGGAACTAAGATAAAGGATGAAGGACTCTCAACACTCACTGGCACATTCCAAGACGAGAACATTTGGGTAATCAATAGTGGTGAATCTAGACACATGATTGGTCATCACAAACAACTGAAGACATTATCAAAGGGAAAATCTTCTTACTCAGTGGAACTTGGAGATAATAAGAGCTATCCTGTAAGAGGAATTGGATCTACCTCTATAGAGATGGAAAATGGAAGCAACATTCATCTCAACAACATCCTATTTGTTCCAGGTTTGCATAAGAACTTACTTTCTATTTCAATTTTAGAAGGTAAGGGTGATATAATAGCTTTCATTGACAGAAGAGTTGTAGCATGGAGTAAGAACTCAAGCATAAATAATGCTAAAGTAATTGGTATTTGTGAAGGAAGGATTTACAGGTTGATATCTCCTCTTACACAAGCTTTAGTTCACATTGAAATCAACCCATGTGAACTCTGGCATAAAAGATTTGGCCATCTTCATTTCAAAATCCTTCCAACTCTAAGTTCTATAGTAGAAGGAATCCCCAAATTGAAAGAAGATCACGAAGGAGTATGCAAAGGATGTGCATTGGGTAAGAATACCAAGAGACCATTTGGAAGCAACGCTTCATGGTTAAAAGAAATCTTGGATCTTATTCATTCCAATGTTTGTGGTCCTATGACTCCTAAATCACTTGGAGGTCATTTATATTATGCCACATTTATAGATGATCATTCAAGGAAAAATTGGGTTTACTTGATGAAATCCAAGGACGAAGTATTTACAAAATTTCAAGAATTCAAAGTTGAAATGGAAAACCTTACAAAAAGGAAAACCAAGATACTAAGATCCGATAATGGAGGAGAGTATACATCTAAGGAAATTATAGCTTTTTGTAAGGATTTTGGGATTAAGAGGGGGTTGATAGTCCCATATAAACCAGAACAAAATGGAGTTGCAGAGCAAAATAATCGATCCATTGAAGAAAGTGTAAAAGCAATGTTGCATGATCAAGATCTACCAAAATTTCTATGGGAAGAAGCCACGAAGACAACTGTATATATTCAAAATCGAAGTCCCCACAGGTCACTGGATAACAAAACTCTCGAAGAAGTATTCACTGGAAAGAAACCAACTGTAGATCATCTCCAAATCTTTGGTTGTCCTGTATATATTCATATACCGAAGGACAAAAGAAAGAAGTTGGATCCATCAGGCATGAGAGGAACATTTGTTTGCTACAACAACTCCTCTAAGGCCTATAGAATCTACATAAAAGAAGGACATCGTATAGAAGTCAGTCGAGATGTCATATTTGATGAAAGTATTCCATTCAAGAATCAAAGGAACTTCCCATGGACTCTAATGATGGAGAACTTCCAGTATTTGAAGAAGTTGATAGGGAAGAAGAAAAATCTCACCATGAAGATGAAGGTCCCAATGAACCTATTTAACCTGTAGTTATCCTTGAATCAAGAAAGAGACCTAATTGGTTGAAGTCAACACTACTTGATGCAGAAGGTCATGGAGCAACTTAGGGCACATTTAGGGAAAGAAAGAAGCCCAAATGATATTCTGGGTATGCAAACTACATGACAAAACTAATAGAAGCAGAGGCATCCACTTTTGAAGAAGCTGTCAATCATCAAGAATGGAAGGATGCCATGCATGAAGAATGGAGTTTGGGAGATCGTGCCTAGGCCCGATGACAAATTTGTGGTAAGTTCCAAATGGATCTATATGATCAAACTTGCAGTAGATGGAAGTATTGACAAGTATAAGGCAAGATTTGTGGCTAGGGGTTTCTCTCAACTTGAAGGCACCTACTATGAAGAGACGTTTGCTTTGACAACAAGGTATACAACTATACATTCATTGGTCTCTTTGGCAACATCGATGGGATGGAACATCCACCAAATGGATGTCAAGATTGCATTTCTGAATGACACAATTGATGAGGAAGTCTATATAGAGCAACCCTTGAGATTTAAAATTAAAGACAAAAAGGAATATGTTTGCAGATTGAAGAAGGCATTATATAGCCTCAAACAAGCATCAAGGGCATGGTATGCTAGGATGAATGTATACATTTAGAGATTAGGCTTCACGAAGAGTTTTGTTGATCCAAACATTTATATTAATGTTGTAAAGGGTGAACTAATAATCATATTTCTGTATGTAGATGATCTTCTCTTGACAGGTGTAAAAGATCGAATTGAAGAAGGTACGAAGCAATTAGTAGCAGAATTTGACATGAAGGATTTAGCGCTGATGCATTACTATTTGGGACTAGGGGTTTGGCAAGGACCTGATGAGATTTATCTGGGTCAAGGGAAATATGTGATCAAGATGTTGAAGAGGTTTGACATGATGGATTGCAAACCAATGACAACTCTAATGTTCACAAACTTGAAAAGGCTAAGGAGTTCTAAATCGAGCGCAATAGATCCTTCCAAGTATAGAAAAATGATTGGCTCACTGATGTACTTGGTGAATACTCGACCAAACATATGCTTTGCAATAAATGTTCTGAGTCAATTCCAAGTGGATCCAAAGCATGATCATTGGATAGAAGCAAAACATATTTAGAGATATCTGCGAGGAACCATCCACTACTGCTTGAAGTATGATAAAAGGAATGATGTCTACCTAACTGGATATACAGATTCTAACTGGGGAGGTAGTGATCAAGATGGAAGGAGCATTACAGGAGGATGTTTTAGTTTGGGATCCTCCATGGTCTCATGGATGAGAAGACAGAAAGATAAAATTGCTTTGAGTAGTGTTAAGGCTGAGTATATTTCCGCCTGTCAAGTAAGCAGAGAAGCGGTATGGTTAAGGAAGATGCTATTCGACCTATTTGCAGCACCTATGGACCCTATAAGGATACGTTGTGATAACACCAATTATATACGATTGTTTGAAGAGCGCATATTTCATGGAAAGACAAAGCATATCAACAACAAGTATCACTATATTTGGAAGCTAGTACAAGATGGTGTATTGCAGCTACAATATATCTCCACTAATGAGCAGGTAGCTAACATATTGACAAAACCTCCTCCTAATAAGAAGCTTGTGTATTTGAGAGACAAGCTTGGTTTGGTTGATATATCCTCCCTAGTTGGGAGGGAGAGATAGGAACATCATTCTTGTCTTCACTTGGGAAGACAAAATGGAGGATTGGGTAAGCATCTGACATCCGATAGTCTCTGAGGATGTGGTAGGGAATCAAAGATGAGAGTAGTTGTGGACTGATATTCTTTAAGGAATGACTATCCAAGATAAGAATAGTCTAAATAAGGTCATACTTTGTGAACACCCGGGTGGAGTATGTACCTTGATAGACAATGATGATGGTGTCTATAAATCATTGGTCTCGCCAGCATTGTGCTTTGATCTTGTGGAGAGATAAAGCTGTTAGTCAAGGCCTTGCTATGTGACAATGCTGGTTGGTATGATGCTAAAACAAATGGGTTACCAATCTGACTCTTCTTATGGGATCTCTTCAAATTGAGAATGTGCATGTACCATATATGAATACCCCCCTAGTTAAGAGGGAGTGTTGAAAAATGTGTAACTAGGTTCGGTCTTCATAAAGATGAATGTACTTTTGATTCTTGTAAAGTGTAAAATGAAAGAAAATTATTATTAATATTTTTGGAGCATGGGTTCATGCTCAAGGCCTTTTATTTTATACCTCAAGCACCCATTGAGTGCTTCTAGGTGGTTTGTCCTAGGTCAAGAAGTCAAAAGAGTCATTGTCATAAGTTGAAGACCCCATCGAGCACGTTGTAACTTGTAAAGGAAATTATTTTTGTCTTAAAAAGTGTTTAAATACCCTCCAAGACCAAGTTGACCTAAAAGGAAGAGCCACACCCACCTTGAAGAGCCTATATATAGGAGGGAACTCATCCTTTTTGAGTCACATTCACTCATCTCTCATTCTAGTGAAGAAGAAGGAAGAGGAAGGAAACGAAGAAGGAAGAGGACAAATAAGATCTTTGTTTGGGCTATTTCTCTCTCACACTTGCTAAGAAGAACTAGGGTTTCTGCAATAGATCTAGGGTTTCTATCTACAAGTTCGATCTTAGAGAAAATAAGGCAAGTAGGTCAAGCGAAGGTGATCAAGGGTAATCCTCAATATCCAGAAGTGAGGGTAAGGCAAGCAAAGGTCAAAGGAAGGCTCAAGAAGTAGATCGAAGCTCACACGTGTGGCAACAACAATTGCAGAGGGGGCTAGAATTTCTGATCTGCAGTGGAGGCTGAAATTCTGCAGTTGGAGGTTGAAGAAGTGCTACTGGAATATATTTGACTGGGTTTGACTAGATCAAGGATAACACATCATCTGGAGAGGTTGGTCTTGGTCTTGGAGGGTTCTGAAGTCAGTCTTAAGGTCTTGGAATTCATCAATTGAAGAATCTATAAGGAAGAGAAGAGATTTGCGGGTTTTCCTCTCAAGTGGAGATGTTTTGGCCTTGGCTTGCAACCTATATTCTGTGTTCTTGTTCTTCTTGTTTTTGGTAGCTGTTTGATGATACACATATAATAAAAAGTAACAAAGTTAATAAGTAAAAAGACATCACAAGCAACTATCAAGTAGAGAGAAATCACTATATTCATTGCCCTATAGATTCCTCAACACTGCAAACGAAAAAACCAATGAGTCATAACAACTATTGGGCAAAATCTCTAGGCATACGCATTGGCTGGTCACTACTCTCATATGAGGAGAAGGAGATGTTGGTTGATCTTTTGGCTAGAATGGTCATCTTGCGGTCAATACTACCAATTTTTTCTTCCAACTTTGCCAATTTGATAACATTCTCCTGCTAAGTCATCCTGTACTCCCTATGTCACCTGCAATATTCAAATGACATTTAACCTTGTGTAAGATTTGTGTCATGATTGATGAAGTGACGAGAGTACATGCAATGTGCCAAGTATAGTGGGAGCCATAACAAACTTTTGTTTGAGTTCACATCATGTCAAGGCGAGAGGAGGGAACAATTGCTCTTGGGCACCCTTGTTAGGGGCACATAATTATTAAATTAAGTGCTAATATTCTGTACATGTTTTTGCATAACTTTCTTCCCATATAGAAAAATTACTTCACTAAACACATTTAGGCCTAAGTTCCCCTTTAATGATCCTGGAATACAAAAATACATTTTTTGTGGTGATTGAACCCAACTACCAATATAATTAAAAGGGACGAGGTTGAATAATTTAACAGGTTCAATATTAGATGATGAGGCACCTTTTGATATTGGTTGTTGATACCAGAGGTCTAATGTGGATAACCTTTTCTCTTTTTAATTTAATTATTTGGTTCCCTTTCTTCATTTTGAATGTGATATATATATTCAAAATGAAGAAAGGGAATCAAATAATTAAATTAAAAAGAGAAAAAAGGTTATCCACATTGGACCTCTGGTATCAACAACCAATATCAAAAGGTGCCTCATCATATCTATATATATATATATATATATGGGTAAGGGTATTTGTATTAATAGAAGATGGAACTTGGACTAGAACCCTTACATATGTTTTTAGATACAAAATTTCTAACTTCGTCAGACCATACAAAATGCTTACTAGCACTGGGACTGTAAAGCTTTCTTAATCTAAAAATATGACCACTATAAACTGTGAAAAAAGACCCGAGGATATAACAAAACTTGCATAATATCATAGAGAACCAAAGAATTGTGCTACATCAAACCACATCTTGCAAGGCACCACCCAACTTCTTGGACCACGAACCTCAACAATGACCCTAACGAGTTGCATCGACCTCCCTGGAGTGATAGTTTCTCTTCCTTTCCACATCTCTGGAACTAGGACCTCCCAACCCTTGCCATTTGTTGACATTACTAGTTACTTCCAACTCAGACATGCGAACACAGAGGGAGTGAACCTCCTCCCACAAGATTTCGAGAGGATTCTCCATATCTGAGTGATGACGAAGGAATTTTGCCTCCAAAAAGAGATGAAAGGAGAACCTTTGTCTTTCAACCATGTCTTCCAATTTTTGAATAGAAGCCAACACTTGAGAAGAATCCAAAAGCTTGTCAAGCACCATACCTCCATACCTGCATTGACGTTCTTTGGAGAAGCAGGATTATTTGCCGTCTTTCAGAAAGGACCCAACACCAAAATCTTTAGCACTCTATTGACAACACTTCCCACATTAGTGCCTAAATGAAATGATTGATTAATCTGAGAGGCCAAGAGGTTCAATATATAACCGAAACTGAGACCATGCTTGAGCTGGGTTGTAACACAAATTCCTGAGCCATCTCCAAAACCTCACCAGGACAGAAAATCGACGCTAGAGAGATATCCCAGGACAATTGGGTTAATTCCATATCCCTGTGCAATACACTGATCACCGCGATCGAGGAGATACATAATAGATCCCACCAAGACCAACATAAATAGACAAGACATCAACAGAGGAAAACATATGAGGATATCTGCCACTTGGTGATTGCATTAAGACACCAGGGATGTGCCATGCAGTATCATGGCTGGAAAGGAGGGGCCGTCGGAAAATGAGGCCTATCTAATTATGGAGGGTGAAGAGAGCTGGCCACTTCTCGTTTGGACACAAATGATATTTGATTTTCCATTTAATTGAGGTATTATTGCACCTGAGGATTCCAAACTTACATGGTGAGTGGAGAATGATAAGGGGATCCAGTCCCCAATCAGCCTGGATAAATCTTAGTAGATCCTACACATTTAAGGGATTGGAGAAATGCCAAACTTGTGATCCAACTCTAGTTTTCCATGGCCCAGGGTGATACCTTTTGTTGCCAACACATCAGCCTCAAAATTCAAATGCTTGAGCACATGGAAGAATTCCAAATAATCAAACTGGGAGGTGGAGGTGAGATTTCTTTGAGAAAGGGAGAGGACTCAATACCAATTTTCTTCTTAGCCTCAATTAGTTGTCGAATGACTAACATTGAGTCTCCAAAGACTAAAAGTCTAGAAATTTTATGATCATTAGCTATCTACAATCCTTTCCATAATGCTAGGTACATTGCATGGTTATTTGTTGCTAGATCGAGGTCCTAAGCGAATTGAGTTTTTTTTTTTTTGTCAAGGCCTAATAGGACCCCTCCCTCTCCTGTCTCCCCCAATGTGATATAATAATATTATTAATGACAATCAACATTTTAATATTTTCATACTTCTTGGTTCTGTCATTAAAAATACTGTTATTTATGCTAAAGCCAATCTTCCAAGAGACAAACTTGAAAAAAAAGTTCCATGTAACTTAGAGGAATTGTTATTTTAAAGATTCACAACGATTCCCATCATGAAATATTGATAAACAAAGCTAGGCCATTTCTAGAGGTAAAGAAAACCATAATTTATAGCAAAGAAAAAAGAAAAAAGACATTAATGTCATTTTTAATAAGATTTTTGATTATTAATAACTTTATATAAGTGATTTTTTAGAAAAAAATTTAAAGTTGATAATGAATTCATTAATCTAAATCTTTATCTCTCTACCTAAAAGATACAAAGGTTAGTTATTATAAAAATGTATCTTTATGAATAGTAGCTTAAGGCCATCAACATGGGTAGAAAAAAAAGGCTGATATAAGAAAGATGGTTTAGATAGATTCCATTATGAAATCAATAAATTAAATAAATAGCCTTGACTTTTCTATAATTTATGATAAAACATGGGTTCTCCTTTCTATTAACCAGGTTATTAATATAAGTAAAGTTAATTTTTAATTGTAAAGAGAAGTTTCATTACATATTTTTTATAAATTTTAATATTTTATTCTTAATTAAATTTTTAAAAGTTACAATTTTATCATAAGAAAATGAATTCATGTTACTTTCGTTAATTTAAAATTTGTGGAGTCTTTGAAAATAAATCGCAAAATTATTAATTTATAATATTTTATAATGATATATTAATTAACTTATATCATTATGAAGTTTAGAATATTTTGACATTCTTGGATCTTTACTTTACAATCTTCCTTTGAAGGAGAGGAACCTTTTCAAATTCACCATGTTTTTTTCAAATGTGTTGGGAAGCTTCCCACATTTTGAAAGAAAATTTGAATCAGTTTTCCCCATCTCATGTAATGTAAAGTACCACATAAAAAAGATGGAAGTATAAAGGGTGAGTAAGGAAGATATATATGATGAGAGCGTTTCTTTCTTATAAGTTTAAACATTGGCCGTATGATATTATGATTTGATTTGTTTTTTTTTTTTTTAATTATTAAATTTTAATATTTTATATAAAAGATTTTAAAAAGGATAGGAATGATTAAATAATTGATATTTTGTATTAAAGATTTGAGAAAAGATAAGAATGATAAAATAAGTGATAGATTTTTATAGTTTTAAGGGATAGTTTAATTGATTGAGTTCTCATTGTTAAGTATCTTGTTAATTGGGAGGTCACGGAGTCAAATTTCCTTGATGCCCTTAAGATTATGCATGACTAGATAAGCTGACGAGTAGATCCCTTTATGTGGATCTGCGCAGATTATTACCCGTGGCTGTAGCGATCACTAAGTAACCGTAAACCATAATTGCAAAAAAGAAAAAGAAAAGTGATAGATTTTTACATATAGATAAAAAAGATTAAAAAAAAAATATTTAAACGTTTTATTTCTTGTTATTTATCCTCATTTTTTTTAGGTGATTTACCTTCCATCATCCAACTTTAAGATAACCATCATAATGATAATTCTCCTCTCATCTCATTAACAAGATGTCATATGCAATTTAAACTTTTTAAAAATATTGTCATAATGATAATTCTCCTCTCATCTCATTAACAAAATGTCATATGCAATTTAAACTTGTAAGATATTTTCATAATAATAATTCTCCTCTCCTCTCATTAACAACAAGATGTCATATGAAATTTAAACTTGTAAGATATTTTCATAATGATAATTCTCCAATCTTATTAACAAAATGTCATATGCAATTTGGTCGGTCGTGGGTAATGGGTTTGATGCCATATGAAATTTGGTCGTGGTTAATGGGTTTGATGCCTTATGCAATTTGGTAATGGTAAATAGGTTTGAATTTAGGAAAAAATTTTGATGTTTTGAATTATATTTAAAATTTTAATTATAAAAATTTATAAAAATAATAGCGAAAGGGTAAAGTTTAATAATTATTTTAAAAATATTCTAAAAGATATATGATTATGTGTAATGTGTGTATATACAAGTGTATTATTAATAATAACATAAATGTTATAAATTATGATATAAATGTTAATATAGTTAATAAGAGATGTTTTGAGGGTGAGTTTAGTTGGTTGAGTCTTCGTTGTTAAAGCATTATAGGTTCAATTTTTTTGACATTCTTGGAGTCAGACTCCATGGTTGAGTCGACAAGGCATTATCCTTTGGGGTAGATCTGCTTGGTACACCTATTATGTGGATATTACGGTCATCGATCTTCGGGAATTGTGAGCCACATAGAAAAAAATGAAAAAAAGAAAAAAATGAAAAAGTTATAAGAGATCTTAAAAAACCATGAAATTCCTTAAATTTGAGTAAAAAATATAACAATATGATATTGAGGACATATGGTTATATGATTATACGGTTAACAATTAGAGAAATGTTACCAATTATGATATGTCAATGAAAATCCTTAAAAAAAAATAGAAATTCCTTAAATTTGAGTAGAAAGTATGAAAAAATGATTATGAATACATTTTTTTATGTTGAATTTGATAAATATTTTTCTCATATATATATTTCTAGAAATAAAAAATTAAATTATATATATATATATATATATATATATATATATATATATATATATAAATATTGATTTTTGTTTTTATATAAATTGAAAATATTTTGAATTAAAATGTAATGAATTAAGTAGCTTTAATTTTTATTTATATTATTTTTTTAATGTCGATCAACAAATTTCTTTTATATTATTAGAAAGATCCAAATTACATAATATCGGTCAATAGCTCTCCCGACTTCACTCTGACTAGATTTGTTAGATAGGAGAGTTTGTTATCTCTTAGAGAAAACCCTGGCTATAAGGGAAAAACTCATAGGTAACCTCTAACCAATCTCTTGAATTGAAAGCTAGCCCTTTCAATTCGAAGGGGGATCCATTCTATAACTCATTCAAAATGACTGGTTATTTATTCAGCACATCGACTAGATCTGCTTGGATTTAAGCAACGTTGGTATGGAAAGGACATGAAAAACCATTGGGCATGGAGTCCGTTTGACAACAAATTATTGTTAACATGTTATATGAACAAAATACAAAGGCAAGGTAGCAACAACTTTCTTAGACAATTTATCATTTAATTGTGGGAGAAGCAAGTAGAGACAAATAGCAAAAATAGAGCAATTAATGAATTATGTTAAAGATATTTAAGTGGAAAACATATAACAGCTTGGAAATAGTAAATCTGAGCTAACAAACAGAGTTCAAATTTACAAACTTGATTTCCAAAGTGTAGAAGACATGTGGGAAAGATAATGAAACAAAAGAGATGACAATTACTAGAAGACAGATCGAAAAACCATCACACAGGAATCTCTGAATTTCTGAACAAATAACATCGGTCACAGTAGCTTATATTAATGTCAAACTGTATACAAAATATATTAAGGTTATGTCAAAATTTTCCAACCCTCTTTCATTCTTCAAAATAGTCTTTATAGAAAAGACTACAACTAAAACATAAATCTAGGTCATCCTTAATTGCAAAATCTAAAAATAACAGTGTATTTTATCAAATACATGCATATGGAATATCTTCCAAACTCATATGTATCTAAACATAACAATGTATTACAAATACGGCTGGAAAATAGGTTCAAAAATAATGACTGATCTTTTGCCTTCTTTGTTGGAATTCGTGTTTTGTCACCCCTTCAAAAATGTCCTTTGCTGAACAACTCCTCCTTTCGGGGTTTCCATTTTGATATCGTTGACAGTCTCGTTGTTATTTTTTTCAAACCGGAAAATGCCAATTTCGCTGACGGGTTGACTGTTAGCGCTTTTATCTATCTGCTTGTCAAAAATGTGTTGACAATGAAACTGTCAGCGCCCTTTTAACTATGTCGGTAAAAAATGCTGATAAGCGGTCTGTCGATCTATAGATCAAAATTTGATTTTAACAGTGAGAGATCAAAACTGAAAAATAAAACATTAGCTTAGCTAAGGGTGCTAGTTGCCTCTAACAAAATATCCACATTGGCCATCCTCTATCTTTTACTCCTCTAAGTCTCCATAGTAGCTCCCTTCTTTGAATCTTTTGCTTTCTTTGGCCTTTTTGAGCTGGTAGCCTTCTCCTTGTTTATGATCATGTCTCTTAGAGGAATCTTATCCACATCTATGACCTCCTTGGCTAGTTCAGGGTTTTGCTTTAATTTTATATTTAATCTTAGCTTGTTCCAGGGCCTGGTGTGAGGTTTCTTTCCACCTTTAAACATTTCAGCCAAGGTGGGCTCCTTCTCAAATGAAGTCTGTCCGACTTCAGGCTTAATTATTTTATCCTTAGCTTTCTCGGCCAGTTGACTTTCTGTAGGTAGGTTTTCAGTAGGAGGAGGGGTCTCTTGCGTTTTCTAGAGCTTATAACTTTTCTTGGTATAAACCCTGGGTAACTGAGGAACCAAAGGAGGGGTTGTTTCAATCTTTTTTTGACTCCTTGTCTGTATAGAGGAGGTCCTATGAGAGGAAGTTTCTGCTTCAGGGTTTTGTGTTTGGTTAGTTTTCTTCTTACTACCCTTTTTTCTACCTCTCTTTGATTTTGCAGGCTGAGGCTGAAACCCTCCCCAAAACAAAAAGTGCCCCAATTTTTCCCAACCCTTCTTAATTGGGTTTCAATTAATAATTTTATTAAGCTCTTATGTTATATAAAATGAGATGATGCATCGGTTCTAGCTCGGACTCTAGCAGACATGTGTTTTAAACTCTCCAGTAGAAAATAAGGGGTGTTAATTCTTAACTGACCTGCAATGTGAGCCAAGAATTTGAAGTGGTACAACTTGACCTGGTTGTAGCGTCCCTCACAGGTGAAATATGACTAGGTGATTCGCAACAAACAATGCCATTCATCTTTTAACCACAGTTTATGGACCCCAGCTCTCTAGTTTGTTTCTTTAAATTCATCTTTCAAAAAGAAAGGTACATCGACTCCAACTAAGACATGGATTCTGAAGGCTTTCTCCATGTCCATTGGCAGACCTGTAACCTCAACAATCAATTCCTCTGTTACCTGAAAGGTAATTCCTCCTACGACCACCTGCTGGCCATTGAATCCTTAGGCAAATGCTCTGGTAACCTCGTCATGGAAATTTCTACATCGCGTTAAAAATTCTCCCATCTTGCTGCTTGAAATCGTCGCTGGATCTCTGGATATATCTCAAGCAAATTGGGAGCCTTGGGTTTGCTCTTGTTCAGTTTCCCACTTCTTCCCATATTTTCAATCGCTAGATGAGAACACAAGATCTGGGCTTGCGATTCGATCACTTGATCTCCGGGGAAGACTAACAACTTACACTCATGAGGCATAAGGAATGAAATCAATCAAGACGTGGGTTAACAAATGTTATTGAATTGGGTAAAAATTCTCAGGACATGATAGAGTACGTTATGATAACAATTTGACATAAAATCTACAAAAAATCTCACTATCAATCATGAATTTTACCCGTATTACCTCTCAGTGGTGATAACCATCAATAGATCACTTGACCTCACCCAACTAAATCATCAACGCATATTTGAGAAATGATTGCTCTGTCGCTGATGTGGATTGTGTCAGTGCAATATAAAATAAATTTTGAATTTTCTTCATTTGGCGTTGATAGCCTGATTGTCTGCGCAATTTCTTGTTTCCATTTTCAAACACACGATAACACTGACAAGCCCATTGTCAGTGCATTTTTAAACTTCAAAACAACAATAACACTAATACTCCCATTATCAACACTTTTCCTTGTTTATTACAAATTTATCGCTGACACTCCCATTGTCAACATTTTTTCAAAAAATAATTTTACAGAGTAAAAAATGTGATAACAGAGTTGAAGCATAGTGCATAAGATTTTTCCATCCATATCTTATTTCCGGAGGGAAAAAAAGCCATACATACCGAAAGAGAAACAAAATCAACAAGCAACCGATATAATGCATATTAAGGTGACGGGTGGAAAGGTGGAATGTGCGGAGTAGCCATTGGACCATGTCCTTCATGGACATGGAAGTCTATATGCTCTAGTCTCGCTTCAATCTCATTTAGACGGTCATTGGTCTGGCATTGGCTTCGGCGCACATTGACCAATTGCTCAAATATCTCATTTTGGATATATTGTATGTCATTGATATAGGCCACCAACTCATTCCTGTCATCATATCTTTGTTTTAGAAGGATATCTAGGTTGGCCTGGATTCCTCTCAGATGCTCAACAATCGTGTCCAAAGTGGGAGGTTGAACAACATGGCCAGGAGAGCGGGTTGGGTCCTGGGCAATTTCACCTTCCCTCTCCATACTCCTTGCCTCCTCATCGCTCTGTCCCCCCTAGCTCCTCGCTGCCCTTGATGGCTGCCGCCTCTACGAGGTCTTCCTCACTAGCGAAGCATCCTTGCAAAAAACAATTCACATTGGGCTTGCAACACCACGCTTTCACCACCCCCGATAAGACTCTTCTGCACCAACTTCCCAGGAATACCAGGATTTGGGCTGTGAACCATCCATGGATTGGGTGGAGAAAAATAGTATGCCCTTCTTGTCCACAACTTACTAGAAGTGACGGAGAACACACTAGAAGTAGATTCACCACAGGATACATGATGCCCTACCCAAACCACAACATTCCCCAATGACCCTACAGAGCAGGAGCGACCTCGACTCTTACTACGACACCAGGAGGCCCCAATTCCCACCAGACTCGGAATCACCAACAAGACACAACAGGAAGAGAAGACCTTGCCCCCTAGTCTAAGAACTTTAGAATTAGGAGGCTCCCTAAACCTAAACTTATTGCAACCATAATCAAAACTTGAGGAAGATATAATTATGGTATTTCACCACCTTATAGAAGAGAAACCAGACTGCACTAAGACCAAGGAATTGACAAACATGGTGATGCCCTGAATGGGTTAGACTCGTTCATAGCTTGAAGAAACAAGCCATTTACACTGGAAACTCACCCATTCCTCACCGAATTGAAGCACGACAACAACAAACATACGAAACCCAGAACCAAATATGTTATACACACATCCAAAATACAAGAGCACAAAGGTGGTACTCTGATACCACCTTGCCAAGAACACAAAGACCCTAGCAATAACACAAAACATAGAGAATGGATGTACCTTCTTACTGACATACGAGGCCAAGGACCGACAATGAATGCATAGGCCGGTGAAACCATTTGCTACTTCCCAACTTTGAAGGGACCATTGAAATTGGTACTCTGTCGCTCCAGGATCCTAAATGAACACTTGAGTTCTCCTCGGTTCGGTTGCTTGAATACACTTGCTTACCTTTGTTGCACGATCCCTGTTTGACTCACTGGCAGAGCCTTCCTGTCATACTGAGCGGGAGCTATCACCCAAAATTCCTCTATTCATTTCCCAGTTAACTAATTTGCCTCCTCCCAACATAACTTGGATAATAAATACAACCATGTTCTCCAGGCTCTTCTTTGTATGATTGTCTGGCCAGTTGGATTTGACAAAGTGTTTGGTCATGGTTGTTGTGTGTGAGAATGTGGCCTCGAGGCCACCCATGTCTCTATTTGACCACCCCCACCAGGAAAATATTTTTTATATTTATTTTTATGTTTATTATAATTTTTTTAATAATTTTTAATAATTAAGTTTTTTTTTTGGTTATTTTAATATCTTATATTAATTTTTAAAAAATGTTTGAAGTTGTCACATTTTAATTTTTATAAGTGAATGCTTTCATTTCATGGAAAAAGAATTGATTAAAGTTAACAAAATTACAATAATAAATATTGAGGAGTATTCTAGATTACCTCATGAGGCTAAATATAAATGGGTTTAAATAGTCTTCAACATATGGTTACGTTGATTGAGTTATACCAACAAGATTAGTGCATGCTCATTTGCATGTAGTTTCAAAACTTTTTCTTTCTTCTAGGGGCTGCATATAGTTTTAAAACTTTTTTATTTCATCTAGCAGTAGCATATATTCTTCACATAGAAACTTTAAAAAATTTTCAGTGCTAGTGTTCCTCAAATACACACACACACACACACTCAATCTTCCCATAAAGATTTAGAAAATTGCAATTTCAAGGGATATTGTTTCATAGTGTTTAAGAATGTGAAGAAATTAGAACCAAGGTTCATGAAAATATGGTGAAGATTGTCCTTGAGTGGATTCGAGGATTTTCCAAGTGCTCTTTTGCAACTCCAGTCCTTTGGAAAGCTTGTCTACTTTGTTTTTATCCCTATAGAAATGAACAAAATAAAGATGAGTGAAGATTGTTTGCATATTCTTATGTCAAGAAATAATGGTCACATGATGAAATTTCTCAAGGTGAAGTCTCCTTTCATCCATTAAATGACTAGAAGCGAGTCTCCAAAATTTTTAGTCTATGTAACTCCTCTTTCTCGAACCATCATAAGTACTAGTTTTGAGAGCTATAGGTTAACATAAATTGTTTGTTATAGAACCAATTCTAGCTTTATAGATCTTATGGATTGGGGAACTATATATAATTCCTCCTCCCACACTAGTAGGAGTATCATGTGAGGATCCATCAAAGAAATCCAAAGGGATTTTTTTTATGAGTTATATTGTACTTTGTAAGGAAAAGAAATTGAAAATTGAGGGAAAACATTGAGGATTTTTGTTCCTTGAATAAATATCTTTATTTTCCGTATGAGGAATATACATGTTTCAGTCCTCGAGGGACTCTTAGAGAATAAGGCTTGAAGCCATGACAAGGATAAAGCATAGAAGATGCTAATTCTTTGAGTGGTACATTTAAAAGGAAGGGTGTCCACCCCCTATTTTTTTTTGGCATTTCTGGCTAGGCAAATTCCCAAAGCATAAGTGAGATGATGTACCACTTTGTATCCTTGTTTTGAAACAATCATTTGCAAACTTCTTCAATGACATCCCCTTTCCATGTACAATGAAGGCTTGTTAATCCTTCTATCTCTTTCTAGACTTATTTTGAGTATGGAAAAGAAATGATGATATGGAAATTGAATTCTACATTAGCTTCATAGAGACAACCTCTACTAGGTCCTTCAAAGCTTCATTTTTGTAGAATTTCCTAAGTTAGGGCCTTGTTGTTGAGAAGGAGTTGCATAAAGATTTTAGATTTGGCAAGACATTTAAACTTCCAAAGTGGCTTCCACCAGTAGAATAACGAGTTCTCATTGCTTTCTGAAGTAAGAGCTTTGTAACCAACTTTTGATTTGTAACTCTTGAAGGGGTTAACAGACCAAATAAGGTCATTTTCCTCTTCACTCAATTTGATTAAGCACTTTATAAGGTTGTCAATATCATCCTTCTAACTATTTGTATATTCTTCCCCAAGACTCTAGGTGAGATATTGATGTTGTCAATTGGTTGCAAAGGTCCCTTTCCTATATGCCTTAAGAGTGTGGTAACCTATGAACTTGAGATGCCATATGAGAGGAGTTGGCAGTTTGTGTAAGTCTTTCTTCCCAATCCACAAGTCCAATCCTACCTTAACTTTCTCTCCCTTTCCAACATGCCATACCAATTAGTTTCCAATCAAGGGAAAGCTAAAGTAGTTGGTTTCTAAATGATTGAGGCATTTAACAATTTTTTAATGGGGGTCCTTAACCAATCCTTATTATTGTTTTTCCTTTATGACCTGCACCCAAAGTCTTTGTCTCCCTTTCCAACATGCCATACCAATTAGTTTCCAATCAAGGGCAAAGCTAAAGTAGTTGGTTTCTAAATGATTGAGGCATTCTTTTTTAATAGGGGTCCATAACCAATCCTCATTAGTGTTTTTCATTTATGACCTGCAACCAAAGTCCAACACCTTGCATAAGTCTCCAAACATTTTTTTGTACCAAGTGCCTTTGAGAACATGAAAATATTCTTGAGACAACATTCTCCTTGACATTTTTGACTTGCAATTTTCCTCTAGGAGATTGGAGCCATTCATTTCTTCTCTCTTGCTTGAGACCAAATGAAGTGATAATATAACCATTTGATCCACTTTAGGAAATCTGGGCAAGGGACATCTAGTAGATATAGCCTCAAGGATTGACTTAACTAGAACTAGTCTTTTGCCACACGAGAGCTATCTGTTGCACCAAGTGTTAATTTTCTTTTCAATCTTGAAAATTATCTATTACTAGTCACCTTTAAGATAAAGATTAAACTTTAAATGGAATCCTAAGTATTTGAAACTAGCATCAAAGTTGATTACATTAGGAAAAAATCTAGGAGATATAGAACCTTTCTACCTTCAAGCGACCCCAGAAAGAGATCATCAACTAGTTAGATTGATCTTTATGCTAGTGGATTCACAAAAGAAATAAATGATATTTTGTTTTTGTAAACCATTTTTTGGACGCCATTACAAAATTAAGGATATCATCAATAACTAGTAAATGGGGGACATTACAAGAGTTTCCTATGAGAATACCTTTGAAGTTGCCACTTGTTGAGGTTATTTTAATGGATTTATGAAGCCCTTTTGCTACCAGAAGAAAAAGAAGTGGGGATAATAGGCAACATTGAATTATTCTTCTTTTTGGTTTGAAGGAGTCTACTTAATTAATAAGAATATCAAAACTGACTAAATTGATGTAGCTCATGAGACATGTAACAAGTTTATAACCAAAACCTAGTGGATGAGGATTAGCCTTAAGGAGAGTCGACTCACTCTATTGAAAGCTTTGGAGAGGTTTACTTTTATAGCTATTATCTTTAGATTCTTGTTCTTTATCTAGTGGAATCCTTCCTAGAAAATCCCCATTGCCTCATGGATTTGTTTCCATTCTAAGTAGGCAAATTGCTCAGGGGAGATTTGGAAAGAAATAATCTGTTTCAATATTCTTGAGATAACTTTTGAGATTATTTTGTAGATGTATCACACAAGGAAATAGTGATAAAGTTTTCATAGCAAGAGGGGTTATCAACCTTAGGAATAAGTGCTATAAAGGTTGTGTTGAAGGATGCCAAATTTCTCCAAGTGGATTTGGATGCCTCCATTGCTATTCTAAGATCTTGTTCAATAAATCATAACACTTGAGAATGAATTCAATGAGGGAATTTGGGCGAGAATTTGTCTTTTTGGAAGTTATGGGGGGTTATGAGGGTCACTTCTTTCCTCACCTTCACCATAAGTTCTTGATTATCCTCTTGTTTAATAAATTTGAGGAAGAAACTAGACAATTAGATAATTGTTGCAATGACAACTTTGGAGTAATATTTGAATAAGGATTGAAAATGATTCACCCTTGTAGAAACAATGTTAGGGAATTTCATTATCCATGATCCATCGTCTTTTGCAATCTTCTAGATAGAGTTTATATTTTTCCTATAGTTGGAAAATCCATGGAAAAACTTTGTGTTATCTCGCTTATAGCCAAATTTCCATACTTTTTCTTTGTCTAAAATATTTTTTATTCCTTTGTTTTCAAGTTGACTTATCTTAGATTTCTAATTTTCTAACAAATAGTCAAAATTCATCCCTAGTGTAGCTAGAGACTAAAACCTCTTCAACCTCCTTTAAATTTCTATCATCATTTTCCTTTTTCTCCTTAGACCATAAGATTTCCTCCTACTTGACCATTTTAAAGCTTTGGTGGAACTAGATGGGTGTTGATTCATTAAGGGAGTCATCAAAGGGTTTCTAAGAATCTTTGATTTTTTGTACAAATTCCTCTTATTTCATCCATTCAAGGTTCATCTTGAAAGGGCTAGGTGGCTTACCTTGGGTAGGGGCCATGTTGGGTCCCTATAATACTAGTGATTACCCCATTACTATTGTAGTTATACCCCTTATTTATATTGTTGTGCCCCTATTACCCCCATATTGTTATTTTTGTGCCCCATAGAATCCCTCTATTGTTATTTTTGTGGCTTTATATTATTATTGTTAGGTCGGCTGGATTATATTGTGACTCCTTAGACTCCTATATATAGAAAGGAGGTTGTGTCATTTGAATCATCCAAGAATTGTTCATTTATGTAATGTAAAGGAGGTTGCCCCCTCGAAGAGGCTGAATTCTAAGGCGTTGATCTATCTTTTCTATCTTTTCTTGAGCTGGTTTCATAACATTTGGTATCAGAGCTTTGGATTCTAGGGTTTCGCTGCTCCAAACAGGTCATCGTGGAATTTTCGCTATAAATTTTTTTTGTGACGTTTCAGAAGTCGCAAAAAAAAACCCATTTGAGAAGAATTGGCGCTGAACCTTGGGTCCGAATTTCAGAGCTTTTCGCCCGATATTTTCGGAGATATGATCTGAGGAAGTTGGCCTTTTTGCAGACTCCTGAATTACATTCAAAACAGGTGACCTGGGGAAAATCGTCATAACTCTCTCTCTGAGGATCGGATTGAAATTTCGTAAAAAGGTACAGAAAGAGGACAGACTGTAGTTTCTTGTATGTGTGTTTCAGATTCAAAGGTTGAAACAGTGACTCGTGGCACGTCGTACAAGTTCGCTCTACTGAACCAGTCTAAAAGCAAGTCACTGTGGGAGATTTCACATAACTCTTACTTGGAGAATCCAATTTGGCTCAGACTTGTGGCATTGGAAAGAGGACGTAGAAGGCTACTACAGGTAGCAATTTCAGAAAAGGATGATCTGAAATTACAGAGATACATCAGATTCAATATCAGGCTTCTATAAAGTGAAAAAAGGTGTGTAGTTTTTTTTAATTTTTTATCTAAGCTTGGTTTAACAGAATTCAAAGGGCATAGTAAAGCATTATTATCGGTAACTGATGCCCCGAGGAAAGAAAATGCAAACACCTAGTAAGGAACCTGAAAGCTCTAGCATGACTCATGAAGAAGAGGAAGAAATGCTACATGATATATCAAAATTACAAGAACAAGTGCAACAAATGTCACACTCACAAAAGCTAACAGAAGCTAAGATAAGTGGCGTGGAATCTAAGATAAATGGCGTGGAATCTAAGATAAATGGCATGGAAGCTAAGATGGAGGATTCGATGGTAAATTTGAAGATAGATTTGAAGACAGACATGGAAGAATTGAAGAAGTTGCTACAAGAAAGGGTCACTAATGGTGAAAAGGTAGTAAAGGAAACTCATGATGAGAACAAAAGAAATGTTAATCATGATTCCATAGACTCTAATGTTGGATCGAAGACTCACCATGTTCCAAAAATCGATATGAGGAAGTTTGATGGCAAGGATCCCGCCACATGGATATTACAGATGGAGCAATTCTTCGATCTCAATAATGTGCAAAACACACAAAAGGTACGTATGGCAACTTTATATTTGGAACCAAATCAGTTTGTATGGTATCAATGGCTTTGTTCTCGTAAACAATTTATCACTTGGGCAATTTTTACGGAAGAATTGATAGCACATTATGAGGATACAAAAAGCAACACTTTTTTTAGCCAATTGATAAGTCTCAAACAAAAGGGTTCAATAATGGAGCACATTGAGGAGTTCCAAAAATTGAACATAAGGGTAAAAGATATTCCAGAGGAGCATAGGATTGATGTGTTCATAGGGTCTTTAAAGGATAATATCCAACATGATGTGCGCCTTTGGGAACCTGATTCATTAGAGAAGGCATTCAGGTTAGCAAGAAAAATGGAAAGCAAAATTATGGCAACTAGGAAGCATACCATTCACAACTATAAAGACGGAAGTGTTGTTGCCCATAGTCTTCCACAACCTACAAGGTTGACACCACAACAATTGGAAGAAAAAAGAGCAAAAGGGCTTTGTTACAATTGTGATAGCAAATACACAAAAGGTCATAAGTGTGCTGAGAAGAAATTATTCTACATAGATTGTGAAGAGGAAGAAGAAAAGGAGCAAGAAAGGTCAAAAGAAGAGGATATATTCCAGGAACAAAGCCTAGATGAAGAACAAATAAATCCGACCATATCTTGTAATGCATTGGCGGGAATTACCACTCCTCAAACCATCAAGATAGAAGGACAAATCAAGAAGAAAAAGGTAATAGTGTTGATTGATTCAGGAAGCACCCACAATTTTATTCATTGTAGGGTAGCAAAAGAATTGAATTGCTTCCTATATCCAGCACCAGAGTGTCAAGTGATGATTGCAAATGGAGGAACAATAAATTTCTCTGGAAAGTGCCATAATATCAAGCTATCCATGGGAGAATATGTATTGACTAGCCCAATGCTTTCCATTCCAATGGGAGGTGCTGATGTTGTACTAGGAGTCCAATGGCTACAATCCTTGGGTACAATAGCTTTTAATTTTCAAGAACTTTTCATCAAATTTTCTTCGGAAGGAAAGGAAGTTGAATTAAGGGGTATTGCAGGGAAACCAGGAAAGATAATCAGCTCTAATGGTATGACAAAGCTTCTAAAAAAGGAGCAAAGAGGTGTAATTGCACAATTATGTTCGCTAGATGTTTCCACATTGGAATCATCTATTTCTCCAGATCTCCAAAAAGTCCTGGACAATCATTCCAAGGTATTTGAGACTCCCAAAGGTCTCCCACCTATGCGTGATCATGATCATGCTATTCATCTGATTCCAGGAAGTGTTCCTCCAAACATCAGGCCGTACAGATATCCCTATGTCCAAAAAAGTGAAATTGAACGTATGGTTGCAGAAATGCTAGAGGCTGGTATAATTCAACCGAGTCAAAGTTCTTTCTCAGCTCCAGTAGTATTGGTGCACAAGAAGGATGGATCATGGCGCATGTGTCCAGATTATAGGGAGCTCAACAAGCTCACTATTAAAGATAAGTTCCCCATTCCTGTTATTGATGAATTACTGGATGAATTGCATGGATCAATTTACTTCACCAAGTTGGATCTTCGTTCGGGATATCATCAAATCAGAATGAAGATTGAAGACATTCCGAAAACGGCATTTAGAACTCATGAGGGTCATTATGAATTTTTGGTCATGCCTTTTGGCCTTACCAATGCACCTTCAACATTTCAAGGTTTGATGAATTCAATTTTCAAACCATTCCTTAGAAAATTTGTGTTAGTATTTTTTGATGATATACTAATCTACAGCAAGTCTTGGAAGGATCATGTTGAACATGTTGACAGGGTGCTACAACTATTGGAGGAGAAACAATTATATGCAAAAAGATCCAAATGTTTCTTTGGAGTCCAGGAGGTGGAATATTTGGGTCATATTGTATCTCATGAAGGAGTTAAGGTAGACCCTAGCAAAATTAAAGCCATTAAGGAATGGAAAATCCCCACATCCATAAAGCATCTGCGAGGATTTCTTGGGTTGACAGGGTATTATCGCAAGTTTGTTAAGAATTATGGGAGAATAGCAGCACCTCTAACAACATTATTGAAGAAAGATTCATTTTCATGGACTTCGGAAGCAACAAAGGCCTTTGAACATCTTAAAGAGGCAATGTGCCAAGCACCGGTCTTAGCTACACCGGACTTCACAAAAACCTTTATTGTGGAATGTGATGCTTCAGGAAATGGAATTGGTGCTGTTCTAATGCAAGATGAAAGACCCATTGCTTTTGAAAGTCGTCCAATCAAGGGAAAGTTTTTAAGCAAAGCTATTTATGAGAAGGAAATGTTGGCAATACTCCATGCACTTAAGAAATGGCGACCCTACCTAATGGGAAGACACTTCAAGGTAAAAACGGATCATGATAGCCTTAAATACTTTTTAGAACAAAGATTATCCTCTGAAGAGCAACAAAAGTGGGTCACAAAGATGTTGGGTTATGACTTTGAAATCATCTACAAAAAAGGGAAGCAAAATGTGGTGGCAGATGCACTCTCAAGAAAGGATGAGGATGTGGAAGCATTGTTGTGTGCCATTTCTATTATCCAACCAGATTGGATAAACGAAGCAAGGGAGGAATGGAAGAATGACGAAGAAGTGTGGGCACTTATTCGAAAGCTACAACAAGATTCCAGTACTTCTGATACATTTAGCTGGCAAAATGATTCGTTATGGTACAAAGATCGCTTATACCTCTGTAAGAATTCCCAGCTAAAACAAAAGATTCTTATGGAATTGCACACTTCTCCCTTAGGAGGGCACTCAGGATTTTTAAAAACTTACCACAGGGTTAAGAAGGAATTTTTTTGGGATGGCCTTAAATCAGATATTCAAAAGTTTGTGGCGGAATGTTTGGTTTGCCAACAAAATAAAGTTGAAACAATTAAGACACCGGGTCTATTACAACCTTTATCCATTCCAAGCCAACGTTGGGAGGAGGTTTCAATGGATTTTATCACAGGTTTACCCAAGTCTGAGGGAAAGAGTGTCATCATGGTGGTAGTTGACAGACTTACCAAGTATGCACACTTTTGTGCATTATCACATCCATTTAAAGCCAGTACAGTTTCTACTGCATTTATGGAAACAATTCAAAAGCTACATGGAAACCCAAAGATTATTGTAAGTGACAGAGATCCCATTTTCACTGGAAATTTTTGGACAGAATTATTTTCTTGTCTTGGTACTCAGTTAGCTCATAGCTCATCTTATCATCCTCAATCTGATGGGCAAACTGAGATAGTAAACAAATGTTTGGAAGGATATCTTCGTTGCTTTGTATCTGATAAACAGACACAATGGGTCAAATGGTTGCCTCTGGCTGAATGGTGGTATAACACTTCCTTCCATACAGCAACAAAAATGACCCCATTTATGGCACTTTATGGGTATCAACCACCATCCATCACATCATATTTAAGAGAAAATTCTAAGGTTCAGGCAGTGGAACATCACATCGAACATCAACAACAAGTCCTCCAACTCTTAAAGGATAACCTCGTGTTGGCACAAAATAGAATGAAACAACAGGCAGATCAACATCGCAGTGAAAGAAGTTTTGATGTAGGTGATTGGGTATTCCTACGGCTACAACCATATAAGCAAATGTCCCTAAAGCAAGCTAAGAAGGATAATAAATTATCACCAAAGTATTATGGTCCGTACAAGGTGTTGCAAAAGATTGGTACTATGGCATACAAATTGGAGCTTCCTGCAGCTTCTCGATTGCACCCAGTTTTCCATGTTTCATGTTTAAAGAAGGTTATAGGTGACAAGCTCCCAATTCAAACAATATTGCCAGAACTTGACGAGGAAGGAAAAATTATATTGGAACCGGAAGCAGTCACAGAAACAAGAACTCGACAGCTACGAAATCGATCAATTTCAGAGTATCTTATCAAGTGGAAGAACTTATCCGCTGAAGATTCCACATGGGAGGATGAGAATTTTATGCAGAAGTATCCAGAACTACTCAAGCGTTGAGGACAACACTTTTTTGAAGGAGAGGGGCATGTTGGGTCCCTATAATACTAGTGATTACCCCATTACTATTGTAGTTATACCCCTTATTTATATTGTTGTGCCCCTATTACCCCCATATTGTTATTTCTGTGCCCCATAGAATCCCTCTATTGTTATTTTTGTGGCTTTATATTATTATTGTTAGGTCGGCTGGATTATATTGTGACTCCTTAGACTCCTATATATAGAAAGGAGGTTTTGTCATTTGAATCATCCAAGAATTGTTCATTTATGTAATGTAAAGGAGGTTGCCCCCTCGAAGAGGCTGAATTCTAAGGTGTTGATCTATCTTTTCTATCTTTTCTTGAGCTGGTTTCATAACAGGCCATCTCAATGGTCACTGGATTGTGATCATAGTCCACTCTTGAGGAAACCCATTGTTGGATTCTAATTGCCTCTTCAAGCAAATCTTCCAAAACTAGAAAGTAACTCGACTTCTTTATTATTTTTTCCTTGCATGTCTTCCTATTGGCCCAAGTTGGGATGAGTTTCGCTGATTCTATATCCAACAAACCTCCCCTTTTGAAATTGCTTATGAATAATTTAAATAGACTATTCACTTGGGATGGTGGTCCCCAAATCTTTGATGCACCAAGGGAGAAGTTTAAATCTCCTACAATCACCACTAACCTTTATGGAGCAAGGATTGTTGAATATTTTTTTCCAATATTCCTTCTTCTTAGAGCGAGGGCCATAGATATTCAAGAAAATAATTTATTTCTGAAATCCAAAGAAATGAGATAGATATCAAGCCCTGGTGCAAAAATCCCAAGGGTTAGAATAGGAGAATAATATTTCTTTCCATCCCTTTACATTTCCCCATATATTCTTAAAGAATCAATAAAAATTAATTCCCAACCCCTAAAGGGATTGAATAAACCTTGAGCTACCTTCTCCAATCTGTCATCAGTTCTTGTAAGAAGTGTTGGAAATACTAAGAGAGCGGGGGCGGGGGGGGTTGAATCAGTGTTTCTTTTCAACTGTTATTTTATCAGTTAAAACATTTATATTGAGAACACAAGATGAACAACAAGAATAAATGCTTTTATTAATATAATCTTTTTAATAAAATAGATACAATATATATATATATATATATATATATATATATATGGTTCCAATCTGTTGCCAAGCACCAACTTGGAATTTTTGTGAGGCTCCAACCTCCAGAGCACCAACTTTGTTTTGTCAAGGCACCAACCTTGGACTTAGGAGCACCAACTCCCAGGACACCAATCCTTCCAGTTCTGAGGCACCAACCTCAAGGACACCAATCCTTCCAATTCTGAGGCTCCAACCCCAAGGGCTCCGACCCAATCTTGTCAAGGCATGTTTGATAGTGATTCTCTGCTCCCAAAAATCTTCTTTACTGAATTCTGTTTGTTTATAGCTTCACTGTAGTCTCCATGCTACAACATCAATGGCAACCAGTCTTCATATGAAGAAGTCTTTACAACTCTTCATACTGTCCACACAGAGTTTGCAAAAGTTATCTCATGATGATATCAAATAGCCATCATAATCTCTGATAATGTCTCCATACAGCTTTAGTGAGTCTACTATTAGTTGCACTAAGCTCTGCACAAGAACCAACTCTCTGTTTCAAGCCTCTATTCTCACTGTCATGGTGAATGCTTCCAACGTGACTACTGCACACTGTTCTTGCTATTTCAATCTCTTACTTCCCATAAATACATTCACATATGCTTCAATACTAGTGCTGGATACTGTTCCCTTCAGGCAATATCAAATGAAACTTTATTTATTATATCACAGAATTGTTCTTCAGTATGCATTATGTACCCGATTAATTCATCACAGGTCTGAGTCTTTCACAGGGTAACACGATCAACAGAGTTGCTCGTCCTTCGACTGCCTCTTGTCTGGCTGGACCTTCGTCTTCCTTCTGTCCTACTGGACCTTTGGCCTCTTTCTATCCTGCTGGATTGTCGGCTTCCTTCTTTCTTCCAGTTCGCCAACAACAATTGCATAAAGACAATTCTCTGTTTTCTTATCTTGATACGCCTGACCTTTGGCTTCCCTTTCGCTCGCTTGAGCTTTGGCTTCCTCAATGCTCGTTCGACCTTCTGGCTTCCCTCCTCCAGTTGCTTTAGCTTCCTCTGTGCTTGCTCGACCATCTATGCTCGCTTGACACTTCGGCTTCCCGATCCATGGCTTCCTCTGTCTATTCGAGTGTTCCAATACTCATAAGACACGTTTAGGAGGAAGAGAGGCCGAAATACAAAGAAATGTTGCTTATTAAAAAATATCAGAGAGGTCCTTTTTCCTTTAATAATATTCATACATTAGACTTCATTATTTACGGAGGATTTCATTGGAGAGACTATACCAACAGGGAGGTCCCACATGCCATGTCACAATCGCAATCGTAATCGGCGATTGACATCCCTTAGAGACTAGCGATACAACGGATGCGATATTACATTTAGTCATGTTAAATGGTAGATTCGGGTCCATAATATATATTGCAATCGGCAGTCTGGCGGTGTCAATTCTTTTGAACATTGCAATTCAATGGATGCGATATTTCAATAGATCGTATTATAATGTTGCAGCGGGTCAGCATACATATCGCAATCGGTGGTTCGAGGGTGACAACCCTTTATAACTTGCACTATGAGAGTTCTGATAGGCGGATGCAATATAACAATAGGGCAGTTTATAATAGTGCAGTGGGTCCGCATATATATTGCATCTATATATTAATACTCTTCTGCTCTTTGCTATAACCTGTTCGGGTCCGTGTATTATCACAATCGGCACTTTCAATGTGGCAAGGCTTTACAAGAGTCTTGCGATATGGAGGATGTGATAATATATTAAATCATATTGCAATGGTGTAGTCGGGTCCGCATACATATCGCTATCGCAATTTTAACGTGAAAAGGCTTTAAATGCTTTTCCGCCTTTTTACAGCCTTTGCACATTTTCCGATGTTTTCCTTTTTTGGATCAATCCTCCACCGTAGATCTTACCATCCCATCCGATGGTTGATATTACACCCGACCAACAAAGCAAATTGGTGTTCCTGCACTGTAGATCAAAACCGCATTTGATCCAACGCTCGACAACGATATCGAGTGAGCTACATGCACGAGGATTACCCGCCCGATAAAGCGGTTTCCTCTCTCCTCCAACGTGCGACGTGTCAATTGCTTAATGGAATCGGGTGACTCCCTCCTATTACCACTTACCGCTTATTCTCAACCCGATAAACCATTTCCGCTTATAAACCCACCTTTCTCTTTGACTAATGCCTGATCTATTTAGCACCCGATGACCGTAGATCTTCTACCATCAATGGCTACGACGGCTCCTCTGATTTCCTCATCCGTTAATACTTAAATTAATCTCCGTCGTTCATTTCTTTGACTTTACACTGTGCGACTTAATCTTGGCTGCTCATTACAAACAATCTCGTCTGTTGATATCCAAGATCCAATGGTTCCTGTGCGTTCAATCTTCATCTTCAAAGACCCATTATGATTCCTCTGTCTCTTCTTCTCCTTTGATGACTTCTTCCTCTTTGCGGGACTTCTTGGGAATATAATACATGCGATACTCCTGATATGGCTCCTCTTGCTCCAATAGGTCTTCCTTTGGCTTTGCAATGTCTTTCAATGAACTTCTCTGATACCTTCATACCTTGATGGCTTCTGATATCTTTTCCGATATGCCTCTCTTGCTCTGATATTCTACAATACTCCTCTGATGCTCTGCAATACTCTTAAGCATAAGCGATAGCTTTGATATGCCTCCTTTGTTAACTCCTCTGTTAACAAACTCTTACTCATGGCTTGGCTTTCCTAATGGCCTTGCTCCTTGGCTTCTTGCTCCTGTTTCTTCATGGATCTACTCTGCTTCTCCTTGGTTTCATATCGTCATTTAGTATCCTAGAATATTGCTATATTGACATCAATGACAATCTAGGTCAATAATCTCCCCTTTTGTTATTGATGGCAATATTCTTCTTCTCTCCCCCTTTGACATCAATGGCAAAGGAGTGCTCTGGGAATCCCCCTATCAAACTGCTTCTGTTCTTTATGAATAGTAGATCTTCATGGGTATGTTACTCCCCCTGTAATAGTGCTTTATATATATATATACATATATATATATATATATCTATATATATCTCTCTCTCTCTCTCTCTCTCTCTCTCTCTCTCTCTCTCTCTCTCTTTATATATATATATATATATATATATATATATATATCTATATATATATATATATATATATATATATATATATATATATATATATATATAGATATTTATTTATTTTAAGATAGAAGGATTGATGCTTTATCATCAATTAGCACATTATCCCCTCTTCATGTCTCAGAACTACTTTATCATGGCTTCAACAATGCTTAAAGATGCTCCACTTCAATGCTTTCAAACAGATTGCAAATAGCCACACACCAAGAGTCCAGGTTTTTATGCTTCAATCCATATTCTGTTGTCTCCACAGTCAGAATTAAGAGGCCTTCATAGTCTGAATCAAGAGAAAATGCCACTGAAATTGTCTTTCTTGCTATCTCTCTTTAGATCAGAGTTCCTTTGTATTTCTGTGCTTCTCCTTAAGTTACTGAGCTATATTCGACTGCACAACATTCTCCTTTCTATAGTCTTTTGATGAGCCATCTTTTCCTTGTGTTCTTGAAAAAAAGATCTCTGCAAGTTATCTCCACGAGCAGATTTTGATATCCAATATGTGACTGTCTTTTAAATTCTTTTTACTGATTGGCATCTTTTTGTAATGCTTCAGTTTTGTTAGATGCTACCCACTGCTCTTGCTTCATGCTTCATTCCTAGATGTATCTGTTTGTTTGAAGGTTGCCTCTATTTGTGTCCATAATCTACCTATTCTCACATCAAATCCTTGAGTCGAAACATTTAACATCTGTAATATCAACAACATAGTTATTTTCCCTATTTCTCTAGTATTAGATGACATTCTCTGTTGTTCCAATTTCTACTTAGTGATCAAGTGGAAAACAACTTCAACACCAGTCCAAAGAATAGTTAAGAGATCAAGTTCTTCAATGGAGTTCTCTTGAGAAATGATCTTTATCAATGAATGATTGTTAATATAGCTCAAAATGCATTTCATAAGGACCCTTTCACTAATAGCTTCTGCAATAATGATCAAGAATCACAGGCTCCCCCTAACTGTATGCATCATCTCTTTTGGTAGAATCTTCCTATCAAATGCTCAGATTGTCGAAGATCAGGTCAACAACATGTGTTGTTGGTTGGAGAGTTCAAGGGACTTTCGGATTGTATTTGCTTCTTTCTCCATACTTGTGTAACTTTCTTCTTTTTCATGGTTCTAGCTTGTGTAAGAGCCCAAGTTAAGTTACAATCACGTGTCATATGACCAATGTTATGACACTTGAAGCATTCTACATTGTTCATGAATAAGAATTCATGTTTTCTTCCTGCAAAATTGTTCCTTGGAGATTGTTGGGGACCATAATATCTATCTTTATGATATGAATGGGGACCATAACATCTATCTTTATGGTATGCTTTACAATCTTTTGCCATGTGACCAAAGTTTGTACAAGAATAACAATAACCAAGAAATAAACTTTGGTACCTGGGAGATGGAGATTTTCTTGATGTACTTCTGAAGTCTTTCTGTCGTGAGATCCTTTGATGATGACCATTGCTTCTAGCATCCTTGACATTATCTACATTTCTTCTTGGAGCAGGATTTCTTCCATTGTTACCTTGATTTTTCTCCTTGCCTTTGCTGGAACTGGGAGCATCACCATTTCTTTCTGGCTTCTTCACATCCCTTTTGTTTGAAGCATTATCATTCTTGTTTGAGGATTCACCTGCATACCCAAGACCTGATTTGTCAAATGGACATCTTTGATGGCCGAGCATGTCATCTAAGGCTTGAGAGCTCTTCAAGGTTTTGTTCATCCCTTCAAAAATTTTCCTGAGGAAGACAATCTCTTCTTCTAATCTTTCAGACTCATTATTCTTCTTAGCAAGTTGTTTCTCTGTTTCTTCCTTGTTATGAGCAGCTTCATTTTCTTTTATTTTAAGGGAGATGATATCTGACTTCATTGTAGTGTTCTAGCTAGGGTACTAGACTAGACTATATTAATTATCGACCAGGATGCGTAAGCTTAGAGGCATGCGTCTAAAGTATATAGACATAAAGGATTGTTGGCTAAGTGGTTATGATGTAGGTCACAGGGCTTCTTTACGGAAGACTGGAATATGTCACCTATCATCCAAACACTCAGGTCACTCTGCTAATATACCTGATTACAATGCTATCATCAAATGCATTTACCAAATCACACACTGAAACTAAACACTGTGTATCACTGCAACAATGATCTTAATCTCCTTACAAAGATATTACACATAAAACCCTTGTTCAGTAAACACCCAGTATTCACTAATATTTATACAATATCAAAATATACAGAGATCATAAATGGATTGTGAAATGAAAACAAAGTTTATGACAGTGCTTTGAAAAGACACACAGGGATCGAATCCCTTACAGGACGCCCTTCCAGATCTCAGTGATGACTGTCCAGCATTACCATAAACGCAAACCAACTATAAGCGCAAACCATATACATTCAATGGAAATCAAAAGCTATGGAAATCGAAACCCAAGTAATTGTAACTGCTGTGCAAACCATATAAGACCTATTGAAATCGAAATCAAACCATACGATAACCTAAGTGCAAATAAAATAGAAAAGAACAGTATACCGGTTGAACGCAGGGCCCGTCCGCGTTCCAGAGGTACACTGGACTATATTCGACCGGCTATCAAATCAATATACGAGACACAAATCGGAACTGTAACTGGTTCTTAGTATTAAGTTTCAAAACAGAGTTTTTGGAACGATACAACGATTAACCTTCTATCCATTACTCGGAATGTATTTACATAACCATGTCATTAATGAATGTACATTCGGAATTTGGCTGTTGTCGCTTTTATTACATCGAACTTTTCAAAATGTTTCTATCCTAACTGATCAAAAAGAACAAAAACTAAATCAAGATAGAATGAGCTGCTGTTTCTGCCTTTGTCGCCAGTGTGCCATGCTTTGACCTGGGTTGACCGCGCATGTAGGAGAGTCGATTCGGCTATATGATAGGTGTTTGTCCATCCTTGGACATTCTATTTTTCATCCATGCCTTTCGCTCTAGTCCAGCTGCTGTGACACATGTCAAACAATGAGCTGATTACAGGATGTTGAAACTTCCTGTAACCATTTCACCAAAAACTTCTAATTCTTCAACATAAGATTCCTAAATAAATTTCTATGCATTTTAATAACTATAAGACTATTAATAATTAATTTTCAAGGATTCTAAGGAATATATGATGAAAAGGAATGGGTAAATGACATGTTTTTAGGAGGAAAAAGGGGTCTTGGGATGATACCAACATCTCTCCCCGACTTAAGGAATTAGCATGTCCTCATGCTATCCCCAAAGTGCTTCCCTTGAACTCTGTCCCTGACTGGATCTCTGCTGCCTTGAGCAATGTGTCCACATTCTTTTTCACCTGGTTTTCTTTCTAACCCTTGAGCTCCTGCTTTAACCTTTTGTATTTTTCTTTGAGGGCCTTCTTCTGATTGTACCACTTAGTGGCCCAGTTAGAAATCTCAGTTTGCTCTGCCTGCAGTTCACTGATTCTCTCATTCAAATTTTCATTCTTCTTCTGAGTTTCTTTACTCTGCACCTGGAGCATTTCATTTTCCCTCTTGATAACTTTTTCTAACATATTAGCTTCCATGAGCTCTTCCTTTAATTCTTCAATTTGTTTTTCCAATTTCTTCTGTCTCTTAATGGGAGGTGGTGAACATTTTTCCTGCTTATTATTGCTTTCTACCTCTATATCAACTTCTGGTCCTGGTAGTGAGTGGTCACCACTCTCAACATCCATTTGTGCAGGTGCATTGGATTCAAGCTGGTCTTCTTGCAACTGGGCTTTTGGTGTCCTCCTTGTTCTTCGTGAGTAAGTGGTGAAAATTTTATCTTTCTCTGCCCTCTTAGCATCTTCCTTTTTCATGTTCCTGGTCCTTATGCTGCCCATAGGTGGAGGTGCCTTGCTGGATTTGGATACTGGGATTTCTTCATCAATGTCCTTCATGAACCCTGAGTCTTCTTGCACTTCTTCTTTATCTTCTTCATCTCTAATTTGATTAACAGTGAGGAATTCCTTCCATGGTTTCCCTCTTCTGTGCAATTCATGCTCAATGAGAATTTTAATTAAGCCAAAATGATACAGGCTCTTGTCTTCATTCCCCTTCTGCTTCTGGATAGTCTTGGACATCTTGGTTAAACTTTGTAATAGAAAATATGGTATACTGATAACACATTGTTTCTTCAAATGGAGGAGTAGTTTAATGTGGTATAGATAGACAATATTGTAGCGGCCTTCACAGGTTATGAATTTTTGAAGGATGTAGACCATCTCATCCCAAGGATGCATCAACCAACTTCTTGGAACACCCTTCTTCCAGTTCACTGATGAGATTCTAGATCTAGACATAAACTGTGTCCACGATTTTTCTTTAAATTGCTTGGTTTTAAAATACTTCTCCCCTTCTGGACTAATCCCTATTGCCTGAGCTATAGTATCCTCTGAAACCCTGAATGAGAAGTTACCTATCAGGGCTTTTTCTCCATTGAAGGTGAAGGCAAATTGCTTGGTAACTTCCTCATTGCTTCCATGGAATTTCTCTAGGAATGGTAACCACTGTATTTCTCTAAGAATTCCGATGCAATCCTCATGATATTGTGAACTGTCGAACACACTCGGTTCGACCCTATTAGTCATGGTGGCAGAGGGTCGTGCTTCTAACCCTTCTCTGTTTATGTTCTTACAATTTTAACAAAGAAATTTCAAACTGGTTACCTGGTATATCACTTTCCTTAGTCTTCAATATGATGCTCGGTTGGTCGACTGTATTATGACTGTGGTGGAAATCGCAACATGGTGGTTATACTTTCTCTTTAAGCGCTCATTGCTCCCATTCCTCACTGAGTAAATCGGACCCAAATGATAATAATCGAACCTAAATGATAATGCTTCTTCCGGTTTGAAAATTATGGGAATCAAGTGCGAGAATGACTGTGGGATAACCGACTGTACTCACTTCACAGCATATTCATTCATTTGAAAACAGAGGAGTGCTGTACGCTTACACAGATGTCACCACAAGAACGCTGGGAGCATGTATATATAATGCTGGGTATGGTTTCGGGAAGTCCCTTGAATCATTGGGTACGTTGGGTGGTGGAATTATGATTTGGTTGTGTGGAATGAAATAGATAGGCTACTTTACATTTGTCTCTTTCCTTTATATTTAAAAACATAATCCGCCACGTGTCCCATTCCAGATGGTATTCGGTCGGATGGAGGATGTTGGTATGACTGTGGGATGTATGACAAGGTTGATGTGTTGATAATGGGTTTTAGAAGTATGAATGGGTTGATGTTATGAGAATGATGAGAATCGGTGGAATAAGGGATGATAGGAAATGTAGGTGTCCTTGAAATCAACCATAACAGTTTACAGTTATCAAAGTTACATTAAAAATCAATCTTAAGAAATCAAATGTTTAAGAACAAGAAACATATTACTCTTTTGTCGGTCATTGTTGTATTGACATGCTGAGTAGCTAGTCCCTTTTTGACTGTTCTTTTGCTTGTTGTAACAGGTCCTCTAAGGAAGATTGAATGCACAGGTCCTTTGAGAAAAATTTGAAGATATAACAGGTCCCTTGAGAAAGATTGAATGTAACAGGTCCCTTGAGAAAAATTGAAAATGTTCATGCAGCTCCTTATATTGATACAGGTTCACTGAGCTTGTGCCTTTGATGGAGTCTTGATGCCCAAATCCTTGTAGAAACTTGATGAAATTCTGTTGAAGTAGCCCTTGGTGTCAATTTCTTTAACAGGTCCCTTCTGAATGTCTTAAACAGGTCCCTTACTGCTGGTGTTGGTAGCATAGTTGTCTGGACAAAACAGGCCCCCCTGCATAATGTTTATAACCAGGTCCCTCTGAGATAAAACAATGACAAAACAGCTTATTTATTGAAGTCTGGAATGCTGGAACAAGCTGCTTTGGAAATTTACAGTGAAGATATAGAATAAGAAATCTTTAAGAATTTACAATGGAGAGATAAAAGAACAAAGTGCTGATGCCTCTCTCCACGAATAAAATTTTGACTTGTCCTCAAGTCATGATTCAACTGATAAAGAAAACTGTAAACAAAAGAAAGAGAATTCATACCCGCCAGAGACTGGTTTTCAAGTAGGAATTTGAGGTTAGAGTGTGTCAGAGACTGGTTTTCACATCTAACCCATTATTTTTTTTTTTTTATATTCTTTTTTAATTTTTTTTTAGTTTTTGTTTTATATATATATTTTTTTTAATATTTTTTTTTTATTTCTTTTTAACTTTGAAATTGAAAGGAAATGAAACTAAGGCAGTGATACTGCAGCTGAGGGTTGCAGTACCTCAACCTCTCTTTGCTGAGATAGTGTATGGAGAAAATCTTGCTTTTTGATGGGCTTGGTGTAGAGTTTCAGGCGATGACCATTGACTGTGAAGGAGTGACCTTCTCCATCAATAGTTTTGAGCTTGACTGAACCATTGTCATAAGCTTGAACAATTTCATAGGGGCCCATCCAATGGGTGGTGAACTTATCTTTATGATCTCTGAACTTTGAATAAAAAAGTAAAGCCCAGTCACCCTACTTAAACTGCTTTGTCTTAATATGTGCATCATGCCACTGCTTCCTATGTTTTTGCATGAGGATGGTGGTTTCTTCTGCTTGCTGCCTCATCTCATCCAGCTGGTTCAACTGCTGAATTCTTTCTTTTTGTGCTTGGTCCAAATCAATTTGTAAATCTGCAGCCAGTTAAAAGTGTGTATTTGGAACTCAATAGGAAGCATTACCTCTTTACCGTACACCAACTGATATGGTGTAAATCCTGTAGTATCTTTCCAGGGAATCCTGTAAGCCCAAAGTGCTTCTTTGAGCTTCTCCTCCCAGTTTTTCCGGTTCATTGCAACAATTTTAGTAATGATGCCTTCCAAGGTTTTGTTTGTGGATTCCACCTGCCCACTGGCCTGTGGATGGTAAGGGGTACTTTTCCTATGCTTGATTTGGTATCTGTCTGTGATGTCCTTCACTAGCTTTGAGGTGAATTGAGTACCTTGATCAGTCACAATTTCCCTTGGTACTCCATACCTCACAAAAATCTCCTCAAAAAGGAAATTGACTACTGTGTGTTCGGTTGCTCTAACCAGTGCTTTTGCTTCAGCCCACTTTGTGACGTAATCAATACATACTAAGATGTACTTCTTACCATTGGAGGTTGGGTTAATGGGTCCTATAAAGTCTAGAGCCCACTTGTCAAATGGCTCTAAGTGAACTTGGGGCTGAAGGGGCATCTCATCGGTAGCTGTGGGCCTGCCCATTCTTTGGCAGCTGTCACAACTCTTTACATACTTCTTGGCATCCTTGAAAATGGATGGCCAGTAGTATCCAAGAGTAAGAACTTTGAATGTTGTCCGCTTTGCTGCAAAATGCCCACCACACGGTTCATCATGGCAAGATTTTAAAATATCAATGACCTCATCATTTCTTACACATCTCCTAATTATCATATCAAAACCAGTGTAAAATAAGTTGCCATTAAGCCATGAATATCTAGCACTTTGTTTGACTAGTCGCTTCCTTTCCTTTGCAGTAAAGTGTGGAGGTGCCCTTCCCGTAGACAAATAATTGGCCAAATCAGCATACCAAGGAGTTACTATGGAAATTGCAAATAAGTTTTCATCTGGAAAAGAATCTTCAACTGGAACAACCTCACCTGGATTTTGCAGTCTAGAGAGAAAATCTGCCACCTGGTTCTCCTTGCCTGGTCTATCTAACACTGTGATGTTAAATTCCTGTAACAATAGTAACCATCTGGTAACTCTGCCACTAGTTATTGGTTTATTCATTAAATGTCTAATGGCCGAATGATCAGTATGTACAAAGACTTCATAACCAGTTATGTAATGTCGGAATTTATTCACAGCATAAATGATGGCAAGTGTTTCCTTTTCTGTAACTGTGTAGTTGAGCTCTGCAGGTGTTAGATTTTTACTAATGAAATAAATGGCATAAGTACAAGATTCCTCTTTTTGGCCTAAGGATGCACCTACTGCAGTGTCGGATGCATCTGTAAAGATATGAAATGGTAGGCTCCAATTAGGCCCTCTCAAGACTGGTGCGGTGGATAGTTTCTTTTTGAGCTGTTCGAATGCTTGTTGGCAGTTCTCATTCCAGTTGAAAAGTACATCTTTGGTTAGAAGTTTAAACAAAGGTAAAGCTATCTTACTAAAATTTTCAATAAATCGGTGGTAATAGCTTGCATACCCAAGAAAACGTCTTACCTCTCTTTGATTCTGTGGAATTGGAAAATCAACAATAATCTGGATCTTGGCTGGGTCAACCTGGATGCCTTGAAAAGAAATATAGTGGCCTAACACTATCCCTTCGTTTAACATCATAAAGCACTTTTCATTGCTGAGGGACAGGTTAGCTTCAATACATCTTTTCAAAACTCTCTCAAGATTTTCTAATGCATGTTCAAATGAATTGCCATATACTGAAAAATCATCCATGTAGACTTCAACACAATCATGAATTAAATCAGCGAAAATAGCTAACACAACTCTCTGAAAGGTAGCTGGAGCGTTACAAAGTCCAAATGGCAAAACATTGTAGGCATAGGTGCCCCAAGGACAGGTGAATGTGGTTTTGTCCTGGTCTTCAGAGGCTATCCTGATCTGGTTGTAGCCACTGAAACCATCAAGAAAAGAAAATGATGATTTGCCAGCTAGGGTGTCTAACACTTGGTCAATAAATGGCAGTGGGAAGTAATCTTTGAGCGTTGCTTTGTTCAGCTGTCTGTAATCAACACAAATGCGCCACTTACCATTCTTCTTGGGCACTATCACCAATGGGGATACCCACTGACTGTCAGAGATAGGATATATAAAATTAACTCTCAAAAGTTTTTGCAACTCCTCTCTGACAATATCTTGGAGCATGGGGTTCATTCTTCTCTGCGGTTGCCTCACTGGTTTAATGGTGCTATCTGTATAGATGTGGTGAGTGCATGTGTCGGGGTGAATCCCATGCATATCGGTGTAGTCCCAAGCAAAGGCTTTTTGGTATTTTCTCAAGAGTTTAATCAATTTCTCTTGTTGAGATGAGTCTAGGTGGTTGCCTATGTTCAGAGTTTTCCCTGGACTGATCTCTATGATCTGACTCTGTGTATTGGTGATGGATTGAACTGGAAAAATGTCGTGAAATGTAGTTTGCAATGATTGGATAGAGCATGTTTCTTGAAAGTTTTGAGCCAAAAGTAAATCTGCAGCATGATATTGTTCATTTCTCAAATTTTTAGACATATCAGGTTGAGAAAGAAATAATTCTACCAAATCATTATTGTCTTCCTGGAAATCATAGATTTGGTCAATGCTAAAAACAGATTGTACTTCTTCTTTATCATTAAATTTATCATCAAGCCACAAGTTATGTGTTACTGCTGGTGATTGTGCCGATGGATAAAGGGTGAGTTGTTTTCTTTCGGTCCCCCTTGAAATGATCATGTTGCCTGATCGACATCCTATAAATGCATCAACAGTCGCTAACCATGGTCTACCTAGGATGATAGGGTGTCCTCCTAAATTGGATTTGGGTTGAAGGACTAGGAAATCCACTGGATACTCCCAAGAGTCCAGTGAGACAATGATGTCTTCCAAAATCCCTTCAGGAATGACTTTGGACCTATCAGCTAGTTCTAGAACAATCGTGGTATGTTGCAAATTCATGAGCTGGAGTGTTCTCATGGTTTCAAGAGTCATGACATTAATTGCGGCTCCAAGATCTATCAAAGTGTTTGGAATCCGTATGTTGTTAATGATGGTGGTCACTTTGGGAATGCCAAGATCAACATACTTCTCCATGGAGATGGTATTGGTCATAAGGCCTGCTAAATTTCCTAAAACATGAATGGTTTGAGGATCAAGTCTTTTCCTAGCAGGCTTCTTAAGGCACATGTCTTTGATGGCTTTGGTATAAATATGAATGTCTTTTATAGCTTGCAGCAGTGGGATTTTTATGTCGACATTTTTAAGTTCATCTAAGACATCAAATTGTGGTGTAGACAATGGTGGTTTTACTTGGACCAATCGGTCTGGAAAAGGTGGAGGCAATGGTTGCATATGTTTGTCTTTGGTATCATTGTTTGGTTTTGTTTGATTTGTCATTTCATTTTCCTTTTCTGAGTTTTCTTCTTGCTTATCTGTTATTGGAGAATCCTTGTGGAGCACCCTACCAGACCTCAAATTAATGTTTTGCAAAGGCAGTGTGGAATATGAGGTTCCTTCCTCTACGTTATAGGCTGGCCTCTCTGCTCTATTATTCGGATTTGGGACTGTTTGAGCAGGAATTTGAGTAGGTCTGGGAGGTTGTGAGTTAGCTGGAAATTGTAGTTGTGGTGCATTTATTGGTGGAGGAGCAGGCAGAGCTTGTTGAGGAGGTTGGGGCTGATAGACAACTTGCTGAGGATACTGCTGATATGGTTGAGAATGTGATGGATACGGCTGTTGGTATTGTTGATATGGTTGTGAGTAAGGTGGGTATGATTGAGGATATGTATTATAAGATTGGGAGTACTGTTGAGATGGTCTCCATTGGTGTTGTGGTTGGTTTTGTGGTTGCTGCCATGGCATGGGTACATTCCATGAGTTTTGTGCATACATTTGATCATTCATAGGAAATTGCAGATTTTGATTTGGAAACATACCTTGGGTTGCTGGCCGTGGCTGCCATGGTCGCTTTGTGCCCATGTAATACATGTTTTCCATCTCTGTATTGGCTGCCATATTACAGTTCTGCAAAATTTTAACTTTAGGACAGTTAAACATATCATGATGTTCAGTACAGAAAGCACAAACTTGGATATTCTCTAGAGGGCAATCTTTTAATGCATGTTTCTTTCGGCATTTTGGGCAGAAAATAGCCATGATATGATCTTCATCTTCTTGTTTCTTCTTGGCTTTTAAAGTATCAATTTGGTTCCCTAGAGTGCTTAACAAATCTGTTTTAAACTCTTCTAAAAGATTCCCTATTTCGGCCCTAGTGACACTTGCAGAGGCAGATTTTGTGACCCTTGATGACAGGCCTCTCTTTCCCATTTTAGCTTTACTCCTTGAATACTTTTCGCACAACTCAGCGATTTCTTCAAAGGGTAAGGCAGAAATGTCACCTTTGCCCATTAAGTTGAGATCATCCATGTATTCCTCTCGGATACCTTTCAAGAATATTGTGCGGACCAGATCAGGAGGCATAGTTCGGTGTTTAGATTTTTGTAAGTTATAGACAAACCGTTCTAAATATTCCTCTAAGGTTTCATCCTCTTGCTGACTCATTCTAAAGATATCATCTTTAGAGTCTTTGGATCTTGAATAAGGCTGATATTTCCTTAGAAATATTCTCCTCATACCATCCCAATCAACTATAGCATGCTCACCTAGCCCCATGAACCATTTTAAGGCTGATGCCTTTAATGTGGCTGGGAACAATCTGAGTCGATGGGCATCATCTGTATAGCCATAAGTTTGACATACAATGTCAAACTCGAACAAGAATGAGTCCGGATCCTTTGAAGCCATACCATAGAAATTTGGTAGGACAGATGGGGGTATGTTTTTCATTTTGATCTCCTCATCCTCCTGTGGTTCATGTATAGGGAACTTAAAAGTTGACTCTTCTTCATCTCCTTGGCGTGGGACTGATCCAGATCCTTCCTCAGCCATTCTAATTGGTCTCTCTATGTCAGTGTCACTTGGTGGAAAAAGGAGGAAGGAAGATTGTTCAGTAACTGTACTACTTTCTCCTTTTGTAGAAGGTCTAGGAAAGTGCTTCTTCTGCGATTTATATGTGAATAAAGTTTCCCTCTCAATAAGAGTAAGTTCCTGTCCTGAATAAAATTTTTCTGCCAATGTCTGGATAACTTCCTCAGCTGGTGTTGTATTCCCTAGAGAGTCTGCTCCTGATGATGATGGGTTAGTTTTTAGATGGTGGGGGGTTTTTACAAATCTCCCTTGACTGTCTCTAAATCTAGGCATAAATGAACATGATTTCTAACTGTGTTTTTTGTTTATTTTTGTGTGTTGAATTTTTTCTTTTTGTTTGAATCCTTTAAGTACGCCTCCCCGGCAACGGCACCAAAATGTAGTGTTCTAGCTAGGGTACTAGACTAGACTATATTAATTATCGACCAGGATGCGTAAGCTTAGAGGCATGCGTCTAAAGTATATAGACATAAAGGATTGTTGGCTAAGTGGTTATGATGTAGGTCACAGGGCTTCTTTACGGAAGACTGGAATATGTCACCTATCATCCAAACACTCAGGTCACTCTGCTAATATACCTGATTACAATGCTATCATCAAATGCATTTACCAAATCACACACTGAAACTAAACACTGTGTATCACTGCAACAATGATCTTAATCTCCTTACAAAGATATTACACATAAAACCCTTGTTCAGTAAACACCCAGTATTCACTAATATTTATACAATATCAAAATATACAGAGATCATAAATGGATTGTGAAATGAAAACAAAGTTTATCACAGTGCTTTGAAAAGACACACAGGGATCGAATCCCTTACAGGATGCCCTTCCAGATCTCAGTGATGACTGTCCAGCATTACCATAAACGCAAACCAACTATAAGCGCAAACCAACTATAAGCGCAAACCATATACATTCAATGGAAATCAAAAGCTATGGAAATCGAAACCCAAATAATTGTAACTGCTGTGCAAACCATATAAGACCTATTGAAATCGAAATCAAACCATACGATAACCTAAGTGCAAATAAAATAAAAAAGAACAGTATACCGGTTGAACGCAGGGCCCGTCCGCGTTCCAGAGGTACACTGGACTATATTCGACCGGCTATCAAATCAATATACGAGACACAAATCGGAACTGTAACTGGTTCTTAGTATTAAGTTTCAAAACAGAGTTTTTGGAACGATACAACGATTAACCTTCTATCCATTACTCGGACTGTATTTACATAACCATGTCATTAATGAATGTACATTCGGAATTTGGCTGTTGCCGCTTTTATTACATCGAGCTTTTCAAAATGTTTCTATCCTAACTGATCAAAAAGAACAAAAACTAAATCAAGATAGAATGAGCTGCTGTTTCTGCCTTTGTCGCCAGTGTGCCATGCTTTGACCTGGGTTGACCGCGCATGTAGGAGAGTCGATTCGGCTGTATGATAGGTGTTTGTCCATCCTTGGACATTCTATTTTTCATCCATGCCTTTCGCTCTAGTCCAGCTGCTGTGACACATGTCAAACAATGAGCTGATTACAGGATGTTGAAACTTCCTGTAACCATTTCACCAAAAACTTCTAATTCTTCAACATAAGATTCCTAAATCAATTTCTATGCATTTTAATAACTATAAGACTATTAATAATTAATTTTCAAGGATTCTAAGGAATATATGATGAAAAGGAATGGGTAAATGACATGTTTTTAGGAGGAAAAAGGGGTCTTAGGATGATACCAACATTCATTTTGAAGATTTCTTCATTTTCCTTTGCTAGGCTGCTCTCCATTTCTTCCTTGATCCTTGTAGCTTTACATGTTTCGGCCTTAAAAATTTTGATGTTAGATTTTAATTTGAAGATTTCTTCATCCTTTGCTTTTAGTTGACATATCATGGTGTTTCTCTCCTTTTCTGCTTCATTGACCTGTTATTATATGATTGCCAATGCTTCCATTGTCTTCTCAGCTCCTAGTGCTAACTTTCTTGCTTCTTGTAGTTGAGATTTGAGAGAGGAGACCTCTACCTTGTACTGACCAATCTCTTCTTCAAGTTTGTTCAAGCTCTTGTGCCTTTGTTCAAGTTGACTTGACAAGGTATCTTCCCGTTTCTTTGCTTTATCCAATTGATTTTTCATGGATATGACTTCTTCATGCTGCTTTCTTTTGCTTTGATGAAATTCCTTATTAAGCTTGGCAAGCTCTTCATCCCTTTCTTGTACTTGAAGCTTGACAAGGTTAAGTTTCTTCCTTGTTTGGTCTTGGTCACCAGCTAGTGCTTTCTTCTTAAGTTCCTTATTTTCCTTTTTCAAATTGATAATCTCTTCCATGGCAGCTGTAAGTTGAGTGAGGAGATATTCTACAAAATCTTTTTCATTCTCTTCATCTTCTAGGTCTGCTTTAGCCTTGATGTCATCATTCTCATTTTCAGCTTCTATGATGGGTTCTGGATTTCCTTCTTGATTTCCATCATCTTCTTGACTGATGGTCATGGTCAATGCTCCTTTTGAGTGAAGGTCATGAAGTTTGTCCCATATACCCTTTGCTGATGAATATTTTCCTAAATTGTTCTTTATAGAAGCAGGTAGACCATTCAAGATTGCCTTCATTGCTTTTGAATTGTACTCTTTGGATTCTCCATCCATCATGCTATCAGCAATCACTGATTTCCAGATTTCAATGCCTTGAATCTTTAAGAAATTTCTCATTCTTGCTTCCCATATATTAAAGTTTCCATTGAACCATGGAGCCTTCTCAAATTGATTGTCTTCTATTTCAGTGGTAGAGGGAGACACGTCTTTAGGAGGATTGGAGACTTTCTTCCTTGGCTTCGCCATTTGTGTTCTAAAGATCAACCTTCAAGTTGTTAGGCTTTGAATGAAGGTACTGGCTCTGATACCAATTGTTGGAAATACTGAGAGCCGAGGGGGGGTGTGAATCAATATTTATTTTCAATTGTTATTTTACTAGTTAAAACATTTATATTCAAAACACAAGATGAACAACAAGAATAAATGCTTTTATTAATATAATCTTTGCAATAAAATAGATACAATATATATATGGTTCCAATCTATTGCCAAGCACCAACTTGGACTTTTGTGAGGCTCCAACCTCCAGAGCACCAACTCTGTTTTGTCAAGGCACCAACCTTGGACTTAGGAGCACCAACTCCCAGGACACCAATCCTTCCAGTTTTGAGGCACCAACCTCAAGGACACCAATCCTTCCAATTCTGAGGCTCCAACCCCAAGGGCTCCGACCCAATCTTGTCAAGGCATGTTTGATAGTGATTCTTTGCTCCCAAAACTCTTCTTTACTGAATTATGTCTGTTTATAGCTTCACTGTAGTCTCCATGCTACAACATCAATGGAAACTAGTCTTCATATGAAGAAGTCTTTACAACTCTTCATATTTTCCACACAAAGTCTGCAAAATTTATCTCATGATGATATCAAATAGCCATCATAATCTCTGATAATGTCTCCACACAACTTTAGTGAGTCTATTATTAGCTGCACTAAGATTTGCACAAGAACCAACTCTCTGTTTCAAGCCTCTGTTCTCACTGTCATGGTGAATGCTTCCAGCGTGACTATTGCACACTGTTATTGCTATTGCAATCTCTTACTTCCCAGAAATACATTCACATATGCTTCAATACTGGTGTTGGCTATTGTTCCCTTCAAGCGATATCAAATGAAACTTTATTTATTATATCACAGAATTGTTCTTTAGTATGCATTATGTACCCGATTAATTCATCACAGGTCTGAGTCTTTCACAGGGTAACATGATCAACAGAGTTGCTCGTCCTTCGACTGCCTCTTGTCTGGCTGGACCTTCGTCTTCCTTTTGTCCTGCTGGACCTTCGGCCTCTTTCTATCCAACTGGACTGTCGACTTCCTTCTTTCTTCCAGTTCGCCAACAACAACTGCATAAAGACAATTCTCTGTTTTCTTATCTTGATATGCCTGACCTTTGGCTTCCCTTTCACTCGCTTGAGCTCTGGCTTCCTCAATGCTCATTCGACCTTTTGGCTTCTCTCCTCTGGTCGCTTTAGCTTTCTCTGTGCTCACTCGACCATCTATGCTCGCTTGACACTTCGGCTTCCCGATCCATGGCTTCCTCTGTCTATTCGAGTGTTCCAATACTCATAGGACACGTTCAAGAGGAAGAGAGGCCGAAATACAAAGAAATGTTTCTTATTAAAAAATATCAGAGAGGTCCTTTTTCCTTTAATAATATTCATACATTAGACTTCATTATTTATGGAGGATTTCATTGGAGAGACTGTACCAACAGGGAGGTCCCACATGCCACGTCACAATCGCAATCACAATCGGCGGTTTGACATCCCTTAGAGACTAGCGATACAACGGATGCGATATTACATTTAGTCATGTTAAATGGTGCATTCGGGTTCGTAATATATATCGCAATCGGCAGTCTGGCGGTGTCAATTCTTTTGAACATTGTGATTCAACGGATGTGATATTTCAATAGGTCGTATTATAATGTTGCAGTGGGTCCGCATACATATCGCAATCAGTGGTTCGGGGGTGACAGCCCTTTATAACTTGCACTATGAGAGTTTCGATAGGCGGATGCGATATAACAATAGGGCAGTTTATAATGGTGCAGCGGGTCTGCATATATATCGCATCTATATATTATATACTCTTCTGCTCTTTGCTATAACTTGTTCGGGTCCGTGTATTATCGCAATCGACACTTTCAATGTGGCAAGGCTTTACAAGAGTCTTGCAATATGGCGGATGCGATAATATATTAAATCATATTTCAATGGTGTAGTCGGGTCCGCATACATATCGCTATCGCAGTTTTAACGTGACAAGGCTTTAAACGCTTTTCCGCCTTTTTACAACCTTTGCACATTTTTCGATGTTTTCCTTTTTCAGATCAATCCTCCACCGTAGATCTTACCATCCCATTCGATGGTTGATATTACACCCGACCAACAAAGCTGCTCGGTGATCCTACACTGTAGATCAAAATTGCATTTGATTCAATGCTCGACAACGATATCAGGTGATTTACATGCACGAGGATTACCCTCCCGATAAAGCGGTTTCCTCTCTCCTCCGACGTGCGACGTGTCAATTGCTTAATGGAATCGGGTGACTCCATCCTATTACCACTTACCACTTATTCTCAACCCGATAAACCATTTCTGCTTATAAACCCGCCTTTCTCTTTGACTAATGCTCGAGCTATTTAGCACCTGATGACCGTAGATCTTCTACCATCGACAGATGCGACGGCTCCTTCGATTTCCTCATCCGCTAATACTTAAATTAATCTCCGTCGTTCATTTCTTTGACTTTATGCTGCGCGACTTAATCCTGGCCGCTCATTACAAACAATCTCGTCTGTTGATCTCCAAGATCCAACAATACCTATGTGTTCAATCTTCATCTTCAAAGACCCATTATGATTCCTCTGTCTCTTCTTCTCCTTTGATGACTTCTTCCTCTTTGCGGGACTTCTTGGGCATATAATACATGCGATACTCCCGATATGGCTCCTCTTGCTCCAATAGGTCTTCCTTTGGCTTTGCAATTTCTTTCAATGAACTTCTCTAATACCTTCATACCTTGATGGCTTTTGATATCTTTTTCGATATGCCTCTCTTGCTTTGATATTCTACAATACTCCTCTGATGTGTTAACTCCTCTAATACTCTGCAATACTCTTAAACATAAGCGATAAATTTGATCCTTTGTTAACTCCTCCGTTAACAGACTCTTACTCATGGCTTGGCTTTCCTAATGGCCTTGCTCCTTGGCTTCTTGCTCTTGTTTCTTCATGGATCTACTCTGCTTCTCCTTGGCTTCATATAATCATTTAGTATCCTAAAATATTGCCATATTGACATCAATGACAATCTAGGTCAACAAGAAGATGACAAAGGGATTATGAATCTCAATTTATATTTTTATATCTAATTTCTTTGAGGAATTGGCCAATCCTTTATCGCCCAGATTTATGAACATCCCTAGGGTCATTTTTTTTAAGAGACATAATCAATCATTGTTGTCATCAAGTTCTAACTTTAAAATTTTCTTGCTTTTGAGCTTTAGAAATGAATTCTTTTTTCCTCTATGAGAAACTTTAGATCCTTTCTCATTCAGGTCTCATAATAATCCCTCAATCCCTCTTGGAAAAAATACTTGATCCCTTGGTCCTAGGTCTATGGTTGTATTTGAAAACCTTAGAGGTTTGAGATTCATTAGGTAATTTCAAGATTAAATTCTATTTAGGTGAGGGGACAAGGAATCCAAAGGCTTGGTCTTGATGCAGGAATCCCTTTAGAATCCATCTAGAGGAATGAGAGGAAGAGGCTAGGCGATAAAGATCCTTGAAAGGGTAGAAAAGAAATCACCAAGATGATCAAAGTTTTTTTTTTTCTTTAGACCTACCTCCAAATACCTAAAAATCAAGGGGTAAGAAGATTTTTCAAATTCAAAGGGGGAAGGTGGATTTCACTTACTTGAGATACACGAGTGTTTGGACATTTGAAGATAATTAAGGGAATGTTCCTATTATTGGGCTAATATGTCCTTTGTTGGTGTAGTTGGCATTGAAATTCCTTAGGAATACTTTTTCTAAGAATCCCAAGAGGGATTCCTTTTTAGAGTAGATTGGACCTAATATTTTGTGCTTTGGGAGGCTTTATGAACACAACTTTTCCTTGTGAACTTGAGGGAGTAATCCTTAGCCAAATGTCCATGTTAATGACATCGACCAAATTTGAAAAGGATCCCTTCATAGTTGAGTGCTTGGTAGAAAATCGGAGGGGCCTTTCAAATTATGACGGAATCGACCAAGCCCTTTATAGCCAGAGTCATGAAACAAGGTATCAACTTCATATAAGAGACCTATAGAATTTCTAATTTCCTTAAATACTTCCCCAAAACATAGAATCAAGGGTAGCCCTCACATCCTTACCCAAACTAGCGTAAAATCAATGTGTGCTAAATGGGTATTAGAGTAAAATCAAGGTGGGTTAAATAGGCATCGAAGTCTAGATGCCATTTATTAAGATATAATGCCTATGAATCCACTTCCAGACATTTTAGAGAATCTTTTTTGTGTCCTCTATGGTTTTTAATGTCTAAACCATCCAACCCTTCACAAGAACCATGATTCATGGCAGCCAAAATTTTCCACTAACCAAGTTTTTAAGGAGTCTCCTCCCATTATTTTTCTTGGAAAATAATCAACTAGCATAGATTCCTTTAGCTCCATTATCTCATATGGATTCATGCTATCACCAAGTTACAAATTAATATCTTCTAGTTTATGTTTCATACATTTCCTTTCTTTCCAAAGGTTCCTTGATCCTCCTTGTCCTAAGCCTTTCTATTATGAAGGCAAAGGATTAGAGTGCAACATGCCACTCATGAGGTTACTTTCTTATATATGAAGCCTTGATCATGAGTAATTCCTTTGTCGTTGTAGGGCAAAGTGAACCAAACATCAAATCTAATGGTATAGATCAACTCAAATGAATGCATGGGGTAAATACTCTTGTTCCAGAGTTAAAGGCACTAATTGTTCCATATGTAGAGAAATATCCCCTTGGCTTGAAAGATCCAAAGCTATACTTACCTACCTCTAATCCATGTTGGGCTTAAATTATATGTTGGGTTGATGCAAATGTAGTTGGCAACTTCCCAGATGGGGGTGCCAAGTCAAATATTGTGCTACCAATGTGACGGCTTGCTAGTTCACCTAAAATTGCCATTAATTCTTCCTCCTGTTGACATGGCAAATTTTCGCTATACCAACAAGGGGAACTAACCCGATCACAGACCCCAATCAGACCTACTTTCGTTTGGAATGGCTAGTTCCAACGGGTTTTAAGGGACCCCGTAAACTGTTAAATGTGTTGAAAGATTGTTTCTGGGAAGAAGACTTCAATTAAATCAACAAAATAGAACAACTAACCTCTATGTATTGAATCCTATCTACACTTCTTCTAACTACTCTAGTCTATGTCCTAACTATCCTAATCTATCTTGCAGGAGCATGACAAAAGAGAGGTTAAACATCATATATGAATTCCAAGTCTAAATGAATCAATTACTGGTTCACATAAGAACAATGCTTCATCAATTCTTAATTGCAATCCAATCATTCATACAGGAATACACATTCCTTTTTATGGAAGTAAAGCTTGCAACAGATGTCTAACATAGTTTCAAATCAGGGACTGCTTATGAATTAACTATGATGAAGAATTACATTCAAATAACGAAGGCTAATTATAAACTGTATCGTTATCAATATGCACAAAAACAAAACACATTTGTATTTATGCCAGCAACAACACCCTATCTCAAAACACAGAAAAGCAAAAGATCTTAAATCTGAAACAAAAGGCTCCTCATTGAACCAAACAGTCTCCTTTATTCATAATAAATCAAAGTTGTTTTCTCCCAATATAAAGCCCTCATCTCCTATTCGGAGGTAATACTTATGCACATGGAAATGACTCTCGGTCTTCCCCTCCTCCTTTCGCCTTCCCCTTGTTCTCTTGAATATACAGATCAGAACACACAGATGCAGAACAATCGATGTCATTGCTGACACGTAGAGGGAATTTCCTATCACTCTAGCGCTTCGTTTCCTGAGGGATGAATAGATGTTGATTGAAAGAGAATGACTGCGTGTCATCTCTTCACACCTGTATACAACGGACGTTATCCCTCATTATTTCCTAAAGGAAACTGAAAACACTGCGCTCATCATCCCACATCTGGCATGACTGAATGTGTGTTTGGAAGTTATTGCATATTGATGGATCAGCGCTGTCATGAGTGCTTCTGCTGAACATAGAGAGTGCCCTCATTATGCACTATGGCAGTCCGTATTCCCTTTTGCAGAGTGTGTTTTTGCAACATTGACACCAGTGGTGCAAAGGTGTCATCTTGATATAGCTTCCATTTATACGTCACCGGGTCTACTCGAATTTGCCTGCAGAAATAATTCATATCAGCTATGATTGTGAGAAATATGGCAAACATGCTTACAAAACACGAATCTTGCCTTCACTAAATGTTTATTACATCAGAAGGAATAAATGTGAAAGAATTGGCCCCTTTTTTTTTTAACTCACGCATCGATTAAGTCCCGCAAGAGAAAACTCGATTTACATTGAAAATCATCGTAAAACACAGAACCGAATTGAAAATCCGGACTTGAAATACTATAGGCGGGAATCTATACCCTATCGGGTCCACCATATGAGATATTCCATTAAAAACCGTGACCATAACATTTTATCGAATAGACAAGAAACATGGGAAAACCCGCGTCTGGGCTATACAGCCGGACTTCAAATTTTATATACCCGAGCCTATAATTATCGGTGAGTCAGGTCATCACCCCTTCGCTAACTGCATAACCCCCGGGCTCCGTCGATTGCGATAAGCGATCGGGGAAGGCAGACCCGAAATATATATATACTGCACTTAATAGCCTTGGCGGGTCTGCAATGTATGATTTTCTTTGAAAAGCCCCGACCTTAACACTTTTCATAAAACACAAGATTATACGGGAAAACCTGCGTCCGATCGTAAGATTGGACTTGAAATAATATATGCCCGAATTCATGATCATCAGTGGGTCCGGTATATCATAGCACAACATATATATAACCCCTGGGTTCCGCCGATTGCGATAAGCGATTGGGGGGGAGGACCCAATAATATATGTATCGTAGTTGATAGCCCTGTCGGGTCCGCTATATCGCATCGGCCTTATGGCTCGGCTCTGACTCCCACCGATTGTGATATGCGATGGGGCTCTGGACCCGATATATATAAAATACGGTTAATAATGCCGTTGGGTCTGGAAGACAGTGGAGCGCGTTATATAAAAGCCCCGGACCCCGCCGATAACGATATGCGATGGGGCTTCGGACCCGAAATATATGCATTTTGGTTAATAAAACCGTCGGGTCCAGAAGCCAGGTATGTGTTGTGTTTTAATGTTGATTGCGGTTAAGCGAAAAAAGGGTAAGTTGGGCATTTTTCGAGTATTTCTATTACAAAGAGTTATAATGGGAATGAAGACGCGATAGGGGGTTTTGAGTGCTGAAAAGGTTCCGATGGAGGGAATGAATGGAGGGCTAGGCTGGGTGATGAATGGACCATGCAACAGGGATTTATTAAAGGGGGGGCTTGACCATTAAGAATTGAAAATTTGGCTCGGCAACGAGTTAAAGTTTCTGGGACTAAGCAGATCATTCGGAGAGGTAGAAGACCAACTTTTAGGGGACCCATTCAAAATTGTTGCCAAGGCAAGTTTTGGTAGGGTGGTGGTTGTGACCACAACACCTCCAAAGGCTTGGTCCTTGTCATCATAGGTGAGAATAAGGGGTTGCAAAGAGTGCAAGGGTTATTCACTAGATTGGGCTCGATCTGCTAACTCTCTAATGAATTGTCCATGAAACTATTTAGTGAATATTCATAGTCGAATCGATGGTAGAAACATTGCACCCACAAGTACCATAAAATGGGAATTGCATTAGAAATGATGTGCCATGCACACATGATATACAATAATTGAAAGGAGAATTTGATTGATTTTACACTCGAGCTTATAATATGTTATTTATTTTACCCGTTTCTTTTTGCATAAATGCTAGTTGGAAATGTTGAGTGTTCAACAAGTCGTCTTCCCTAATTTTCCATACCTACAATAGAAAATACTTCAACATTATGTCTAGATCATTTGAGAAATGGTTGAAATAACCATCAACAACCACAATATTGCAATTTTCTTCCTCTTGACCAAATTTGTAACCCACATTTGCGTGTCGATGAGGTCTTCCTCTATTATCCTATGGCATTAGAATGTAAGTGTAGGTTCTTGGCAGGAAAACCTTGGAATATAAAATCTAAACCCTATAAAAATTATCCATCCTTTATCTATCGTCCATGCACCAGGCATTGAAGAATGTTTGTTGTTAGCCCTTGCAATAATTAACACTTATTATTTGACATTTGTAGTAGCTATGCACTCACACACCTTCAATTCCTGATAAGATTGGGGTACTATGAGAGAAAATTGATAGCAAACAATAAGGATTTGGATGAATTGTTACAATCAACTAAGAGTAGGAGCGATATAAAATATTTTGTAACTTTTTGTTGAATTTCAATCTTCTTTTAAGGGTTTTCTTAACAAATCATTATGGACAATTTGATGCTTTCTTCTATTCTATATACCCTCATAAATTTGTTTGATTAGAAACTCCCTTAAATCATCTTGTGTACTTGGTACCCTACATTTTTGATGGTATTGATGAGGAGAGCTTTATATAAAGGATAAATGCCATTGCTCCTATAATAAGTAGTCAATCATCTGATATAATAACTTGTTATAGTTTACATGCAAGTCTAATGTTGATAGTAGGTTTGGGATGTGGCATTTCAACACAATCTCTAGTGCACCAATTCATGCCCAAGCTCACATAGGCCTCCACACATAAGTCTCATACAAGCCATCCCATCATAAACCTTAAACCTACACAATTTCACCATAGATCATACATGATTTTATTGAAAAAGATACACAATTTCACTACAGGCCCATTCACATCACTTCATCCCTTTGTCTCTTTCAGTGTAGTCAATAACCCATTCACTTTAGACCCATTCATCGAAGATGTATTCATTTTAGACCTGTTTACATCACTTCATTTCTTCTGCAAAGTTGTTCACTTCAGATCCATTCCTCAAAACTACCTTTAAGTGAATGCTATTATCTTCTTTGATGAGATTTATTTTAATTCCAAATCTTTCGAAAGTTGAGGCGAACCATATTCGTTTAGATACAAATATTTCTTCAAAATTTTACATTTTTAAAATTTTTTTACATGCCAATTGATTTGATCCTTCCCTGCACTGCACTTAGATTTATAATAAAGATAAATTTATGCTAGTTTATTTATTTATAATATTTTTTTAGTTAATTATTATTATGATCAACTATTTTTTAACTTTCATTTTCAAGTACTTATTATATAAATTCATTTACAAATATATATATATATATATATATATATATATATAATTATAATAATAATAATAATATGGGTAATTGAATATATTATTAAGCAACTCTTTAATGTTAACATTACCCGTTCAAAATTCATGAATAATCTTACTCGCTTAACAAAAAAAATTAAAAATAAATTATAGTAGATATATTTTTAAATTTTTATATATATTACTTATTCATTATAATGTAGATTATCTTAATTTCATCTCGTTTTATCCATAGACCTTAATTTCATATCTATTAAAAAAAAATAGATTATATAAATCTATTTTGGTGTTTCCCCTCCCCCTCTCTATATTACTTTTAGAGGGCAACTTAACAATAATGTAAATGGATTACAAACAACCCAAAAAAATGTTTCAAAACGATTGCCCTTATCAATTATACCTTGTTATTTCATGACTATATTTATATTTTTCTAATGTGTTATATATCCTTTTTATTTGTGAATAGACGTTTGTATAATTAATTTTTTTGAGTTGATATACATTATACATAGTTTGGTACATCATACTCACCTCAAGTGTAGTTAGCTCCTTTCATCACAATTATTCAATAATATTAATAATATGTATAAAAAATAGGATTAAATAATTAAAAAAAATATATTATATTTTTAAATATTTTATATTATTTTTTACAATATATTTTAAAAAAATCAAAATATTTTAATTTATAAAAATCAAAATATTTTAATTTATAATTTTTGAAGATAGTTTGATTTGATTTGATTTATTATTATCTTTATTTAATTTTTTAACTAGTATGTTCATTAGTTGTGGAACTAGTTTATGGTATATAAAATTATGACTTAAGGGTATTTAATGATACATGTTGTAATATCCCTCTCCTTAATAATAAATAATATAAAAATAATAATTAATAATAGAAATAATAAATAATAATAAATAAATCACTTAATAATAAATAATAAAAATAATAAATATGTTAAATAATAAATGATATTAAAAATATATACAAAGAAAATAAATAAAAATAATAAAAATAAAAATAGTAATAACCATACTAAAATTCTAAATAAGAATAAACAGAAATAAAACAAGAAAACTATCAAAAAGAAGGAAATAAAACAAGAAAGCTAAAAATCAAAAGAAAAGTAAAGAAATAAAACAAGAAAGCTAAAAATCAAAAGAAAGTTGCATGTAGACACATGGAATGTGTGCATGTGGTTCCCCTTCCAATGTTGTTCTATTTAATAGATGGTTAGGAAAATGAAAGGCATTCTTGCATTTCATCATTCCGAGACTCTATCTTTCATTCTCTTGGGAGAATGGTGTTCTAAAACTTAGGAGTCACTGGCAGTAGTACGTTGATTGAGGACTCGGGGGTGGCCAGTTGTAGCAAATCCTTGCGCAATTGAGCCTACGGTTGGGTGGAGAGTCGTCCCCAAAACCTTGTTGCAGTAAGCCTACTTCTACCATAGGTAAGCACGGGTAAGCACTATTCATAGTTTGAATTTAATTAATTAATTACATGTTTATTTGGCTAGATAAGGGCCACTCTGATTTGAGTTTAATGTTAATAAGTTAATTGGATATTTATTTTGGGCTGTTACATGTGGTATCAGAGCTGGTGTTCCTGCCAGCTTGAGGGTCTATATCAGAGGTGCCAAAAGAAAATTATTTCTCGAGCCGTGTCTTTGTTGTAGAAATTTCTTTCATAAAAATAGGGCCAATAATTAAAATTTTATGAAAAAGGAGCGAACTATGAAGTCGTAAGCAATCAAATTTCAAGGGCCCAATTATTTTTGGTGAAACGCCAAGAAAACATTTGTTGAAATTTTAGAAGGACCAGCGTGAGTATTAATCTTGAAGTGCCGTGAGCAAATTTTTTAAAGTGGTGGTACATTTGTTCTAAAATAGGGCCATAAAGCATTTAAAAGAGGCGTATGATTTTATTCTAATGTTTCTAAAAGGGGCCAAGGTCTAATGTTAATTCTAGTGGGATTGTAAAAAGGGCAAGCAATTTTTTTTTGTATGGCGCATTAATTTAAAGTGGGGGGCCAGTTTAATTCTTTTGGGTTTCGAACCCAACCAAACTTGTTAAGGCTGAGAGTTGGAGGCTCGTATCAAAATGCGGAAAGAAAAAATTTTAAATTTTGGGGCATGGGCATAGGAGAATGTGAAGCGAATTACATTATTATTTTTCTGTGGGTTAGAGAAACCATGCTAAAATCGCAGAGCCAAAATATTATTTGTTTTCAGCCTAGCTCCAAGATCGCTTTCAAATCGAAAGAAAAAAAAATTATGCCTATCATTTCGTTGTGTCTCGAGTTTACAACTGCCGAAAGGAAGTATGCAATTTTTCTATTGAGCCTAGGTCGTGTTCTTGTTGGCAAGGATAAGATATAGGACTGGCTTTAGTAAAGTTTTATTTTTATTTGTCCTGTTGTTTTGAAAATTTAAATTCGTCTTATTGTATGTAATTCAAGGTTTGATAATCTGAAAATATGGTTAGGGTACTGTTAAAATTAGCTCAAATATCCCAAAATTGTAACAATGTAATTTCCCATTTCTCGGCTACAAACTGTTTCTGTTTCTCATTTTGTAAATCTGTACTCGTTATATTGTTTGGCCTGTTGTCAAATTCCGACTGTATTGCCATTTTTTATGATTGAATTGATATTCCAAAAGAGGTTTTTATTTCAGAAATGAGTTAGAATTACTTCGATTTCAGTACCTTTTCACTAGCAAATTTTATGAAACCTGCTCCCTGTGATTAATGGCTGTGCAGTGAGATATATTTGGATAGATAGTAATGCTTACTATTTCATTATTACTTATTATTATGTACCAGTTGTAGTAAACTAGTCCAAAGCAATTTTACCTGCTTAAGGATAAAAAAAATTGGCTCAAACGCTTCATTAAACTTCCAGTTACAGTCTTACCTAATCCCAATGACTTGCTACTTCGCTGAACATTTAATTACAGCCTTACCTAATCCGAAAGACCTGCAAATTTGCTGAACAACTCTTTCCCTCTAGATCAACTCAATCAATGTAGCCATATCTTACTTGGGCCAAAGACTTGCAGCTTTGCTGACCAACTCCATCTTGGTATAGCAACCTGTCCCAGTTTAACTTCATGCCAAAAGTATCAAAGGATAGATGTTACGTTTATTTATATATAAACATATTCAGAAATCACCTTTTATTTTATTTATTTTTATTGAGCCAGGGACTTAGTTTCTTATTTTATTACTGAGATTTAAAGTTAACTATAATCTATTGTATTACTGAGATTTGGAGTTTACCGTAAACCCATATCCAAACTGCTTTGTAAATTAGACAAATGCCAATATCTAGATGGCTATAACTTGACATCCCCGTAAATCCTCACCCATTCTTACAGGTGTGATGGTAGGAGAAAGAAATGCCATCCTTAATAACTAAAAATGTAGACAAACCTGAAATATCTGTGGTTGTTTTTGTTTGTCATTGAAATTGTTCTACATATATGTTAGAAATTTATTTTTCTAGCCTTATTGTCCCATGGCAAACGCTATTCCAATCTCTGTAGCGAAAAAAAAGAATTGCTATGTCATAAATAGAGCAGGAATTTTAGTCATTTTCAAAGTTTTATTATTATTGAAGTTGTGTGTGTGGTGCAATGATGCTGTCAAAGTTCTGTCCAACTATACATTTCGTCTCAGTTTTGAAAAGATGTTTTTAAGTCGGACTGCACACTATTTTTTTTTTACCCAACTCATTTTGTGCATTCTTCTCGAGGATTTTGTCAAGATCAAGTTGTTGAAATTGCAATCTTTTTAGATTTTCATCGTGAGTATTAAATATAGTTTTTAGTTTTAAATAAATTCAGGTTATAAAAGTATAATCCACTAACAATTAATCTAATTATAGATTATAATCCACTAACAATTAATCTAATTATAGATTTTTTTTATTAACCAGACTTTAGCTAATTTAATAAAAATGTCACTTCATTAAAATATATTTCTGTTTACTTTGCTTTTGGGGGATTTTGTTCAAATCTAGTAGTTGAAATTACAATATTTTTAAATTTTGAACATTTATTGCAAATTTGTAACTTCTAAATGATAAAAATGTAATTTAAACCATAAATTGATTTAGTTATAGTATTTTTTTTATTAATCAAATTTTGATTGAGTTAATCTTGTCTGAGTTGAATTGAAGTGTTAGCACTCCACTCCACGTTCAAGAGTTTATTAAGGAGCGCTAACTCCACGTTCAAGTGTTTATTAAGGAGTGCTAACTTTTGAGTTATAATGGATGGATTTAGCAATCCTTAACCAACCGTTAGATTTGGCTTCTTATATTTAAATATTAATATTTATATAAAGATTTTGGAATTTAAATATCAAAGATTTTTTTTTTGAAAATTTATTCAAATTTATTATAAAAAGTTTTCATTTATTAACAAAAATGTTATAGGCATGAGATTTTTTGTAAGCTTGGGTGCATGTCAATGGTTTGAGGACTCCCTCGGAGGTTTCTTTTGAGAGATGAGGGTTTGACATTGAGAGAACCAGGTGACAGTTGAGAGAGAACTCTGTGTGAGCTAACACAAAGCCAGATTATCTTCCACCCCTTTATTGGCAGGGAGGTCCGCTAATCTATTTGCATTCCTTCTGATATGAACGAAAATAATTGCTCGCCCTTCTGCAATGATTGCTACTAGTTGTTAAACACCGTGGTCCAAGCGCCAACAACTTTTGCATTTGTGAGCTGGAGAGCCACCAAGTATGCAGTTGGCTATTTGAGTGGGTGGAGATTATGTGATCGGGCTATGATTATTCCTTGCATGAGAAAATGGTACTATTGATTGTGTAAATGGTACTATTGACCTTATAGTGTGTGTATATTTCTCGACCTTGTTGTTGAAAAGAACAATGGAATTGGTAGGAACACACATAGCCATGGCCGCAAGCTTACAATCTTATCTCTTATGTCTTATGCAGGCAATTTTATGTCTTATCCGAGAAATTATTATGGCTAAAATGTATTGTAATTTGAGGGATGGTGTTGCCTTAGCGGGTGCGCTTGCAGGCTGGCCATATAATTAATAAAATGATTTTATTTTGTGTTGGGGAGGGATAACCTCCCTAGTGATCCGATCCAGTTCTGGGTCGGGTGGTGGTGTCTCTTCCTTATGGTGTGGAATATTTCTTTGATTGTTTGATTTCTTAAATTTCTTTAGAGTAATCATTTAATAGCCATAAGAATCTCGAGATACATTCAATAAATTTGTTTAAACGATTTATTTTGTCAAAAGCAGTCCATTTAATTCTTCTAACATAAGTTATGATTGCTTAATCAGATACTCAAAGTATTTCACTCTACAACACATAATTTCAATTTATCCTAGCACATAAGGTCATGAATCTGTAGACTTAATATTGGTGTGACATATAATTTCAAAAGTCATGGTGAATTTTCTTTCAGAATTCAAGTACCTTCTTAAAACAACACTGCCACTAATATTCTTAAGCTTTACTCATTGGAATTTTGATTTTATGTTGAGACAATTCTCTAAGTTTTAATACTACAAAATTAGTGATTATTGATAATTTGCATGATCAATCACACAGTTTCAAATTTGGCAATGGTCTGATTGCATGCTGTGTAGTAGGGGAAAAATATACAAAACAGTAGATTGAAATGAATCAAGAATCTTCAAAACTTTGTTGAATAAATTTGGCATGGTTAATACATATCTAGTTAAAAATTCACTGCATAATTATCACAACAATAATCTAAGTATTTTGGCTCTTATTTTATGCTTCTTCAATGATGAATCTTGATATTGAGTGACTGATTACAGTGTTTGACTATCATTGCATGCATGTGCGGGTGACTTGATTTCACTGTTAGAAATCTGATATTTTTAGAGGTTGGATATAGGTCTGATCTTGACATTACCGTGATATATTACCTTTGCATTTGGCACTAAGCTTGAATCTAGATCATTAGTACTCCTTATCGTGCATTCAGTGATCATTTGAAAAGTGAATTAGTGGATTGATTGGATCATCTAGTGACTCACATCACATTGTGGTTTTGCTTTAATTAGCTATCTAATTTGGTATCTAAGGACTGATATATTCTTGGCAATAAGCTACAACAATCGGATTCTTGACAGCAAAATAACGTTCGTATAACTTAAAGTTTGGTGCATTCATTAGTTTCTCATTGGTTTTCTCATGCATCATTATAGACAACAAATTCTTTGGTTCTCTATTCGCATTAGAATCTCATTACATGGTAAAACCACTATCTCATTTTCTTGAGTTGATTGTGCTTGCATCCTCTTATCATTTTCTAAACATAAAGTGCGATAATAAACTACAACGGTTCTCTCCATTACAACCATACAACAAAGCGAAATTCTAAATGACTCACCTAATTAAAAGTATATAGTGTTGTTATGACTCATTGATTCATTGGAAAAGTATATAATCTTGTAATCTTGGATGGTGATAATCTACCCATAATTGACGATGTATAATTCTCTGAAAGATTGCACTATTGATATGGTATACTGGCATGTTTTTTGTAACAAATCTTTAATGCTGGTGTAACTACTCACCACTAGTTCATTTTACAACACAGTTTTTGAAGTATTTGGATAATTGAAGTTGAAATTTGTCACCAATTAAAGTGCTCTAAAATAGTGAAATCTGTTCCAATTTACAATGGATAAACTCTGATATCTTAGTACCTTTAGATGATCATTGTTCACTAGCAATTTGTTCATTATTTTACTGTTCAATTTGATCTAAAAACATAGAGATAACATTCCTTGAATGTTGATCATACTATTCACTAATTGGGTTGGATTGCTATTCTCATTTCCTTTAGCGATAACAGTTGCTTGGCATTTCTCTGGTCTATTATTGCAAGAACACGACTCTCTCAATATGATCTTTTCATAGATTTAATTTTGCATTGCAATTGCCATTCAAATTACATGTATCTACAAGACTTGGCAGGTGGATTATTTCCTATGATACTATGATGGTATGGTTAATGCATTGGTTGCATGTTGGGTGTGATGATTCACAGAACTCCACAAATGGGATGAAAGGGCTGGTTTATTTGATGATCTCGTGCGAGCCCATACGCACAAAGGAGAATAAGTAACACCATATGGGCTGGGGACAAAACTCAATCAACACTACATATGCCAGTGGTTCCTTTGTCTTGTGTATAGCTCTTGAAGAGCTATGGGACCATCTTGAGGAGGCCAAGTGCCTGATGTTCTAGGCTAGGTGCCTGTTATTGGATTGGGATGCCGAAGTCTGGAAGGGATGTAAAGGACTTCGATGCTTGGGGCTGTGCGCCTTAGTAGTTGTGGAGGGAGTGGGCCAGCCTTGTGAGATGCCCGGGGTCATTGAGTACCGGACCAGATGCCTGCCTTGGGGCAGATGAGGTCTGAGTCAGGCGCGAGCCTTGGGGCCAGCCTTGGACTAGGATACAGACCGGGTCAGGCTTATGCCTGGTGCCGAAAGTGGGAAAAAGGACAGAGATTCCTTGAGATTTCCCGGGGTGTTGGGGACTTTCGATGCCTGCTGGTTATACTAGTTCAACAGAGGGTGTTGGCAACATGAAGTAAATAAAATAATAAATAATAAATAATAAATAATTCAACTTAACTTCGGGACGAAGTTCCTTAAAGTGGGAGAGTATGTAATATCCCTCCCCTTAATAATAAATAATAAATAATAATAAATAATAAATAATAAAAATAATAAATAATACAAGAAACCAAGCCATGAAGACTCATTAGAGGAAATTTAATCCTAAAAGTGGTCTCCTAAGGAAAAATAATAAAATAATAGTTAAAATAATAAAATAAGAGTTATGAATTTTGGAAGGAACAGAAGAAAATACTTTTTTTTGTTAATTGTATTTTTGGCTTATCTCCTTATAGGTTTACTCAAATTTCAAGTTAAGACACTCGTTGGATGCAAAATTAAATTCCACATCCAACGAGTATCCATTATGCATACTTTTGAGAAGACCTACATTGATAAAAATTGAACCTATAAGGAGATAAACCAAAAATACAATTTAAAAAGTAGTTTTTCTTCTTTTCCCTCCAAAGTATTTACATGTACCTCTTTTTAAATTTAAAGGATTTTGATTGGTTTACATATTATGACATGGAAATTACATGAAAATTTCATGGGCACTTTTCGTTGAAATTTCCTCTAATGTGTACTTTTCTTGTGACTTTTGCAACATCTTCTGTAGCTGTAAATGGATTTGCCTAATATTTCCAACAATTTTTTCCTCCTTTAAAGCATCCCTTGTAATATCCTCCCTCACTCCTCCTTGTTGTCCTTATGCAATATTCAAAGGTGAAGGTGGAAAATATCCAAAATGAGTTTGAAATGGTGACTTACCAGTGGAAGTGTGGACTATTCTATTATAAGAGTGTTGTGTATATACTATATTTTCATCCCTAGTCCATGGATGCTTTTGATTGTAACCCTTTAAAAGTTGCACTGAAGTACTGTTGATTACTTATGTTTGCCTATCTATTTGTGGATGGAATGTTGTAGACCTCTTCAACTTCATGTTCATCTTCTCCCATAATGTAGTCCAAAATGCACTTAAAAATCTTGTGTCTCTGTCTAAAACGATGCTCCTTAAGATTCCAAAGTCCACCTAAACTTTTCTGAAGAACAAGTTTGTTGCTTCTTGCTTGTTGATGGTATTTTTACTGGGCATGAGAACACACATCTTACTTAACCTATCAACTACCATGAACATGTAGTCATGTCCTTTCTTGGTTGCTGGTAAAACTCCCATAAATTCCATGGAAATGCTTTCCCAAGGACGAATGGTTACCGATAAGGGATGGTATAAACCCTGTTTCTTGTTACTAGGCTTGTTGGTGTACCAAAGTATATATCCTCTATGAACCTAGCTACATATTCTTGCATATTGGGCTAGTACACATACCTCTATAAGTTGACAACTATATTCCCTACACCAAAATTCCTTGCATCCTGGAGGTGTGAGTCTCTCTAACTAGCTACAATCACTCACTTTTAGAAACGCATAATATTTGTCCAACTTGTGGAGTAACCCATTCTGGAGATGATAGTCAATTGTGCTATCTTTATTATCGCATGACTCTAGTTTTGAAAGTGATGAAACTCCTCATCATATGTTTATGCCTCTCTTTATGCATCATGTGTGAAAGACGCCATGTGCATCATAATTCTCAAAATTGTGATCTTTGATGTGGGTGGCCTTAAAAGCATGTCATCCAGCTTGTTTGTGTTTCCCGTCTTACACTTGATCACTAAATGAAATTGTTGTGAAAACCCCACCCACTTATAATGCCTAGTTTATTGTAACTTAATATGGGCTTGTAGGTACTGTAATAGTTGATGATTTGTGTATTGTCTCCTTTCTCATCAAATAATGTTTCCAATTTTTGACAGCTTGTATTAGGACATAGAGCTCCTTAGGGTAGTTGATAATTGCCCCATGAAATAATTCAGAGTGGTAGCATACATGCCTTCCTCCCTACTAAAACATCACTTCCATAGAATACCCACTCACATTCATCTCCACATCAAAGGGATGCTGCAAGTTTGGTAGTGCAAGTATTGATGCTTGAATACTTTTCTCCTTTAACTCTTCAAAGGCCCTCCATTGACCCTTTCCCCATTGGAAACTTTTTCTACTCATTGTTATGGCTTGGAATGGTGTTGCTAATATTGGAAATGAGGCTATGAATTTCCTCAGGTACTGTGTTTCCCCAACAAAAATATTGATCTTAGACACATTGGTATGCATTGACCACTTCATGATGGCCTCCATCTTGGCACGATCTATCTTCAACTCTCCTCCGCCAATAAGATATCCTAAATACACCAAAGAATGCTATACAAACTCACATTTCTTGAGATTTGCTAGCAATTGATGCTTCTTTAATGCCTCTAGCACTTGCATCAAATGTGATATGTGCTCCTCCTAGGTAGTACTATATACCAATATTTCATCCAAATAAACAATAACAAATGAATCTAGAAAAGGGCACAATATGTCATTCATTAACCTCATGAATGTAGTTGGTGCATTACATAAACCAAACGACATGACTAACCACTCATACAAGGCTTGCTTGGTTTTGAAGACAATTTTTCTAGGTATCTTCTTCTTTGACTCAAGCTTGGTGATACCTTGATTTTAAGTCCAACTTTGTGATGTATTTTTCTTGTTGTAACTGGTCCAACAAATCATCTGTTCTCGGTAGTGTTCTTGAAAATTATTTTTTTCAATGCTCTGTAACTAATGCACATTTTCCATGTCCCATTCTTCTTAGGCATAATTATGATGGGTGATGATATGAGTTGACTCAACTCCTGGATTTAACCAAGATCTTTTGCTTTCGTGATGTGATTAAAATTGCATTTAAAATAGCATAAAGGAACAGATATGCATGCTGTAAAGAAGAAGGAACATGACAAGAATCAACGACATAAAACACAAGATGTTGATAGCGGAGTTCGTCCAGGAGGGACTACGTCTCTGGGCCCCGGTGTCAAGATGGTGTAGGTTGCTGCATTAAGTGCTATCAATAGTGATGATGTACATAGGTGGTGACGTCGCTATCATACAAGGAAAATGCCCTCATGCAGGAGTGGCTCCAAGAGATGTTTCGCTACAGGAACTCTCATTCAAAAAGGACTCCTATCAGTATGACATAACTTCACATATGACAATAATGAGAATCCCGCCAACATGGCATCAAAGGGATCTCAATTCAGCCATACACAACGACAACATGAGTATCCCATCAACATGACGACAAAGGGATCTCAAATAAAACATGACGAATCATGACAACAAGTACATCACACAGATGATTCCGCGTCACATCAAGCAGGAATCATGAAACAAGTAAGAAAACAAGATCCCACATCAAACATCAAACAGGGATCTATGCAACACAATGCATCTCATAGCAAAAAGAAGTACATGAACATACTACATATACCTCACATCTTGGGGCTGTTTGAAGAAAAGGATGTCAAACTGCTAAAGTTGGCCATACCATCAATCTCGCGGCGTCGAATCGCATGGAAATCACTGCTCGCACATTGAATGCTGATAATTGCACTCCACTTTGAAAAGTGGCTGAAAAATGAAATGATCAAATGAAAAATCTGAATGCACCATCAGATTTGTGGTGTCAAATAGTGAAAAATCGACTGTCAAATTTCTGAATTTTGAGAAGGTGGAAATCTGGGGCTACAAGAATCTTTTAGATTCCCCTTAGATTCCTCAAAGATTCCCTCCTCTGTGTCATATGAAGATCTGCTACTCAGATCAAAATTTTGAATGCGCCATCAGGTTCGTGTCACTGAGAGGTGTAAGATCGACATAAAATTTGTCCAATTTGGACACTGCAAAAATTTCGCCCTCCTGGAAATTTGGCTCAATCATGGTTCAGCCTCCTCTTTTCCCAGGTTCATGGTTCCACCTACATCGTGCCACACCTTGGCTTCTGTGCATTGAGCAAATGAGGGTTTATATAATGTTTTTGGTGGGCGAATATGACAATGAGGTGGTTGTAGGCATATTGATAAAAATGCCGAATTATAAGGAGGAGGTCGGGTGGTCAAACCCTGACCTCCATATTAAAAATATCTTCATTTTGAAAACCCGCATTAATATTTGTTTTGGGGGTCGGGTCCGCATTGGGCAGCCCGCCCCTTAACCTCCGCTACACATTTGTATTGTTGTATTAAGTGTTGTTTGGGGGGGTCGTTGAGGTGCGTTGATGGTGGCATATTGTTTGGTTCGTTGGGCCACTCGTGGTGAGGGCTGGCCACGTGGCCGGGTGGGTTCAATTCCCGCCAGCCCATTGTTATATATATGTCATGTTATAATGTGGGCGAGGCATGGGTCAGGTCCACTAGAGGTGGCCCGCCCACTGCCCATAATTACGTTTATATGTGGTGTGTGGTGGTTGAGGGAGGGCCGACGGGCCATGAGCCCGTCAGCGTGTTTTAATTTTTAAAATTTGTTTTATATGTAATATAGTTGGTTGTTGGGGGGTGGTGGGGTTGGTGGCTTGCCACCCCATAAACTATATATATATATATATATATATATATATATATATATACACACACACACACACACAATATAGAGCCATTTTTCAATTTTGTCTAACATAAGGGTTATTAGACAAATTAAAGAGGCAACAATTTCGCTCGCTCTCGGGAGCTAGGTTTCATGCCTCAGGGTTGGTCAAATTGTAGGACACTTAAACCTGGCCCACAACCGAACTTTGACCAAAACTTTGACTGGCTCATTCTCCCTCATACGAGCTCGGATTTGAGTGTCGTTCACACCATTGGGATCAGGGCGACGAGCAATTCGATCTGGTGCTGGTTTGGGAATGACATGGCCACTTTGAATTTTGCCCCTTTCTAAGTCCTCTTGGACTTTTGCATGTATCTGGAGCCACTTGGATCAATCCTCCCCACTGAGGAGCTTTTGGTCCTCCAAAAGCATGAAAAATAATCTGCAACTTCTTTGTACCTTGTCTGCATCACAAGCGTATTGAAAAGGTCTTGCTTCCATCTCCTTCACCTTTGTTTTTCAGAGCCTTAAGCGATGAGCCAACACCTACATCCTCTGCAACCTATAGTACATTTTTTTTCAAATTACATGCTTGACTTACATGACTAGCTAATGACCCAAACATCCCATACTTGCCACGAGTTTATAACACATACTCGGTGGTTAAGTTTACATCAAGATGGACACAATACCCCAGCTAAGAAAACAAGGCCAACATATCATTGTTGCTCCAACAAGTGATGGAAAACACATCATGACTGCAACACATGATTTACAAAGATAATGCCAAACACTACTTTTTCTTTGACAAGTGATGAAAACACACATCATCACTTTTACATCTTAAAATGCAACAAATGATTTACAAAAGTACGACCATGACAAGCTAACATATCTAGAAACCATTTTTCACTTATCAATGTGAATGGGTCGCCTCCTTGTGGCGCATTCGCTGGTCGGACAACCATTATATATGGCTCATGCATCGATTCTTTGTCTTTAAGGCGCTGCTCTAGATGAAGCCTCCAACAAGTGGCTCTTTGATGACCACCCTTGTTGCAATGACTGCAATACGTCTTCTTCCTCCAGATCTGCTTAACATGTTTCTTTACCTGTTGTTGAGAGGGTCTTTCATGCCTCCTCCTTTTGGGTGCTGCTATTCTTTTCCAACACTTAGAAAATGTATGGTTATGTAATCCACAAAAGGTACATGATTTTTGATGCCATGTTTTACGTTCATCATTAACAAAATTATTATAATCGAAATGACCATTCGAATATCAAAATTGGTTATACCTTTCCTTGCAGTCTCTGGTGTCATTATGGTGATAAGGGCTCGCCTCAGCTCTCTCCCTGCAATGGGCACTGCCATGGGAGGATGGGGATGTGTTCCCATCATTCTCTTTCCTCAACGATTTCGACGATGTCTCGGAAGAATCTGACACCTTCGAGCATTCTCCTTCAGTGTATCCCAAGCCTCAAAATCGAGGTCTCTAATTAACCTCCAATGGTTTAGTTATGCCTTGGTTATTAACACCAAGTTCTTTTTCCTCCTCGTGCCTCGTCCTGGTAAGGAGCCTCATGTTTGCCCCTGCAATTGGTATCTCCACATCTCCAACAGAAATCATACTATGTGAAGACGAAACTGAAAGGAAATCAACCTCTTTTACCTTCTCTGTCTATTTGGAAAGAACTGATGAGGGATTCTCATCATCTGTTGTTGGTGGTTCGATCGTTGTCTCGGTGCATTCCCCAACTTCCTTTCTGACATACCCAAGTCTTGTCTGACGGGGTAATTCTTCTACTTTGATGGGGTTGACAATGCCTTGGCCATTAATGCCCAAGCATTTTCCTTCATAACCCATTTTCTTCAACAGTTTGGAGCCAATTCTTGTGGTATGATTTTCAAAAACAGTGAAATCATCATCAGGACACATATATGAATTTGGAGAATTACTTTTTACCTCACATGGGTCACGCTGCAGCTTTTCCAAGGCCTTGTCCTTTGCTTGCAGCTGTTGTAGCAAACTCTGTTTCTCCTCTTTCTCTTCTTGTAGACGCATCTTCAATTCAACATTCTCTGTTTGAAGATTTTGGTTGTTGTGCTTAAGTTCTTCCAGGGCCTCTTCCGTGGCTCGCAACTGAAGCTACAATCGCTCCTTTTCCTCTGTCTCTTTGTGTAGAGTGTCATACATTATTTCCACCCTTTTGGAAATTTGAGCATGGTCTCGTACATCGCTTTTTCATCCTTTGTCACTGCATGTTCCATTGTTTATGCTTGCAATTCACATCCACGCAAAGACTGCTCTGATACCACACTTGATCCAAGTTGACTCAACTCCCGGATTTATCCAAGATCTTTTGCTTTCGTGATGTGATTAAAATTGCTTTTAAAATAGCATAAAGGAACATATATGAATGCTGTAAATAAGAAGGAACATGACAAGAATCAGTGACATAAAACACAAGATGTTGATAACGGAGTTCGTCCAGGAGGGACTACGTCTCTGGGCCCTGGTGTCAAGATGGTGTAGGCCACTGCATTAAGTGCTATTAATAGTGATGATGTACATAGGTGGTGACGTCGCTATCATACAAGGAAAATGCTCTCACACAGGAGTGGCTCCAAGAGATGTTCCGCTACAGGAACTATCATTCAAAAAGGACTCCTATCAGTATGACATAACTTCACATATGAAAATAATGAGCGTCCCGCCAACATGGCATCAAAGGGATCTCAATTCAGGCATACATGGCAACAACATAAGTATCCCATCAACATGACGACAAAGGGATCTCAAGTAAACCATGACGAATCATGACAACAAGTACATCACACAGATGATTCCGCTTCACATCAAGCAGGAATCATGAAACAAGTAAGAAAACAAGATCCCACATCAAACATCAAATAGGGATTTATGCAACACAATGCATCTCATAGCAAAAAGAAGTACATGAACATATTGCATATACCTCACATCCTGGGGTTGTCTGAAGAAAAGGATGTCAAACTGATGAAGCTGGCTGTACCATCAATCTCGCGGCATTGAATCGCATGGAAATGATTGCTCGCACATTGAATGCTGACAACTGCACTCCACTTTGAAAAGTGCCTGAAAAATGAAATGATCAAATGAAAAATCTGAATGCACCATCAAATTTGTGGCGTCGAATAGTGCAAAATTGACTGTCAAATTTCTGAATTCTGAGAAAGTGGAAATCTGGGGCTACAATAATCTTTTAGATTCCCCCTAGATTCCTCAAAGATTCCCTCCTCCAGGCATCTGAAGATCTGTTGCTCAAATCAAAATTCTAAATGTGCCATCAGGTTCATGTCGCTGAGAGGTGTAAGATAGACATAATATTTGTTCAATTTGGACACTGCAAAAATTTCACCCTCCTGGAAATTTGGCTTAATCATGGTTCTGCCTGCACTTTTCCCAGTTCATGGTTCCACCTACAATAAAAAAAATAATATGTCTCGATTTCTGTGTTGCGCCTTGGCCTTGTGTACTGAGCAAATGAGGGTTTATATAATGTTTTTGGTGGGCGAATGTTACAATGAGGTGGTTGTAGGCGGATTGGTAAAAATGCCGAATTATAAGGAGGAGGTCGGATGGTCAAACCTCGACCCCTCCATATTAAAACCCTTTTCGTTTTGAAAACCCACATTAACATTTGTTTTGGGGGTCGGGTCTGCATTGTGTGGCTCTCCCCTTAACCTCCATGACACATTTGTATTGTTGTATTAAATGTTGTTTGGGGCGGCCGTTAAGGTGCGTTCATGGTGGCGTATTGTTTGGTTCGTTGGGCCTCCCGTGGTGCGGGTTGGTCACGTGGCCGGGCGGGTTTGATTCCCGCCAACCCACTATTATATATATGGCATTTTATAGTATAGGCGGGGCATGGGCTGGGTCCACCAGAGGTGGCCCGCCCACCGCCCATAATTACGTTTATATGTGGTGTGTGGTGGTTGAGGGAGGGCTAGTGGGGGTCATGGCCCGCCGACCCATTTTAATTTTTAAAATTTGTTTTATATGTAATATAGTTGGTCGTTGGGGGGGTGGTGGGGTTGGTGGCTCACCACCCCATAAACTATATATATTTTTTATTTTTATACAATATAGAGCCATTTTTTGATTTTGTCTAACATAAGGGTTATTAGACAAATTAAAGTGGCAACAATTTTGCCCGCTCTTGGGAGCTAGGTTTCATGCCCCGGGGTCGGTCAAATTGTAGGACAATTAAACCTGACCCACAATCGAACTTTGACCAAAAATTTCACTGGCTCGTACTCCCTCATACGAGCTAAGATTTGAGTGCCGTTTGCACCGTTGGAATCAGGGCGACAAGCACTTTGATCTGGTGCTGGTTTGGGAACAACCTGGCCACTTTGAATTTTGCCCCTTTCTGAGTCCTCTTGGACTTCTGCATGTGTCTGGAGCCACCTGGATTAGGTGACCACATGGTGAGGTACATGGTAAAATAACATCCTCTTCCAACAATTGTTGCATCTATTTCTTCACCACGTTTGCTTTTATTATAGGCTACCTATACATCCCAATATTCAACAATGAAGAGTCTGACAATAAATGGATCTCATGCTCCACTTCCCTCTTGGGTGGTACCCCTTTAAGCTCTTGGAACACTCCCTTGTATGCATGCAGCAACTCTTCCAGTTTGTTGTCTATGTTTCTTAGTGCAACCCACCAAAGATGCCTTTACTCTCATTGACTCTTCTACAAACTAAGTTTCTCTTAAAACTATTAAAACATACTTCTTGCTAGAAATAATTATTTTCTTGGCTTGGTTGGCACTTACCAACACAATTTTGGAATTTTCCTTGTGCGCATTGATGGTGAATGATATTCCATCCTTAATGAGGCAATATTGGTTGGCTCTCCATATGAATAGTGCATCCCGTATGTACATATAGGGACTTCCAAATGGCACTCCACATACATCAAGTGGAACGACATCCAATTATGTTTCATCAATAAAATCAATATTGATAGCAAATATGACTTTACAATGTTTGGTTATCTTTATTTTCACATCCTTATTTACCCTTTCCTTTGGGTATGAGCTTGGATGATCACGAACCTCAATTCTCATTTTTTTGACTAGCCCTATTGCAATAAGATCGTTTGCGACTTTGAGTTGAACATAACATCAATTTTCATCTTCTTGACCTTTATCTTTATATGGAAGAGTTTGGTCATTTCCTTCTATTGTATTGGGGAAGGCTATTCATATTTACCCCCTTCTACAATGATGTGCATACAATCTTCTCATCCATGTCTCAACTGTTTTCCACCTGATTACTCAAATATGTGGCCATGATATTTTTCTTCTTCCCATCCTTCTTTCGGTTCTTTGAGTTGAGTTCTATTTTTGTATGATCATCAATGTTTGTTAAATTATCCCAAACCAACTATTTAAGCAAATAAATTAGATCTAGTTATTTGTTGGTAATATTAACTTTTGCATGCAATAGAAAACAAGAAAATAAACCACACACAATACATAAATATTTATGCTCTTCTAGATTAGTTCATCATTCAAAATTATCTTTAGAGCCTAAAAGAGCTTTCTCAGAGGGAGCATTTCTTTGAGAATTTATCAAATGAATAACAAACTTGAAAATTATAGTTTGCATGGAAATCGAGGCAACCAACCCTCAAATATGTACAACTGCATGGAATTTGTACAATGGTACGACCCGCTCTGTTGGGATGCTCTTTTCCTTGCTACTAACTAGTTGCTTGTTCTTGTTGAATTCTGGTTGCCTTCTTTGTGCTGAAATACTATCGAAATCCTTGCCAATGGCTGAAAATCAGATCTCTAATTTTCTCCTTCACTCATGTGACTTGTGAAGTGAATGTTCTGTGTACATTTGTCTTTCACCCTCTCTTTCTTTTATAATTTTGACTTGATCCAAAAACCTAATCTTCAACAGTTAATATCTAACTATGAGATCAATGGCTCTCTTTTAATTAATTTATTTAGTGACCCACTTTAGTCCTTTATTAACTAAAAATCACTTTAATAAAATAATTTTCACTTAATTAATTAATTAATAAGGTGAATGTCTAAAAAATCATAGGATAATTTTAATGACGATTTCCATAAGTAGACACCCTCATGGAAATATCTGTCTTAGCTACGAACACTAATGCTCCCTTTTAGTGAGGAAAGTATTCTCCACCACTCCAAACTTGTCTCCAAAGCAAATGAACTTTCCCTTCACCAAGGGCTTGGTGAAAATGTTTGGCAACTAAACCTTTGTAGAAATGTATTAGAGTTTGACTGCTCCCCTCAACACCATGTTTTTGATGAGGTGGTATTTTATCTCAACGTGCTTTGACTTGTCATGAAACATTGGATCTCCTGGAGTTTGATACAACTCGGTTTGTTGTAGTGGATCACCATGACTCAAATTTCTGACCAAACAATCTTGTGAGTAGCTTCCAAAGTCAAATGGATTCACAATTAGCTAGACTGGGGGCCATATACTCCGCCTCTGCTGAAATTAGTGCTACTAAGGTATGCCTCTAGTTGAACCAACAAATGACTGTTGACCCCAAATAGAAGTAACACTCAGAGGTGCTCTTTTGATTTGTATCACTACATACCTAGTCTAAATTTGAGCACCCATACAACCTCACACCATCTCCACCAAGGTATTGCAATCCATATCCTATTGTGCCCTACAAATATCTAAGCATGTGATTTACTGCAACCCAATGAACCTCCCTTGGTTCCACCATGAACTGAGTTAGGGTGTTAAAAATAAAGCTGATGTTTGGTTGAGTGTTGACTAGATACATCAACGAGCCAATCAATTGCCTATATTGTATAGAGTCTGCCAACTTTGAAACTGAAGAATCGATCTTATTTAGGTTGGTCACCATCGGATTGGCCATCAATTTGCTATAATCCATCTCTAATATCTTCAAGATCTCTAGATTTTTCTTCCCCTATATAAGGAATATCTCAACCGGTTGTTGCCAAACCTCAAGTCCCAGAAAGTTATGCATCGGCCCAATATCCTTGATCTCAAATTTTGACACTAAATCTGACTTGCAACATGCAATTAGTCTCTCTACACCTGTTAGAATGATATCATCCACATACAATACCAAAATGAGGGGCTCAAATCCAACCAACAAGAAGTATAAGTTAGGATCTGCCTCACTCTTGATGAAGTCCATGCCTTGTAGATAACTGTCAATCCTGGCATAAAAAGCCTTGGGTGCCTGTTTGAGCCCATATAAAGCTTTATTAAGCCTACATACATGTGTCTCTATGTCATGGACCTCAAACCCCTGTGGCTGCTTGATGTAGACTTCTTCCTCAATGATGTCGTTGAGGAAGGTGGTTTTCACATCCATCTGATGGATGCTCCGTCCTATCTTAGAAGCTATTGAAAGAACTGCTCAAATATATGAGTATTTGGTAATAAGAGAAAAAATCTCCTCGTAGTCTACTCCTTTTTGAGAGAACCAACAAGCCTCAAATATGGCCTTGTATTTCTCCACACTACCATCTGTTGCATGCTTTACCCTGTAAATCCACTTGGAAGTCATAATTGACTTCCCCTTTGGTCTCGACACAATCTCCTAGACATCATTCTTCATGATGGAGTTGTGCTCCTCCACCATGGTATCTCTCCACACTTGCTGGTTGGTTGTTTCCTCAAAGCTATAAGGCTTTGAGTCTATGATGCTGGTCATCAAATCCATGTATGTCGAAAACTTCCGCGAAGGTTTACTCTCCCTAAAAGTAATCTTGGGAGGCTCAACATGCTCCCTAAACATCCCACAAGGTTTGCTCCACCCACCTAAGCCCCCAACTGATGTCGAAGGAGTTGACTGCTCCTCCTACATTAATGGCTAGCTTTCTTTACTATCAGATGTCCCTGCTCTCGAATCCTTCTTTGGTTCCTATTCTTGAGGCCCCTCTGCAACTGTTGGTAGGTCTTGAGATTTCTTAGATGCTAAGTTCTCCTCGAACTTGACACCTCGACTCAACATTGTCTTCCGTTAATCTGTCAGGAAGACTATAATCCTTTGAATCTCCACTGTATCCCACCAAAATTCCCCTCCCACTTGAGGGATGCTACTTTTCCTTGTTTTCCACATGTATGTGGATGTAGACTAGACAACCAAATATCTTGAGATGTCCTATCTCATGTTTCTTGCCAGTGAATGCTTCCTCAGATGTCTTATCCTCTAGTATCTAGTGTGGGTTCCTTTTATGAAAATACACAACTGTGTTGCATGCCTCTACCCACAAAACATTGAAAAACTCTAATCATGGATCATGCCCTTCGCTATATTGATGATGGATCGATTATTCCTCTCTGCAACCATATTCTACTATGGATTGTAGGCCACTGTCTTCTCCCTCTTGATCCCCGCCTCCTTGCAGAAATATGTGAACTCATTAGAGGTGTGTGTATTCACTCTTGTTGTCTATCCTCAACACCTTTATCTTCCTTCCTATCATGTTCTCCACTTGAGCATTGAAGTCTATGAAATGACTGAAGACCTCACCCTTAGTCTTCATGAAGTAGATCCAAGTCTTCTTGAAGAAGTCATCAATGAAGGTCACATAGAAATATTTTCCCTTTACCGAAGATACTGACATAAGCTGTTGGGCTAATTTATTGACTAAATTAACACAAGTATTTAATTATCAATCCGGGTTTGTAAAACTTGGAGGAAAATCCACTGTATATGGACATCAGATATAATCAAGTTTAGAAGATAAAATTTGAAGAATTAAGGAAGTACATATTACAAATATAAACCTATTTTAACAATTTCTAATTCATTTATGTAATATATGAGGGAAGAGGCTCCTAACTTAGGAGAATCAGGTTGTTCTTCCCTACAATACTACTTTCATGAAGGTAAATCTAAGAGCACTAATTAACAATGGTTTATGATGCAGAAGATGTAGAAGAATATGCTCCTAACTAAGGAGGTCTAGATTTTCCTTCTTCACGATCCTACTATATCACAATCACCATTGCTTCAAACCAGAAATGCAGAAATAACTTCAAATGAGAAATGGAGAATGAAATTCAGTTTTAGTTCAAGATCAAATAGAAGGAGAATTTAACTTAAATTCCTTTGTATCCCTTCGTATGTAGATTATAATTAAACCAATATTCATTCAACAATCATCACACATCTAAATACATTTGAAACAAAAACTAGTCTATGAAAACTATGAAAATTGAACCAAGAAGTGTACTTAGCTTGGTGTGGGGACCCTCCACCCTTGCCTTGCACAATTGAAGAAATATCAGCTACAACAACTTTAGTAAATCAACCAAGCATGAACAACAAATTGGAATGAAACAATTTTTTCAAATTAGCTCCCAACTCAAATTATACAACAATTACATACAAATTCCATTACAAAAGCCATCAAAGTCTTGGCTATAAATAGAGGTTTAATGAAACAAACTGATCTATATTATCTCTAACACTCATATCTACTCATATCCACCTATCTAAGTCGAACTCATCCAATTCATCACAAGAAATATGGTCAATCCCATAAAATCTCAAAACTGCCCTATTTCCTAGGGATTTTCTGGTGACTAGTCATGTTTGACCAGCCTTGACCGGGCCTAATAAAGCTTGTTCTGGCTGAACCAAGTGGAGTTAGCTTAGTCCTAGTTCCCAAGCTATCCATCCATGCATCAAACTCGAGCCCAAGTGTCCTTCAAACATGTCATCCACATAGCTATTACGGGAATTTCTGATTCAGTCCAAAATTGCACTTGAAACTCAATTTTCATAAAAACTTCTAGAAATTGAAAAATTAAAATTAAACACCTGAATATGCATAAAATACATCAAAATGAGATGGATATGATGGAAAATGGATGGAAAATATAAGAATTAGGTAAGTTTCCCTAAGCAAAAATAGACCAAAACTGAGGGCCAACATCTCTCCCTTGCTAATCTTCAAGCATGTCCTCATGCTTGTCTTTGTCTCGTTGATCTTCTGCCTCTGTATGCTGACTGATGTACTGATGTACCTGTGACTCTGTCCTTTTGAAGATGAAGCTACCTGTAAAAAGGATATCTATGCCTTCAACCTTTAAAAATCAAAACCATACTTGTTTCAAAAATTGAATTTTAATCCTCTCTGCTTTTGCAAATCAAATCTTATTCTGCCTTCAGAGATTTTAACAAACTCTTCTGAGAAAAGCATTCTCAAATCAATATTCTTTAATTCTGGATTCTAACCCACTGAAACAAGGACTTTCAAAAATCATTATGATTCATCAAAGAGAGAAATTGTTGCTTAATGACTAGAGTCCCTCCTTTTCACAGAATGTCATATACTGATCTACATCCAACAATGATTCCATATTTGCAGCATTATTCATGTTTTTTTCAATCCATCCACCATCATATGGTCTTCCATTAACCAAACCAAGAGAGCCATTAAGCTCAAAGTTGACTTCAACATTTTTTCCCAGGCAATTTACGAAATAGAGGTTGAAAGAACCATAAAAATATCCCGAAATAGAAATGAACTTGAGAAAACTGTTCGCATGGAGTGTAATTAGGCTCGTTCTGAAGAAAACCCATGTTTTCATTTTTCAAATTTCATTTTCATTTGCCTAGAAAAAGCAACGAAAAATAGTAGCTTCTCAAAATTGAAATGCATTCCTGAGATTGAATGATCATTCAATTTGCAATCAATTTTTTTCTTCAAATTTTTCTCCAGTATCCTGCTTACCTATTTCTGATGCTCTTTTAAAACAATTAAACTGCAAGCCTGTTTTATTTCTGTCTCACGACAACAACAAGTCACTGCTTTTTTTAAATCATTACCCTTTGTAGAAAAAAAAAACACCTCTTGTAAAAAAATTGAGCTCTGATTTGAAATGGAAATACTTAAGAAAAATATCTTATTGTAATCTCAAGATATTGTTCTTCTGCTCGTATAATTCACCATGCAAGCCAAGATTCAATAACTAACCTTCAGCACTGTGCTAATCATCATAAAGAAACTTGCTGCTCACTGTTCAATGGTTTGTATCAACCCCTGCACTGTTTTATTTAATCAATGTTATTTTGGCTCTGCGCACTCACATGTAAACTCAAATCTTCAAACAATCAGCACATTTCCTACAAAAGACTCAAATAACATGGCCTCTTACAACCCCTGCAGCAACCTAAATTCACAATATACATTTTTTTTGTTACACATTACAGTCCTTCCTTAAGCAAAATTGTGCAATATTTATCTGTCTGTAACAATTGGAAAAAAAAAAATGCATCGGCCATACAATCCTTATGTCATGAAACAACACCCTAAAAACGCATCCTCAGCTCTTAAACAATAATGCTCTGCCTCCTCTGCTATACAAGGTCATTGTTTACAAAAACTTTGGTTCGAATGTGCCAAATACACATATGATCCCACAGAGATGTGAATGACGTGTTTTGCATGTGAAATATGGTGGAAATACCGCATAGTTTTGCATAATTTTCGTGCCGTGATTTATGTAACTACACCGGTGAATCGTGTTGCCTTATCACATAGCCGTTTATTCATTAATACTGTTGTTCATCTAACACTTGTATTTATTAACTTCTGGAATCAATGGTGTAGTTTTGGCGTTTACCTGCTATTGGCGAGTTCTGAGGATTGTTAAATGGCGCTCCAAATCCCTGTATCGTCGTTTTGCTGACTGGTGGCAAGAACAGGTGTGTTGATCATTAAATGACAGGCAGTGTTTTCCTCAGAACCTCTGTTGCATTTATTAAACATCAGATCTTACCTTATTCGCCTGCGCAATCTATGGAATTTAACTCGGCTTTAAAACTTATGTAGAACTGCCTTATTTCTACGCCTTAGCTTTGCATGTCTCTCTGCGTTTTTTCTGTAAAACCGTTTGTTCTCTCGATTTCCTGAGCCTCTCAACGGCTGTGATGGCAACAATGGCAGAGTTTTTTAATATGCACAGGGTTCATGTCAAAACGTTTTTACCTGTTGACTGTAGCTGTAGCTCTTGTTAAAAATGCACAGGGTTTTTTTACCAAAACGTTTGACTGTTTTCTTATTACCTTTGTTGTGCTCTGACTGGAATGCAACGTGGTTTTTTCTCTGTGTTTTTTTAAAACGTTTTGACCCATTTCCTATACGATACTTCACATTGCTTGATCATACTTTTTTAAAAAAACGTTTTCATGGTTCTGCAGCATAGATTTCTTTATTCTGCGTCATTCATGGTTGCATCCTTCCTGTGGCCACGTTGCATAATAGCTGAGAGAGTGTGTTCAACAACGCACAAGGCTTTTGACCAAAACGTTTTACTTCTCTATTAATACGCACAAAGTTTTTCTGCTTGTGAAAAAATGTTTTGACCATTCACTGTTTGGTTGTTGTCCGCTGACCGGAATGCTGTGCACATATCATTAAGCTTTGTTGCATATCAAATCACCCTGCCTTTGACTGTTTGTTTTTGTTTTGATTTCCACGTTGTTGCATGAATCATGGTACTTTCGGCATTACCTACAATGTTTTGAATTCATCATTTAAGTTTGAATTGTATTTCCATAAGTCTGCTATGATAATAACCTTACCCCATCATATTACTATATTATAACTCACACCATCGTATCATATTACCATTTCAATAGTATTACTTTTCATGAATTATTTTGTATGTTTTCTCATAATGCGCACATCCCATATGTTTGGTAATATATCTCTTTAATTTTAAAATGACCATTTTGGTCATATTTAAAATTATTTCCCATAATACTAATGTTTTATTTGTGGTGCAGGTGCAACTTTTTAAATCCTCACTTTGATCCATTTTGCTTTATGGAAAAATACTTAGGGTTAGGGTTATGAAATGAATATAGAATATATGAAGGGAATGTAGAATATAAGGATAATGGCATATTAGGGTTATGGAATGAAAAATATGTACATATGTACATTGGATTAGGTCTAGGGTAAATGAAAATGTAGATATAGGATAACGAATATAGGATGAGGAGAATATAAAATATGCATTCAGGTATTAACTCAATTTTAACAAAGTCTAGAAATTTCTACAAAAATGTAAATTTGCAAGAACAAAATTGTGCACTTACGGTATTTGTACTTCCCTGTAGTATTGGATGAATGTTGTTGTTCCTTAACAATATTGGATGAAGTTGTCTTGATCGAATATCGTAGATAGATAGAAACATAGAGCTTATTAATGCTGCATGTTCTAGCATCCTTCGTTGATTCTGGTCCATTGCTTGTTGATGTCGTTCAGGTCCCTCTGCAATTGATTCATGATAACTCAGGTCCCTTCTGTCATGTACATTTTTATGCAATATATACATGTTTTTGCTAACATTTCAGGTCCCTCTGCAATTGATTTCAAAAATATTTCAGGTCCCTCTGCCAACAATACAAGTTTCGTCGTCAATTCAGCTGCACAACTAAGTTTATTTTTGCGAACCTTCCCCCCTTGCTGATGGGAAGACTTGTCCTCAAGTCTTCTTTGTTTTGGAGGATGATTCCTGCAAACTCAAACTGAAGAAATGGTAAAACAAAATAGAGAATTCATATTGGCCAAACAAGTTGGTTTTCCGATATGAATTTGAGTTTGTATTGTGCCACTTTCGTGGATTTTCACAACCAAACTCCTTTATTATTTTTGATCTTTTTCTATTTTTTATTTTTTATTTTCTGAATGGAGGTGGGGTGTAATGGAGTAGGGAAGTATGAAAAGCTTATGGAAATAGGTTATATCGAAGTCATGATATAGTAGTAAATCTGGACTTCAACATGCATGGTCGTGGAGCTTAACATACAGTATGGATGATGAACAATATGAATTCAAATCATGAACAAATGATGATGATCAAATCATGAACAATATGAATTCAATATGAAAGGCTTCTTTGAATATTGATGTGACTTAACATAGTACTGAACTTGACTGCTTCTTCTAATGATTGTCTTCATGTCTTTTTGCCTTGATCTCGATCATGTTGTAGGGTTTGGTGGTGTTGTTGGTCAACATTGAAGAGCAAGCTTCAAGAGTTGGAGTTCCATTGAATGAACTCAACATCAAGTGAATTTTCACTTTGCTTTGACTTGAACATTTGTATTCATATTCTGAAATATGAATTTGACTTTGAAAATTACTTCATCCATGGAGTTCACTCCTTTATTCTTCCTATGACCTGCAAAAACATAGCACTTGCCTGCAACACAACATTAGACGATGGAGGAAGAGAGGTGTACAGTCTCTCTTCTTCCACTAAACATGTAAATCATTACAAGCATTGCTTAGAAAACAAGTCCAAATATGATAGACAAACATAATGCATTTATTTACCCCTTTGAGGAATGGTGGCCAGCCTAGACCTCCTAGCGGTATTTTGTTTACAAAATATTCGTTTGATATCCTATTAGAGTGATTCCAGAGCCAAGTTGAAGTGAATTCATATGGCTACCTCCAGTATATATAAGTTTTCAAAATTGTTTAAAATGATATGGTAAATATTATAAGGAGTTCCATGTTTGATAGAGCTGCTTGTTAATTTTTAACTAGACCAACAATCACTATTTGAAGCGTAACTTCTTTGATAAAGATCATATCAATGTGATTCCACTTGGATATTAAATTATATTCATTTTTTTTATTTCCAGTAGAAACAGGTTTTAAAAATTCTTAGTCTTGATATCACAAAATTGGTGATGAACAGGCCTAGGAGGCAGAGTTTTACTATATTGTTTCAAAGACATGCAGTCACTAAATGTGGCATAACTTTTTCATTTCACCTCCAAATGGGATGATTCAAATTGTGTCTTAAACTAGACTTGAATATATATCTCCCATATAAACAAGTTTTAAAAAGAAGATGGTTTGGTATGTTAAATATGCCAATGAACAGTCAAGACCTAGAATTGTCACCATGCATAGTTTTCGACAAGCAGTTAGTATTTCAAGAATAACTTTTTCATATGATACCTGATTGAAGTGATTCAAATTGATTTGGAAACTAGATTCCAAGGGATATCTTCCCTATGAATTTCAGATAAAAATGTTTCCATTAGACACTTCAAATATAGGTTGTTCTAACTCTGTCCTCAACATTTCACTTGAGACCTAGTTTTGATTTTGATCACATTTTTATTTGTGATATACATTGAAAACTTCAAAATGGATTCCAAAACTAGATTTCAAGAGATATGTAAAATAAACAATGATTTCAAAATGATCCTATATGACTACCCAAAATAGGCTTTCTCTTACTGCATTTTTCCATGTAGTCCTTTCAAATGAATATTGAACCGTAATTTGAAGAAATTGTTTGAAACAAATTTATTATGGAAGTTTTATTGCGAATTCATTCTACCTGTTTATTTATTCTATCCTATCCTATTCTATTTTAGAAAAATAATTCATTCTCTCGAGTATAAGAGAATTTCCAGTGCATCCATTTTCGTAACAAGATCATGAGTAAACTCATATCCAAATTTGAAAAATATACTTTAATGAATGTTTGGACATGAAAATTTATCTGATCATAAAGATTTGATGAGAAAGAATGTTGAAGAATGGAGTAGTGTTGTAACCTATTCTTTAACATCATCTTTTAGATCTTGTTGTTGAAAATGGATTTTGTAGTTATTTTTTTTGATTTTATGTTTTTGTTGGGGGGTTTTGTTTTGGAAACCTAGTTTTAGGATCTCTATTTCTAGGCATAAAGAAACATAACTAAGAGAAATGTATCTTAACTAAATTTTTAGTGTTTTTGTTTATCTTCTATTTGACTATGCTGATAATTACCTCCCCGGAAATGGCGCCAAAATGTTGGGCTAATTTATTGACTAAATTAACACAAGTATTTAATTATCAATTCGGGTTTGTAAAACTTGGAGGCAAATCCACTGTATATGGACATCAGATATAATCAAGTTTAGAAGATAAAATTTGAAGAATTAAGGAAGTACATATTACAAATATAAACCTATTTTAACAATTTCTAATTCATTTATGTAATATATGAGGGAAGAGGCTCCTAACTTAGGAGAACCAGGTTGTTCTTCCCTACAATACTACTTTCATGAAGATAAATCTAAGAGCACTAATTAACAATGGTTTATGATGCAGAAGATGTAGAAGAAGATGCTCCTAACTAAGGAGGTCCAGATTGTCCTTCTTCATGATCCTACTATATCACAATCACCATTGCTTCAAACCAAAAATGCAGAAATAACTTCAAATGAGAAATGGAGAATGAAATTCAGTTTTAGTTCAAGATCAAATAGAAGGAGAATTTAACTTAAATTCCTTTGTATCCCTTCATATGTAGATTAGAATTAAACCAATATTCATTCAACAATCATCGCACATCTAAATACATTTGAAACAAAAACTAGTCTATGAAAACTATGAAAATTGAACCAAGAAGTGTACTTAGCTTGGTGTGGGGGCCCTCCACCCTTGCCTTGCACACTTGAAGAAATCTCAGCTACAACAACTTTAGTAAATCAACCAAGCATGAACAACAAATTGGAATGAAACAAGTTTTTCAAATTAGCTCCCAACTCAAATTATACAACAATTACATACAAATTCCATTACAAAAGCCATCAAAGTCTTGGCTTTAAATAGAGGTTTAATGAAACAAACTGATCTATATTATCTCTAACACTCATATCTACTCATATCCACCTATCTAAGTCGAACTCATCCAATTCATCCCAAGAAATATGGTCAATCCCATAAAATCTCAAAACTGCCCTATTTCTTAGGGATTTTCTGGTGACTAGTCATGTTTGACCAGCCTTGACCGGGCCTAATAAAGCTTGTTCTGGCCAAACCAAGTGGAGTTAGCTTAGTCCTAGTTCCCAAGCTGTCCATCCATGCATCAAACTAGAGCTCAAGTGTCCTGCAAACATGTCATCCACATAGCTATTACGGGAATTTCTGATTCAGTCCAAAATTGCACTTGAAACTCAATTTTCATAAAAACTTCTAGAAATTGAAAAATTAAAATTAAACACCTGAATATGCATAAAATACATCAAAATGAGATGGATGTGATGGAAAATGGATGGAAAATATAAGAATTAGGTAAGTTTCCCTAAGAAAAAATAGACCAAAACTGAGGGCCAACATAAGCCTTGCTAAATCATAATGGATCAGATCCAAAATGCCTTTGAATTGAGTTTCACTGCTAGGGAATGATGCCTTGAAATTCTTGCCAAGTGCACACCCTTTGCAAACCCCTTGTTGGTCCAAATTGAAGTTTGGAAGCCAAGTGACCATTCAACTCGGTAATGGTAGAGACGCGTGATGGAGATGACCCATCCTCTTGTGCCAAAGCTCACACATTCTCTCACTGGTGTGCACTAGTGCCTGAGCAAACTGACCCTAAAGTCTATACAGGTTACCCTCTCATACTCCAATCCTCACTACAGTCTTTGGACTAGCTCCCTATGGGTAGATGAATACTTTCCCCCTTTGGAAGTTAACCTCATAACCTTTGTCCTCCATGACTAAGATGGACAAAATGTTCTTCTTTAGGCTAGGTACATAGAGTATCTCTTGCACATCAAAGGACCTCTTGGCTCAAGCTAGAACTGAACTGTCCCCTGTCCTCACACTACATACTTTGAATCATCACCAAGCTCAATATGGATCCCTAAGTCGTCCTATGGAAAAATACTAAATAACTCTCTAACCTCTGTCATGTGGCGAGAGGTGCCATTGTCCAAGTACCAGATGCTTCTAGCGATGGTGCTGGGAGAAAGGCAAGACATGAGTAAAAATTTACTCTCAAACTTGGAAGCAAGTTCGCTCGACTATGCCTTTACTGTCACTGAACTGTCTGCGACTTCCCCTTGCCCTTCTTACTCTATGGACATTAAGAAGCAAAGTGGTTATTCTTATGGCAGATATAACATTTGATCTTTGCTCATGTCTCTCTTCTGCCCAGATTGATGTCCCTCTCCCTAACTATCACCTTTGTTGATGGAAACTTTCCCTTTGGTCTTCTTCGTCTTACTGACTAGGGCCAAGTTTTCATCTGTTGCTCCTCCTCCTTGCTTGTTGGTCGTAGACACTTTACAAGTCTCCTTTTGGATGTAGTTATCCCAAAGTATCTCCCAATTGGGAATATGTTCTCGAGCATAGATGCCCATGATGAATGGTTCCCAAGCCTTGGTGAACCCATTTAGAGAAACATCCACTAGCTCTGCATCCAATGCAACTTATCCAAAAGCTGCAAGCTAGTCATGGATTTGTGTGACCCTCATAAGGTAGTTGGTTACATTGTCGGAGGAGTACATTATGCACTCTCTAAGATTAATTTTGAGAATCATTTTCCAACTCATGTTATCACTTTGAAACGATACTAAGGCTATTAGAAATGTAGCAAGAAAAGCTTCGATTTGACTTGTGCCTTAGTAAAATGAAGAAATTCGATTTTCCATATTAGCAGGATGCCTTGGATTGTAGTTAGCTTGAATGACATGGTCTTGTGACCTAGTTAAATCAATAAAATTCGAGTTTGTATACTTGGAGTATGGTTGTGCATGTAGTTGGTCCAAAATAAAAAAGTGAAGGTTTCATGAAATGATTTGCAAGCTGGTTCATGTATTTTACACAATGGATCGTGGTTGCAAAAGTACACAAACTTAAGTAAATTTTGCATAATTTTAACAGTTAAAAATGGACAAACATGCAACATCAAACACAAGCAAATTGATAACAGAGTTCACCCATCTTGGGCTACGTCTTCGGCTCTAGCTTCCAATGGTGGCCTTTTTATTATATGCTCAATGCTCCATACATCAACATACAAGCTTCAATCTGTAAAAATAACACTGCCATCATGTCCAAAATGCTCAAAAAACCTATCTAGGTTCTTCTTGAGCTCAAAAAGGTTGAAAAATGAGCAAAATATGACCCTTTATCCAATTTGGTACTACACTACTCTGTAAAAAGTCTCGACCTTGCTAATCATTCAACAAAACTCCATGTGGTCTATTGGTGGTGCCCAAAATTAGTTGGGCGGAGGTCACGGGTTCATCCCACACCTCTTGTCGATAATTGTGTTGATTGGTTATAAAATAATATATATATTTTAAACTTTTGGGTCAAAGCCCTCGCCAAATCTCCGCTCCGCTGGTCCTCATCTCCATGTGTTGCATGGGACCAAGATTTTGAAAGGACCATATCTGATTCGCTTGAGATTTTTACCTTCACCTTGTAATCTTTCCTTGTTGATGTACAACCAAACTTGATCTCCCATTTGGAAATCATGATCAATCCGATGCTTATCATGCCTTGTTGTACTTGGCTTGAATTTTCTCCAACTGTTCTTGTACCCTTTGGTGCACTAATTGGATTTTTTCAATGAAATGCTTGGCTTTGTCCACATCACTATGCTCATCTACTGAAATATCTTTATCAAAGATGAAATCCAAAGGAGACTTTGGAAAATAACCCAAACAAACTTCAAATGGAGATACTTGTGTAGATGAATTCTTGGCACGATTGTAGGCATGTTGGATGTAATGCAAATGCTCATCCCAAAGTTTAGGATGCTTACCAAAATATCCTTGAAAGAGATGCACTATTTTTCTGTTCACTACTTTTGTCTGACTGTTGGTTTGTGGATGAAATGTTGTGCTCTTCTTCAACTTTGTGTCCATGAGTTCCCATAAACTTGACCAAAATTTCCCGATAAACGAGAATCTCTATCAGAAATAATTGAAGTAGGTAACCCAAAATGAACCCATACATTTTGGAAGAACATCTTTGTAGTTTGTTCAACTGTAACCTGTTTCTTACAAGGCATCAACACACACATTTTTCTAAGCTCGCTTATTCTTGCGTGATTGATAGGACTTTGAGACTTGAAGACTATCAATCACTAATATTATTCCTCTCTATTAGATACAACGCGAGAAGGTGAAAGTATTTCCATGATGTTCATAAGGATGAAGATTGAAAACACCGCTTCTCCATCTGGCCAACTCGATGAGGGTGTTGGGTTTTACTAAAAGTGCATTTGTTTACAATGCAATTCAACTTAATTTCAAAAAGGTATAAGTAGCTTACAAAAATACTATTTGCAAGTTACAATTATTCTTGATTCTAGAGTTGAATTGATCGTAAATGTGTTGAAGATGCTTTAATTGCTTCCAACTAAGAAATCTGGAAGTGTAAAATGCACATCTCTCTCTTGTTACTCTAATAGTTTCAACTTGTTCCAATCCTTGAGGCATTGAGTTTTCAAATATAATTCCGTCAATAATGAAATCCAATCCTTCTACTATCATTGTAATATAGGAAATTCCCTAGTGCCAATCACTTTCTTATCCTAATGATGTTTAATATGCTTATTGGTGGTGTTATCCCAAGTTAACATAGTTTATTTTGCACAAAATTATTGGATTATTATAAGATTCTTTGTATTGTGAATATTGATGGGTTATTTATGAACTCTAGGCATAGCCTTGATTACCACTCACTGCTTATTTCCAACAGGGACAATGTATATTGCAGCTTGGACAATGTCATTTTCAATAGTAGATTAGTAAATGGAGTTATTTTAAAAAGGAGTAACATGTGATCTAAAGAGCAACTCATGCTTCCAGATATGGAGAAAGTAAGAGCAACTTGCACTCCAATATATGGAGAAAAAAGAGTAGGTTGGCTAGTGAGAACACCACATAAATACTACATAACTAGATATTTTTAGCAAATTAGGTAGAATAGTTTGGGTTGCCAGGTAAGGATGCTTATTGCCTGAATATACTCCTCCAAGTGACAAGAGAAGTAGTATAGGCCTTGTAGCTCACAAACACATGCTCAACATCCATTTTATTGTTGAGCATCAAAATAAATTGCTCCAATACATGCTTTATGAGCACTCATTTTATAGGTTGTGTATTATTCCTTTCAACAAAAGATTTTTGATGGAAACATAAACGAAAATCCCACAAGAAAAACCCATTAAGATTGTATAAATCCAATTTTCCACACTACCCTATGTAGTGGCATCAATAAATATCCCACGGAAATTCCAATAAGACTCTAAATTGAAAAGGCGAAGGTGTATGTTGCATAGGAGAGGAAGGAATTGTCGGGAATTATGAATATGATGGCGATTTCCATTGTTGTTACAATGAATATCTTGTGTAAAATCACCATCCACAAATCTCTCCACACATCAACCTCCATGCTTGCAACATTAATGATGACCCCTTCAAGGATAGAATGGAAGTACAATGCAAGCATGTGTAGTAAATTGTCTCTAAGAGAGGTATTATTTATCAATGATGCCACCTTCACCATGTTCACTCCTCCATTTGTTTGTGTATGTGTTTAGAGGTCTTACAAGTTGAGTGGTGCCTTGCCAGATTCTGTGGGTACTTCAATTTTTGTAGAGTGAATGTCAAATTTTGTTTAAAGAGTACGTGCAATGATGTTCAACCCTAATCAATGAATGAATTGAATTGATTTACAATGAGAAATGAAGCTCAATAAATAATACAAATGTATTTGCAGAAATAGAAACAACAAGTTTCTACTAAGAAATAGAAACAACAAGTTTCTTATAAGAAACTGCTAATAAGATCACATACGATCTTATCCGAATGAGCATTAAACACTAAAATAGCATTATTCTAATACCCTCCCTTAATGCTCAATCTATTTACAACACCTATAGACTATCTGAATTTTAACAAACTTATCAGGACCAAGGGGCTTGGTGAAGATGCTTGCTAACTGCTCCGTTGTGGGAACATACAACAACTGAATGGATCCGTCTTCAACAAGCTGTCGAATGTAGTGACAATGGGTTTCCACATGCTTTGTTCGTTCATGGAAGACTGGATTCTTAGCAAGTTTGAGCACTCCATGATTATCACAGAACAAGGGAGTAGGACCTACCTGGGAAACATGCATATCCACAAGCATACGTCGAAGCCAAACTGCCTCACAAGATGCCTTAATTGCTCCCCGATACTCTGCTTTTGTCGAGGAGAGAGCCACTGCCTGCTGCTTCTCACTAGTCCATGTGACAGCACCAATTCCTAGACTAAACACATACCCAGCTGTAGATTTACAGTCATCAACCGAACCAGCTTAGTCAGAATCTGTGTAACCACTGAGTGTAGGATCGGAACTCCGAGTGTACAAAAGTCCATAATCAGGAGTGCCATGCACATAACGCGGCACACGCTTCGCTGCTATCCAATGATCAGCCTTAGGAGCTGACATGAAGCGTGAAATGTATCTCACTGCAAAACTGATGTCAGGTCTAGTGGCAGTAAGGTAGATGAGGTTGCCCACCAATTGCCTAAATAAAGTTTCATCCACAAGTGGTGAGGATGACTGAGCTGAAAGTTTGAGCCCTGGTTCCATAAGAGTCGTGGCAGGTTTGCAATCCTGCATTCTGAACCTGTCCACAAGATTTCTGGCATACTTGGACTGAGAGAGAAAGATGTTGTTCTCAGTGTGCCAGTCTTCAACCCCCAAACAGTAATGAAGAAGTCCCAAATCTGTCATATCAAAAGTGCTGCACAAATTCTATTTGGTCCCATGGATCCAATGTGCGGAACTGCCAATAATGATAAGGTCATCCACATAGATAACTACAAACAGAATATGATCACCAGTATGCTTGATATACAGGTTTGCATTAGATGGACTTCGCTAAAAGCCATGATCTGTTAGGTACTTATCAATTTTCATGTACCAAGCCCGAGGAGCTTGTTTCAAACCATAGAGTGCTTTGACTAATGTATAGGCTTTCTGTTCTTGATTGACAATCTTGAATTCTGGAGGTTGCGTCATGTAGACTTCTTCTTGTAAGTCACCATTTAGAAAAGTACTCTTTACATCCATCTAATGGAATTTCCAACTGAACTGAGCTGCTAAGGCATGGACGAGCTGTATGGTACTCATCTTGGCTGTAGGAGCAAAGGTCTCCTCATAGTCTATGCCTTCCTTCTGTGAGAACCCTCGAGTAACAAGGCGAGCCTTATACTTGTCTAGGATTCCGTCAGCTTTGTATTTCACTTTATAAACCCATTTGCAGCTAATGGGCTTCTTCCCTATAGGAAGATCAGAAAGGGTCCAAGTGTGATTCTTCTGAAGACTCTAGAATTTAGCTTCCATAGCCTGTTCCCACTCAGGTATACCCTTAGCCTCTGAATAGCTTTGAGGCTTAAAAACACTGTGTAGGTTAGCCATACGAGAAAAATTAACTGTAGGTTGTTGTTTGCTCTTATTTTTGGAAGTTCTACCTTCAAGGAGCTCATTATCCTGATGATCACCAATAGTTTTAGCCCACCATTTAGGCCGAAGAGTAGAAGAACCAATATCAGGAGTAGGTAGAGGGGGCTCAGGAGCAGCAAGAGGAGGATTATTTTCCGGAGGAAGCTCAGGTAGTGCATCATCAAATACTGATGCTGCATCATCCCTCCCATTAGGTGGACCTAACGGAAGAAGAAAACTGTGAGGTTGATCCTCAGAGCACTTCTCAGAAGAATGAGACTAAAAGAACCCTTTGTCTTCATCAAATACTACGTCCCAACTGAAACTAAGATGACCATTGTCTATATCTATCAGCCTATAGGCCTTGTGGTGATCATTGTACCCTGTCATCATGAGTTTCTGGCTTTTGGAATCCAACTTAGAGCACTTAGCAGCTAGAATCCAAACATATGCAACCGAGCCAAACACTTTGAGGTGACTGATCTTAGGCTTACGGCGAGACCAAACCTCTTCTGGAGTCTTCCCCTTAACAACCTGAGTAGGTGATCAGTTAAGAATATAGACAACAGTAAACACTGCTTCAGCCCAAAATTTGTTCGAAACACTCTTATGTTGTAACATGGAACGTGTAATAGTCCATAAATAAATATCTAATTAACTTTTCTAATTAACATTAAATTTAAATCAAAGCGGCACTTACCTAGCCAAATAAACATGTAATTAATAAACTAAATTCAACTATGAATAGTGCTTACCTGTGGTAGAAGTAGGCTTACCGCAACAAGGTTTTGGGGACGACTCTCCACCCAACCATAGGCTCAGTTGCACAAAATCTTGCTACAACTGGCCACCCTTGAGCCCTCAATCAACGTACTACTGCCAGTGACTCCTATGTCTTAGAACACCATTCTCCCAAGAGAATGAAAGATAGAATCTCGGAAAGATGGAATGCCTCCCATCCTCCTCACCATCTATTAAATAGAACAAACATTGGAAGGGGAACCACATGCACACACTCCATGTGTCTACATGCAACTTTCTTTTGATTTTTAGCTTTCTTGTTTTATTTCTATTTATTCTTATTTAGAGCTTTAGTATAGTTATTACTATTTTTATTTTTTATTATTTATTTTCTTTGTATATATTTTTAATATCATTTATTATTTAACATTTATGATTTATTATTTTTATTATTTATTATTAAGTGATTTATTTATTATTATTTCTATTATTAATTATTATTTTTGTATTATTTATTATTATATATATTTTTTTTGACAGAAACGGTTATATGATGTATTAATTTCCGGCGGAAAGTGCCTCATTGCAGAGTACAAAAAAAAATAGATAGAATTCATATTTCTCTTCAGATAAGGACCAGATGTTTTCCCCCCTAGTGAGTCTGCAAATTCTTTGGGCTATCATACGATTGGTCTTCTCTATCTTTCCTGATTTCCATAAACAGACAAACTGCTCCAATAAGAAACAGTAAAACATATTGAACTAATAGTCAAGGTATGGGATCCCAGCCTTCATCATCATTTCTTAGCAGGACTCCTGGAGAGAGGGGAGCCGCTTTGTTGGCTTCAGCATCGGCTTCTTTATTGTTATCTCTCTTTACATGGAAGAATTCCAGGTTCTGAAAGGAATTTATAAGAGTTCTGATTTTGTTCATCAATCTTGAGAGCCTTAGATCAGTAGGACGAGAGCTGTCGACAATGATCTTGATGATGGATTGGGAGTCCCCAAAAACAATTGCATCTTTGATACCCAAGGATGTGAGCTGTTTAAGGCCCTGAAAGAGAGCCAGAGCTTCGGCTTGAATGCTTGTGTTGAAGCCCGCGCCCCAGGCAAACCTTAGATCAGTTTTGTTTTCAGCATTTTTGATTACTCCACCTGCACCGGATCTGCCAGGGTTGCCTTTCGCTGCCCCGTCAAAAAAGAGAATGTATCTTGCCTTCTTGCTGCAAAACTCAGTAAAATCTGCAGCATCCATTCGGATTTGCCAATTTTTGTGGAGAGGAGGGGATCTGATAGTATCAGTGAAATTGAGTTGAAGATGATCGCCCCATGTAGCTTCTTGGTCACTTAAGTCTGCTCTGTCCAGCTGATCGCCCAAACAGTCTCTTAAGTGGCATTTGATTTTTTCCCAAATGATTTTAAAGTCGCTTTTTTTGTCTCTGAAGATACGCTGGTTTCTTTCCAGCCATATATGCCAGCAAATGAGTTTAGGGAGGATGAGCCAGGCGTCTTTTATGTGGGTGTTCTGGAGGGAACCTCCAGGAAACCTTGATTTCCAATTAGCAAACAGGTCAGTGCATCGATTTGGCAAGGCGAAGCCAGTGTTCCATGGTTTTAAGGCCCCGGTCCAGAGATCAGCAGAGAAATTGCAGCGGAGCATAAGGTGGGGGGCATTTTCCTCGTCAGTTCCACATAACGAACAGCGGGAAGGCCCGCTGTAACCTCTTCTGCGTAATCTGTCGTCCGTCAATATCTTTTGATGGCATAAAAGCCAGCTGAAGACATCAATTTTAGGAATTGAGATCCGCGACCAGATCCCTTGCCATGGCTTTGGATCAGGGGGAACGTGAGGTCGAAGGGAGAGAACTTTATAACCAAGCGCCACAGTGTATCGACCAGATGAGGGCCCCCATCCCCTGGTGTCGGGTTTCCTGGATTTTAAAGGAGCTTTGCCTGCTAAGAGAGATTGGAGGGAGGCGAAATTGCTGGAGAGGTTGTGGGGTACCTCTATGTCGATCCAGTTCTTCCAGTTGCCGTTTTCCCATTGAGAGATATCCCAAAGCATTTTTAGACCCGCTCTGTCCATCCATTCTCTCAGCAACAGCAATGAGTGGTCTTCAGAGAGGGGCTCACTATCCATGATTCGGTCATCCCAAATGCTGATACGCTTACCATTTCCAGGAATCCAGTGCGCGTGGAGGTTGATCAAGGGGGCCACTTTGATGCACAGTTTGTGGACCAGCGTTCTAGTTGTTATTTATTATTATATTATTATTTATTATTTTTATTATTTATTATGTATTATTAAGGGGAGGGATATTACATACTCTCCCACTTTAAGGAACCTCGTCCCGAAGTTAACTTGAATTATTTATTATTTATTATTTTATTTACTTCATGTTGCCAACACCCTTTATTGAACTAGTATAACCAGCAGGCATCGAAAGTACCCAACACCCCGAGAAATATCAATGAATCTCTGTCCTTTTTCCTACTTTCGGCACCAGGCATAAGCCTGACCAGGTCTGTATCCTAGTCCAAGGCTGGCCCCAAGGCTCGCGCCTGACTCAGACCTCATCTGCCCCAAGGCATGGATCCGGTCCGGTAGTCAATGACCCTGGGCATCTCGCAAGGCTGGTTCACTCCCTCCACAACTTCTAAGGTGCACAGCCCCAGGCATCGAAGTCCTTAACATCTGTTCCAGACTTCGACATCCCAATCCAATAATAGGCACCTAGCCTAGAACATCAGGCACTTTGCCTCCTCAAGATGGTCCCATAGCTCTTCAAGAGCTATCCATCAAGAGCTATACACAAGACAAAGGAACCACTGGCATATGTAGTGTTGATTGAGTTTTGCCCCCAGCCCATATGGTATTACTTATTCTCCCTCGTGCGTATGGGCTCGCACGAGATCATCAAATAAACTGGCCCTCTTGGCCCATTTTTGGAGTCCTATGAATCATCACATCTCAACATGCATCCAATGCATTAACCATACCATCATAGTATCATAGGAAATAATCCACATGCCAATTCTTGCATGTCATCATGAGAACGTTCATCTTTGTTAATCGCAACATTATGAATAATAAGGCACTGCATGCCCATGCATGTCATAGATTTGTACGGAACTATCACATGCTTCAGTTATACCATCAACATAATTATATCAAGACATATCATGAGTTCACATAAATGAACGACATGTCAATAATCCTCATATTATAACATCATAATTCCTATGCCACATTATGCATATCATATCCATCATGAGTATTGAACATTAAATACCTATCATCATGTAGTAAATGAAAATGTCAATATACCTTGACATAACGTCATAATACCTATGCATATCACTACTATCATATGGATACCTTATCACTATAAGAACCATATGTACATCATTATCTTCCTACCATGATAGCATGAAACATCGTCAATATGTTTTCATCAAGTTGTCAATTACTTTTCAATAATTAGTTCGACTTCTTTCTACTAGGTAGTTGATCATTTACACCCACGGTATAATCATCTAAGTACATCGTTAAATTTCATATGAGCCTCATCATCTTGAGTCTTAATCCCTCATCATATATTCTTCCTTCCCAAAGGAAATTTTGGTGAAATTCATTGTTTACGATATTACTAGTGATACCATCATTATTTAAATCATCTATCTCAAAATTAAAATCCCTTGATTTTACATCCATTTACCCTTTGGCTTACTGATTCCAATACCACTATAATCTCTTTTAATTGACTTTCACTTCTTTTGTCACTATGTACACAATCCTTCTCAAGGTATCCGTATAAAATTTCTAGCAACATTCCTTCCTATACCTTCCTCGTTTATTATCATTTGGTCGTCATGCAACTTCACACCTTCACATCATTATGACCATTACCAATCATGTTTCTATCTCTGCTCATTAATACCTTTAAAAGAACTTTCTTCTTGATAGAACATCCCTTCATTTCCTCCTACCTGATATTCATAGATATATTTTTATTTTTCTCCCTGTCTTGATTTCCTACTATTCCATGTCTATTGGCTTCAAAAATGGAAGTTTCTTCACTTCATTCTATTTTATTAAATTGACTTGAATTTCTCACCTCCAATCATTGACAACGATGCTGGAGTGAGCTACGTAACAGTCCATAAATAAATATCTAATTAACTTTTCTAATTAACATTAAATTTAAATCAGAGTGGCACTTACCTAGCCAAATAAACATGTAATTAATAAACTAAATTCAACTATGAATAGTGCTTACCTGTGGTAGAAGTAGGCTTACCGCAATAAGGTTTTGGGGACGACTCTCTAATCATTGTGGTTTTTCCTCCTCTCCTATAGCACTGATATACCTTGGAAATGTTGCTACTATTTCCAACTTGGGTAATACCTGATAAATAAATTCATTAAGATAGCTACCAAATGTAATCCGCTTATCAACATAATAAAATTACCTGATCATACGTCTTGTTATCCCTAATCCATTCATATAGTTATTCACCTATGGAAAACTTTACAATGTGGCTCTCCCATTAGAGGGAAAATTGTTATAGATGTTGTCACGCACACAACTTATCCTTTCCAATCATTTTATCATACTGTCCAAGTTCCGTAAAATTATTACAATAATTATTCAACTTCATTGGTTGATTGCCAATATTTTCTTCTTTATGTGCATCATCCTTAGATAGACCTTATTGTGACACTTTTAGAGTACCAAGTTATGTTTATACCAAATTCTTCCATTATGTTCCAAAATACCACAATACTCTTCTTTTATGTTCCAAAATAGGTTGTCTCTTCTTACTGATTTATTATCTTTGTAGTGATACTTCTTCTCTACCACCTTAATTATCTGATCCAAGTTGGCCATAATCACATGAACTATCATTAGTTATCATCCTTAATTTTTTTTTGCAAGTTTCTCCTTTCCATTTCTCTTTAGACAACTTTAACCATTATATGCAATTAACCTTGAATCACGAATGTCATGTAACATTATAATCAACATCTGAACTTTAATCCAAATCTGTACGATTTGCCACTGAGACTAAAATATACCATCCTATAGCTTGATGATGTTTAATGTACAAATGATATGAGTAGTGAATGAGCAGATACATGTAATCTGAATGGCAATTGCAATGCAACCGGTGGTGAGTAGTTACACCAGCATTAAATATTTGTTACAAAAAAATGACAGTATACCATTTCAATAGTGCAATATTTTAGAGAATTATACATCATCAATTATGGGTAGATTATCACCATCCAAGATTACAAGATTATATACTTTTCCAATGAATCAATGAGTCATAATAAAACTATATTTTAATTATGTGACTCATTTAGAATTTTTCTTTGTGAATTGTAAAAAGAAAAGAAGGTTGATATAGAGACCTTGTACGAGAAATAAAACACTACTGTAACTCAATATCAAGATTCATTACTTGAAGAAGCATAAAATAAGAACCAATATACTCAATAATAATAATAAGGTTAATAAGTTATCCTTATTATCAGAGTTTATGATTTTTAATAAGATATATTTTATCATAAATTATCAACAATCACAATACTAAAACCATAATGTACCATAAGTTATCAACAATCACAAATTTTGTAGTATAAAACCATTGAAAACATGAGTTAGGAGGTAATAATGATGTCATAATAAAACTTAGAGAATTGTCTCAACCCATATTCGAATGACTAAAGCTTAAGAATATTTGTGGCATTATTGTGTTAAAAGGTACTTGAATTTTGAAAGAAAATTTATTCATCATTATATGTCACACCAGTATTAATTCTACAGATTCATGATTTTTAAGGATAAAGATAAATTGAAATTTTGTGCTGTAGAGTGAAATATTTAAGTATCTCTTTAAGCAATCATAACTTATGTTAGAAGAATTAAATGGACTGCTTTTAACAAAATAAATGTTAATAAAATTTATTGAATGTATCTTGAGATTCTTATGGCTATTAAATGATTACTCTAAGGAAATTTAAGAAATCAAACAACCAAAGAAATATTTCACACCATAAAGAAGAGACACCGCCACCCGACCTAGAACCAGATCGGATGATTGGGAAGGTTATCCCTCCCAACACAAAATAAAATCATTTTATTAATTATATGGCCTGCCTGCAAGCGCACCTGCGAAGGCAACACCATCCCTTAAATTACAATACATTTAGTCATATTAATTTCCCAGATAAGACATAAAATTGCCTGCATAAGACATAAGACATAAGATTGTAAGCTTGCGGCCATGGCTATGCGTGTTCCTGCAATTTCCATTGTTCCTTTTGAAAACAATGTCGAGAAATATGAACACACTATAAGATCAATAGTACCATTTACACAATCAATAGTTACATTTCCTCATCCAAGGTAGGTAATTGTTCCTTTAACATGGAAAATCATAAGCTTCTTATTGACTAATCTCGCTAGGGAGTAATGAGAATCATTCATTTAGGCTTATGTTTTTCAATTTATTTTGAGAATAGTCTTCTCCAAGTGCAAAACAATTAAGGCATAGATTAGAGACTAGAGAGTATAACCCCCACCCCCTTGAGGAGATTTGTTGGGAGTCACCAATAAGTTCTTTTCCCATCACTAGAGGAACAAATTATTTGGAGCTAGTCCAATGCTTTCTAAGCACAAATATTTTTCCCATTTTCTACAACTTTAACCCATCCTTCATTGTTTGTCAATTTATTAAAAAAAAATTATCCCAAAATTCTTTAAAAAATACCATTTTTATCAAAATGGAAGCACTATAGCGCAAATATTCAATTAAATAAACTATGAAAATCACCAAAATATCTTAAAATTTTCATTCCCCCAAAATATAATAGGTATCAATTGGGTTTATCTTGAATGGAATAATTGTTATTCTATCCATCCATATTCAAATCTTTCTATAGTTGAGAGAGAAGTCGATTTAAAATTAAAATAAGCACATTTTAAGTGTGAAAAGCAAGAAAATATTTAATAGAAATAGAAATTGCCTTATTATTAACTAGTAGCAAATTATTTTTACAATCATAAATAATGGCAAATTATTCTTACAATGGTAAATGATCTCTACTATCAATTTTCTTATTTTAAATTGAATGTAAAATTTTTATTTTATTGTTCCAAATAAATAATTAAAACAAATGGATAACCCAACTGTTAACATGTGGTACTTAGAGATTGATATTGACCTCTTCATTTCTTCTTGTTTGCCATTAACCTACATCCACTGAAATACAATAAACAGTAAAATATGCAATTATAAACGAATAGAAGAAAGTTAAGGATGAATTTACCTGAGTGAGATTATATTGAAATCACATATTTTTACACATCCATCACTGCTGAGTAGCAATTCTAAGAAAAGTCTCGAAGTAGGAGCAATTCCCTTTGCAAAGGCACAACTCTGTAAGATTAGAATAACTCATTCAGAAACTGCAATTACAAATGTTCTAAGAGAGATATCAATTATGAAGCAGTTGGATAATCCGAATATTGTGAAGTTCTAGTCTTCGAAAGAGGGTGCGGGTTCAAATCCCACTTCTGACACTTATCTTCTCAGAATTCCAAAACGAGTAATTCCCATGGTTTTCGATGAAGGTATTCAATATCTCGGTGTACGGTATGACACTAAACTTTACAGAAAGACCAAATGAATATTTGAATATGAAACAGAACCTTGTAAATGATCAAATGAGTAATTGCATATGGGGTAGAGCCCCTAGATTTAACCTCATGGAATATGCAAAAAAGAAATCAGAGAGTTGTGCACATAGAAATGTTGTGCCCATGTCTTCTACATGGATTAATAACAATTTCTTCTCGGATTTCATGGAGATTAGATTGATACGTAAACTTGGTCTTCGTTGGTAACTATAGTGAGCATCTAGAGACGAATGCGACCATCAAATCAAACAGGGGAATAACAGAAAATGCAAAGGCGAAAATGTTAATAAATTTGATGATACAATGGTCCATGGCTATGGAGTTCGTCCTGCGTCTTATGGGGAAGGGTTTTGAGATTTCGGATGCTAGGCATGGTTAAAGAGGAGAGCACAACTACCTAAGTGGATGCCTCTTAGGATATACCAAATTTGAACCAGATCCAAACCAATAAGTTTCAATACCAGTAGGTCATAGCTTAATGCCCAAAACAAGTTTGTGCTAGGATAGTCACAAAGCCACAAATGATTCAACAAACAAAGCGCAAGTACTTTCCAGAACTTGTGCCCGTAACATGCTTCAGTGACACCTGTAAAAAGAAGTCACAAAAGTCTAGCGAGAACAATTTCAACCTTCTTCAGGCCACTTGCAGAAATAAACTCAAAACCAAACGAAATCCAATTTTTCAAGCCCCAAAACCATTCCAGAATAGATCAACGTTTAATTTTCCTTCAATCCCTCATAAGATTTGACTTTGAAGATAACCGCAGGTATTGACGGAATCAACATTTAATGATAGAGTTCTTTCAGAGATGCGTTAATTCTCCGACACAATGTAACAAAGTAACCCAACGAATCCCAAAATAAACCATATCTATAAACCCTCAGTAAATAGATCATAAAGAGTGCGCCATTGATGAGGGCCGAAGACTTTAAAAGGATTATGGACAACAAGTAGCACATATGCCCTAAGGAAATCTGTCACTTGCAAAAGAGGTTACAAAAAGAACTCCCTTACGCAACAAAAATCAAAGAAGTCCTTCCTATCCATAAAGCAAATCAAATCGCTCAGAACTTCATTCTTTGGCCACAAATTTTTTATTTGAATAGTTATATATTGGTTTGGTGCGTATGACAGTGGGATGATTGGTGGCTATGGAGCTACAGGTTATGGTTACGGTTCCAATGTTGATGGTTATAGTTCTAGCTCATCACGTATTGGGGAAGCTTATGGGAGTGGGATGGAAAGTTCTGGAACGATATCACCGATATGCCAGGCAGAACAATTGATACTGGAGTTTCTCGAAAGCAATGGTTGTCGATACAGATAAGATTGGAGGATTCATTGATATCACCCCACTGATGGAATATCAAGCCAAGAAGATGGGGAAAGTGCATGTCGATTACCAAAATTAAATAAATGAACCAAAACACACACCACTCGGTTTATGTTGTGGTAGAGCATGCAAACAATTGTCAAAAATGGCTAACAAATTAATGAAAACAAATGAAAAATTACGAAAATCTAGAAATCCTGATTCTAAAGTTCAGTTTCCGTGGAAATTACTCGTAGGAAAGTAAGCATCCTGTAACTTTCAAAAACAAGTCAAGTTAAATATCCTAAAAAATTATATATATATATATATATATATATATATATATATATATATATATATATATATATATATATATATATATATATATATACATATATACATATATATATATATATATATATATATATATATATATATATATATATATATATATATATATATATATATATATATATATATATATATATATATATTTAGATGCCCATAGGTCCTAAGGGTTGAGCCCTGCTCTGATACCATATGTAACAGTCCATAAATAAATATCTAATTAACATTAAATTTAAATTAGAGTGGCACTTACCTAGCCAAATAAACATGTAATTAATAAACTAAATTCAACTATGAATAGTGCTTACCTGTGGTAGAAGTAGGCTTACCGCAACAAGGTTTTGGGGACGACTCTCCACCCAACCATAGGCTCAGTTGCACAAAATCTTGCTACAACTGGCCACCCCCGAGCCCTCAATCAACGTACTACTGCCAGTGACTCCTATGTCATAGAACACCATTCTCCCAAGAGAATGAAAGATAGAATCTCAGAAAGATGGAATGCCTCCCATCCTCCTCACCATCTATTAAATAGAACAAACATTGGAAGGGGAACCACATGCATACACTCCATGTGTCTACATGCAACTTTCTTTTGATTTTTAGCTTTCTTGTTTTATTTATTTACTTTTCTTTTGATTTTTAGCTTTCTTGTTTTATTTCTATTTATTCTTATTTATAGCTTTAGTATGGTTATTACTATTTTTATTTTTTATTATTTATTTTCTTTGTATATATTTTTAATATCATTTATTATTTAACATTTATGATTTATTATTTATTATTAAGTGATTTATTTATTATTATTTATTATTTCTATTATTAATTATTATTTTTGTATTATTTATTATTTTTATTATTTATTATTTATTATTAAGGGGAGGAATATTACAGAACGAGCCATTTCAACAACCGTACGGTTGCGACGTTCGACAACACTGTTCTGCTGAGGAGTGTAGGGTGTAGTTAACTGGCATTTGATGCCATGGGTATCACAGAAGTTGGAAAAAGCAGAAGAAAAAAATTCCCCCCTGTTATCTGTCCTAAGAGTTATGATATTACAACCAGACTCTTTTTCAACTAAAGACTTAAACTTCTGAAAGATACTAAATACATCAGATTTATGTTTTAGAAAGTACACCCACATCTTTCTACTGAAATCATCTACAATAAGCAAAAAATATTTGCAACCAGTAATTGAAGATGTATTATAGGTCCACAAATATCATCATGAATTAATTGGAGTACCTTAGATGCGCGCCAAGATTCTCCATCCTTGAATGAAGACCGATGTTGCTTGCTAGCGTGACAGGTGCCACACACTCCCAACTGTTGAGTTTGAATATCAAGTAACCCTGACACAAGTCCCTCCTGAGATAGCTGAGAGAGATACTGAATGTTTAGATGCCCATATCTCTGATGCCACAGAGTACTAATGGGAGACACACGAGCTGCTAGAGCCACTTCTGGAGAATCACCAGTGTCAAGAAGCTAGTATAGGCCATGATCTTCTAGGCCAAAAACAACCATAAGACGAGTTTCCCTGTCAATAATGTAGCACTTGTGTGCACTGAACACCACATCGAGCTGAGGAGAGTGCCTCATAATCTGTTTGACAGACAACAGATTAATTTCCATACCAGGAACATAGTACACATTCAGGAAGATGAGTGTGCGCCCACCAGACTGGATCTGAATTGTACCTCTGTCAACCACTGTGTACTCCTCACCTCCACCGAATACCACAGAATCACTGAAAGATGAGAAGTCAGTAAACCAGTCACGCCTATGAGAGAAATGACGTGATGCACTAGAGTCAATGTACCAGGCAGAAGACGGGGCATGATCTGAGGACCTTTTAGCCATAAAGGCGTAAAAGGCAGATTCCGTCTGCTCGGAATGTTATGCAACATTTGTTGTCTGATGAGACCCTCCTTGTTTATTCTGTTTAGAAGCAATCCTCTGTCGGCAATCTTTCTTCATGTGGCCGAATTTGTGACAGTAATTACACTGCACATTTTTCTTCTTAGCGGGATCAGAATGCTGAGAAGAACCTTTCTGCTGAAAGGACTAAGAGGAGTGATATTGGGCAGCAAAAGCATTTTCTGAGGAGGCTGATGAAGCACCACTACCAAACTATTGTTTCCAACGATCCTGCTGCATGAGTTTGGTGCATAACTCCAGAAACTTCAGATCAACATTCGTGGAGGTAATGTTGAGTGTTTCTATGAATTTCTCATAAGGTTTTGGTAGACTTTTCAGAGTGATGACTACCAGATCTTCTTCCTCCATGGTTTGACCAATGGCTTCGAACTGATCTCGAATGTCCTTAATCTTGTTAAGATGTTCTGGTAAAGACATATGTTCATCCATCATGATGGAGAACAACTGATTCTTTAGAAAGAAAGCCCTGCTCTTGTCAGATGTCTCATCCAATTCCTTCAAATGTTGCCAGATTTCAGTAGCTATCTTGCCAGAAGGAATCTGTGGTAACTGATCATCAGTCACAGAGAGTTTTGAGAAGCATAACAACCTCTCGATTTTGATCATCAAACTTATCTTGATCGGCACCAACTGTACCAGGACTGAGCTCTTTGCCCAAAACGAGCTGGTCAAGATGCCTATATTCAAAAATGGTCAAAATTCTTTGTTTCCAGATGTTATAATTGGTGCCATTAAAGCACTGGCTGCCTTCCAACATCAGATTGGTTAGCGAAGCCATCTACATGTTTCCTAAGACACAGAAAAAAAGGAATCTGGCACGAATTTCAATGCAGATGCCGACTGATCCGGACAAAATCTGAGAGGTGCTGGTGTAAATAGAACCAGAAATCGTTCTAAGAAGCTTAGGCAGGGAGAAACTTGGAAGATATTTGTATGCCTAGAAACTAACGTGTATGCAAAAAATCTATGTTTTCAGAATTTACGTTGACTGTCCCCCTGACCCACCAGGATAGCGAATATGGACCCACGTGCTATCAGGATCTCTGGATGGACGAGATTCGGTCCCCTTGTCAAGAATGCTGCCATGACAGGCTATGGCTTGATGCTGTCACAAATGGCACTCACAAGTTCGGACCCTTTTGCAGAGGTAATATGTCACAGAGTTTGGAATTTTCTCCAAGAAACTAATCACAGAACTGAATTTAGCTCATGCTCAGGGTACTAGTCAAAAATTTCGACCTTCTTGAATAGTTTATGACCTTGCATTCATTATCAATAGCCATGCTGCGTTGGCCATTTCCGCAGATCCTCAGAAGCAAACTCTGCGAAAAAAACAAACCGTCGACATTGCCAAAGTGGATGCGCAGATCTGGAAAAAAATCAATACGGCCTGGCCGAAATGCTAAGACACTTAACAAAGCCGAAAAAATGATAGATGATGCCGTCGTCTTGACGCGGTGCGATACAGAGTTTGTGACTGTTTTCCGGCTTGACGCTGAACAAGGTGCCATAGAGATGTTGGTGTCGTCGTGTTGTTCACCGATAGCCGATGCTAGGAGGAGATGAAAATCGACACCGAGACTCTGGATTACGTGGAACGTGATTCTTTGATTACTGCGCCAATCAGGACGAAACCCGTAGAAATCCACACCCGCTGTAACCCGGAATCAAAACAAATCTGACCCAACACTTCGACTGCGACTGCTGCTGCCTAATCCGAATAGCTAATCCCGTCTCCCGGCTGCCGAATTACACGGAGCTGAATCCATCTGCAATCAATTTGTAGAGCTACAATACACTTCTCTATGTAGAAAACAGTTCACTCCAAGAGATTTGTATTCGATTTAGGGTTTTGTTTGAAAATGCCTGGTCCAGACTTCAAAGCCGACAAAGAGTTCTGTAAAGACTTCTTGATTTGAAGATTATTCACTGTAGATCGACAACCGGAACACGCTTATCATGCAACACCAATCACTCACATTCATCCGAAACCCTTGTAGCAAAAGATTGACAAATAACGAACACCTCTGGTATGAAAAAAAAACCTTCAAAAAAACTGCGGCTCAGAAATTGTGACACCTAGTAAAAATTTCAGACTCCTAGAGAGCAATTTCAAAATGAAGCAAAATTTTTCATACAATGAAAAATTATTTCGGAAAAATACCCGAGCTCTGATACCATAATCAATGAATGAATTGAATTGATTTACAATGAGCAATGAAGCTCAATAAATAATACAAATGTATTTACAGAAATAGAAACAGTAAGTTTCTACTAAGAAATAGAAACAACAAGTTTCTTCTAAGAAACTGCTAATAAGATCACAGACAATCTTATCTGAATGAGCATTAAACACTAAAATAGCATTATTCTAATAAACCCATCTTGTTTTCGATACACCCAAGTGATGATGAGGTTTGTGAGCATAGTAATAAGGTAGCCAACAATGCAGATCATGAATGCAAAAAGATACATCTATTCCATTACCTCTATAAGTCTATTTTGGAATTGCCGAGGAAATGCATCTTGGTCATACCCAAAACGATGTTAGTTGTGAATCTCTAATTGAGGCAATTAAACTAAAACTGCATGAAGCTTCAAACATAGAGGAAGAAAGCCTTCACTTCGCTCGCTTACGAGCAAATCAAGACAAACATGAAGAGCTTTGAGAGGGTTTTCAAAAAAAGAGAAAGCCCATGATGCATAAGGAGGAGCACTTAGGTCGAGGAAGCCCCACATGGTCTCCACTTAGTCAACCTATATCATATCACCTATGTTTGTGGGATATTAAAGAATACCCCTCATCTCACTATATATTGGTAAAAACCTCCCAAAATCCTTTTGTTTAACTCCCTCCCAATATATCTTTCTAATAAAAATAATCCCTATTTTTACCAAATACCCCTTTTAATACTCCCTAATACCTATATTTGTCCCTCAACCTCACATCTCCCCGCCCCTACACTTACAATATATTAACTCTATTTTTCACAATTTAAAACCTCGCTTTGTGGATGAACATGAAAAGATGTTGGTCAACAAGTTGAAGCCCTTGTGGAAATACTACAAAACTTGTGGTACCTCAATCACAAACTCATGGCTTTTGACATCGTTATTAGAAGACACATAAATGTGAGATGAGCGTGAGTATATATATGGATATAGATATATATTCTTACTTGAGTGAGTAATACAATTTACCGTAATTTTTCACGGTTAGGTTTCCAACATTAACATAGTTTGATTTTAGACATCTCCTGACTACCACAAAACTTTAAACCTAATCACTATATAGAATATGACCCTTTGAAACCAATTATGCTAATAAAATTTGACAAGATGATTCAAATTTGTTTAAAACCATTTATCTCATTTCTCTTCTTTAATTTGACAAAGTGATTCAAATTTATTTAAAATAATTTATCTCATTTCTCTTATTAAATTTGTATAAATGGATATAACCTAGACATTTTTTAGATATATTTAAGATTCATGTTTTGTTATAAGATGTACTTGTTGTAATATTATAGTGTGGAATTTGATAAGTTATATAATTGTTGACATGATTTTATTTTTTGTGCGATAAAATGAAACATTAAAATATATATGAATGGTTTATGTCACAGTGATTGGTTTGAAAGGATTAAATACGATTACTTTCGGGTTTGGACTTACAATCATACTCTTTGGAGCGTTTATGGTGAGTATAATGATTTATTAACTATAGTTTATTGACAATAATTTTGTTAGAAGAATTTATATTTCATTATTTTACATTATATTTAATTTTATTCATAAAAATATGATAGAGATAATATTTATACTAAATTTAAATTTAAAATGTTTAAACATTTTTAAATGTATAAACCATATATATTAATAATTACTAATTATGAATAAATATAATATCTTATAAACTACTATATCTATATATATAATAATAATAATAATAATAATTAAAATAATGTTGAAAAACACACACATACATATCTTTATAAATTTTATTCATTTATAAAGTTTATTAATTTTTAAATTCTAATTTCAACTTTGAAATTTGTTAGCATTGTTTCATATCTTTCTTATAATGGTTAAATAATAAGCAACAACAATAATAATGCATTACGGTTTCTAACTAAAACTTAACGTACTAAAAGTACCTAAACCATTTATCATTTATAATTTCCATGTATCTAAATAATTTTTTTATCTAATGCATGTTTATAATTTTTTTTAAGAAAACAAAAAATATATCAAAAAACACTATGCCATAATTTATGATATAGAGATTTAGACTTAACAATCTATGGATTAAAATAAATTTTCCATATAATTTACATATCATCTATTCATTTTTAATTTTATATGACATGCCCATGACCATGTGTCCAATGGACTCAATTAAACATAATTTGATGCCTACAAACATAAAATGTCTAAGACTAGTCACCAACATGCACAACTAATCCTTCAAAAATTTAAATAAGACAACATAACTAACATGTATAACCTTTTCTCAATCTTAGATCTTGTGCCTTTAAATAGGCCTTAACTTAATCATTGCAGAAAACACTGTCATGATCATTAAATATAATTCACATTCATGGTCCATATGTTCCACCTTCTCCCTAATAACTTTAATGGGTTGGGTATTACATACAAAATCATAACAAAACCATTTGTTGTACTATTAATGAGATCAACATTTACAACAAAATAAGTCAAGCTCAATCACTAGCAAAAATGTCATACAACATTTGTGCAATCCTAAATAACTCATTAGCCTCATAAACATGCTATCATATCTAATGTCCTTGAAAGTCCTCAATCACTATTATCCTTGTAGGTTCTTGCGACTATTCTAATTTTTCTACTTAAATCCATCTTATAAAGTCTTTTCCCCATCTGTCTAATACACATATTGTTTTTGCAACCTTCCTATCTTTTACTCTTAGAGTCCTTATCATACTTTCTATAAAAAATAATAAATGGATTTACATTTGTCACCACCTTTCACTTTATATGTCTTGTACGCATTAAAAAATACCCCCAAAATTTTTACCCATTCTCTAGCATTATTGTCTTCCTAGTACATTCCCTATCTATCTTCTAGCAATGTCCTTCTTGACATGTTTTATGTCATCTTACATGTCTCACTTCGTCCTCCATTTGGTTTCATGAAATTCTCCCTATTGGGACTCTTGAAGGCCTTTCCACATTTTAGTATCCTTGTCACCCATGTTTTATCCTCTCTAACATCAGTCAACAATTGAAATTCATATTATTATTTCATTTCATGCAAACATTTTGCTAGAA